>CM040129.1:158124478-159324478 GCA_022559845.1 Amorphophallus konjac | reverse complement strand
TTGGTCCATCCCGGTCTCCCACTCAAGGTATGTAGCAGGGTTGAGAGACCCATCAAAACTTGGAGCGTCAATCTTGACGTTCCGTAGGATGATATCTTCATTGTCGTGGTCTCTCTCTCGAGGGGTATGGGCCTCTTGCTCTCTACCTTGGGGAGCCTGATTCGGGCGAGCTTGCTCTCTCCCCTCCCTAGGATTGGCTACGGGATCGTCATGGCCATTCACTCGTCCTTCCTCTCCCTTCAATCGATCCTCTAAGGCTCGGATCCTCTCATCTAGCTCGGCTCGAAGTTGGCCTATGGATTCTTCAAAATGGGTTAGAAGATTATGCTCGAGCTGAGCCAACATAGCACTCACGCTCTTCTGATCCATGGGTAGCGTTGAAGGGCGCTCTAGATGGCCGGATGAATTCATAGACCAACGTGGCATGCACGACTTCGGACCTAGATGATGCAGTCCTGGGACCGATAATTAGCAAGCTATAGACCCGAATTTTGTTGGCTAAATAGGCAAAGGGCCAAATTGAAGGGACTGGTCAGGGAGAGTTGCTCGCCCATAGGCGAAGTAGTTGTGAAACTACCTCCTGACAATTAGGGTGCCCTAATGTGACAGCCTAGGGCCTAAGGATGGGTACATACAAGCTCTTGCTTTTCGTCCACAGCGATGCACTCAGGAGACTGGCTGCATGGATCGGGCTCTCTCTCAATTCGCGCGGCAATTGAAAAGATACTAAATGAGTAAGTGAGGGGAGCACGTACCTAGCTAGACTGAAAAGTCTAACTCTGACCGGAGACGAAGGCGAGCGGGGACGTGCGTACCCGCACGGCGTCGATGAAGCTTGACCGGTTACAAAGAATTTACTCCGCGCAGGGAGGATTATTACAAAACCACTTAGCTTAAAAAATTTCCCGCGCAGGGAACAAATCAATCTAATTTCTCCGCGCAGGGAGACTTAGGGGCACTCATACTCCGTGAATTACGGACTATGTGTCAGTGATCGGACGACTCAACCGTTGATCGAGTCGTAATTGTGGTCTTCGGGTGCCACCTCAATAAGTTAAAAGATATATATATATATTCAACTCTTTTTTTGTAATCAAATAATATATATATATATACATCTAGATATATATAACAATATATATATTCTATATATATATTATATATATTTAACATTTTTTTCAATCTCCCTTTTTTTTGACTTTTCTTTCTCTTTTCAAACTTCACCCACTTTCTTTTGACTTCTCACACACACTCCCCTTTTTTTTCACACGTTTCCTTTTTTCTTCTGACTTTTCAAATCTCGTCTTTCAAACCTTTCGGCTGATCACCCAGCCAACACTGGCTGCCTACCAGCTGGCAAGGGCGGCAGTGGGCGCACAGGGCGCAGGCGACATGGGCGCGACGCGCCAGGCGGGCGACCGTCCGGTCCGGCACGGGTGCGGCCGGGGGCGCGCTGGGAGTGCTCGGGCGCGGGTGGCCGCGGCAGGAGGGCTCACGCCGGGGGAACAGGCGGAGGCGGGGCGCACTTGGAAGCTAGCAGGGGGGCGCTCGGGCGCTGGCAGGGGCGCGCTCGGGCGTGTCTGCTGGCGCACAGGCTGGCGCTCAGGCGCAGGCGGGGGCGCGCTCGGGCCGACGGGGCAGGCGCAGGCGCGAAGGCCGGGCGGGTGCGGGGCGGAAAGGTCACGGGGCGCGCGCCAGGCGGGCTCGTGACGGCCGGCCGGGCGCGGGGCGCGGTGCGGTGCAGGCGGGGCCGGGCGCTGGGTGCGGCGGCCAGGAGGGGAAGGGGTTGGCCGTTGCGGCCGCTCCCCCCGTTTGAACCCGGCACGGGCGACGAGGCCCCGTGCCGCGAACTAGGCTTTTTTCTCTCTCCTATTTTTACTTCAATCGAGAGAGAGAGATTAAGGGAGAGAGATATTAGTGAAAGAGAGAGGACGAAGGAGAGAGGGAATCCGTGAGAGAGAGAATTATCAGAGAGAGGGAAAGAGAACAGGGGGAGGTTGTTAAAAAAAATTCTATTTTTTTTCTCTTCTCCAATACTTTTATCAACGGAGCTCAACTAAATTTTTTTTTTCCAAAACTCCTCTCAATCAATATCTTTTCTGCTATTCTTCTCCTTTTTTGTTTTTTTTTCACTTAATCAACCTAGAGAGAGAAAGAGAGAGACGTCGGGGACGTCGGGATCGTCGGAGACACCATGTTGGGCTCTGATACCAAATTGACGCGGCGGCAACGTGAGAATGGATCGACGGCACTCCGGGACGCGAACAGGACGGGATCGGATAACTGCTATCTCACACAGCTCAGCCTCACGCCGGACGGTCTCACACCGGGCGACACACTCAAATCTCACAAATGGAGAGAAGAGAGAAGGGAGAAAACACAATAGCAAAGTAATTCTTTCATTCATATGGTTCATGTCTCGTAACAAGCATTGGCCTCCTATTTATAGGAAAGGCCCATTACATTCATACCTTCACACTTTTACTTATTTGCCTATATACTCTAGCCTAATAAAACAAGGCCACCAACCCACTAAAGACTTTGTGGGTTTTAATCAAATAAAATACATAAAATACACACATGTTATTTAACTAGTCTAATACACACAAAATACATAAAAATACCTGTATCACTCAATACACACATATACGCCGAGTCTTCAGGAAGTATCTCTGAGCCATAAGCTCGGTGCAGTGGCGGTGCGGCGTCGGCTCCGAGTAGTGGGCCCGGTAGTGGACCCAGTGGTGTCCCCACCATCCGCCCTTGCAGCTGAGCACCGAGACATATGCCTGGCTTATAGCCTAATTTCAATATCATATTCCAGCCTTTAGGGTCTCTTATCATTGGCTTCATCTTGATGTTGATCGGCGCGACGGCCAGCTTATGGTGTGCATAAGCCCATGGAAAATTGAGGTCCATTACATAAATGACCGATTTGTTGCTCGGCCAGAGCATTGGCAATATTTTGTTGGAAATGGCCTCCACTGTTTGGACCGTGGATATGCTCTTGACTTTTATTACCTGCCCCTGGAATGGGAATTTAAGGCACTGGTGGGCGGTAGATGGCACTGCGTGGAGGTTTTCAATCCACGGACGACCCGGAATAGCCTTGAACATCGAGTCAATGTCTAGCACATAAAATTCCATGGGCATTGTTAATGGCCCGAGTTCTGCTTGGATGGTAATCACCCCGTGGCAGGCCCTCCTTGAGTTTTCGTAAGCTACTATTGTTGTTGGAGTGGGCCTCAACATGTCTTCAGAGATATTGCATGCCCGGAGGGTGCTAAGGGGACAAACATTAATGGAGGCTCCATTGTCTACCAAAGCCGCATCAATAACCACCTTATTCAAGGTGATGGAGATGTAGAGCGGCATTTGGCGTGCCTCGTGGGGTGCTAATTCAGACTCAGAGAGGAAATGGCCGGCCCCTTAGTGATCGTGGCCAAAGCCGTTGGCAAGCTGCCTACTGCCATATCCTCGTTTACCAGGACCTTTTGTAAGAATTCCTTCAAAGCATCTTGGTGTAATTTGGACCTCTTAATTAATTCAAGCACTGATATCTTGGCCGACATCCGATCCAAGTGGTGCAACAAATCATACTGCATGCCGGGCAAAGGGTCCACTTCTTCCTGCTCAATCATCTGCGACGAGAACTGGGGATTGGGTGCGGGTGCACCGGTAGTGGGATAGTTCCGATGAAATAGACGCCCGCTCCGGAGGGCAAGGTTTTATGCCGGCACAACATCGGATGGTTTGATGGGCCCAACGGGGTGGACGAGAGGGGTGAAAGTAGAGGTTGCGGGCAAAATGGGGGTGATGACTGGAGAGGTAGGCTTAATGGGTCCCGCCGGAAGAGTGACGGGTGAAGGATTAGGCGCAGGGGTGACAATGGAGGATGTAGTGAGTGTTGGCGTGGAGACAGGTGAAATGTTGGGCAATGCGGAAGGTAGGATGAGGGGTTTAGAAAGCGTGATGGGGGTTATAGTGGCGGGTTGGAGGATAACGGGGATGGAAGGCGAAGGGGAGTTGCGGTAGGTATGGTGGAGGGCCATGAGTTGGGCTGACGAGTCAACATCATAAGACCAAGCAGCGTTAGGAGCTGGGCGGTGGACAATATTAACCTGGGCTGGTGTCGGCGGCTGAGGTTGCAGAGCGGGTGGATGGTTGGGTATCAGATTCTGATGAATCCCCAATTCCTGTGCAGGATGCTGCTGCTGTTGCTGTGGTGCTGGCTGCTATTGCTGCCGTGGCTGTTGTCATCTCTCTTTGATATCTGTAATCACCTTGCGCATCTTGGCCCAATCGATGCACTGCCCTTCGTGTAGGTCATAGACAAGATCTCTAAACAGGAAGCATCTCTTGATTGTGTGCCCGGGCTACCGATGATAAATGTAGTATCTGGATTGGTCAACGGTCGGGTTCCAATTCGGCCGTTCCGGAGGAAGCTGTAAAGCCCCAATGGACATAAGGGCAGAGAAGATGTCGGGAAGGGTTTCAGGCAGTGGGGGGTACTGGACTATCTTAGGACCCGGACGCGTGGATGCATAGCTGTTTGGTGGAGGGATGTAACGACCCAAGATCCGAACACTGGGAAGGCCCGATAACCCGAATCTCGAACTGCCACGCACGAGCCCGAAGACTCGGAAGGGTTAAAAGGATGGTGTGGAGATACACAAGAATCTAAAATAATTACATAGCTACACAGATTAAATGAATTAAGCAGGAAGCAACTAATGACATTAATTAAATTACATGGTCCACAAAAATAACAACAGTCTAAAATATAACAGTAGTCCACAACTAGTACAGTCCAAAGAGAAAAGAAAGTACAACTACGCGGGGCATACCCCGGAACTGGCAACGGGCAACTAACCCTGGGCACTTGAACCACGCGGAGCCTCTGAAGCACTCCCCTGAAGTCACGTCTCACCTGAAACATGGAAAACACGCAGGGGATGAGCCTCAAAACACAAGGCTCACTAGGGATCATCTGGTCCCCACCTCGCAAATCGAGAAACTGTGCGGAAAGTAACTACAAGCTACTACGACGGCTAGTACCGAACACACGGCACGAAAATTGAGACAAGTCATCAAAACTCAAGAGTCACTACCATACAAAGACAGGAGTACCGTCCGCTAGAAGCACAGCCGGATGCATCCCCTGATGACTTACACCGCGCCGCCGTGTCTCCCTACTCGCCCCAGGCGGAAACTGAGACACTCACAAGTAACACTAACAAGGGTCTAGTCGGGGTCGTGCTCGTCAGCACGCCTCCGAAGTCCCCGACCACATGTGCACACACTGACTGACTACGCTACGTCAGGCCCTCTAGTTGGTTCATCCTCCCAGCCTGAACTCGAGCTGCCATAGTAGGAGGCCCATGGTAACCAGCCTAAAACCGTCTCTCGGGTAGCCTCGCCACCACTCCCTGGTAGGACCACACGCATGTCGGAAGGTTACGACTAGTGGAAGGTCACTGAAGGTATAGACTCTTTAGCCAACGAAAATAACATCTAATCCGGACAAAGTACAAGGACCGCTCCTCGCACTGATACCGACTCACGGTGACACAAGCCGAGAACACCAACTCCTGGGATCCCACGGCACCCTAATATGTTGTCCCCACATGATGCCCAGTATTAGTCAGACCATGGGTCAGCACATGGATCAAGATCCACTCACCCGAGACTTGAATCGGCAAATCATAACTCCGGTCGGACATGGCCTCTGGCGGTCCACCTTTGGGCAGCCACAAAGGCTGGCGGTCCAGAATTGGGCCGCCACAGGGACTGTAGCGGTATAACAATGGGCCGCCACACCCTGGGCTGCGAAGGAAATGGCGGTCCTACCTAGGTCCGCCAAAAGGATGAGGCGGGCGTACCTTCAGCCGCCATACCCCAAAATTTCCCACAAAAACCAACGGTCAGAAATCAACGGTCAACTCGCCATCTGGCGGTCTGACCCTCGGCCGCCACATCTTTTGGCGGTTTATCATGCAGCCGCCAGAAGAAATGGGGATCTGCTGTTAAAACAGTGCCCTGTGGTGCTCCCACCTTAGGCCGCCACAGGCTCTGGCGCACCTACCCTGGGTCGCCAAAGATTCTGGCGGTCTCTGGAGGGACCGCCACACCAACCCGAGAACGGGCCGGCGGGAAGAGTTCCAAAAACTCGTTCCACGCCCCGATCATCCACGGATGAGGGGAAAAATAAGGGGGAAGCTCCTCTATAACCCCTAGCATGCATCTACGCCCTCGAATCGGTCCGAAATGCGACGAAACGGTAGATCGGCACACAACCCCCAAAACATGGATTTTGCCCTACCCGGCTCAAAAATGCCCCTCTCGACCTCTCCTCGGCCTACAAATCGCGACGGACGATGAGATGAGCATGGGGATTCGTCTCCCTACCTCAATGGAGCTCAAGCTCCGCCGGATCGCCGCCGATCGCAAGAAAACGCTTGAAAACCCTCGTTCTCCCACGCTTCCCACGAGCTCCGCACTCCTCCACGATCGCCACGCCACCACCGCCGTCGCCGCGCCGTCACCTCGCCGCCATCTGCAGCTGGGGTGAGGGTCGCCGCCGCGTCCACGGGAGAGGGGGAAAGTAGAGGCCGGGTGCGCTCACGGGAGAGAAAGGACGAAGAAAGAAGAAGAAAGAGAAAGGGAAAAGAAATGGGATTATATAAAAAATCCTGATTTTTTAAAAAATATGGAAAAATAGAAAAATATACCGCCATGATTGTTGGAACACGCTGATCGCTGTGGTACCATCCCTGAGTAGGTGAACGACTCGATTTACCCGCTACGGGGTTCCGTAGGTCCTGTCAGGGAAAAATACGGGAAACCGTGGAACACGTTCCGGGACCTCTGAAACTGATCCGAAACGCACGGATCCGAACCCGAAAAATCTCCGAAAGATAATTCTGGGCAAAATGAGAACAAAATCTCCGAGAAAGTAAATTCAAGACCTGAAAAGAAGGATCCGAAAGGTACAGGATATTATAGCCCCCCCCAAAATAAATTTCATCCTCGAAATTTAAAACAAAGCACAGGTGAAAGAAAAAGGATACTCAGTCGAACAGGTAAGGGAATTACTGACGCATCTCGTCCTCACGCTCCCAAGAAGCCTCACCGCCAGAGTGTCGCTGCCACACTACCTTTACCAAAGGGATAATCTTGTTCCGCAGGTGCTACTCTCGTCGATCCTCAATACGGATAGGGAACTCTGGTAGAGACAGATCGGGAGTCACCTCGAGCCAAATCGAATCCTCCAACACATGAGAAACATCGGGCATATACTTCCTCAACATCGAGACATGGAACACATCATGCACTGCTGTAAACTCAGGAGGTAGCTACAACCGATACGCAACCTCGCCAATGCGCTCCACAATGAGGAAAGGACCAACATAGCGGGGACTTAGCTTCCCACGCTGTCCAAACCGCATCACTCCCTTCATGGGAGAAACCCTCAAAAATACACTGTCACTGACCGCGAAATAGAGTGGCTACCTTCTCCGATCGGCATAACTCTTCTGCCGACTCTGCGCCGCCAACATGTTCCGACGGACCAGATGCACCACATCAATACATTACTGCACCAGCTCCGGTTCCGTCACAACACGCTCACCAACCTCAGACCAATCGAGCAGAGTCCGACACGGATGCCCGTACAACGCCTCATAAGGAGCCATCCCAATGCTCGAATGATAGCCGATGTTGTAGGTAAACTCCACCAATGGCAGATGGTGAATCCAACTCCCTTGCCATTCCAGGCAACAGGATCTCAACATATCTTCTAACGTCTAAATGGTCTCTCTGACTGACCGTCTGACTGAGGATGATACGCTGAGCTAAACGCCAACTCCGTGCCAAGAGCTCGCTGGAAACTCCTCCAGAATCTAGAAGTGAAACGCGGATCTCGATCTAACACAATGGAAATGGGAATCCCATGCAAAGGCACGATCCGCTTCACATAAAGATGAGCCAACTTGGACACACTCTAGCTGACCTTGATCGGTAACAACCGAACCACCTTCGTTAGCCTATCCACCAACAACCAAATACTATCATGCCCACTCGGAGTCCTCGGCAATACCACCACAAAATCCGTGGTCACGTGGTCCCATTTCCACGCGGGAACCTCCAAGGGCTGGAGAGTACCTCCCGGTCACTGATGCTCCGCCTTCACCTGCTGACAGGTCAGGCATCTGGTCACATACTCGGTAATATCTCTCTTCATGCCAGGCCACCAGAACTGCCTCTTCAAGTTTTGATACATCTTCGTCGCTCCCGGGTGCATAGTGTACCGACTCCCATGAGCCTCAATTAACACCGCACGCCTCACCTGCTCCTCGGCTGGGACGTACAACCTGCCATGAAATCTCACAGCTCTATCCTCTCCGAAGTCCACATCAGCCAAAGTCAAAATCCGGGGCAACTTAGGGTCTGCACGTTGAGCATCTGTCACCTGACGATGAATTGCTGGCGTGACAGTCAAGCTCGCAAGAACAGCTGACCCCAGCTCTTGGGTAACCTTGAGCCTAAATGACACAGATGGCACCTGTTCCCAGAGCCTCCACTTCCTCATCATCATGGCGCTGACCACAACCTTCCTACTCAAGGCATCGACAACGACATTCATCCTGCCCGGCTGATAAGACAGGGTGAAGTCATAATCCTTCATATACTCCATCCATCGCCTCTGCTTGAGGTTGAGGTCCTTCTGAGTGAACACATACCTCAAACTCTGATGGTCTGTGAACACCTCGAACTTCTCACCATACAGATAATGCCTCCAAATCTTCAATACAAAGATCACAGCAGCTAACTCAAGGTCATGGGTGGGATAGTTCTCCTCATGGGGCTTTAGCTGCCGAGATGCATAAGCCACCACTCTACCATGCTGCATCAGCACAGCACCCAACCCAATCCCGGAAGCATCTGTACACACCACAAAACCTCCCGATCTAGAAGGTAACACCAACACCAGTGCCGAGGTGAGCAACCTCCGAAGCTCCATAAAGCTCTGCTCACACTCACCAGTCCAGACAAACGGCACATCCTTCCGCGTAAGCATGGCCTATTGAGTATATCCAAGTGATTTTGGTGATAACAAACTCAGGGTTATTTGTTTTATCACGTGCCATGTTTCATCTATCAAGTTCAAATTCAACACCTTTCAAAGCCTACTTCACCCTGTAACGAGCAAGCTTAAGTATTTAAACCCGTCCAAATGCAAATCCGTGTTTTGGTTTCTAAACCACCAAGACTAAGCTTAAACCCACTCAACTTAATGAAATCAAGGCAGCCATAACCTGATTCGTTCATAATTTATATTACAATGGCTAACCTTTTATTTTTTGCAGGAAATCAAGCCAGCGGTCGACCGCCAGCCCATAGCAGTCGACCGGTTCTCCCAGCAACGAATGGACCTTTTCCTGTAAAATTCCGGTCGACCGCCAGACTCGAAAAGCCCCTATTGTTGACATTTTTTTCTCAACGTGGGAAGTCTCTCTTCAAGGCTTTGTTTAATCCCAAAGCTACCAAACTCCCCATGATTTGTGGATCTGGTTCCTGGATTGTCTCTTGACCATTCAAGAGTTATAAAAACATCACTTTGAGGCTTGTAACCCTAATCAATCAAAGGAGGCCAAGGGAGGCTATCAAGGGGAGATTGAAGATCTGGTACAGTAGCCGTGAACAGTGCTTCGAGAAGAAAGAGCTTCATCCATCTTCATCCATCTGCATCCATCTTCTTCCATCTTCAAGCAACATCTGGAGCAGATCAACCCCAAGCCAAGAGGAGATCAAGCTGCATCCAAAACCATCTTCATCAACTAAGGGGGAGCTTGAATCTGAAGTTCTCTTTATGTTTTCCATTCAAATCTTACTCGGCTTTAATTTTTGTGTTCTTGTAATATTCAAACATCTATGTGTGTGTGGATCTATGAAGATCCGTGTGTGTGTGTGAGTGATCTTCTTGTTCTTCATCCTTCCTTGTGGTTCGGTGCGTGTGCACCTTCGTGGGAGTTCTGAACTCACACGAGTGTGTGTGTGTGTGTGTCTTGATCTTGTAACCTTCTACAAGATAGTGTGTGAATCCTCACGGTCGGTGAGGGGTGGACGTAGGTTGCAGTTGTTGCATCCGAACCACCTAAAAATCGTGGTGTTCTGTGTGGTTTGCTCCCTATCTCCTACCTCCAGTTCTGATCTAGCTTGTTTGCTTGTCGCATCGTTATCTAGTTTCATTGCTTAGATCAAGTTGTATTAACCCTTTTACGGGAGATCCTTGGTATATCAAAAGGTAGCTTCTGATCGAAACAATCAATCCTGTCGAGAGGAAAATACTTTGTGTGAGAGGATCTTCGGATTCTTGGACTCCGCCTAGTATCAAGGAATTGCTATAGGGGTTGTTTTAGCCAGTTTCATCTAGTTTTTCATCTGATCTTTTCCTGTCGCTTGTTTGTTCTTTATGTATCTTTTAAATCTTTGAAAAAAGGTGTAAAAATTTGTAATCGCCCAATTCACCCCCCTCTTGGGTGTCATTGATCGCAGGACTCGAGGCTACAACATGAGCAAAATCCTGAATGAATCTCCTGTAATAGGCTGCAAGCCCCAAGAAACTCCGAATCTCTGTCATGGACCTTGGCCTCGGCCACTGCATCACTGCCTCGACCTTGGCTGGATCCACGGAAATACCATCACCAAAAATCATGTGCCCCAGAAAGTGCACTTCGTGAAGCCAAAACTCACACTTGCTGAGCTTAGCATGCAACTGGTGATCTCGCAAAGTCTGCAACACAACCCTCAAATGATGCACATGCTCATCTACAGACTGCGAATAAACAAGGATGTCGTCCACAAACATGACCACGAACTGGTCCAAGTAAGGACAGAACACCCTCTGCATCAAATCCATAAATGCTGCGGGGGCATTGGTGAGCCCAAACGGCATCACCAAAAACTCATAATGCCCATATCTCGAGCTGAACGCTGTCTTCTCCAAGTCAGACTCACAAATCCGCAACTGATAATAACCGGACCGTAAATCAATCCGCGAGAACACTCGAGCAGACTGAAGCTGGTCGAACAAATCATCAATCCGCGGCAACGGATACTTGTTCTTAATGGTTACCTCGTTCAACTGCCGGTAGTCAATGCACAACCTCAGACTACCATCCTTCTTCTTCACGAACAATACTGGTGCACCCCAAGGGGAAAAGCTAGGATGAATATACCCCTTGGCGAGCAACTTCTACAACTGCGCCCTCAACTCCCTCAACTCAGCGGGAGCCAACCGGTAAGGAGCCTTCGACAAAGGTCTCGTACCAGGCACAATCTCGATCATAAAATCAATCTCCCGCTGGGGAGGCAATCCAGGTAGGTCCTCGGGAAAAATATCAGGAAACTCGCACACCACCGGAATGTCCTCGACATCCGACTCCATCCGGTCCACCGTGACTACAAAAGTGAGAAAACCCTGACAACCCGCATCAAGCAAACGATGAGCCCTAATAGCCGAAATAAGAAAGCGGGAAGAGGAAGACCTAATACTTTGGAAATAGAAGGTGGGTCCACGAAGCCGCCAAAAATAAACCCTCTTCGAGCCACAATCCACCAAAGCATGATGTGCCTCAAGCCAATCCATGTCCAAAATCACATCAAAATCCTGAAGTGGCAACGCATAAAGTCTGGCCGACAAACTCCGCCCTTCAACCCACACAGGAACCTCATCGAAACAATAAAGAGTGATCATAAAATCACCAGAAGGCAACTCCATTGCCAAATCACAGAACAACTGGTTCAACAGCTCCTCGATACTCAGTGTGAAATCCTCCGAAATAAACGAATGAGACGCGCTAGAATCAAACAAAACCCGAGCCGCACAACCCAAAATCTGAACGGTACCTTCCACGAGCTGTGACACCACTGCCTCTGCCCTGGTCATGTGTGTGATCTGGCCTCGAGATCTCTGCTTGCCTCCCACACTCACTGACTTGGGTAGCGGCGTATACTGCCTCTACTGCTTCTGCGAAAGAAACTGCTACTGCTGCGGCCTCTGGAGATAGTCACGTGCCATGTGCCCTGGCTGGTCACACCTGAAACAAATCACCGGCGTCGTGCACTGCCTGCCTAGATGCGATTCGCCACATCGGGGACACGGTCCCCGCGATCCACCCACTGATCCCTGACGCTAAAAAGGAATCAGCTGCTGTACACTGTCCGATGACACCTACCTCTGATCCTTACGCTTCTTCCCAAAGTTCTTCTTAAAGAACCTCTTAACCTTTGAGCCAAAAGTCACAGATCCTGTCACTGACGCCAGTGGCACTGATGCTCCCGAACTACCAGTAGCGTGCTGGAAAGTACTCTGCTGCTGGGTAGCAGTGTGCTGACTACGGCCTGACTGGGACTGCCCCTGGCCTCCTTGTCCTCGGACCTTCTGCATATTCAACTCCAAAGATGCCGCCACACGAGATGTTGTCTCCAAATCAGTAGCAGCGTTCGCCATCAGAAGGTGCCTCGGCTCCTGCCTTAAACCCTGCATCAACTGCTCCATCTTCACTCCCTCATGCTCCATGATGTGGGGAGCATAACGGCCTAACTCCATAAATCGAGCCCTGTACTACAACACTGACATGTCGCCCTGAACCAACTCCAAAAACTGACGCATCTTCTGAGTACCAACGTAGGATGGGCAGTAAGTACGCTCGAAGACCGTAACGAAGTCCTTCCACACGATCTCCTGAAGTGGACGAGACTGGAAGGACGTCTTCCACTCTGAAGACCACCAATCTCGAGCTGTACCCTGTAACTGGTTACAGGCTAACATCACCATGTCCTCCTCAGCACAGCGCATGGAACTGAACACTCTCTCCATCTCATCAAGCCATCTTCTGGCCACATCGGGATCTGACTGGCCCTCATAATAGGGTGGGTGAAACTGCAAGAAGTCCCTCACAGCACGACTAGATCAACCCCTAGTCGATGAGCCCTCGCCAGCATCACCGCCAAACTGCTGAGCCATGGCCTGAAACATGCTCCGAAAGAAATCCTCGGCCCCCAGAACTCTCGCTGCATCCCCTGCCTCATTGGCAGGTGGTGGCACTCTGCTCTGCTCCTCCTGCTCCTCTGTCGACTATCCCTGCTGAGAGCAAGTCCTCCGCCTCGACGCCATACTCGCCTACTGCAAACAGACAGAAGACACAAAAAACAACGGAATCAATAAAACACACGATGCCCTAAGCCAGTGCCGACTATACATCATCATTGTGGACTAGTGGACTACTGAAACTATTTACGATTCTCATATATATCCACAACCGTGCTCTGATACCAGCTGTAACGACCCGAGATCCGAACACCGGGAAGGCCCGATAACCTGAATCTCGAACCGTCACCCACGAGTCTGAAGACTCGGAAGGGTTAAAAGGATGGTGTGGAGATACACAAGAATCTAAAATAATTGCGGAGCTACACAGATTAAATGAATTAAGCAGGAAGCAACTAATGACATTAATTAAATTACATGGTCCACAAAAATAATAGCAGTCTAAAATATAACAGTAGTCCACAACTAGTACAGTCCAAAGAGAAAAGAAAGTACAACTACGCGGGGCATACCCCAGAACTGGCAACTCGCAACTAACCCTGGGCACCTGAACCACGCGAAGCCTCTGAAGCGCTCCCCTGAAGTCGCGTCTCACCTGAAACACGGAAAACACGCAGGGTATGAGCCTCAAAACCCAAGGCTCAGTAGGGATCATCCGGTCCCCACCTTACAAACCGAGAAACTGCGCGGAAAGTAACTACAAGCTACTACGACGACTAGTATCGAACACATGGCATGAAAACCGAGACAACTCATCAAAACTCAAGAGTCACTAACACACAAAGATAGGAGTACCGTCCACCAGAAGCACAGCCGGATGCGCCCCCTGACGACTTACACCGCGCCGCCGTGTCTCCCTACTCGCCCCAGGCGGAAACTGAGACACTCACAAGTAACACTAACAAGGGTCTAGTCGGGGTCGTGCTCGTCAGCACGCGTCCGAAGTCCTCGACCACATGTGCACACACTGACTGACTGCGCTACGTCAGGCCCTCTAGTTGGTTCATCCTCCCGGCCCGAACTCGAGCAGCCACAGTAGGAGGCCCACGGTAACCAGCCTAAAACCGTCTCTCGGGTAGACTCACCACCACTCCCTGGTGGGACCACATGCATGTCGGAAGGCTATGACTAGTGGAAGGTCACTGAAGGTATAGACTCTTTAGCCAACGGAAAACAACATCTAATCTGGACAAAGTACAAGGACCGCTCCTCGCACTAATACCGACTCACGGTGACATAAGCCGAGAACACCAACTCTCGGGATCCCACGGCACCCTAATATGTGGTCCCCACATGATGCCCAGCATCAGTCAGACCACGGGTTAGCACGTGGATCAAGATCCACTCGCCCGGGACTTGAATCGGCAAATCATAACTCCGGTCGGACATGGCCTCTGGTGGTCCACCTTTGGGCCGCCACAAAGGCTGGCGGTCCAGAATTGGGCCGCCACAGGGACTGTAGCGGTCCAACAATGGGCCGCCACACCCTGGGTTGCGAAGGAAATGGCAGTCCTGCCTAGGTCCGCCCAAAGGATGAGGCGGGCGTACCTTCAGCCGCCATACCCCAAAAATTCCCAACTGTCAAAAACCAACGGTCAGAAATCAACGGTCAACTCACCATCTGGCGGTCTGACCCTCGGCCGCCACATCTTTTGGCTGTTTATCGTGCATCCGCCAGAAGACATGGGGATCTGCCGTTAAAATAGTGCCCTGTGGCGCTCCCACCTTGGGCCGCCACAGGCTCTGGCGCACCTACCCTGGGCCGCCAAAGATTCTGGCGGTCTCTGGAGGGACCGCCACACCAACCCGAGAACGGGCCGGCGGGAAGGGTTCCAAAAACTCGTTCCACGCCCCGATCATCCACGGATGAGGGGAAAAATAAGGGGGAAGCTCCTCTATAACCCCTAGCATGCATCTACGCCCTCGAATCGGTCCGAAACGCGACGAAACGGTAGATCGGCACACAACCCCCAAAACATGGGTTTTGCCCTACCCGACTCAAAAATGCCCCTCTCGACCTCTCCTCGGCCTACAAATCGCGGGGGACGACTACATGAGCATGGGGATTTCTCTCCCTACCTCAATGGAGCTCAAGCTCCGCCGGATCGCCGCCGATCGCAAGAAAACGCTTGAAAACCCTCGTTCTCCCACGCTTCCCACGAGCTCCGCACGCCTCCACGATCGCCACGCCACCACCGTCGTCGCCGTGCCGTCACCTCGCCGCCATCTGCAGCTGGGGAGAGGGTTGCCACTGCGTCCACGGGAGAGGGGGAAAGGAGAGGCCGGGTGCGCTCACGGGAGAGAAAGGAGGAAGAAAGAAGAAGAAATAGAAAGGGAAAGAAAAAGGGAAAAGAAATGGGATTATATAGAAAATCCTGATTTTTTGAAAAATACAAAAAAATAAAAAAAATATATCTCTGCGATCGTTGGAATGCGCTGATCGCTGTGGTACCATCCCTGAGTAGGTGAACGACTCGATTTACTCGCTACGGGCTTCCGTAGGTCCTGTCAGGGAAAAACACGGGAAACCGTGGAACACGTTCCGGGACCTCTGAAACTGATCCGAAACGTAAAGATCCGAACCCGAAAAATGTCCGAAAGATAATTCTTGGTAAAATGAGAACAAAATCTCCGAGAAAGTAAATCTGGGACCCGAAAAGAAGGATCTGAAAGGTGTGAGATATTACAAGGGACGTTATGGTATTGCGGCGGCTATTGTGGCTGTTGGGTAGCGGGGAAAGACGGTTGTGTATTTGGTGGAGTGGTGAACTGAGGGTTGCATGGAGGCTGCTAGAAACAAGGTGGAGAGGGTTGGTTGGTGGATTGGAAATTGACGGTCTGCACCTGTTCATTTGTCCAGACCCCTTCACTGACTGGCCCTTGGGGCTTTTTGGTGTACCTGGGCTTCTCGGGTTCGAAGAGGGTGTGAATAGGGGAATCCTTGAATTAGGTCTGGATAATCTTGGCCCTACTGTACAACTGGTGCATATTAGCAATATCGTTCATGGCCAAAATGTTTTTGAAGGTAGGGGTGGCGTTGGAAATAAGGAGCTTAGCCTTCTCCTCCTCCGAGATATGACCGGGCACACGGGCAGCCATCTGCCTCCATCTATCAGCATATGTTGAAAAATCTTCATCAGTCTTCATCTTTTCGGCCATAAGATCGGTAAATGAATATTCCGGGCCGACTCGGCCTTGAAATCTCTGGATAAATTTCTCATTCACAACCTTAAAGCTCTCCGCATCCTCCAGTAGTAATGCATAGAACCACTCCAAGGCAACCCCATCTAATGAGCGGCGGAATAGATACACCATGAGGCGATCGTCGTACTGAAACTCTATCGAATCATATAGAAAGTCCCTCACATGGATGTAGGGGTTGCTATTCCCATCGTATTTTCGGTACGTGGGGAGCTCTGACTAAGAGGGAAAATGAAAGTTATGAAAACTAGGAACTGGGACATCAGCCAAAGACTGTGGGCCGACCCGCTTTTGGAGGAGGTCAAACTGTTGCTGCATGGCAGCCCACTTGTCGAGGAGCTCCCGCTCTCGGGATGGAGGGGGTAAAGTAAGGGGAGCGGACCCGGTGTGAGGGGCCGAAGGGTAAGTAGATGTAGATGGAATCCCATAAGAGGGATATTGGGCCAAGGAATGACCCATACCCGAGTAAGTCAAGTGGGCGGCCCCAACCTGAGGGCGCAGGAGATCAACCGGGCCCGTAAGGGCCTGTGGCATTGATGGAATGGACCCATAAGGGTCAACCTGAGAAGATGGAAGGAGTCTGGCCTTCCCTCTGTCAAGAGCATGATGGGCCGAGTCAGAAGACTGGCTCGCCTCTAGATTTGGAAAATGTAGAACCCTGGGCTGGACCAGGGTTAGATCAATTGGGATGGCAGAGGAGGCTCCGGGCCCATTAACCATGGACTGGGAAGCAGAGGTGGCATCAAGGCCCTGCGGAATAGAAGATGATGGGGCATCTGACCCCTGTAAAGCCTGCCGAAGGACCTGAAGCTGGGCCGGATCCAGCTGGGCCATCATCCGGAGGATCTGACCTGCAGAACCTTGAGTAGGAGGGTGGAAAAGGGAGGGTTGACTACCCTCAACGACAGTAGATAATGGAGGGGCGGACCCCTGACCAATGACCCTGGGTGGGTCCTCTAGGAGGCCTTGAGGAAGAGAGTCCTCACGGAGCTGGGAAAAGTCGTAAGACGACATGGTGGAGTCAAATAGCGGATTGAAATAGGAAATGAAGGAAGGATTGCCCCTAGGAGAAGATCCTATGAACGGGAAACAACTCCACATGCAACGTGGTACCTAATCACAAAAATGACAACACAAAATAATAAACACACTTAACAGGATAAAAAACTAAAAAGCACACACAAGAGAGGGGATGAGAGGCAACCAAAATCAACCAAGTGAGAGTGATGCACGAAATTTTTATACATGTTTCCTCTTTTGGAACTTTAATGATTTGGATTAGATCAAAGTTCTCTCCAAAAGTGGGATCCCTACTAGGGGTGGATCAGTGGAATTGGTTAACTCTAAGTGTAAACTTTATCTCACGGATGTAACCTAGACACGAGGTGACGAAGGTACAATCTGCCCGGCGTCCGTGTGGGAATCCACGGTTCACGGGGGCTTACGAAGTCTCGGATAGGATCGTCTAGTCGAATCCAAGGAATATAGAGGCGAGAGGATCTCCTACCAAGGTAGGTACACAACTAATATGATAACAATGCATGATCCTATGTACACCGGGGTGCATGCAAATTCTAGCCTAAAGGCTAACAAACAATGATGAAACAATGATATAAATATGGCAACAATGATATAGACATGAATGATAACCAGGGGAAGATAAATTAGCACCCAAAATAAGTAGCAAGATGATGGAGAACAAAGCACAAGTGTAAATCTCGGGATGCACTGTAATGAAATAGCGGTCTGATAGGAGACCGCATAGGGAGTGAGACGGTCCAAGGAGGACCGCAACTAACCAAGGAACAACGAGCACAGACAATAGAGACTAAAATGAACAGTAACAGGGATGGTCAAGCGCATACCTGAGTGACAGAAGCGGTCTGATGAACGACCATCACCTGCATAAAATGGCCCTGACAGGACCGCAACAAGTAACATACACAGAACGCAAACGATAGGAACTAAGCGGGGATAGACATACCTGAGACAGAAAGAAGCGGTCTATCGACCGACCGCTGGATACTAGAAACGGCCCACAGAGGATCGCAATCAACCCAGAGAATAGAAAACTGCAGGCAATGAAAATGGAAAATCGGTGGGGACCCAAAATGACTCAAACAATGACAGAGGAGCAGGTCAGCAATGTCAGATGCACGATGGGCATAAGGTGTCCCACTGTGATCGCCAAAAAGGGATGTAAATAGATTTTTCTAATCTAAAATGGAATAGGCGTGTGGATGTGTGTGAATGTAACTAACATGGCATCAAGTTGAGCATGGGAAGAAACAAATGAAGCAATAAACTCATGTATCCACACACTATCAGGTTGTGATCGCCACCAAGATGAATAGTGCGAAGAAAGATGCACTACGTACCTTGGAAAAGGGAGAGGATGAAGACACTCGCCAAAATGATGCAGCGCTGGTATAGAATGAAGACGTTCTTGAGACGACCGCTGAATGGTGAGACGGTCGAACAATAGGCCACTGCTGGCGCTGGAGCAGTACGCGGGAAGAAGACATGGGCGCCCGAGTCAAACGGTTCCCAAGTGGCCGCATGCACAGGAGAGATGATCTGCGGAAGACCGCTATCCTAGGTAAACAGTCGGAGGTAGACCGCAACAGCTTCCAGCTCCGAAGCCAGGGAACTTGATCCTCCACCCCTTCCAGCCGGCCAGGAGGGATGGGCCCCGCACTGAAGCACTTGCTGACTTGTAGAACCACATAAATGACAGACAAAATAACCCAGATTAGTTTATGAAAGTGTAGTATCTATAAGTAGGAACTATGAAGAAAGCCCATAATTAAAAGGACAAATACTTGGGGGTTGAGTTTTTTAACCCCTATGGGGCGTGAAAAATAATAGGAGGTTGTGAAAATGCTAGAATGCCAGTGAAAAAAATGTAGAGAAAATAGGGGAAAATGATGATGAAATGACTAAAAATTAATGGCTAAAAAAGACTTAAGCTATGACTCAAAACATGAAGGAAATGGACTACTCCCTGAACCAAAGGCTTAGAGGACGTAGAAAGCCTTTCTCCCTGGCTGTATTTCGCTCACGAAAGCGACAACACTTCGACGTCGACTTCGATCTCCACCCCCCCCCCCCCCCACGGCCATGACTCAAGGGTTCTATTTATAGACCCTTAAAACCCTAGCTCGAATGGAGGGCGAGAATTAGACTTGGATTATGTTGAATGAAATGGAGATAATACTCCCAAGTTTTATCAGGATCAAACGGCACTCAATTTGGTTGAGAATCCGTGGATCAAGCAAAAGGGTTTGACCATGGATGGAGAGAGAAATTGCCCGTCGACGCAGGAATCTCGGTTGAGAGAAACAGTCCATCGACAGACCGCCCAGGGTGCTAAGCGGCCCATCCAATGACCGTTATGCATCTGGCCGATAGTAAATAAAAATAAGATAAATGCGCCCATTTATCCAAAGACCAAGCCAAAAGGAATTCCCACCAAGTAAAAATGGTCTTTTGACAGACCGCCAGTTAGCTCAACGTTCTATCGCCTGACCGTTTTTTACCCAGGTCGTTGAAAGATAAATACGCTCGATTATCCACTGACCGAGTCAAACGGGAATTCCCGTCAAGTAGAAACGGCTCTCGGAAGACCGCCACACTCATGGGACGGTCTATCGTGAGACCATTTACAAAAGCAACGGAAAATAACAGGTCGACGCAGGGAGGGCGTCCAAACAAGCGGTCATTCAATGGACCGCCCTATCCTGAAAACGGCCTATCGCGAGACCGTTACTAGCGTGGTCGTTTGGAAAATAGAAAAAATGCGTTTGTTTATCCAATGACCAAGTTAAATGAAACTCGTTAGGCCCAAAACTCAAGAAATGTATGCGAACAAACCTAGCCAGGGAGAAAGTACCCATAAAATGGGCCCAAAACCATCTGAAAATGGTCCAATGAATGATGGACAACTTGGGACATCATAAATGAAGGTAATATAATATCCCAACTCAAAGGTATAAAACGGGTGTCAACAAGCACGAGCATGATATGATGTCAAGGTTACTAACAGCCCGTCGAAGGCGGTGGAGGTGGCCAAGGGGATGTCTGCATGAGAGAGAGAAAGATGGGGTGCTCTAGCAGTTTGGTAACCGACGGATGGTGACAAGAAGGTCGGGCGAGACATGGCGAGGCAGATGCGTCGTCCCACGATATGGGGAGGGCGGTCGCTTGGAGGGAAGAAGAAAGGAAAGCTGTCAGACTAGGTGAGCCAGGGAGGGTGGTGTGAGCGACGTCACGCGGTTCGAGGAGCGGAGAAGACGCGGAGCGCGCGGGCTCCTCTTTGTTTGCTGCAACACAGAAATAAGAGAAAAGAGAAGGGGCCACCACGGGAGATTACTCCGGCGGGGCGAGCGGGACAACTGTAATATAGCAAGATATGGGGGTTAAACGGCCATAGCGGGAAGTGACTCGCCGCGGCCTCGGGGGGACGGGAATGGTGCAGAAATCAAATAACAAGAATTGAAACGGCCATTGGGGAAGTGACTCACCGCGGCCTCGAGAATATGAGCAGATAAGAATATAACAGAATATAAGGAGAATATAAAGAACGGGAATTTAAACGGCCATTGGGGAAGTGACTCGTCACGGCCTCGAGAATATGAATAGATAAGAATATAACAAAATATAAAGAGAATATAAGAACGGAAATTTAAACGGCCATTGGGGAAGTGACTCGCCGCGGCCTCGAGAATATGAGCAGATAAGAATATAACAGAATATAAAGAGAATATAAGAACGGAAATTTAAACGGCCATTGGGGAAGTGACTCGCCGCGGCCTCGAGAATATGAGCAGATAAGAATATAACGGAATATAAAGAGAATATAAGAACGGGAATTTAAACGGCCATTGGGGAAGTGACTCGTCGCGGCCTCGAGAACATGATGTGATCGCCAAGGGCCAAAAGACCCCAAAATAAAGAAAGTGATCGCGCCTACCTCAAGAGCGGGAGATGGTGGGTTGCTTCTTCCTCCCCCTTCGACCGGCCGACGGAGAGGGCTTTCCTTGGGTACCCTTGCAAAACAACGACAAACAAGTAACGAGTGGATTAGAAAGATGAAGGTGTAGTATTCAAATCCTTGCGATAAAAATAACGAAATGATGTCAAGACACACACCTGGTTGGTGTTATCTTTTAAACCCCTCTCGGACTCGAGTAGGAGGAAAATGAGATGATGGATGCAAGAAGTATATAAGAAGAGGCGCCCTTATGAAGGGGGATAGAGGATGCGAGATGATGAATGTAAAAGAACTACGAAGAAAAGGAAAGGATTGGCTTATTGGATGTGCCGATGGTGAAATCCGGCGGAGCTCCGGCAGCGTAGGGACGACGTGGAAGCGCGGTGGATGAAGACGACTTTCCTCTCACGAGCGTGGGCACCCGAGAAGCTGACGGAACCTCCACCTACAAAAGACCCCACGGGTTAGAAATGACTCCGGTAGTCTCTGGGCTCCGGCAGCCTATCGGACCTCTTAGAAGCTCCCCCAGAACTGAGGGGGTGGGCCTCTATATATAGGGCTCCGGAGGGTGGAGGCGTCCAGGACCCTGGACACCTCCATCAGGGTAAAAAAGGTATTTTACTCTATTTATATTCATTTTTTTCGAATATTTTCATGGAGGCGTCCAGGGTCCCGGACGCCTCCATAAGTCCCACCGAACTCCACCGAAAGTCGCACGCGGTTTAACACAACGCGTGGTTTTGGAGCGGCGACCCGTGATTTGGAAATGGGCGCGTCCAGACGGCTGGACGTCTCCACAATTGGCTTCTTTCACACACGACAAACCGTAGTTCGGTGGGCGGCGCCCCGTGAGTGAGTTGATGGAAGCGTCCATGGTCTTGGACGCCTCCAAGAAATTATAATATATATATATATATTTGTTTTTTTATGCCAACTGGCATTTTATATTTTTTATTTTTGTTTTCATGGAGGCGTCCAGGGGCCTGGACGCCTCCATTAATATATATATATATTTCATTTTTGGGGGGTTTGAAAAATAAATAAAAATAATGGGGGCGTCCAGGAGCCTGGACGCCCCCATGAAGACCCGCCTGGGTCCTCAGACGAGGCGTTGGCAGCAGCCCGGCAGATACCCTTCCTGGTTCCGATGCGTCTGACTGGTGTCGATGCCGTCCGAATGCTGCGACGAGACGGTTCCGGATGCTGACAAGGGCGGAAGAAGACTCAAGAAAAGGAAGCACTCGAGTGATTCAAAATGCGTAAGCCGTCGCGGGGTGTCGTATAGTAATATGAGACTTTTTCAGGAGACGTCAGGAATGGCGTGCCTACAGCTGCCCCGCCTTGGCGTCTGCTTTGCAAGGGAGCGACACGTAGTGGAATGGTATCGAAGTGGAGTGAAGTGGGAGCGGACTGATAAGTTGATGCCAAGGTGTGATGAGACACGCTTTTGACGTTACTGTTTGGAATCTTTCCTGAAGTTTCAATGATGCGACCTTGAAGGAGATCTTTCAAATTTTGACGATTTGCTTGGACGGAGATTAAATAAGGGAGGGTGAGATGTGCGCTCAGGCACGAAACAAAAAGAGACCAACTTCTCGGTGTGGAAGTACCTGGGTCATAAACCTGCAGGTTTCACCTTTGGTGGCAGTTACCAGCCAATGTGGAAGTGTTGCGGCCAAGGTGGGTCAAACAAGGTAGACAGTAAAGGAATATCTGAAGGTCTGTCCAAACAAGGGTCTCCTTTGGAAGAGCAGCGTAGGGCCGTTTCAAGGAAACTCAGTATTTTATTCAGAGTGGAACATCTCATATTTGTAAGAATTGAAGCACAGCGGCTTTCGCAATCGAATCACTTGAATGATCTTTCGTAATAAATCAAAGTCCTATATGAATGCATGGGGGGGTTAAAATAAAAATTTAAAACAAACTAAAATAGAAAATAGCCAAGGATAATATTGTCAACTTGTTAAGAACGGGTCAGGATACCGATCCGGTGAGCCGACACTGGGCTGGGGCCCGTTTATCCGCGCACCAACTCACTGAATGGAACCGTCGTCCCCATGCTACCACAAATTAACGGCCTATCCATACAACCCAAATTCTTCCGGGATCATCACAGTTTTTGTTGAAGGGGAACTCAAATCCCAGATTCGTTCGGGCCGCAAGGTCCTTGACATGTTCTAGTAGCGTAGGTATCATATACTACGATGCATGACAAGGTGGGACCAACCAATGAAAGGCGGGACAGGAGATAGGACAAAGACATCCGTTAGTAAAACCTGCACAGGCCAGCATGGATTAATAACATCAGAAAGTAACAGAATCGTAACAAAATCGCACCATAATGGAAAGGAGATCTAGCCAAAATCCTGACATTGACTGTTGATGTGACATGTTCTGTCCTGTAGCGATCTTCCCTTCCTATAAGAACTCCCCTTAGGCTAGTTCATTCAAATGCACCAAGGTGGGTTTTGGAAGCTAGGAGAGGAAGGAGAGGAGAATCTAGAGATTTCAGGATGGAAGGAGAGTCTTCCCGCGTTATGAAGAGGAGCAGGCCTAGCAGCGAGATCAGACGACTCTCCGACCTCGAGAGTCATCTGAGTGGGACGATCATGTCGCATATGGTAAGCTGATTCATTTCAAATTTCTCCACGTGAACCTTCTTCTTATTTCCTTCCTTTCTTCTTCTTTCTTTTCTCTTCCAACCATATCCACTCTTCCCGGGCCCGAGGAAGTTTTCCAAATTGCCATGGCTTTCAAAGTTAACTTCCAACATATCCATCGGTATGAGGGCCATACTCTCGAAGTGGCATCTGCAGGGGCTCCTTATTCACGCCAAACATTACGAGAAGATTCGTATGGACTGGGCGGCTGTGGGCGCACTAGTGGAGATCTGGCATCCCCAGACCCACACTTTTGTCTTCCCGACCTTCGAGGCGACCATCCTCCTCGAGGAGGTGGAACTTCTGCTCAGATTGAAGAAATTCAAGAGTGACGGGAAAGTGAAGGCTATGCGGATGCTGACACGGGGGACTTCTGAAAGCGTCCTTGGAAGCTTCATGCCGCCCGACGCAGCCCGAAAGGTCCGTACTGAAAAGGGGATCGATCTCCAAAAGCTCGCGGAGTGGGTCATGGACGCCCTGAGAGGGTCACCAGATGATAACTAT
This sequence comes from Amorphophallus konjac, assembly GCA_022559845.1. Classification (NCBI taxonomy): domain Eukaryota; kingdom Viridiplantae; phylum Streptophyta; class Magnoliopsida; order Alismatales; family Araceae; genus Amorphophallus; species Amorphophallus konjac. The sequence goes on along the minus strand of CM040129.1, from coordinate 159,300,006 downwards.
TTGGAGGGAATCATGAAGGGGTTCACCATTTATCTGGCGGGTGCTCTCTTGTTTCCTTATACCGACAACATGGTGGAGGAAGACCAACTAAGTGCCATTCGTGGGATCTGGAGTGGAAAGAGGGTAGGACCCGCCGTCCTTGCCTATCTTTACAGCGGTCTTACTGCCTCGAGCATGGGTAAGCCTTCATTTGGTTGCACACTTGTTTTGAATTGCTGGCTTGATTTGCATTTCAAATTCGACCACCGCGAGGGAATGCCAACGGCTTCGAAGCTTTTCCAACAAAACCCGCTTCACCACATAGCCGACGTGTTAGGCTTTGGTGGCACTGTAGCGAACCGTGCTCCGTGGCTAAAGAAACGTGAAGACTGGCGGTCTCACTTTACTTGTGCACCGGCCTGTCTATTTTCGCTCGAGCTCCTCATGAGGCCTTCCTCTGAAGTTGATCTCCAACTGATCGGCGCAACTGAGTTCGTCCTTTATAACGCGCATCGATGCTGCCTCCAGGTCGGCATTCCACGCCATTCATTCCCAATATCGACTGGCATCGTTCCTTTGAAGAAGAGGGAGTTGGGCACTGAAGCGAACGTGAAGGAAGCGAAGGTCGTCAAAGCACCCTGGAAGATAAGTGTTGCGAGAAAGGCCTTAGCGTACGTGGGGGAAGAGTGCGAGCTGTGGAGGGCTTATGTAACCGAACTGGGGAAGTTAAGGCCTAAGGCGCCTAAACCCCTGATGTAGCTCATTCTGCTTTTCTGATGGAATAAAATCTGGCATTTGGATGTTTTGGACCCTTGCCCCCTTAATTATTATTTTTTTGGTGATTTTTCTTTTTCTTTGTGTTTTTATTTTGTGCTTTTGTTTGGATTATATACATACTCTTGTCTTATTTCTCTTTTATTATTTTTTTGAAATTTTTATTATGGGGGCGTCCAGGGGCCTGGACGCCCCTAAGTTTTTATTTTTCGTTTTGAAATTTTTATTATAATTTTTTTGGGGGGCGTCCGGGGTCCTGGACGCCCCTAATTTTTTATTTTTTTATTTTTTTAGTTTTTGTTTTGGGGGCGTCTAGGCGCCTGGACGCCCCTAATTTTTTGAATTTTGAAAAAAAAATAAAAAACGTGGGGCCGTCCAGGCGCCTGGACGCCCCAAATAAGGTGGATTCTCTATATATATGGGGGGCCTCCCCCTAGCTCATTTACTGTTCATTCAGACGACCTAGTCAAACCAGATGACCCATTCTTAGTCCCAATGGAGCAAGGAGGCCTGAGCCAGGGTGGAGAGAAGCGGAAACGACGGGCTCGTCGTCCGAGGAGGCTGCTGCGGCGGAGGAGATTACCGTGGAGGAGGAGGCTCCTCCTTTGGCCGTAGACGCTGCAGTAGATGCTGGCGACGCGGGAGAGGACGATCACGACCCGGTAAGCCCTTCGGAACTTCGATCTGTTGGTTTAATAGGCTGGATAGGCGGACGAGAGGCCGTGTGGTGAGGGCCAGTGAGTGAGGGAAGGAGGCGTCCAGGGGCCTGGACGCCTCCACATTTTCTTTTTATTTATTTATTTATTCACATAAATAATAAAACAGGATTAAAAATAAGGAGGCGTCCAGGACTTAGGACGCCTCCATGATAATATATATATATATTTTTTTATTTTTTTTGTTTTTGGGTTTTTCTAAAAATAAAAATAAAGAAAATAAAGAGGAGGCGTCTAAGGTGTTGGACGCCACTAAAAAAACATAAATATTTAAAGAAATAAAATAAAATAAATAAGTAGCATATACAGTGTTATTGTTTATTACTATCCATGATGCTGATGTGTTGCCCTGTTGGTTTTATGGTGTGCAAGGCGTGATGAAGGGCCGGATCAGCTGGTCTCTAGTGGTGGCAGCGTACCGTGGGCTGCCAGACTTCCAGAGGGCGCCTGTGGATGCCATGGGCTTTGGAGCCTTCCTCAGGATCGAGCCCTTCCGGCTCGACCTTCCTCTTATCAGGCATTGAGGGAGCGGTGGCATGCGCCGAGTCGGGCGTTTCTGATGCCCTGCGGGCACATGGTGCCGACGCTTGAAGACGTAGCTCGGATCACCGGGCTACGAGTTGACGGAGAGGCGGTCAGCGGGGTCACCTACCCCGACTACCGAGAGAGTGCCCTGGACCTGTTGTGGTTAGAGACGAGCGTGACTGATAGAGATAGCAGGGTAGTCGGCCGAGTGGAGATCATGGAGGCGCTCGGATTCGTCGACCCGCACCAGCGGGTTAGCGAGACTGGAGCGGAGTTTCTGGCACGATTGGAGGGAGATGCCCGTGCAGCTTTCACCCAGGACCCGAGCGAGCAGGAGCTGGTGGATCTAGACCTCCGGTGGTTTCTTTTCTTCTTCCTGGGCCACCTTCTGCTGGGGACGAAGGGGGATGGCATCCACTGCCGCTTCCTCAGGATCCTGGCGGACCTTGACAGAGTGGGGCACTACGCGTGGGGAGCGGCTCTGCTTGCCCATTTGATTGCTGATCTCTCCCAGACTTTAGAGAGGGAAACGACAGTCAGCGGCTTCGCACCTTTTCTCCAGGTACATAATTTATTTATGCATTTTACCGTAGTTAAATATGCAATTACTCGTGCTAATGATGTATGATGGATGCAGGTGTGGAGTTATTACTACTTCCCGATGGGGAGGGCCAGGCAGGGGAACAGGAGAGCCGTTCCTCTAGCGCGACAGTGGAGGCCGGTCGTGGTAGCGCACCACACAGCTACCAGCTGGCGTCACTTCATCGGGAGCTGAGTGAGTATCCCGAGGCCATGGCATGATGCGTATGATTTTTTGTGTTTTTATGCATGTGACTGAATGGTAACTAACATGATGTATGTATGGTGATGCAGGTGGTGTGGAGACCCTACCTGGGCATGGGCGACGCTGGCCAGCCTTGGGTTGTAGCGGGTCTTCCTCGTTTCGGGCGGGACGTGTGGGTCCATTGCCTGAACAAGATCGAGCCGCTTCGGCTGAGGCTGGTTATGAGGACATTGGGGCTAGCCCAAGAGTGGGTTGATGTAGATGAGTCGGCCCGCATCGGGCGGAAGACCAAGGGGAAGGTGAAGATTGTGGACTGGCGTATGCGCTTCCTGGCATAGTACCAGGACTGGCAGTAGGGCGGGGTCCCAGTGGTGTCCCATGTACAGGACAGTACTGATTACCTGAGACGGTACCGGGCTACGTACGGGGACCGCCTCTTCCTTGATGGTATGGCAGGGGTAAGTGAAATGAAAATGCTTCACCCTTCTATATGTATATGCTTATGGCACTAACTTATGTGTAATGCAGGATGCTCGTGACAACATGATTGCCGAGCTGAGGGCCCAGTTGGCGGACGCCAGGCGGCAGTTCGTGGCCATCCGACAGGAGCTGGAGATCCTGGTGAGTCTATGCAATGCATTTTATGACCTGGATTTTTGATACTTAGCCTCTGACTGTCGTTTGCCCAGTGTTTCAGCGGGCCCACCAGGCGGTAGCAGCCGGGACGGCTGGTGGAGCGGGTTCCAGTTCGTGGGGCCCTCCCCCGGAGATCTCTGCCCTTCAGGAGCAGCTGGCGTATGCGGTGGCTCGGGCTGAGGAGGCCGAGCGTGACCGCACGGCTCGAGTGAGTGTCTGCCTGACCCTGACTCTCCTTCTAGCTGCTTTCCTTTTATCACTGCTCTCTTACGGTGTATGCGTGTTTGTGGATGCGGGATTTTTCTTCCCTTTTATCTTATTTAATTTTATTTGGTTATTTATTGATTTATTGGCGTGCCAGTCACCATGGTGACAATTTTTATTATGCGCTCGACTTGACTTGGTCAGTCAATTGTGAAGTCCGAGTCGGGACCAAAAGTCCGCCATACCATAAAGGCTATGACGTTAATTACGTCCTTCCTAAGAAGGACAACCCTTGATTAAACGCCAAAATAGGAGGCCACTCGGGGCGATAATAAAAGAAAAAAAATAACAATGCGTGATATTGAAGATATTATTATTCTGAGAAGGTAATCGAGCACAGTAGATTACTACACCGACATGACCATCTCTTATGTGGGTCGTGCCGGGTAGGAATAGGACACCGTTCACGCAATGGCGGGACGGAATCTGGACCATCATCGGGGAGATGTCCCCTTTCATATTTCTCATCCAGCCAAGGGCCTCGCGGCATACATATTCCCCGGAAGATTGAGCCGGACGAGGGGCGTGTGACGTGCACCTCCCGGGACTTATCGGGGTTAACATATCTATCGACATTTCTATAGCATCTCCCCACAATCTGGATTATGCCCAGGGGAGAATAGGCTATCACCCACGGAATGCCGGGATGAAAGCCGCGAGAAAGGAGGGAGCGAACCTCCCACATTGTACATGTATGCCCTGGGGCAATGTTCGATTCTTCCCTTATAGGAGCCGGTGACACTCGTGCAGTGGCAGAGCTCACCTTAGCTAAAGGGGTTGCTCATAAACCCGATACGGATCAGTGGAAAGTAAGGGAGTCTGACTCCCTTTGATTTTATCCTCGGGATAGTTCTGGTGACTCATGAACATCCCTAGGTGAGTTTGATAGAAGTGTTGGAGGCTCATTGGGTGGCAGGACAGCCTCTCGGCACGGATTTGACTGGATATATGGGTTCTCGGCATGAAGACCACTGCACCGAGAAGGGTTCTTTGCAAGGCACCATTTGGGGCGCCGGGAAGCTGGCGTTAGTGGAGTTCTCGGCGCAGGCAAGCAGGGAATCCAAGGTGGTCTCACGGCGCCAAGGCAGAAGGGTGAAGGTGTTAGGCTCCCGGCGCAAGCAAGGAGGCCAAGTAATTCGGCGTCAGAAGGATGCCAGAGGTGAGTGTTCTCGACGGGTTCAACATGGAGAGCTCCCGGCGCGACGGGGAAGAGGCCAGGATGTAAGCTCTCGGCGCAAGGGCCGAATGGCCAGAGGAGGTTCCTGGCGCGCAGGGGAGAAAGCCATTGGATGGCTTCCCGGCGCGATGCAAAACATCCAAGGGAGCTTCCCGGCGCGGCCAAGGTGCAAGGCTCCCGGTGCGAAGGGCAATTGTTAAAGGGGGGTCTCCCGGCGCGGAGGCCAGAAGACCAAGACGGTTCTCGGTGCCTGAAGGATAGCGCCGAGAGCTGTTCATCCAGTTTACTGTATGCGGGGCCGAGAGGTGTGAGGGCGCCGGGTAAGAACAGAGGTTTACGGTACTATGTTCTTGAATCTATTGAGGATCCAGGGGTTTTCCTGGTGATTCAGGCCAAGATAGACGGGCCTTAGGAAATCAAAGGGCTCAATTCATCAGACTACAATTGGCTTTGGCTTGGATTTCAAAGGGAAGGCCGGAGGCGAAGAGCTATTTGGGGGAAACGCGGTTTAGGGTATCTCTGTCACCAGCGTTCCTGATGATCCGTGAGGATGATTTCAGTATACTCTCCATCATCTGGGGGCCAAGAGATGACTGTCTCTGGCCCCGGGGATGACTTCGGCAAAGCCGATGAGCATGAATGCAACACCTAAGACCGAGAGGTGATTGCTATGTATCCATGCTTTGCTTCAGAGGCCAAGGGATAGTCTGTCCCTGGCTCGGAAGCTAGCGTGAGGAGCGCTCGGGAAACGGGCGAATAAACAGGCGATCGATCGACCTGGGGAGGGGGATAGCATGCTATTGAATCTTAAGAAGAGACAGACAACACGGGGGATGAACATAGAGCTTCAGAGAAAACCAAAGCAGGGATGGACTGCAGCCCACCATATTTATCCATTCGATAACATTCATTGGGTAAGATACATAATGAGGAAGCAGGGGGAATACATCACTGCATCGGTGTGAAACCGGCTACGGCATTGCAGGCTACATCAGAAGAGGAAAGAAGAGAGACCATCGAAATAAAAAAAAAGATGAACTATAGAAATGGGGGGGGTAGGGTGGAGCATTGACTCCTCTCCCTCCCCGTTGCTCACCTTCGCTCAGCTTTTGGGAGATCTCTCTCTCTCTCTTCCCTCTTTTCTTCTTCAGCTCTCTTTCTCTTCTCGTGGACAAGGTTACAGGTCTCTTCTTCGTGTCTCCCCCCAATCCCCTTCTTTGCTGTCTCTTGTCTCTGTTCTCTTCGAATGAGGGGGTTTTATATCCTTCGTTGGTGTCCTCTCGGCAGGCTCGTCTCGGCGCGCCTCAACTGTAGGCGGAGCTCCCGGCGCGCGGGGCTCAAGCTTCTCGGCGCGGTCTGTTGGCCTTGACAAGGGGATCCCGGCGCCACTTTTATAGGCCCACTTAGGTCTTTTAGACTAGGCCTCTTATTGGTCCTTCAAGTACATCAGCACCCGAAAGGGCCCTCTATTGGTGACATAGTTTCTATTGAGATCATTCATAGGTTTTCATCAGTCGGTGGACTGGGGTTTCATCGGCATTGCCGTCTGAATGACGACAAAGTCGGACATCATCTTATCGGTATCGTCACCAGAACGGTGACAAGACCGGACATCAGCTTTAGCCTGGAAAGACTTCAGCCAGGTGACTGCTATTTCATCAGTGCCGTCGTCTGACTGACAATGGCATCGGACATCAGCTTGGCCGGGAAAAGGCTTCAGCCGGGTAGATGGTTGACGAACTTCATCATTGATCTTTCACTATTGGTCTAATCTTCCTTTCAATTCTGTCTCTGCCCTTGCTCATTTTCAAGGTGTCAACAAATGCCCCCCACCTGCGGGCGGCGTAAGCGCAGAATAAGCGGCACGGGGTCTGCAGGTGCCTTTCATCATTCGAGGGTATCTTCCTCCATTTCTCTTTGACATTGTTCTTCGGCTTAATCATGTTGCTGCAGCAATATTATGCACATGTATCTTTCATTTTCATGTTTTTCATTTCCATATCTTCTCAGCACTTTGGAGCCTTCTTGGCCCTGCCTTGGGCTTCTAGGTGCGAGGTAGGACCCTTCTCTGCGCGGGTGCTTCTCGGCGCGACTTGTTGTCGATGCGGGCTTCTCGGCGCGGCCTTCTTGGCGCGGGCCGTCTCGGCGGGGTTCTCAGTGCGGAGGTCTTCGGCAGACTTCTCGACGCGGGCGTCTCGGTGCGCCCCCTTTTCTTCCGGCCGACGGGGGGCTCTCGGCGCGCTTTTCTTCACGCCGAGAAGTCCCTCTTTTCTTCTTCTTTTTAACCTCCCCGAGAGGGCTTTTTACTTCATTTCTTACCTCTACCTTCTCTCTCTTCATCTCGGCAGCGGTGGTGAGCTCCCCCGAGAGCCTTACTTCATTCTCCCCCCCTTTTTGACCCGTTCATTCTCGGGTAAGTTCATTATGTGGGATTGAGTCCCATTTTATGCTCGGGATCACTCCCTCTTGGTGGGTGACTCCCTATTTTCCTTGGGCAGACCCCGGACAAGAGGAGATGCTGCCGAAATTTAATTGGAACTATTTATTTAATCATCACATGCTCCTTCATCTTTTCGATGCTTATTTTCATCTTTTCTTGATTGCAGTCACTGACATGGCTTCCGACTCTTCTGCTGCGGCTTCCATGACTGTGGGAGCGAGTTCATCGGCTCAGCCGGACATATCTCGGGCTTCAGTCAACTGGCTGAATGTGAATAGTCTGAGCTTCGGCTATAACCAGATCGCCACTGTTGACGAGTCCTCTGATTCCGAGACTGACACAGTGCCATCTTCCGGAGTCTATTCTTCCACAGAAGGGATTGATTTCAGAAGGGCTGCCGACTACCGTCCGGACCTGCCGAAGGATCGTCATCTGCTGCCATTTATCCGGACCTTCACCATAGGCGGAATGAGGGATTTTCTGCTTGCTCGGTCTGTGGAAGCGGCAATACTTGCTGACAGAGACAGCATGAAGGGTTCTGTCTATCGCGCCCGAGCTATATATCTCCCGGGTGAGCAGAGGGACTGGAATGCCGTGCTGGGCATTTCTGAATTAGAGCCGGAGAAGAAGATGCTGACCCGGGCTCCAGAGTTTACCCCGGCAAGGTGGGACCATGCAGCCGGTCGCGTCCATCGGGAGAAGCCCAACTTTTGACTTTTTCTAGCTCTTGTGAAGTGGGGTTACAGGGACGAGCCATTCATTCTGAACTGTCTGGCCGTTCAATTTAAATATCAGCTAGCTGCCGGCTGGTTTGGAGATGCTAAAGTGACAGACGCCCATCTCTTCAGGGTAGGAGCCGTGGAGTTTACAGAATTTGTCTTGAAGGAATACGCCCCTTTACTGATTAGAGCTGGGGTATATCATAGTGTATTTGCCTCCAGGTTCCGCTATCCCATCTCTCGGGGATTATGTTGCGGCATGCTTGAAGTGTTCTGCCCACAGTTTAATACGTTCTATACGGCAGAAGGCGAGACTTCTCTCGATCTTTGGAGTCTTGCGCAGCTTTCAGGCCTGCCTATAGATGGGGAGCCATATGAGGAGGTCTGTCTAGACGACTCTGTAAAGGACGCCTCTGATGGAGAGGGCAGATATTCTTTTGGCTACGCATACCGGTACTTGATGAAGGCTTATCGGACCATTTATCTGGCCTATAGCAGGGAATCTTCCAAAGGATATCAACCCCGGGAAAAGAGCAGCAGATTGAGAGTCCATGTAGGACAGTGGATACAGTACTTCTTCGGGGGTCCCTTGAAGTATACAGACTTCCCTTCCGTGGGACCGACTCCCGGTAAGCAGATCAGGGCCCCTCGTTACAAATCGGCATTGTCGGCTTCACTGCGCCGAGCAGGTGTAGACGGCCCGAACCCAGCAGGGGTTGACCCCATTACTCATTGTGCAGCTTATCTGACCTTCTGGCTGTGCACTTTCACTCTTCCCCAAGGGGACGAGACGACTATCAGACTGGAGGCTATATATCCGGCCTGTCAGATGGCCTGGGGGATGAGACTGTCTCTGTGCCCGGTGGCTTTGTGTTTAGTTTACAAATCGTTGGGAGATTTGCACAGACATCGGGTTCCCCGTTCCTTACGGACTGTAGGTCCATTTCATTTCTTCAATGCTTGGGTTTGCAGCATTTTCCCCGAGCTGGCCCCGAGAACTTTGCAGTCAGACACACTGCTCCCTCGGATGATTGAGTTTGCTAGCGCCGAACCCGGTCTTTTCTCAGAGCAGCTATTTAAGATAAGGGGCAGGTTGACAAGAGTGCCCGTGGATGCTCCTGGCAGCATTCATTTTTGGAGCTTGGCAGCAGGTTCGCCTTCTTTAGTAGACCCTCAGAGGGAATGCAAAATGGAGGAGGTAGAAGTTTATGTCCATCCTGTTTCGGGGGCCAATGCCACCCGGCCCATATTAGAACCAGAACTGGTAAGGTGGGCTATGGCTATCCGACCCAGTGTATTGGTCTTCAGGAAGGGAGGCTTGCTCATTTTGGAGCCCTATTACCCATTCCATTTTAGCAGAAACTTTGGCTACGATCAGCATATTCCTTCATCAGCTGCTCAGTTTCCTTTGGACAGTCGTGCCAAGCATGGGTCCTCCATTGCCAGTGACGGTCGGATATGGTGGGATTTCTTTCATCGCCGAGAGGGCGTAACTTTCAGGGTCCCGACCGTTTCTAATCGTATTCCCCGTGTCACCTCAGAATATATTAAGTGGTGGAATACCCGTACCAATTTCTATAAAGATGGCAGAGGCGCCTTTTGGGATGTGGCCAAGCGCTCTTTCTTAAAGCGGCAATCAGGGCCTGTATTTGAAATTGATGAGGTTCATCTGAAAAGGCTCTATTCACAGCATCCGAGGGAGGCGGACACATATATTGCCAAGCGTCGGTCCTTAAAAGAGGAAGGTTCTGAAATACCCACTCCTGTATTTTCTGAGATCAATGAAGATGCTTTTACAAAGGACCTGAGGCAGTTGGGCCACATAGGGAGTATTCATGTGGAGGTGCAGTATCCATTTCCCCCGGAGGAGCCTCTCCCGACAGCAGCCCCCTGGAGGGGCCCGGTGGACAGATTTCATCCTTATAGGACGTTTGTGCGGAGGGAAGACCGCACCCAGACGTATTATCAGCATACCTCTTGGCTTTTTGTACTGCTGAATGTTCACGGGCTGTCAGTAGAGAACCCGATAGCTGGCATTCTGAATAAGCTGCTTTTCATTTCTTTTCATTATGTTGACGGCTGGTGCATGGATTATCTCGGCCTCTTTCATTGCCTCGACTTCCATGGACATAAAGACTTGGCTGCCTTGACGGAGAAGTGCCAGACCATCGATGACGTATGCTGGCTCGTGAAGGAGGCTGCTTCCCGCTCGAAGGAGGTGGCTTACCTGTATTGGCCGCTTTCCACCTTCTATGATGGCCCAGCAGGTATGACCCTTCCTGTGCGCTCATGGCGTCTTTCTTTTATTGTTATGTTCTGCATCTGTCGACTATGACTGCTTTTCTTATGTCTTGCACAGATAGACCGGACATAAAACGGCAGGGACTTTACAGGAAGATTATTGCTCAAGCTGAGAAGCCTGCTTACTTTGAAATTCCTGCAGCGGCACCTACGACAACTCCCTTGCCTCCGGGCAAGAAGAGGAAGCCTTCTGTGGTGAAAGCTACAGTTGTCAAGGCCAAGGGGGCCAAGGTCGTTCGGGTCCAGCAGTCAGCTCCAGTTGCGACGGACGCTGGAATCCCTCTTCCAGACATCCCCTCTTTTGACGAGTTCAGGTCTCAGAGGGATGCTGCTCAGGAACCTGCCAAGAGTGGCGGTAAATATCTTGCAGATGCAATCTTCATTGTTTTCTTGACTGATCTTTTAAGGCGTCCTTCGAGACTGAGCTTCTCTTTATCTGATACAGCCCCGGAGCAGGTTGCAGTGCCTATGGAAAGGGACACGATGCTGCCTTCTCCTACCCCGGCTGGCGAGGAGGAAGGTAAATGTGCTTTCTCATCTTTTCTCTTTATACTTTCGTTGTTGTTCTTTTCCATTATATCCCTCAGAGTTCCCCTTTTGTTGAAGTGACAGTCAGGGAGCAGACTGAGTCCATGATAGCAGCGGGAGAGTCACCTCAGCCGCAGGAGGGTCACAGGATTCAAACACAACGGAGTCCTGTCCCGGCCAGACGTATAATCACTCGGTCCGCATCCTGGCATGCTCTAGAGGTGACCTCGCAGCATATAGCTAGTGTGGAGGTATCCTCGAGCAGCTCTGAGACCGTCCCTGATAATGAGGAGGAAGTGACGTTCAGCGCCAGTGAGGAGGAATTCCTAAAATCAGAAGCCTTGCCCGTATTTGCAAAAGGTCTTCCACCTTTTCAGCCTCCTAAGCTGCTGATGCTGTCTTCTGAGGAGGAATTGCAAGAGGAGTTTGCCGGGCTCGATACCGAGGTCGACATAACCCCTCCATTTGTTGCTTCAACTACGGAGCTTTCTCCCCTTCTGTCTCATTTTGAGGATATAGACCCCACTTTAAAGGTAAGCTTCTTCTTTTTTTGTTTGCTATTCTATTTATTTTCTTTCATTCATTGATGAGGATCATTCTGCTTTGTCCTCAGGACTCTGTCAATACCAGCTCAGATGCGGCCGCAGTCTCTACGGATGTCTCATCTGCAGACTTGGTCATCATCCCTGCTTTACCTTCAATTCTCATGGGAATGTCTGAGGTTATTCGCCCCGTGCCAGTGAGAATAAAATCTTCAACTGACTTAACATCACTGGATTTGGGATCATCAGGAGAGATTTCCATCCCTGTGAGGGCCTCAGAGTTTAGAGCCGAAGCAGACCCAGCCAGAAGCTCCGCCTTTATACCGGCTGCCGTAATGTCAACTGTGCCCGAGTCAGCAGTCCCTGCAACAGTGGCTATAGAGACTGGACTTCTGCCTCTACAGACTAGGGACCCTTCGTCCCCATTATCAGAAAAAGCAGCTGAAGATGAAGCCCTTATTCAGAAGACTCATGAAGAGATAGCTCCATCATTTATTGGTTCTCCCTCCGCAGATGTTCAAGCCATAGCTCCCGAGACAGCGGTAGAGGAGGAGTCTTCAGCTCAACAGGAGAGCACAGAGAGGGACCGACCGGTTCTTCCAACAGATTTGCCGTCTTCATCCTCTCAGCCGGATGTTGCACTGTGGGCAGACATTGACGGCGAGGTGACTTTCGAAGTAGCTCCAGTTCCTTCTCCTGGCTTCGCTTCATCCGAGAGTTTTGTCTGACAAAATCTGGACATGCTGCGCCAGCTGGTGGAGTCCCAGCCCGGACTGACTTATCTGCGGCTGAAGGAGATAGCCGAGCATTTCACTGTTGATCTATAGGCGATGGGATGTCCCATGGAAATATGGGCCCAGCGGGTTCTATTGTTGTTAAAGTTCATACATCGTCGGGACTTCTTGGCACATATTATGTCTGACAGACTGGCAGCTTTGAAGTTGCAAAGGAAGGAGTGCAAATCTGAGCTGGAGAAGACGGACTCTGTTCTTCAGGAGCGCCAATGCCAACTGCAGTCTCTGGCGCAGCGGGAGCAGTTCGTGCGCAGCCGGATAACCATCCTGGAGGCTGAACTGTTTGACCTCCGGGCTGAACTGCCGCAGATAACAACTTCTCAGCCGCAGCTTGCGGAGGAAGTAGCTCTGTTGGAGGGGCAGGTGGCATCCTTTCAGGACGAGTCTGCTCGGCTACAGGAGGAGGAGGCTCGACTTCATGAGCTGGGGGCTGCCCCGCATGTAGGGCTTCTGGCCTTCGAGGACATATTCCGGTGCCCGTGAATATCTGTTTCCCCCTTTTTGTAATACAATTCCCCCTCAGGGGCCCTTCTTGTATTCCCTTTTTTATTCAATGGAAAGGAATCTTTATACCAGTCTCATATGTGGTTTGTCTTTTCTATGTGGTTTCATCACTTTGGGAAGTGGGGTAGTGGTTCTAGCAGTCCCTCATACGAACGGCTCGTATCTGGCAGGAGAGCGTCCACCCCTTCAAAGAAAGGATGGGGAACTCGCTCCACCGCGTGACGGCCTCTGGGGGGGTGCTTTAAACCGAATTCTGTTGTTGGTAGCAAACGTCCTTCTTTGGCCATATGTGCCGCAAGGGAGACGGTTTGCAGGAATGTGAACGAAGAGGCTCAGAGCATTATCCGGAACGGGCGAATGGTCCATCCCGGGCATGTTTCAAAGCTAGTCGGGGCAATGTGCCAATCGACCAGTATATGATTTCATCATCGATATTGGGTTTATATCGATGCAAAGGGGTTTTATAGGTTTCATCAGAGTAGACGTAAGGTCTAGACTTGGTAGAGGTTATCGCAGGTGGGATATTGAAGGGTGCGCAGTTTTCATCAGGACAGACGTAGGGTCTGAACTGGATAGGATTTCATCATTGATCGGGCGAGGTGCCGGTCGATCAATAGCTAGTTTCATCATCGATATTGGGTTCATATCGATGCAAAGAAAGTGTTATAAGTTTCATCAGAATAGACAAAAGGTCTAAACTGGCAGGGTTTTAATTGGACATGGTTTCATCACTGATCGGGCGAGGTGCCAGTCGATCAGTGGTTGGTTTCATCGTCGATATGGGGCTTATATCGACGCATAGAGTTTCATAGGTTTCGTCAGTATAGACGTAAGGTCTAAACCGGACAGAGGATTTCATCATTGATCGGGCGAGGTGCCGGTTGATCAACGGTGGGACGTATGTAGAGGTGTAGGTCTCGTCAGGACAGACGTAAGGTCTATTCCAGCAGGTTTTATGGCGGGTGGCACTTTGCCAAGAAATACGTAGGTTTCATCAGGATAGGCGTAGGGTCTATCCTGGTAGGGTTTCATCGTTGACCGGGCAAGGAGCCGATCGATCAAGGGAAGGTTTGGGAGTTTGATCAGGACAGACGTAAGGTCTGAACTGGCCGGGCTTCATCAGAATGATGACGGGTTTTATTGTCGGTGGGACATGTGAAAGAGGGTATGTAGATTTCATCAGGGTAGACGTAAGATCTACCCCGGAAAGGCTTTATCATCGGCGGGGCATAGAGCCAGATGACCGACGGAAGGCTTCATCAGTGAGGGGGAGGTCAAGGCAACGTGCCGGTTGGCATGGACCTTATGAATTACCACATTCCTGACCCAAGCGCCCTTTCGGGTTTTCGCCGGAGCCAGCCCCCTCTTGCTTTTGCCCATGCGTCCTTTCGGATTTTCACGTGGCGGGGTACCCGATTTTGCTTGCAGTGCCCTTTCGGGTTTTCACCACAGCTGGATTTTAGCCATTTTTGCCCTTGTCCAGAATACCTGAACAAGTCTGGCGGGGTACCTCTATTTTTCTAACCCCATTTCTATATATGTATTTTTTGTCATTTTCTTTCTCTTTTCTTTTTCATTGTCTTTTCTGGGATCAGAACTTTCATCCTATGGGCCATGGCGCCATATGTTTATTATGGACACACGATCATTGATGTGGGTGTCAACATCAATGCAAAGGGAAGTAGGGTTTCATGATCTATCTAGACGAAAGGTCCGAATTGATTTAGAGGATATAGATAGCAGCTCGGGCACGAGGCCGTTTGCTAAAAATATGAGTTTCATCGTTAATGTGGGGTTTAACATTAACGCAAAGGAATAGAGTTTCATGATCTATCCAGACGGAGGGTCTGAATCGATTCAAAGAGCAATGTTGTGCTATGTCAGAGCGGACGGAAGGCCCACCCTGGATGGATTTTAGCGTCGATCAGGCAGCGTGCCAATCGATCGATAGCAGGTTTCATCATTGGTATTGGCTCATACCAATGCAAAGATTTCATATGCTTCATCAGGATAGACGTAGGGTCTAAACTGGGTAGGGTTTTATCATTGATATTAGGCGAGGTGCCAATCGATCAATGGCGGGTTTCATCATCGGTATTGGATTTATATCAATGCGAGGAGTTCATGTATTTCATCAGGATAGACGGAAGGTCTAAACTGGATAGGTTTCATCGTGATGGGTCTTAGATAGAAACAAGTGGAAGTGTTTTATCAGAACAGACGGAAGGTCTATCTCGAGGTGGGCTTATTATTGAGGGAGATTTTTCTTGAGCAATACATGAAGGCTTCAACAGAATAGACGTAAGGTCCATTCCGGATGGGTTTAATCGTTGATCGGGCAAGGCGCCGGTCGATCGACGAGGAGTTTTATGGTGGGAGGTGAGGCTTTCTTTAGAATCACCACATTACCGACCCAAGCGCCCTTTCGGGTTTTCGCCGGAGCCAGCCCCCTCTTGCTTTTGCCCACGCGCCCTTTCGGGTTTTCACGTGGCGGGGTACCCGATTTTACCTGCAGTGCCCTTTCGAGTTTTCACCACAGCTGGGTTTTGGGCCATTGTTGCACTTGTTCCTAATATAGGGGCAAGTCTGGCGGGGTATCTCTATTTTTTAACCCCATTTTTATTTTCTTTGATTCTCTTTCTCTCCCTTTTTGGGAGGGTGACAGGTCGGAATGCCACCAGCTCAAGATGAGGGTAGCTTGGTTAGGGCGGAGCGCCGCTAGATCGGGAAATGGGTGCAGCTTGGCTAGGGCGGAGTGCCGCTATACCAAGAAAGGGTATAGCTTGGCTAGGGCGGAGTGCCGCTAGACCAAGGACAGGGGTAGCTTAGTTAGGGCGGAGTGCCGCTAGACCAAGGAAGGGTGTAGCTTGGCTAAGGCGGAGTGCCGCTAGACCAAGGAAAGGGCAGCTCGGCCAGGGCGGAGTGCCACTAGACCAATGAAAGAGTAGCTTGGTTAGGGCGGAGTGCCGCTAGACCAAGGAAAAAGTAGCTTGGTTAGGGCGGAGTGCCGCTAGACCAAGGAAAAGGTAGCTCAGTTAGGGCGGAGTGCTGCTAGACCAAGGAAAAGGGTAGCTTGGTTAGGGCGGAGTGCCGCTAGACCAAGGAAGGGTGTAGCTTGGCTAGGGCGAAGTGCCGCTAGACCAAGGACAGGGGTAGCTTGGCTAGGGCGGAGTGCCGCTAGACCAAGAAAAGGGTAGCTTGACTAGGGCGGAGTGCCGCTAGACCAAGGAAAGGGCAGCTCGGCTAGGGCGGAGTGCCACTAGACCAATGAAAGAGTAGCTTGGTTAGGGCGGAGTGCCGCTAGACCAAGGAAAAAGTAGCTTGGTTAGGGCGGAGTGCCGCTAGACCAAGGAAAAGGTAGCTCAGCTGGGGCGGAGTGCCGCCAGACCAAGAAAAGGGCGTAGCTTGGCTAGGGCGGAGTGCCGCTAGACCAAGAAAAGGTAGCTTAGTTAGGGCGGAGTACCGCTAGACCAAGGAAAAGGGTAGCTTGGTTAGGGCGGAGTGCCGCTAGACCAAGGAAGGGTGTAGCTTGGCTAAGGCGGAGTGCCGCTAGACCAAGGACAGGGGTAGCTTGGTTAGGGCGGAGCGCCGCTATACCAAGAAAAGGGTAGCTTGACTAGGGCGGAGTGCCGCTAGACCAAGGAAAGGGCAGCTCGGCTAGGGCGGAGTGCCACTAGACCAATGAAAGAGTAGCTTGGTTAGGGCGGAGTGCCGCTAGACCAAGGAAAAAGTAGCTTAGTTAGGGCGGAGTGCCGCTAGACCAAGGAAAAGGTAGCTCGGCTGGGGCGGAGTGCCGCCAGACCAAGAAAAGGGCGTAGCTTGGCTAGGGCGGAGTGCCGCTAGGCCAAGAAAAGGTAGCTTGGTTAGGGCGGAGTACCGCTAGACCAAGGAAAAGGGTAGCTTGGTTAGGGCGGAGTGCCGCTAGACCAAGGAAGGGTGTAGCTTGGCTAAGGCGGAGTGCCGCTAGACTAAGGAAAGGGCAGCTCGGCCAGGGCGGAGTGACACTAGACCAATGAAAGAGTAGCTTGGTTAGGGCGGAGTGCCGCTAGACCAAGGAAAAAGTAGCTTGGTTAGGGCGGAGTGCCGCTAGACCAAGGAAAAGGTAGCTCGGTTAGGGCGGAGTGCTGCTAGACCAAGGAAAAGTGTAGCTTGGTTAGGGCGAAGTGCCGCTAGACCAAGGAAGGGTGTAGCTTGGCTAGGGCGGAGTGCCGTTAGACCAAGGAAAGGGTAGATTTTGCCCGATTACTTGGGGAATGTCGGTTGTGCTGTATGATACAGCTTCAGATGTCTTCCGTTGAGTGGTGAGAATTAGATTTTCCCTCGATGGTTAACAACCACGTAGGCCCCTCCTTCGTAGACCCTCTGTATCACATAAGGACCTTCCCAATTAGCATTCAGCTCTCCTTTTGGGTTGGACGCCATGACTTCTTTTTTCTTGACCATGACGAGGTCGCCTTTCTTGAATTCTCATCCTTTTACGAGTTTGTTGAATGCAGTGGCCATGCGGGCCTGATACATTTGGATACTTTTCTGAGCTCGGAGGCGCTTCCCTTCCAATTCAGCCAGCTCTTCTAGTCTTCTTTCTGCATTGGTCTGTTCGCCACGGGCCAGGTCATATTGGACTGCCACTCTGAGTGACGGGACTTCCAGCTCTAGCGGAACCACTACCTCTGAACCGTATACCAGCGAGTATGGTGAGCACCCTGTAGGTGTCTTGAAGACGGTGCGGTATGCCCACAGAGCTTCATACATTTTCTCTTCCCAGTCCTTCTTATTAGAACTGACGACCTTGGCCAGCAAGGTGCAGAGAGTCTTGTTAAAAGCTTCTGCCAATCCGTTTGCCTGTGGATTGTAAGGAGTGGAGGTCCTCCATTCGATCTTATATTTCTCAGCAAGCCGATAGACCTTCTGATTTCTGAAATGACTTCCATTGTCGGATATTATTCGGCTGGGGATCCCGAACCGGAAGATAATGTTCTGTTTGATGAATCTGGCGACCAATTCACCAGTCACTTCTCTTAATGCTACAGCCTCCGCCCATCAGGAGAAGTAATCTGTTATGGCCAGTATGTACTTATGTCCGGCCGAGGAAGTCGGCAGTGGCCCGACTACATCAGTTCCCCATTGTGCAAATGACCAGCTAGGAACTGTAGGGTGCAGAGTCGTAGGAGACCTTTTAGGCACAGTAGCATGCTCCTGGCTGGCACGATTTTGCAAATTTACAGCAGTCTTCAAACATGGTGGGCCAATAGTAGCCCAGCTTCTTGATTTCTATCTTCATCTTGGGACTAGCCTGGTGGGCACCTGCTGTCCCAGCATGTGTTTCTTTCATCGCTTGCCAGGCTTCCTCAGTGGACAGACAGCGGAGTAGAATCTTCTTGCGTGCATCTGCCATTATTCGGAACAAAATTCCATTCCTGAGTTCATAAGAATGTTTGATTCTTAGGAGTTTCATCTTTTCTTCTCTTATCTGTGGCAGTTGTCGGTGTAGAAACCACTGCAGCAAGTGTTGTCTCCAATCAGACGCTTGTTCTGTGCTGATGGTGGCAACCTCGTCTTCTTCGGGGCACTCTTCTAGCATACTGGGGACTTGCCGCCGGTTCATAACGACAATGTTCAGTGTCTTATTTGGCGGGACTGCTAGTGAGCTGGCCAGCTTTGCCAGTGCATCAGCCTGGGCATTGTGTCCACGGCCCACATGCTTGAGCTCAATATGGTAGAATTTCGCCATGAGGCGCACAGCTTTTTGGTGGTAGGGATTCAGTTCTGGCTTCCGCACTTCGAACTCCCCTTGGATCTATTTTATTATCAACATCGAATCCCCGAATACTTGAAGCATTTGGATACCCATGTTGAGGCTGACATATAGCCCGATTATCAGAGCTTCATACTCGGCCTCATTAATGGTGCAGGGCTTGTTTATAGAACAGGAAGTATGCACGACCTCCCCCTCTGGTGATTTCAGCACAATACCGGCTCCGGCCCGTATTCTGGTCTTTCCGTCGGAGTCTGTCTCTGTTCTAGATGCTCCATCAAAGAATAGTTGCCACATAACTGATTGAGCCTGGCAGGCCTCGAGTGTCTCATCATCGGGTAACTCAGTCCCTAATATATCATTTTCCGGCACAGGATGCTCTGCGAAGAAATCAGCCACGGCCTGTCCTTTTATCGCCCTCTGGGGTATATAGGTAATATCGAATTCCATAAGGATCACTGCCCATTTTCCCAACCGGCCCTTCAGTACTGGCTGAGTCAATATGTATTTGAGCGGATCTGCTGCAGATATCAATCTGACTTCATGTGACAACATATAGTGTCGGAGCTTTTTGACAGCAAAGACTAATGCCAAGCAGGTCTTTTCTATGTAGCTGTAGCTTTCTTCAGTTCTAATCAGCCTCCTACTCAGGTAGTACAAGGCTCGTTCTTTGCCTTCTTCATTTATCTGTGCCAGCATTGCCCCCAGGGAACAGTATGTGGCTGCGATATACAGTATCAAGGGCCTGCCCTTAATTGGTGCCCCCAGCACCGGAGGGGTCTTGAGATATTCTTTCAGATTCTCAAAGGCTTCCTGACAGCCATCGTCCCAGAGGAATGGCACATCTTTCATCATGAGCTTGTGAAAGGGGTGGCATCTTCCCGACAGATTTGATATAAATCGTCGGATATAGGCCAGACGCCCTTGCAGAGATCTCAGCTCGGACAGATTCCTTGGTGGAGGGAGCTCCTGGATAGCCTTAATCTTGGATGGGTCAATTTCAATGCCCCTATGACGGACAATAAACCCGAGGAATTTTTCACTGGACACGCCGAAGGCGCATTTCATGGGATTCATCTTGAGTTCATATTTGCGCAGCCTCTGGAATACTACCCTTAGGTCTTGCAAATGGTCTTCTCTTCTGCTGGTTTTTACTACAAGATCATCAATGTAGCACTCTACTTTCTTGAAGAGCAAATCATCAAAGATCTTGGTCATAGCTCTTTGATAGGTAGCGCCGGCATTCTTGAGGCCAAACGGCATCCTTTTGTAGTGGAATATCCCCTTCGGGGTACGGAATGCAGTGTGCACTCTGTCTTCCTCAGCAATCCATATTTGGTTGTATCCGGATGACCCATCCATAAATGATAGAGCCTCATGACCAGTAGTCGCATCGATCATCACTTCAGTGATTGGCACTGGAAAGTCATCTTTCGGGCAAGCCTTATTAAGGTCCCGGAAATCAACACATATTCTAATCTGCCCATTCTTCTTCTTTACGGGCACTATGTTGGCTAAGCATGTGGTATACTGATTTTCTTCAACAAAGCCTACATCAATCAGCTTGTCAACCTCTTTGTTAATCTGATTTATTAATTCAGGGTGCATTCTCCTGGAAGGCTGCTTTACAGGGCTAGCCTCTGGGTTTATTGCCAATCGGTGTTGCGCCACCTCAGAACTCAGTCCCGGCATTTCATCATATGTCCATGCAAAGCAGTCTCGGAATTCTTTCAAGAACTGTACATACTGTTCCCTGGTAGCCGGCTCCAGCAGTGCACTGAGGAATGTCGGCCTTGGCTCATCTGCGGTCCCCAGATTTATTTCCACAAGCTCATCGACGGTGGCCTGACCTCCATCTTCGACCTCGGGCGGGGCTTCTTGCAAGTTAATGAAGCCTCCCGGGATATAATCTTCTTCAGTTTCATGATTCTCTGTTTCATCATACTGGTTATCAGCGGGTGCTGGCTCATCATATACGGCCAATATTGTTGTATTCTGTTCAGTCTGCCCCGAGGACGTAGCTGGATCAGCAGAAAACTCAAAGATGGATTCTTCCGCCCTTAGAGGCTCTTCTGATGCAGACTCCTTTGAGAGATCATCATTCTGTAGAGCCCGGACTTCTTTCAGGATGCGCTCAAACTCCAGGCATTCCCTCAGCTCTTTGGCTACTTGGTCTTCATCCGGGGTTCCCGTGTCAAACTTTACTTCAGCATGGAACAGATCCTCTTTGCAAGGTAGGTCTTCCCAGCACCAATCTTTCTTTGCTTCATCAGACGTCCCCGTCTCCGGCTGACTGTCTGGGGCTTCATTGTTCATTATGGATTGATAAATGATTTCTTCATCTTCCGAGGGGTACTTGTCATATCCCACCTCGGGAGGGTCTTTATGCTGGTAGGAGATAGAGATGACGTCCACCTCAGCTTCATAGTATTCTTGAAGGATGTAACCCAATCCCGGGTGCTAAGTGATCTTCCTCAGTTCTTTATCATCCCGAGGCGGATCCCATAGCTCCTTGAACGCCTTCTTCTGGGCAGCAGGCTGCAATGACGGCATTTGCATCTTAGAGAACATCTGCGAAACCCGTTGGGTAGTATAATCCAAGCCTGTAATTGGCACCATCTGGTTTGCAGCCTCTTCAGGGACCATGTAGTCTTGATCATCTTCCTCGACTGACTCCCCGGTGTAGAATATGATAGGAGGCTCGCAGAAGCGAGGGACTTCCATAGTCTTCAGTGGTAGCACCGTCTGGTACTCTAGGCTGGCGATGGGCTTGACTAAACCCTGCGGAACCTCCACTTGTGTGTACTTTTCTCTCATTTCTTCATTGATATCATCCGGGTGAATGCTAGGAGGGGTGATCCGAGTAAAGTCACCAGCATAAGAGATGTGAGATACCTCATGCTTTTTAATATAGCCCTTTGGTGGCGGCGGAGACCAGTTTCTTGCCTTCGTCGTCGGCTTTTTCTGGCTGACCACGGCCTCTTTCTCTTCACCCTTTTGCGACACCTCCGTATAGTAGGATGCATCGAGCATATGGCACTCGAATACTTCGAAGGGATGCAGATCCGCAAACACCCTCTCTTCTTTTCCTTCATGGCAGTATTTAATGCACTGATGCAGTGTGGACGGCACTATCTGATATTCATGCAGCCACTGTCTCCCCAGTAGGGCCTCATACGTGGTGTTGGAGTCGATTACATAGAATCGTACCACGGTAGTGAGGTCCCCCAATGTGAGGTTAAAATCAGCCGCCCCAAGGGGCGTCTTACATTTCTGGTTGAATCCCGCAATTTTCATGTCTCTGACCTTGGTAAGTTGAAGATCAAAGTAATATTTTTGGTAGATGCGGTATGGGAGAATGTTCACGGCAGCCCCGGGATCTATCAGTATCCTGTTCAGCGGCTGACAATTCAGGGAGCCCCTCATATATAGCAGTCGGTTATGGCAGGAATTCAGAATCAGCATGTCATCCTCTGTGAATGTAACTGACGGCCCAGAATTCACTTCTGTCAAGAGTGCTTCATATTGTGTCGGCGACTGCAAGGCATCAACAATTGCTTGGCGAGCTTCTTCACTGAGAGAGAGGATCTCCCAGATGGAGAACCTGGTAGGGAGCTTCTTTAGCATTTTCATGATCCGGCTGCCTACCCTTGTAGACACGCCAAAATTGACGCTATGTTGATCAAATCTCATATCACTATGATGACGCCCCAAAGTGAACTTCAATATGTCTATAATATGAAGTTTTTCTATTTATGTGTGTTTTTTTTAGTTGGTTTGCATTTTTTGTGATTCGCGACCTGAGGAGGGGCGTGTTTTAAATAGCGACCTTATCTAGGGCGTTTTCAAAAGAAAGGACGACCAAATGTCAGGACGTCAATTCTTGGTATTATCCGATTCCAAAATAATTTCAAAATAATTTAATTATTGATTAACGTCCTTCCTCAAGGCGTGTTTTCAATTAACGCCTTCATCATAGGCGTGTTCTCTTAATTTTCATATAAAGTAAGTTTTATTGCCAAAATTAAATCCAAGAAGTGACGCCCTGATAGAGGTCGTGTTTTGAGTAACGTCTTTATGAAGGTCGTCAATTTGGGATTTGACGCCTTTCGCAAGGTCGTGTTTTCCGTTTCGTGTCCTGCTTTAACTCCTCTTTCCCGAAGAGTTCCCTGCCTCCATGGTCTCCTTGCTCGAATTGGAGCTAGAGTCCTGCCTTCTTTGATCATTGCCTATCCTTATCTTCCCAAATTTGAGCTTATCTTCGATTGAAATCCTATAAAAGGATGCTCTGGTCGATCGAGGCAGAGGTTCAAGAGGTTGAAGAGTTCACAGGTTAAGAGGTTAGACGGGTCAGAGAATTCAAATCAAACAGAGGTTTACAGTTTACAGGTTATAGAGCTCCGTCTTCCTCCTGTGCGATTGTTTGAAGGGGCTCTGCTTCCTCTGCTTCCTCTGCATCTAGCCGGCCGCGTCCACCTTGTTTCCCTTTACTGTCGTCAGGGACAGCAGGGTTTTCTTTTCTTTTTTTTTTCTGTGTTGCTTCGTCTTCATCAACCGATCATCACTGGGTTCATCTTTTTGCGTTTGCATTAGTTTCATCATCATCATTGTTTCTTCTCCTTTTACGTTTGCATTAGCTTCATCACATATCTCTTCTTTTCCCTAATTCCTCTTTAGGGGTTTTAAAAAAAAACCAACAAAATAAGGTGCGCATGTTTTTGTCCTTTTTTTATCATCATGTCATCTTTGGATTGATACTACGTGCACTTGGCTGATCTCCTTCTTGTTTATTTTATCTTATTTTTGCAAGGATAATCAATAAGGAAAAACCCCCTTCATCGGCCGGCCGATTGAAGGCGGAGGAAGGAATTCACAATCTATCCCGCGTTCAATTTTCCACCAGGTATTCGCGATCTTCTTTATTTGTTATTGAGGTAACCCGTCTGGCGATCACCCTCCTCCATAGCACCACGTGTTTATTTGCTTCTTTATCTTCATATCATCATCTCCACATATATTTTTTCTCTTATTTAAAACTCCCCATGTTCATGTGTGGATTTATCACGATCTACAAATTGGCGATCACGGTGGGACTTCCACTGTTTTTCTATTGATTATCCCTTTCCCTTTGGCACCCACGTGTGCCCTTTCCCAATCGGCACCCACGTGTGCCCTTTCCCTTTGGTACCTACGGTACCCCTCCTTTGTGCCCCACGGGCACCCTCCCTTGTGCACCCTGCACACTCCCCGGGATTAGCCAGTTTGTGATTGCATATTTCCTGAATTCACGCCTGAAACAGAGGCGCCTTTTCTTTTTAACGCCTTCATCCAGGGCGTTTTATTACTGTGTTACGTCTTCTGTCAAAACGTCTTTCATCATTCTACTGCTTTTATCACACTGCCTGTGAATTCACGCCCTGCCCTAGGGCGTTCTTTTATTGCATAGCGCCTCACCTCAAGGCGCTTTTTCAGATTTGACGCCCTCACTCAGAGGCGTCCTTTTCAAATTTCGCGCCTCAATCAGAGGCGTTTCTTTGTTTCTCGCTGTCGGCTCATAGCCTCACGCAGTGAATCGACAGTGACACTGTCATTGCTTTGATTGATAGCGACCTGCCCCAGGTCGTCTCTTTACTGCGTTTTACAGAAGCCTGCTTCCTGTTGCTGTCTGTGATAGTTTGTTTGGTTATTACATTGCTTGCCTATATTGCTGTGATCTTATCATCTTATTTTGCATATTGTGGCATTTGGTTGAGAGACCTCCTCTCTCTACACTAGGACTCCACACACCTCTCTTGGAATCGGGACGACCCTCCATTGAGCATTCCGTCTCTTTGAACCGGAAATCCCTTTTCCAAGACCTCCGTAAGTCCCCGCACCCGTGGATTTCCTCACGGACGTCGGGCTGGTTGTACCCTTGAAGTACCCGGAGTATAGAGAACCTATCGTTAGTGAGGAGAGAGAAAGAATCTAGTTGACCCGGAAGTTACACTTGGATCAACTAGGTTTCACATTGCAAACAGAAGTGAACTATTCAACAATTTAAGCCACTCTAATCTCAAGCATAACACTAAAACCTTGCGTTCATCTCAACTTGGTTGCATAAACTTGTTTGGGTTGATTTGACTCGTTTGGATTGAGTGGTTGTTTGTTTGATAGTGCCTTTATAAAGCTGTCTCTCCTCTTAAACATGAAACTCCGTTCAGGTAAGATCGTCAACATGGCAGGCTACGGGTATTCTTATGATGATGAGGATGAGAATGTTTTTGGTCAATATGAGACCCCCCTCCAGGATTCCATCTATTATGAGGGAAATTACCCTCCTCCTCAGTCCCATCATCCTCAAATCCATGTGGTTGATACCACTCCTCAAGAGGGTGTGCCCTCTTCTCAAACTTTACCCTCCAACACCTCAGGGAATTCTCCTCCATCCCTCAATGTCACAGATTTAATTAATGCTTTATCTCAGTTAGACGATTCCCAGCGGCAGGCTATTCAGGCTGCTTTGAAAGGGAAGTATGTTCCCTCTTCATCCTCCAATCCCCCTCCGGCCAAGAGTGGCCATCACCTCACTAATGACCAGGCGGTCTTGCATAAACCTCCTTCCCATCCACCAACGCCCGGTGCGGCCATGCCGGCCCAACAGGCGAGTCATTCTGCGGTTAGGCACCAATTTCTCCAACCTCCCCGAATTTTACGGACGCCTATACCGCATTCTTTTATTCAAAATTCGGCCCCAGTCGAGTCCGACACTAATGTTCTATTGCTTCAGAAGTTGGCCAGCATGGAGGAGCAACTAAAGAAGGTCACCACGGCTAAGAATGCCCCGAAAATTTCACTCCCTACATTGCCCGTCTTCCACTTACCACCATCTGAAATGCCGAACTTCCGGCGATATAATGGGACTGGTAATCCTTTTATTCATCTAAAGGATTTTATGTACGAGACCTCCTTCTGGCAAGACAACAAGGCCTCTTTGGCCTATTTATTCAGGAGATCTCTGGAGGGGCCAGCCCTTGAATGGTTTTATTCACTGGATTCCGCTGATGCCGGCGACTTCGATGTTGTTCAGAGGAAGTTCTTGCAAAAATACAGAGACCGGGTCGGACCATCCCTTTCGCTCACAGATCTGGTCGCGAAAAAGATGAAGCCCGAGGAGGACTTCATAATGTTTGCTGATAGATGGCGGTCTATGGCCGAAAAGTTGAAAGATACACTGTCCGAACCGGAACAAGTCAAGATGATTATCTCCAATGCCACTCCTCAGTTCCGGCACATACTGGCCATGAACCGGTTAACCACCATGGAGGAGCTCTATGAAAGGGCTCGCTATATTCAGACACAGATGAAGGACTCGCCCATTATGGGCATGTTTGAGCCGAAGCCACGGCTATTCAAGAAAGCCACCAATGTCAACAACAGCGGGCCCACGACTGAGGGCACCATTGCAAATGAGCAGGTTGGTGTAGTTGGCCACCCACACCACCAAGCTAACCCACGACCGAACCCACTTCCACCATAAAACCCCCATTTCAACTCCCCTCCACAACGCCAATTTGCACCCCAACATTCCTTTGCTTCACCGCCAAACCAAGCGCCCCGCGCTAACCCTCCAACCCCGCAACAGTGCCACCAGGTACCACCCCCTGCCAACTATGGCCAACAACAACAACGGAGACCACCACTTGGCCCCAAAAGGGACCACTATCCTCCATTACCAAAAAGTCTCCCGGATATTTTCAACGCTTTAATGGCCGCCAATTTGCTCATATTACCAAGGGAAAGAACAGCGTGGCCCGCTAATGTTGACACATCCCGTTACTGCGCTTTCCATCGCACACCTGGTCACAACCTTGATCGTTGCTTCCACTTCAGAGATTACATTTATGATCTAAATGACCAGGGTGACATCAATTCGGATGAGATGAGACAATTCATCGCCACCATGAAAGGAAGAAGGGCTCCTCGGCAGCAACAAGCTCAGCAGCCACAGCAACCAGCTTCACAGCAGCAGCAACAAGCTCCAGCACCTCAGCACGATATGGGCATCGTCCACAACCCACTGCCGGAGCACCCGCCGAATCAGCACGTGAACCCTGTCACGTCTCTCTACGAAGTGGAGAGAGGGAAGGGATGGCACGAAGAGAACGCCTCTGTCGGGGCATTTAACCACAATCAAAACCAACCTTCGCGCCTCTTACGCGCCCCTACTCCTTCTCCTACCCCTCAATCGGGCCGATCCCTTCTGCGCACCGTTAACCCACCTACCTCCGCCTATTCTCCGACCTTGCCGGTCTGCCCCCTTCTTACACGTATACCATCTCCACAGCCTACGCCACCACAAAACCCATCCACCACCAACCCTTCACCAGTGCCATCTAGGCCACTCCTTACCCGCCCATCACCAACGCCCACTGCACCCGCCATCACTACTCCTTTGCCGGCAAGGATCCCTCCACCCTCAGTACCACCACCTTTTGTGCCTCGGTCTCTTCTTATTCCACCCCCCACCAATTCCCCCCGCATTCGGGTATCCCTTTCTACTCCTACGCCTCCTACAGGGGCATCTCCATTGAATTCTTCATCAACACCCCCCGTGGGGGCTCCTTCTTCAAACACCCCTCCACCACTTCTTAACGCCAACACACCTTCTTCTTCTTCCAGTACTCCTCCCATACTTGCCCCGACAGAGGCGCTACAAGGCGTGGCACCGCTCCGCAGTGGATGGATTTTCCACCGTATTTTTCCACAAAGAGAGCTAGAGCCCGTGCAGGGGCCGCAAGAGCAAGAACAAGAGCAAGGGTCCGTGCCCGGCACCGAATATGATTTGTTAAAGCATTTGGACCGGACTCCAGCAAGAATTTCAATCCTGGAGTTGATCAAACGGTCCACCACTCATCAGCTAGCATTGAAAGAGTATCTGCAGAAAGTGATGGTCAATGAGGACATTCCAGTTGAGCAGATAGTCACGGTTTTGACGCCCGCTAGCAGCCAGCCGACGATTACTTTTCATGAACATGAGTTGGCACCACTCCCAGCAAGAAAATATGCTCTGTGCATCACAGTTGATATCAACAAGGTGGCTGTCAAGCAATGTCTGGTGGACACTGGGGCATCCATCAATGTCTTGCCACCTAGCACTCTGAAATTGTGTGGTATTCCAGAGAGCCAAATTCGGCCGTCCACCATCACAGTCACTGCATATGATAACACGAAGAAGCCTCCTCTAGGCATGATTACTTTAAAGGTGAGTTTGGGTCCTGCCGCCATTACAGCAGATTTCCACATTCTGGACATGGATCCAACATTTAATGGCATTTTGGGACGCCCTTACATTCAGCAACTCGATGCGGTGCCCTCTACAAATCATCAATGCCTTAAATTTCCACACAATGGCCGCATTATTAAAGTCACCAGTATGCCAATTTTGCCAGAAGAGGATATTCACGTAGCTTCATCAGTTCCTTCTATATGGCCTGCCAATAAGCCACTATTATCTGTGCTGGACGTCCCTTGTCCACAGCCAACGCCATCTGAAACTGTCACAACAGTTGCTATGACACCCCTGCCTTCCAAGGGGAAAAAGAAGAAAAATATGATGAATACCTCCGGCTGGAACATTTTAATGAAAATGGGGTATCAAAGTGGCAAAGGCCTGGGTATCAAACTCCAAGGCAGGACTAGGCCCGTTAAACCTCAGAAGCTGATTGCACGAGGCGGCCTAGGTTATAAAGGGCCATGCAAAAATGAAGATGAACCATGGGCATTTATGACATCCACTCTGAAGACAGATCGCCAACCGCTTACTTGGACACTGAAGACACATTTTGTCACAGGTGGCTTTCAAAATAATGAGCAAACTACCATAATTACTTCCATATTAGACTGTCAAGATATTCATGCTAGACAGTTTGCTCGTCATATTGCCCCGCTGGCCACATACAAAGCTCTGGAGTCTTTAAGGCCTAACAAGAGAAGGAAGATGGATGATCCAGAATGTGACTGGTATAGGTGGTTTGACATGAATGATATCACTATTTCCTTGAGCCGTCTTTTCATGCCGACTGATCCAGAATGGCCGCCATTAATACACCAATTGATTGAAATGCCAACTGCAATTACAGACAAGAGGCAGCTGCTGAGTGACTACACTGATACTGGAGAGCCGGATGTTCCGTTGGAAGAAGGTTTTACTGTGGACAGGCTGTGGGCCGGCCTCTTTTCTCTCACTTCCATGCATCCATCTGTGCTTACTTCTCTATATTCCCATTGGTTTGGTCAGGTCCCAAGACCGCCTCCGATTATAATCAATTTGTCTCCAGATCCATTCCAAGTTGCTCTCACAATCCTCCCTCGCTCCTCGAGCGATTTTCTGAACTCTCCATCACGCCCCCGCGCGGGCCGTCACTGATTAAATCTTTCTCCGATCTTGCAATTTCCACTCCTCCCGCTAGTCTCCCCACACATTGCTTTCTTCTTGGAAAAGAAAAGAAAAATAAAGATAAAGATAAAAATGAAAAAAAAAACGTCAAATTTCCAACTTTCTGATCCTCCATCTCCGTTGAGGAGACTTCTCTTCTCTTTCCCGAGTGTGTCCCGACCCAGGGGCCGCTCCTTCAAGATTCATTGCTAGATCTTTTTTCCCCCTCCGGTGAGGGGCCCTCATCTGTATCACCTCCTGTATCCGCTTTTTCACTTCCTCCCCTTCCTCCTTCTGATCAAGCTAATTGCTCCTCCTCTTCTTCTGCTAACACTAAGATTCAAGGGGTAGATTCACATAAGAAGTCCAAGGGTAAGCAGATTCCCCATAGATTTCTTAGAGAGTTAGCCATTAAATGTCAGGCTTGCTTAGCCATCCCCGAATTTGTGGAGGACCCGATCATCCTGCCAGAGTTAGAATATGAGGATGATGTTGTCTCTTATGAGGGTTTGGGTGTCTATGAAATCATGAATGACGAGGACCCTATTGAAGAGGGGATGAAAGTTATGAAGAATATGAGGACGAGGCTGATGCTTTTGCTAGTGGCATAAGACGATTTGACAAACCATCAGCCTCCGTAGAAGAGCCTACCAAAGAAATTAATCTGGGTATCGAGGAAGACCCTAGGATTGTCCTCATAAGCAAAAATTTGCCACCCTCCGAAGAGGAGGCGCTCATTTTGGTCCTGCAAGAATACAAGGACACGTTCGCATGGAGTTATGAAGATATGCCTGGTTTAGACCCTGCGCTCGTTGAACATCGCCTTACACTTAAGCCAGGGTCAGTGCCGGTCAAGCAACGGTTGAGGCGTTTCCACCCTAATATGGCTTTAAAGATGAAAGAAGAGGTCGACAAGCTCCATAAGGCTAGATTTGTTAGAGTTGTCCTCTACCCCAATTGGGTGGCTAACATCGTCCCGGTTATGAAGAAAGATGGAAAAGTTCGGATTTGTTTAGACTTCTGGGACCTCAACCGTGCGTGTCCTAAAGATGACTTCCCTCTCCCTCATATTGATGTTTTGATTGATAACACGGCAGGATTCGAGACTCTCTCTTTTATGGATGGCTTCTCGGGTTACAATCAAATTCGCCTGGCTGAAGAAGATCAAGAGAAGACATCATTCACTACACCATGGGGGACTTATTGTTATGTGGTCATGCCTTTTGGACTTAAGAACGCTGGAGCCACCTATCAGAAGGCTATGATGGCGATTTTTCATGACATGATTCATATCTACATCGAGGTGTATGTGGATGACCTGGTTGTGAAATCAAGGACAAGGATTGAACATCCTGGGGTTCTAGCTAAAGTCTTCCAAAGATCACGAGAATATCAGTTGAAGATGAACCCCAAGAAGTGCGTGTTTGGCGTCTCTTCAGGGAAATTGCTTGGATTTATTATCAGCAAGAGGGGAATTGAAGTTGATCCCAACAAGGCAAAGGCTATTAGAGATATGCCTCCTCCCATGAATTTGAAGGAAGTTCGAGGATTAATCGGGAGGTTACAATTCATTCGCCGCTTCGTCTCCCAGCATTCACAAAGATGTAGGCCGTTTTACGAGCTTACTAAGCCGGGAGTCAAGTTTAATTGGGATGACAAGTGTCAGGCAGCCTTTGACGGGTTGAAGGATTATTTGGCCAATCCTCCTGTCCTGAGGCTGCCAATTCCAGGCAAACCACTTATTCTCTATGTCTCAGTCCTGGATGACTCTGTAGGTGATGTCTTAGCTCAGGTGGACGAAGAAGGTAAGGAGAGGGCAGCATACTATTTGTCTAAACTTCTTAACCCCTGTGAGCAGAGGTACTCAGCCATGGAGAAAACTTGCGCTGCTTTAGTCTGGGTAGTTCAGAAGTTAAAGCATTATTTCCTAGCTCACGAGGTTCACCTCATTGCTCGCATGAATCCGATTAAATTCCTCCTTGAAAAAATCTGTCCTCACTGATCGATTAGCACGCTGGCAAAGCTTCCTCTCTCAGTTTGATATCACTTACGTTCAACAGAAAGCTATCAAAGGATACGCCATTGCCGAACATCTTGCTCATCACCCTCTACCTCGTTTTGATCCTGTCAATTCAGAGTTTCCAGATGAAGAACTGATGTCCATTAATCAACCCCACGATCCTATGTGGACATTACATTTTGATGGAGCTCTAAATTCCCAAGGAAGAGGGATCGGCATGGTTCTTTTAACTCCAGAAGGGGTCACCATCCCATTTGCTGCTCGGCTCACTTTTCCTGTCACCAACAATATAGCTGAGTATGAAGCTCTTTTGGCCGGTCCTCAAACCGCTCATCGATATGGTGTCACCCATTTGAGGATTGTGGGTGATAGTCAGCTTATTTTGCGCCAAGTGTTGGTCAAGTGCCGCACTATCAATCCCAAGCTCAAACCTTACCAGGAACTCGCTTCAGCTTATGTCAAGCTCTTTACCAAATTGATTTTCGTCCATGTTCCTCGCAGCCAGAACATCTTAGCCGACGCCCTTGCCTCTTTGGCCTCTGCTTTAGTATTCCATCCTGAGCGTGATTTTCATGTTCCCCTAATTCATCAGCGTGACACGCCAGCTATCAAGGATCGTGCATTCCTCGATATTAGGGATAAGGTGCTTGAAAAGATTAAGCAGAGGGAATCTCTTAAAGGCAAAGAGGTCATACTTTTAGACTGGGAAGAAGAATTGGCCGACGAAGAAAAGCCTTGGTATTATGAGATTGCCAGGTATTGCAATGATCAGTCCTATCCCGAGGAAGCCACCGCAGAAGAAAAGAAAGCAATTAGAAGAGTGGCTCAGCGATATGTTTTGGTTGGAGGTGTGCTCTATAGGAGAGGGCTCACCGGTGTTTTGTTAAGATGCCTCGATGATGATGAATCATGGAAAGTCGTGGAAGAGGCGCATTCTGGAGTGTGTGGTGGTCATGTGAATAGCCAGATGCTAGCTAAGAAAATCCTTAGGCTAGGTTTCTATTGGCCAACTCTAGAAGAGGATTGTTCCATCTATGTTTGAAGGTGTGTTAAGTGCCAACTGCACGCCGACAAGATTCATTCCCCTGCTTCTTCACTCCATCCTACGTCCTCCCCATGGCCTTTTTCCATGTGGGATTTTGATATCATTGGACCTCTTGGTGATTCGAACCTCCTGACCAAGCAAAAATCATTCATCCTCACGACAACGGAGTACTGTCTGCAAGTTTATAATGAAGAACATCATCACGAGGTTCGTCATCCCAAGCACCATCATCACTGACAATGGACCTCAATTTATCTCTCAAGAAATCAAGGATCTCTGCAACATGTATAACATTGTATTGCATCATTCTTCTCCCTATTATCCGCAGGGCAATGGCCAAGCAGAGGCAACTAACAAAACTTTGATAAAAATTGTCAAAAAGACGTGTGAGGCTAATAAATTTTTGGATTGGCCAGACAAGCTAGTTGAAGCTCTCTGGGCCTATCGCACTTCCATTCGAACCCCTACTGGGCAAACCCCTTTCGCCCTTACTTATGGAATGGAGGCGGTAGTCCCTTATGAGATTCTTATTCCCTCTCTGCGAGTACAATTGGATAAGGAATTTTCTATTGATGAACGTCGTGAGTCACTCCTGGCCCAATTGGAACTCCTAGATGAGAAGCGTCTGGTCGCCGCTGAGCATGCGCGCGTTTATCAAAACAGGCTCTCACGTTTTTATCAAAAGAAAGTAATTGAGAGAAAATTCGAAATCGGTGAGATGATAATCAAGAGAATTTTTGTAAAGCCGGGTGGCCCCCGCTCCAAACTCCAACCCAATTGGGAAGGACCGTTTATCATAAAAGAAGTTTATCCTGGTAATACTTATAAACTGAGTAATGCTGAAGGGGAAGAGTTAACTCACCCTTGGAATGGTTTATATCTTAAGAAATACTACCCTTGATTCAACAAAAAATCCAAAAATATATATATATCTTCAAAATCCAAAAAAAATGAAAATTGATTCAAAACCTCTTCAAAAATCAAAAATCAAAAAAAAACAAACAAAAAAAAAGAGAGAGAGATCAAAATTGGTGCCATGGCACACGAAGGATCAAGGTCCGAAAGGTCAAAATTCAGAATTCATCCATAAGTCTTGCTAATTTAAAAGGGGGTTGATTCCCGCACACACTACACGCTTCATTCTTGAGCTCAAGCAGTGCAAAATCCGATAGAAAGTCAAAAACCTGACTAAAAGTGAAAGACAATACCCGTTCTTTTCTTCTTCGGCCCATAAGGGAGGAAGGGAGATCTCGAGGCAGACACGTCAAGCCTATCCGCCGCCCTAGTAGGTGGAAGTCAGGGCCCAAAAGGGAGCAAATGCCACAAAAGTCCAAGTACAATTAGGTTTATTTTCGTCAATGCAAATCAATTCCAAAGTGAAAGTCAAATTGTGAAAAGAAAAGCATGTCAAGAGGGCAAAGTCCCCGCAAGGAAAACCTTGGACGTATGCGTGCAATGTAAAAGAGGCAAAAAGGCAACAAATTTTCCTACGCCAAAGACCGAACCCCAACAGGCATAGGGTAGGGGAGGTAACTTCGCCTTGAGCATCTCAGAATCCCTTATGGGCTTCCCTTATATTTTCTTCCATCCTTTCTATGTGGCAAGTCATGAACTGGCAGGATGGTCAAGACGGACTTAAGAAATTGCACTGTGCGAAATCTCGAATACAAGTCAACTATGACCACGTCAACCCCCTCTTAATTACTCAAGAAAGGTTAATGAATTTTGGATGGTGACCGTGTAGGACCCATGGTCTTGATAGCCTTGATAACTTTTTTGCAGAATAATTCAATTAACGCCTTTGGCTAAGGCGCTTTTTATATAATTAACGTCCTAGATTAGGTCGTCTCTTTATGAATAACGTCCCCACGCGGGTCGTTACTTTTTCAAAAGTCAGATTTCATTTTTCAAATTCACGCCGTCTTCTAGGGCGTCTCTATGCGAATCACGACCTACTCTAAGGCGTGTTTTTCAGGAAAAATAACAAAAAAATATAAATAAGTGAAAAAAAATGCATTTCTTCACGATGTATGCTTGCATGGGCATCTTTTATTTATGGTTGGCATATGCGTGTTGTGCATGAGGCATCTCCCCGTTATCAGCTATTTTATCTACCTTATTTGATTAAAGGCTTGGCCCCTTAACCCCTCATTAAGGTCAAAATATTGCTACCCCTTGCTTATTGGGCAAGGGGCCAAGTCGAACAGATGAATTAACCTGTTTATTCAAGTGTGAACAGCAGCTACAGAAACAGGGCACAGTAAAGCGAACACGAAGAACGTGGAAAGAAGAAAGTACACAAACACAAGGCCACAACTACACAAACTGCTCAGGTAACAAAGAAATCTCAATCTCATATATATATACATCATGAATGTCTAAGTACAGGTGTGAGGGTGGAGGAGTACAAGTAAATCCCTCAGCTCTCGCCTCCACCCTCCTCTCTCCTACTCTCAACCTCCTCCTCGCCGTCCCGAGCTGGCGCTGGTGGAGGAGGCATGGGCCCCCGTGAAGAAGCTGGAACCCGAACCTACCCCCCTGCCTCGCTCCTCTCTCGGAGGGAAGAGCCCGCCACAAAGGTGGAGCTGGTGAAGGAGTATCCCGCAGCTCGTGCTCGCTCGCGCCCTCGCTGGAGACGCTCCTCAGACACTCGTAGCCGCTCCTGAGAAAGGATCAACTGGGTCCTCGAGTCTGCCAGCTCTCGCTTGTGTGCTGCTACCTGCTCCTGGTACCGGGCACGCTCCGCCTGGTACTCCTCTCGCTCACGAGCACGCTCCTCGCGCTCACGGGCACGCTCCCGTCGCTCCAGCTCAAGAGCCACCCGCAGCTCGGCCTCGTCCTGAGGTAGCTCCTCTCGTCGCCTCAGGGACCTCTCAAGCTCTGAGATCCGCTGATCACGGATCGCCAACTCGGTACGTACCGCCTGAAGCTGAGTCGTCTGCAAACAGGTAAGCAAATCATCAATTCCACAATTAATGCAATGATTCAATTCAAGCAATATATGATTGAACCACTCACCTATGCGCTCGTCGCGCGAAAGCCCTCGTCTACGCAGGTAAGAGCGGCTCGAAGCTCCTCAGTCTGTAAAAATGAATTTCATCAATGCACAATTATATAATCAATATTTGAATGGACTTGTGTTTTGGAATTTACCCGTGAAGCGAGGTCGCGCTCTGCTGCCTCAGCTCGTGCCACTACCCTCGCTAGCTGCTCTGCCAGTGCAGTCACCTCTGCACTGGGCCCTCTCGAGCTGGAGGCCTCCCCTGGGTCTATCCTCACTGCTCCCTGCTGGGCACGCTGCATTCATTGAGATCGTCAGTGGCTAATCATCAATAATTCAACAAAAATATATACATGTGCATATAGGAATAATTTAAACACTCACCAGGGTCTCTAGGTCGGCCCGTGTGGCAGTCAGCTGGTCCTCCAGGCTGTGTAGATGGGCCTGGGCATCTATCGTCGCTATGTCCCGCGCATCCTACATCCATTACATATTAGTCACATGATAGTCACATAAGCATTTGCATTTAATTTAGAAATAAGTGCATTCATACATACCCCTAAGACCCTCATCTGGGGTCGGCCGGCGTATACCTCCCAGTAGCGCCGGAGGTACTCGGAGCTGTCAGTCGCGTGAGAGGTGACTCTGGTCCCGCCACGATGCCAGTCGGCGTACTGCTCCTCGAACCGTACCCTCCAGTCGGTCGCCTTCGTACGACCGCGCGTCTTCTTCCCAATGCCCCGCGGCTCGCCTACCTCTCGCCACTCCTGGTGGAGGCCCAGCGTCCTCATCACCAACCTAAGCCGTAACGGCTCGATCTCGCTCAAGCAGTGAACCAAAAGCTCACGCTCAAAGCGAGGACGGCCCGCTACGACCCACGGCTGGCCCTCGTCTGTCATCCCCTCATAAGGTCTCCACTGCACCTGCATTCATAAACATACATGTCATCATTTCATCATCATCATAATAAATTCAAAGTAAATAAAGATGCATGACATTCGTACATACCAGCGAGGGAGGGAAGTCGCGGAACTCTCTCCGTAAAACCCACAACTCGTAGCCGAGAGGGGCGCCGAGACGATCGGCACCCAGCGCCGTGCTATAGGGAAAGCTCCCTCACCTCCAGGCCGTGGGTCAACGCGCCCCATCGGCATTCAGAGATGGCTCCAAACCTGCATCCATGCATTGCATTAGGAAGGCATTCACACACATGCATAACAAAAATAAAAGAAAAGAAAAGAAGAAAAATGCATACCTGAAGAAAAGGTGAGAAGCCACTGACGGTCGTCTCTTGACCTGTCCCCGTGGATAAGTCGGCCATCATATGCGCCAGCAGAGCCGCTCCCCAGGCGTAGCTGCCAACTGCCTCCAGGTCCTCGAGTATCCCTAGAAATCGGCAGTTGATGACGTCGCCCTTTATCCCGAGCAATAGCCTCCCGAGCAGCAGTAATAAGAACCTCCTCATGTCTCGGTCTGCTCTCTCCCTGTCAGCTGGGTCCTGGCAGTAGACTGCCCTAGCTCCGTCTATCAACCTCTGTGAGAACTGCTCGAGGGTCTCCCCTGATCTGTGCCTAGCATTCCCTAAACCCATCACTGTAGTAAGGTCGGTGCGGAAGATCGTCCTACACTCGCTAGGCGTCTCATAAACCATCTCCAATCCTAGCAACCTCTCGGCGAACTCGGTGTAGTCTGGGTAGGTGATCCCACTCACAGCCTCTCCATCTACCCTCAACCCCGTAATCCTAGCCACGTCCTCCAGGGTAGGAATCATGTGTCCCCAAGGCATCAGGAATGCCCGGCTAGACCTATCCCATCTCTCCCGTAGAACCTGAATGAGTGGTAGGTCGGGTCTAACTAGCTCTATGCTAAGGAAGGCCCCGAACCCCATAGCATCTACCCTCTCTCTCTGGAACTCGGGGAGGCCGTAGTACGCTGCCCGGACCATGACCCAGGAAATGCGTGTCCTCATTAGCCCCTGCATGCATAAAAATGAGAATTTTTGGCTTAATTGTTCATGCTTACTTCATTTTGATTGCCCCAGGTTGAATTTTGATGTTATTAGAATTAACGACCTTCCTCAGGTCGTTTTTCGTTGAATTCGCGCCCTTAAGGAGGGCGTGGTTCTTTTTATGCTTTAAGGTAACGACCTACCCTAGGTCGTTCTTCATCTATGAAACGCCTTTGTGTTGGGCGTGGGTTTGTGGTTAATTTCTAAAATCCTAAAAGGTTTTATCAATTCACGCCCTTGGGTGGGGCGTTTTCCAATTGGGTTCGTTAATTAATCAAGAATTAATGAATGGGCGACCGCTGGTTTGGTCGTCTATTTTTTTTAACGCCCTGGTGTGGGGCGTGGTTTCCAAATTTTTCAGAAAATGAAATAAAAATAATAGCATGCGAGAATTAACAGCATAATATGAATTTAAATGGGCGACATGCTTTGGGGCGTGTTCTCATAGGGTTAATTGATTTTTCAGAAAAATAATTTGATTAACGCCCTTGGGTTGGGCGTGTCTTTTAGATCGCGACGCCCATGAGGGCGTCTTCTTTCTGGGTTGCAGGGTTTATACCCGACGGCTATGGAAAATTAGAAAAAAAAATGAAAACGAAATTAAAATAAAATTAGAATTGGGTTGAGGCTTACCTTCTTGTGCTTGGGTTCCTGTGGCTGAGGCCGTGGCTGCCGTGGCCGTCGGAGTTGGCCGGCACGGGGAGGGGGCGCCGCCGCGGGCGGTGGTTCATTACCACCTTCTTCTCCTTCTTCGCCATCCTCGCCTTCTTCTCCCTCTTCATTTTCTTCCTCTTCTCTGGCATCTTCTTCATCTTCTTCGATGGCCTGTTGGCCTCCTTCATTCTCGCCGCCGGCCGCCGGTGCGTCTTCAACCGCCGCCACGGGGGCTTCCTCCATGGCGTGTTCTTCTTCGCCCAGGTCCACGACCTCGGGGGCGGCCACCCGTTGACGTTTCAATCCTCCTCCGGCCATGGTTAGGGCTAGGGCTTGGGTGAGAGAGAGAGGGAGAGAATAGAGAATGGAGAGAAAGCTTCGGTTAGGGTTTTGCAGAAAAGGGGGGTGAATGGACGAAGCAGGAGGAAGAAGAAAAGGAGAAAGGGATTTTTAGCATTTCGAAAAGAAGCGACGCCCTGGGGAGGGGCGTGTTTTGTTGAAGCCGCGACTGTGAAAGTGGGCGTTTTTAGAAGGATGACGACGTATCTTGAGGCGTCAATTTTATTTGCATGGGGAATGATAACTGTCGTCAGACGTATTCAATGGGCGTTGATTGATGTGATTGAAGCAATTATTACGATTTTGATTAACACCTGAGCTTGAGGCGTTACCTTGTTGAAACGTGGCTTTGCTAAGGGCGTTACTTTTGGAATTTCAACGAATACTTTTGGGGAATTTGAATCAATTAACGCCATGTTCTAAGTCGTTGTTTAGTTAACGCCTATTGGTGAAGGTGTCAAATGTGTGAACTGGAATGTTGAAGGCGACATTGTCTGAGGCGTCGTCTATAGAATTAATGACATTGCGAGAGGCGTTATTTGCAACAGAATCACAGAACGTTGGAACATTCAATCAGAAAAAAATAGTAAGATGGCTCAGTAAGGAAATAACATGGTTTATTTGAAAGAAAGATTACAATGCTTAATGAGCCACCTTGGGTCTCAATTTTCTCAGAGCTATTACATATGTCTTCCACTGTTCCCTATCTTCTTCTAAGCTCTCCACAGGTTAATAAGTCTTGCAGATTTTCCACATAGCTTGAATAGTTGTGCACTCTTCTCCATCCTCATTGCCGCCTAAATCTCGTGTCTTGATTGGAGGAAGATGAGAGGGATCTTCGAGGATTTGTCGTGGAAGCCCGAGTTGAGGGAGGCACCGGTGTGAATTATACAGCACGAATTCTGAAGCGCCTATGAGACGAAGGTCCGTCCCGGGAGAAAATCTTGCATGGAGATCTTGAGTCTTAAGTATTCCCGGGGCGCAAGTGAAGAGATTCTTGGGCATTACTTTGAGATGCTCTCTCCATTCCACTCTCTTTTTGATTTGAGGAATTCGGCTCATCACTCTATTGCTTATTCCAAGTGAACCGGTCATATAGGAGAGTGGGCTTTTTGAAAAGATTCTTGAGGGTTGTTGGGCCTCACCACATGGATCGAACTTGAAGTGAATATCAACCCAACTAGAGAGTGCTAGCATGCATCCGTAGATGGGCCTTCCCATCGCCGCCGAGGCGAGCCCACTATAGAGATAGGCTAGAATAGCCGGTCCAACTCTATCTCCTTCCCATAAGCCAACTATGGCGCTTAATTGGGCATAAGATCGCTCCTGCTAAGCACACCACGAAGGCTTTTGCTACCCGCTCTATCTCCTCATCTTCTTTGGCTTGGTCTGCTCTCTTGTACACCCATGAAGCGAGCTTTAGAAGGTTGATGCCTTTGGTAGCTTTGATTTGGTTCACTAAGTTTGGGCTAGGAATTAAGCTTGTTAACAGTTCTTGGGAAGAGATTGGTTTTGGCATGATGGCCATCTTTTCTTCATCTCCTTGCTTCATTCTCTTCAAACCCAAGATGATCTCCAATTCCTCTAATAAGATAGTGGCTTCAAAAGTTGAAAAGAGAAAGGTATGAGTGGAAGGGTGCCATATTTCAAGTAGAGCTCCTATGGCTGCCCAATCTAAATGGATTTGGTCATGATGTTTGGCATGGGTGACTAGGCCCAAAAGGTGCCATCTTGCAAGATAAATTCTCATGTCTGAAGAAAGCTTGGAAAGGATAAGGGGGAGCCACTTGTTTTTTGTAAATCTCCTAGCTCCTGGCACCAATGGATAGTCCTGTGGAAAATAATGAACAGAAAAGAATGCATGGACAGAAGAATAAGTGAGCATGCAGGAACAGCAGAACAATTGAAAACATCTTTTGGTTCGGAGAAGTTAAGAGAAGAACAGAGGATACATTACTTGGTTCATGGAGATCCTACTGCTTATATGCCCATTGATATCGGTTAACCTGGGAGTGGAGGACTTGGACCTCTTAATCGCCCTCTCCATCTTCGATTTCCAGGAAGAGGTTCTGACGGTTGCGGTGCCTGCAGAAGAACAGACGGAAGAAGAAGCAGTAGAACAGAGCTCGAAGGATTGCTTTGGTTGATTGGAATTGCCTTCCCTTTATAGAGGTCTGGGAGATCTTAAGGCTGTTCGGAGTTAGAGGTTGAGGGCTATTAGGACTGGGTTTGACTTTCGATTTGGAAACGGAAGCTTGAGGTTAATTAACGCCTTCTGTTAGGGCGTCAATTGTTGAACTGACGACCTCACTGAGGTCATTTTTTGTGTAACGCCCTTTAGTGGGTCATTTCCTTCTTGAACTATCGATGAATTTCACGCCTTAGTGAAGGGCGTGTTTCTCTTTTTGACGCCCTCACGGTAAGGCGCCTTTCATGATTTTGACGCCGTGACATCTAGGCGTGTTTTGTGAGTTTATGAATTTGGTTCTTTGGTTCTCTGAATATGATCTGATGAACTTAAGTGCTTTTATTTTATTGAAATTATTTTAATTAAGCACTTATGATCATTTTAAATTGAGGATTATTTTTAATCATGTGAGGACTAATGAGTTTCAAGTGCAACAGAGTGCAGATTTCGAGATGCTTGGGTTGCTCATGGAAGTAACATCGCGCTCATCATCTTGTATTTATTTTCTGTAAGCATTTTTACTATATGGTATCTACGCTATTATAATATATCAAGGACCTTGTGGTTCTGATGAACCTGGAATTTGAGTTCTCCTTCATCAAAAACAGTGATAATTCCAGGAGAATCTTGATCGCACGGACAGGCCGTTGAGTCGTTAAAGGTCTAGGACGATGGTTCCACTTTCTGAGTTAATGCGTGGACAAACGGGCTTCGGCTTAGTGTCAGCTCAGAAACTTGGATTCTTGACCAAATCTGGATGGCTTAGTAATATTATCCTTGATTATTTTCTATATTCTTAGTTTGTTTTAATCTTTTCTTTTAGCCCAGCATGCATCATGTAGGACTTTGAATTTCGTGCTGAAAATCTTCATATTAAGGCAATAATGAAGGTCACTCGCTCTTGATTGAGTTGACATGAGATATTCCATTCCAAATCAAGTACTCTATTCTATCTGAAGCTGCTCAGGCTGATTCCTTGAAAAGGTCCCTTTGTTGGATCTCCATCTCAATTCTCTTTATCTTTCTGCAAATCTACCTTGGTTGTAGCACGTCCACATTGGCTGGTAACCGCTCTCCAATGGTCTTTCCCTATCGTGCCCGCGCGCACACCTTTTACTTTACATTTTTTATTTATTTACTTAGTTTAAATCTCCTTTTTCCAACAAATCGATGTTTCCTTGGACTCACTCGGAGTTGTTTCGCTTTGAATCTTGGAAAGATTTCTAATGCTTAGTGTCTGAGACGTGTCACATCACACCTTGGAATCTACTTATCAGTTCGCTCCACTTCATTCTGCTTATTGCACTTTTCACCTTCATTTCGTCTCACTCCCTTGCAAAGCAGACGCCAAGGCGGGGCAGCTGTAGACACGCCAAAATTGACGCTATGTTGATCAAATCTCATATCACTATGATGACGCCCCAAAGTGAACTTCAATATGTCCATAATATGAAGTTTTTCTATTTATGTGTGTTTTTTTGAGTTGGTTTGCATTTTTTGTG
This sequence comes from Amorphophallus konjac, assembly GCA_022559845.1. Classification (NCBI taxonomy): domain Eukaryota; kingdom Viridiplantae; phylum Streptophyta; class Magnoliopsida; order Alismatales; family Araceae; genus Amorphophallus; species Amorphophallus konjac. The sequence continues at coordinate 159,258,394 of CM040129.1, read as the reverse complement.
ATTCGCGACCTGAGGAGGGGCGTGTTTTAAATAGCGACCTTATCTAGGGCGTTTTCAAAAGAAAGGACGACCAAATGTCAGGGCGTCAATTCTTGGTATTATCCGGTTCCAAAATAATTTCAAAATAATTTAATTATTGATTAACGTCCTTCCTCAGGGCGTGTTTTCAATTAACGCCTTCATCATAGGCGTGTTCTCTTAATTTTCATATAAAGTAAGTTTTATTGCCAAAATTAAATCCAAGAAGTGACGCCCTGATAGAGGTCGTGTTTTGAGTAACGTCTTTATGAAGGTCATCAATTTGGGATTTGACGCCTTTCGCAAGGTCGTGTTTTCCGTTTCGTGTCCTGCTTTAACTCCTCTTTCCCGAAGAGTTCCCTGCCTCCATGGTCTCCTTGCTCGAATTGGAGCTAGAGTCCTGCCTTCTTTGATCATTGCCTATCCTTATCTTCCCAAATTTGAGCTTATCTTCGATTGAAATCCTATAAAAGGATGCTCTGGTCGATCGAGGCAGAGGTTCAAGAGGTTGAAGAGTTCACAGGTTAAGAGGTTAGACGGGTCAGAGAATTCAAATCAAACAGAGGTTTATAGTTTACAGGTTATAGAGCTCCGTCTTCCTCCTGTGCGATTGTTTGAAGGGGCTCTGCTTCCTCTGCTTCCTCTGCATCTAGCCGGCCGCGTACACCTTGTTTCCCTTTACTGTCGTCAGGGACAGCAGGGTTTTCTTTTCTTTTTTTTTTCTGTGTTGCTTCGTCTTCATCAACCGATCATCACTGGGTTCGTCTTTTTGCGTTTGCATTAGTTTCATCATCATCATTGTTTCTTCTCCTTTTACGTTTGCATTAGCTTCATCACATATCTCTTCTTTTCCCTAATTCCACTTTAGGGGTTTTAAAAAAAAACCTGCAAAATAAGGTGCGCATGTTTTTGTCCTTTTTTTATCTTCATGTCATCTTTGGATTGATACTACGTGCACTTGGCCGATCTCCTTCTTGTTTATTTTGTCTTATTTTTGCAAGGATAATCAATAAGGAAAAACCCCCTTCATCGGTCGGCCGATTGAAGGCGGAGGAAGGAATTCACAATCTATCCCGCGTTCAATTTTCCACCAGGTATTCACGATCTTCTTTATTTGTTATTGAGGTAACCCCTCTGGCGATCACCCTCCTCCATAGCACCACGTGCTTATTTGCTTCTTTATCTTCATATCATCATCTCCACATATATTTTTTCTCTTATTTAAAACTCCCCATGTTCATGTGTGGATTTATCACGATCTACAATCCTGACATTAGACAGTCTCATTTCCTCTGCCCATCGGGGCTTTGGAGGTTCATGTGGTGCCCGTGGCCTCTGCTGCCCAGTGCTGGCTTCAACCTCTGGACTGATTTCTTGGGGGGCTTCTTCTATAGCAACGGCCCCTGGTGACGTCGGAGAGTTATCCTCCTCTTTCTCATTCTGCTTGTAGGCTACAGATGCCGACTGCTGAGGTCTCTTGCCTTTATCTGGCCCAGCCTGTATCGACTGCCCATTTTCTAGACTAGACAGAAATTCCAGAAATGTTGGAGTTTGACCTCCTTTCTTCTTTTCTTGGTACAAGCTGGCAGGGGGAGGAACCTGGACACCTCGTACCTCCGGTTTGGGAATCTGGTAGGGATGTTCCCCTCTGAACATAATGTTATGATTAGTTGGTGGTGGCCGCCCCCACCTTCTTCCGGAGCGTGTTGCATGTGCTGAGGTTGAGGCCTCGGCATGGTTGGCTTCTAGCGGGGCATTTGATGTTTCATCCTCATCATTCTCCCCGGGCGAGGTAAAGAGTGCCGACAGGGTGTTACATTGTACCGTCATGACCCTCTTTCCCTTCTTGGACTTGGGCCGTCTCTTCTTTTTCTGGGAATTTGGCTTTATCGACCCCTGCCCCCAGAAAGGTTCAGTCTCAGCCTTTTCTTGTTCTGCCTCTGACTGCTCTTTAATTTTCAATTCTTCGAGCTGTTCCCAGAGTATACAGTCTTTCACCAGCAGGTACCCGGGCTTTTTCTGTTCATATTCGTCGAGCCCATTAATATACTGCTATAAACGCCTGGCTGCAGGACTTACTTCCTTATGTGCACGTAGGGGGACTTGTCTTCTCCGGTTATGAGTGGGGATCCGGATGACTGGTCCTGTCTCAGCTGTGTGCCATACTGGCTTTACTGGAGGCGGTTCAGGTCTTGGTGTGACACCGCGGATAAATGCTCCATTGGTTTTGGCTGCGGGAGTCTTCTTTCTGTTCTTTATGGGTTTCATTTGCCATCCTTCCTGATCCTTCAGTGGGGTGAGGAAGCAATCTTCATAAGTATGCCTGGTACATTCTTCAACGGCCTCCTTAGGCAGCTGCTGGTAGATTGAAATCATATTGGCGGCCATTTTTAATGCCGGAGGCTCATGTGGACGAGGTGGCTCTACCTGGTAATCTCACAGCTGTAGCTCACCCTTTTTGACCATGCCTTCCATAATATCTTTGAAGACGTAGCAATCTTCAATTGCGTGCCCCAGCGCACGGTGATATGGACATAACAGTGGATCACCTTTCTTTGCCGCGTCCTCGGGTCTCTTTGGCTCAGGCAATGTTACCTTGTTGAACGTGTATGCCCAGTTGAATAGTGCGGCTGTCTTATCTTTCGGAAAGAGTACGACTTTCTCATTTTGTTTCTCAGAGAGACTTTATCTTTTCTTTCTGCTGTGCCTGCTGGTGGGGGAGCTTCATGATGGGGGCATCCCTTGCCCCTCCACTTTTTTGAGGCTCGAATCGTCGTCGACTTATGCCATTATGTTCGTCATGTGTTTGTGAGTCTAGTCATGTAATTTTTATATTTTATTTGAGTCTTAAACCATGTAATTTTCCTATTATTTGAGTCATGTACCTAGGTTAGTAGGTTATCTACCAAAGTCATGTGTCATTATGTTGGTTTGTTAAGCTATTGGGCCCAACTAGTGGGCTAGGCCCAGGGGCACCCCTCCCTTGGACTGCTTTGGTCATTAGTTAGCTTGTCAGGGTCATTATGGTCATATGAAAGTATGGAGCCTATAAATAGGCCTCCCCTCCCTCTCATTGTAACAACTTTTGATGAATATTGAAAAGCATTTGCCATCTCCCTCTCAATATCTCCCTCTCTCTCTCTCTCTTACTATCACTCTCTCTAAGTGGGTTGTACCCCCTCTCTCTCTCCTCCCCACCCCAATTTCGAAATTCATTCTCTCTCCTCTCCATTCACCCCTCATTAAGGCCCCTTCCCCTTCCCCATGCACTCATTCAATTCCCCCTCCAACCCCTAGGTGGAAACCCCTTCTCCTAGGCACCTTTCCACTTTCCAAACCACCCACCTTCCCAAGGCTAAATTAACCCCTCCCAAAGCCCAAATTCGAATTTCCCTCTCCCTAGGGCTGTGCCCTTCCATCTCCCCACCTCCTTAATCACCCTAGGTCGAAATTCCCTTCCTCCGTACAGCCAAATTCGCCCCCCACCTCCTCTCTCACTCATTCTCTCTCTAGTGCACATCCACCCCCCATCTCCACCTCTAGCTGCTCCAGCCCCCATCTCCATCTATCCCTGTCACTCCAGACCCTCCAGAAGCCCTAGCCACATCCTTCCCATATCCACAAACCATCAGCCATCACCCCAAGCTGTGCTACTCTTCCTCCCACTCCCTTTGGTCTTGCAAGATTGGAGTTTCAGGTTGCAGGGCGCAGGCAGCAGAGTGGGGTCCTGAAGTTGCATCGTCTCCGGCTGCTCCCTGATACTCCTGGTGGCAAGGCCTACATCTCTGGAAAGGTCGTCCAGAGAGCTTCCAAGGCGAGGTGGTTTCGTCGGCATCCGAGCTCCGAGCAGTCCACAGCAGCCATTCTCCCGCGACCTCGCAGAAGCTCTCAAGCAGGGAACCAGAGCTGTAGTCACAGTCCGACCACGGCTTCCTCCCTGAAGATCTGAGCGCCATTTTCGGAGGGCTGAAACTACTACTCGTTAGCTGTCATCTCCAAGAAGAAGGACTTCATTCGGCTTCCGGAGCTTCCAGTTACCATTTTCTTCGTCGGGGTGTGTCGTCTGCCCCCTGTGGGTCCAAGTTTGACCTGTCCCTGCTTATCCGGCTACCTCACTCTTCCCCGACCTCCGATTGGGGCACCGTCAATTCCTGCTCGAAGCTACTCCGACCACGATCATGACACCGCCAGGCTCGCCTCATTTGGAGTTTAGGAGCGTCCGTGGTGCCATCTGAAACTCACGGTACCTGTTCTGCACCAGCCAGAGGAAGAAGTTGCTGACCTGTTCCAGTCGCCGGCCCGACCAGCCCTGAGTTCCAGAGCTCCTGCCAAAATTCAGACACCATTCCCGTCCTGTTGGAGAACTTTTGGCGCAGGTTTCATCAAGATCCACGCTCTTTGGAATTTTTGGCAACATCAACACCGCCCCACTGTCCGGGAAATTTGCAGATTGGCAGAACCGGCGGGATTCGACAAGTCGGGTTCCTTAGCTTAATTCCCCACCCCGCTTGGCCGGCTGAAGGCCCCTCCCTGCGCGGAGGTAGTTTTGAATGTAATAAGCCTAATCCCCACCCCAAGATCACCCCTCCTGTGCGAGGCGTAGTGTTGTAGACCTTTGCATTTTCAGGTCAAGCTACATCACCGCGGCGATCGGGTGTATACCCTCGCCTCCCGGCACGCCCTCGTCTCCGAGCGGGATCGGTGTCTTCACACCGATCAGGTGAGCCACTGATACTAACCTTGATAGCCTTAATTCTGCAAGTTTAGTATTGCTTTGATTGCTCGTCGGACGGTGAGAAGAGGGTCCGTTCTTGTATGTTCATTTGTTGGTGCCCACCGCGGGCCGTGAGAGAGTGCCACCCAAACCCCGCCTTGCGGGTCAGCCGCCCACTAAGTTGGGAATCCTAGACTCTTTGGGGTCAGCCTAAGCCAACTAAGTCCATTAGACTCATTGGGTCTCGCCTCGGACCCTTGCCATCATCCCCCGGCCCCGCCGGGTGATCGCGTGTGCCGTGTAAGTAAGACGCTATTGTGAGAATCATTGAGTGCTTGTATGCTTGTGGATCTAGGTCCTAGGTTGTTCATTACATATTTAGTCATCCTTGGGTTGTGCCACATCAAGTGGTATCAGAGCGGTCATAGGCTTGTCCTTACAAGTCTAGTCTTGGGTCACACTAAGTCTTTCATAGGTGCATCCGCACACCCTTGCATAGCCCACCCAACTTTGCATGACCACTCGTAGTGGAGTCCATTATCAAGTTGTTGGCCCAGACTAGATGGCGGACAAGAAGGGGGGTTGAATTGTCCCCTTGACCTAGATGGCGGATTTAAAAAATTCTCTTAACTGACCACGGTGGAATTAAAAATAACTGTTTGATTAGCCTAAACACATATGAGATTTAACAGGTTCTCTAATCTTTCCGATCTCACTCGTAATAACAATGCAAATGTTAGAGAAAATTATGCCTAGTACGAATAACAGAAGTAGCAGTGTGCAGTGGTGTAGTGAGTAAAAATCTATTAAACTAACCTGTGAAGCGAGATAGAAGAAAGGGACAAACACACAGGCAATCACAAAGGACACAGAGATTTTTAGGTGGTTCGGGACCACAAGGGCTCCCTACGTCCACCCCTCACCCAACCGGGTGAGGCTTCACTACACGCTACCAAAGTAGCAACACGGGGATGAACCCCAACCACACACACACACACTGCTTCCGCAGCAATATCCACACACGAGGAAAATCCCCCAACAAGCTGCCACTGCAGCACACACACCCACACACAAAATCGGGGAACACGCCCCGGACACTAAATCCACACGGAGTCACCGCTCCGTCAAAACACAACAACACACGGGGAGCATTTCCCCACAATAAACCCACACATGCGGAGATACAACTCCGCCCACACACAAATGTTCTTAGTTTAATGAAGAGAAAAGATATACAATAAACCCTCAACCATCTATCTATGTTGAGATGAACAAATAGAGATGAATCATCAAGAGAAACAAGATCAAGAATGTCTTCTCTTAGGTTGGAGGCCGATAGAAGATGCTTCGTTGGTTCCACACGAGAGGAAGAAGAGACTCGAGGTAAATCGAGCCACCGGTGCTTTCTCCTTGAAGAACCGATCACGGATCTAGCATTAGAAGCTTGAGAATGGATGTAGATCTTGAATCCTTGCTTTATTCAACCTCTCCTCAGCTCTGGCCGCCCTTTCCCTTCTTTCCCTGCAAGAACAGATAGAGAAATTAGAGCATCATCTCTCATTTCTTCCAAATTCACAACTTATATATAGCCCCATGATAGAATGATGAAAAGACCATATTGCCCTTGCAAAACCCTAACAAATCCACCCTAATATGTTCATTAGTAACTCAAGGGTATTAGTTTAAAATTTCAGCCCAATCGGAGGTCATTTGGATGGGTTTCAGCAATTTACGAAAAAGCCGCGCGGACCTGCGAAACAGGGGGGGTCGACCCACTTTGGAGGGGGGTCGACCCATCTACTCCCAGAAGCTAATTTTTAGCATGTTTTACAGGGGGTCGACCCACTTTGTGAGGGGGGTCGACCCACTTTTAGACAGGGTGCTGAAAACACCCTGTTTAGCCCAGGGGACGACCCATTGAGCATGGGGGGTCGACCCACTGACCTAGGAACATGATAAAAAGGTTTCTAAACCAATTCTAATGTTCTAAGCATGTAACCCAATGTAATCAATCATGAATTAAAAATATTTGGATCATGCATCAACATTTGGAACTCGTTTTGAGTCCAAGACCCAAAGGACATGAATTATGATTATGAAAGCATTGGTATGAGGCACATAAATATTTGATCACACTTTCAACTCAAGAACTTCCTCAAGAACATGCATAATTCACTTGGTAAAGTAACACCAAATCCAATCAAATATTGCATGAAAGAATAGAACTCAACATGAGCATGATAGAATATGAACTACAATTATCAAATTGACAATTTGGAAGCCAATTAACCCCAAAGCCATGAAGCATGAAGTGAGCCTAATCTCCCCACATGGAAACCTATCATAAGAGGGTTCTTACCTCGATTTTCAAGATATGTGGGCAGATCAAAACCTGCACTATCAAGTAACCCAGTTTTATGAGTGATAATCCAATATAGCTCAGAAACACATTTTCAACCTAAATCATTCCATCCACATTGTAATGCGACATATTTGAGCCTTGCATGCTTAAGAACCTCAATATCATTTTAATACACCTAAGAATCACTCAATGCATTTTATCATGTCTATGCTTATAAGTACATGGTCAATGCATATGAGAAGATTTGGTAGGTGCCATGAAGAACAAAGTCCAGTGTATAACTTGTTTAGCATAGACAAAGCAAGTTGATGCATAACTTGTTTAGAAAGCCAAGATGGTGCATGAGAATTCATTCTAAACCCGAATGGCATCAATTTATGTCCAACCAAAAATCATTCCTCCTCATTCAACATGTAAATCAAATGACTATGCATTGAAAACAAGATGTTAGCATCAAACACATCATTTTCACAATAAGAGCAAACTTCCCACTTGAAATGTAGTCAATATAAGTCAAGTGCATGAAAAAGGGATTTTGACCCCAATCAAAACACTATGAATATGATCCACATTGTATATGCATGAAACTGAATGTATAGACTTGGAAACTTGAAGGCACAAGACAATGTATAGACTTGGTAGAAGGCCAACGTATAGACTTGGAAGATAGAAGCCCAATGTATAGACTTTGAACTATGAAGGCCAATGTATAGACTTGAAGTGTGAAGGCCAATGTATAGACTTGGATTGAAGAAGGCCAATGTATAGACTTGAAGTGTGAAGGCCAATGTATAGACTTGGTGGCCAAAGGCCAATGTACAGACTTTGATTCCAAAAGGCAATGTGTAGACTTGGAGGATGAAGGCCAATGTATGGACCAGAATGTGTGGACTTTGAGTATGCATGAAACACAATGTCAAGCATTTATATGAATTCATTAAAAACCCCATGAGCAGATTATCAAAACACAAGGTTTCATAGGTTTGTTCCAAAGTCTCATGCATAGCATGCATGAGGCAACTTCACATGTTTATTTGTGAAGGACCATAAACTGTCAACCTGCCACCTGCAAACCAAGATACCATCATGTTAGCTTATTTATCATCAAGATGCCATTGAACATAAACAATCAAGATTTGAAGTAAACACAAAACACACGATATATTGGAATCATCAAAACCATTGTCAAAGACAACGAGGGGACGCACAGAACCCAACAATCTCCCCCTTTTTGATGATGACAATATATTGTGACAATTTTAAAGTTCTCTCCCCCTTTGTCATTAGCAAAAAAAATGGGGGACTTAGGGAATAGATATAAAGATTCAAAAAGTAGAGCACGAACCCAGCAATACACCTACCATGAGAGAAAGGTGTGTAAACTAAGAAGCAATCAAAAGTGTGGAATTTGATGTGCAATCAGGAGACGTGTGAAATAGTTGCAAAAGCTCAATTTTTATAAATTTTTGTTATATGTTTAACAAAATATGCACAAGTGGCATAAGGTAACTATATGCAAAATCTGAAAATTGAGTTATGCACAGAGTGTATTGTGCTAGAAGAGCACATTATTCTTCCCCATTTGTCAAGAGCAAAAACCAACCGACAATGGGTTATTGAACCTATTATATACACGTATAGCCTAAAGATGCATGTATGCAAACTTAAATGTGAAATGAAGTATGCAAGCAAGCAAACAAGCAAGCATGCATTGGAGTTAAGCACACAAAGAGTACTATAGCTCCCCCTTAATGGGGTAAGGGGATAGCAAAAGAACAGTTCATTCAAAATCAAAATGTGAGATATGAACCATAATCAAAAAAGGTAGTGCATTCATATATGCAAGGTACTACATAAGCCATGATAAGAACAAATTCAAGATATACAATCATCACAAAAATACCCAATTGAAATTTATGTAAATGACCAATGAACTTCAAGTTTATATGGATATTAGCAGAGTTTCTAGAAAACACTAGAGGGTTATTTCCTTCCTACACTTCCATTTTGATCCTCGACTATTGGTAGCTTCGCTCAACCCCTTTTTATTTTTCTTTTATTGGATTTCACTGTTCGGCGCGAGTCACCTCATGTGTCTCAATGGAGTTTCTCGGCTTACTAGGATTCATCACAAAATGTGGATTTTGTTTCACCTTTCAACGCGAGTTTCCTCATTTATTTCAGTGGGGATTCCCGGCTACTCAGTTAGACATACCACTTATTTAAGTATGCAGGGTAGGCAGCTTTTTCCTCACGATTCTCTCAATTTTCATGTAGAAATTTGTTTCCCATGAAGTGTTAAAAAGAATTTCTGAAATCCTTATCAATCAAAGTCATATGCATCATTTTGGAATAATGTATGGGTAATTACTTTGGATGTAGAAGATGAATTTGCCTATACACAGTTATGACTCCCCCTAAATGTATGCACAGTTGAAATGAATCATCCTCCTTTGTATATGTCACTTTTCACAAATGATCAAAATCACTGCATTTTATATAGCAAGGAGGTGAGGTCTTAGAAGATTTGCAAGGAATTGTGATCTAAAATTATATACATGCATTCAAGCAAGGATATAGCAAACTATTCAAACAAAGTGATTTTCGGTACGCGGCGGGGAACATAGGTCCGAAGACCACCATCACGCATAGTGAAAGCTTCCGGCTAGACATAATCCAACCTTCCACAAACAGTATTTTATATACCGAAAAATCATAGCAATCAAGCACACGAATATGAGGAATATGCAAATGTATGCAAGCAAGTGAGGATGTATATGATATGTGCAGCATGTTTTATGCAACTTAAGCATGTGATCTATATATGCACAAGTGAGTGATTATTTACAAAAAGTAAGTAAGAGTTTGAAAACTCTATGCACAATGAGAAGCATTCAAACCAAATTTTATTTACAAGAGTTGATTATAAGTGTGAAAACAATTTATGAGAAGAGTAAAGCATTTGAAGATAGAATTTATTCACATGGAGTGAAAACAGAAGTGATCAAGTCATTCTGACATGGAACTCAAAAATTCTCAAGATTTCCAAAAGATACCATAACCAGTGAACTAAGTTGGAAGCATTTTTTCTCGAAACATAAATTTTACCTTTTTCAGATTTTTTCAAAGAGAACCATGTGAGACAAAAATTTCAAAACAAATCATTTTCTTCCTCACCTTGAGATCCCAATGTTTATTAATTTCTTCGACCTCAAGGTACCCCTGCAAAATAGATTCTCAAGTTGGATGTTTGGGTACCCAAACCATCTTGGGTCCCGAGGGGTTAGTCCTAACATGAACATATGGATTCTTGTATCTCCTAGCAAACCAATCATCATCATTTCTCATGGTGGAACAATCATCCATTGAATGACCATTCTTACCACAATAATAGCAATTGGAAGATTTTCCTTTCAAAAACCAATTGTCATCATTTTTCATTACATGACAATCATTCATCACATGTCCATTTTGACCACAGTAATGACAGGAAAAATTCTTTCTGAGAGACCATTCATCATCATTTTTCTTAATGAAACAATTTTTAAAAACATGTCCATGCAATCCACAGTAATAGCAATGAGCATTGAAGGTTTTCTTCATTGGTTTATCAAGATTGTTAGGCTTATCAACAATTTTCAATTGTGACTTCAATGCTTCATTATCATCAAATTCCATCAAGGAACAATCATACATGTCATGTCCATATTGTCCACAATAATAGCATGAAACATTCCTCCTTCTACTTGGTGCATGATTATGTTTAACAACAGGGGATTTTGAATGCACAGAAGAGCAATCAACAACATCTTTTTGTTTTTCAATTTCTTTATCACACAAGGACAAAGATTCATTCACATTCTTAATTACATTTTCTAGTTTCATGATTTTCAAATGAGAGTTAGCAATCTCTTGTTCACATGAAATAATTTTCTCATTCAACAAGCAATTAACTGTTTTGTGACTTTCAATTTCTTGTTCAAGAATATGCAGTTTGTCACAATCATCAACGATCACACTTTTTCTTTTTTCAACCTTTTCAAGATTTTTTAATCTACTTTCGAGTAAGGAAATTTGAATCAACAAAGCACTATTTTCATTTTGGAGTTTTTCAAATGAATTTTTGTTCATAGAAGTGTGTTCAAGTTCATTCATTTGAAGACTCGCATTTTGACCAACCATTCTACCCATCATTTCATTGTTTTCAAGTTTGTCATTCAAATTCTTGAAGCTTTCTATTTCCTTCCAAAGTTCCTTCAACTTTTCAGACTCATCATTAATCACCCATTTTCCCTTTTGATAGACAGAGAGCTCATCACTCAATGCCTTAATTTGTTCATTCAACTTTTCATTTTCCTCTCTCAAACAACAAATTTTATCTCTATGCATTTCAACATCAGCGAAGAGAGATTCATTCACATTTTTGAGTTCTAAGCATTTTTCACATAAAGTATTTTCATGAAAAGGATTTTCAAGTTTCTTCTTGAGCCTTTTATTTTCAGATTTTACTGTTTTATGTCTTTCAAGCAACTCATCATAGGCATCCATTAATTCTTCAAAACTTAATTCATCATCAGAATTTGAGTCAGAAGATACCTCCGTGGATTCTAGGCCTGAATGATCATCCTCACTATTTGCCATCATGTAAGCATCTTCTAGCCCTCCTTCATGAAGCTTGATCAGTTGATCCATGATTTCTTTGATCGAGCTACAATCAAGAACAAACGAAAATTTGTTAGAGTCAATTGCAGCTTTAAGAGAATTCAAAACAAAAAGATTATCAGAGTTCATTTTCCTATGTTCATCAGTCCATCTTAACTCATTTTTTGGTAAAACATGTGGACCATGAGAGATTAATTTTATGAGTTTCAGATCAATCTCAGAAATCCAAATACACAGTTTTCCAAGCCATGATGTAAAATCAAAACCATCAAAGACAGGAACAGAGTTCAGATTAGCCATCATAAAAAAGATCGTTTCTCCTAGACCGTAAGGTCCGCTAAATAAAAATCAGAGACTGGGCTCTGATACCAATTGTTGGCCCAGACTAGATGGTGGACAAGAAGGGGGGTTGAATTGTCCCCTTGACCTAGATGGCGGATTTAAAAAATTCTCTTAACTGACCACGGTGGAATTAAAAATAACTGTTTGATTAGCCTAAACACATATGAGATTTAACAGGTTCTCTCAATCTTTCCGATCTCACTCGTAATAACAATGCAAATGTTAGAGAAAATTATGCCTAGTACGAATAACAGAAGTAGCAGTGTGCAGTGGTGTAGTGAGTAAAAATCTATTAAACTAACCTGTGAAGCGAGATAGAAGAAAGGGACAAACACACAGGCAATCACAAAGGACACGGAGATTTTTAGGTGGTTCGGGACCACAAAGGCTCCCTACGTCCACCCCTCACCCAACCGGGTGAGGCTTCACTACACGCTACCGAAGTAGCAACACGGGGATGAACCCCAACCACACACACACACGCTGCTTCCGCAGCAATATCCACACACGAGAAAAATCCCCCAACAAGCTGCCACTGCAGCACACACACCCACACACAAAATCGGGGAACACGCCCCGGACACTAAATCCACACGGAGTCACCGCTCCGTCAAAACACAACAACACACGGGGAGCATTTCCCCACAATAAACCCACACATGCGGAGATACAACTCCGCCCACACACAAATGCTCTTAGTTTAATGAAGAGAAAAGATATACAATAAACCCTTAACCATCTATCTATGTTGAGATGAACAAATAGAGATGAATCATCAAGAGAAACAAGATCAAGAATGTCTTCTCTTAGGTTGGAGGCCGATAGAAGATGCTTCGTTGGTTCCACACGAGAGGAAGAAGAGACTCGAGGTAAATCGAGCCACCGGTGCTTTCTCCTTGAAGAACCGATCACGGATCTAGCATTAGAATCTTGAGAATGGATGTAGATCTTGAATCCTTGCTCTATTCAACCTCTCCTCAGCTCTGGCCGCCCTTTCCCTTCTTTCCCTGCAAGAACAGATAGAGAAATTAGAGCATCATCTCTCATTTCTTCCAAATTCACAACTTATATATAGCCCCATGATAGAATAAGGAAAAGACCATATTGCCCTTGCAAAACCCTAACAAATCCACCCTAATATGTTCATTAGTAACTCAAGGGTATTAGTTTAAAATTTCAGCCCAATCGGAGGTCATTTGGATGGGTTTCGGCAATTTACGAAAAAGCCGCGCGGACCTGCGAAACAGGGGGGGTCGACCCACTTTGGAGGGGGGTCGACCGATCTACTCCCAGAAGCTAATTTTTAGCATGTTTTATAGGGGGGTCGACCCACTTTGTGAGGGGGGTCGACCCACTTTCAGACAGGGTGCTGAAAACACCCTGTTTAGCCCAGGGGACGACCCATTGAGCATGGGGGGTCGACCCACTGACCTAGGAACATGATAAAAAGGTTTCTAAACCAATTCTAATGTTCTAAGCATGTAACCCAATGTAATCAATCATGAATTAAAAATATTTGGATCATGCATCAACATTTGGAACTCGTTTTGAGTCCAAGACCCAAAGGACATGAATTATGATTATGAAAGCATTGGTATGAGGCACATAAATATTTGATCACACTTTCAACTCAAGAACTTCCTCAAGAACATGCATAATTCACTTGGTAAAGTAACACCAAATCCAATCAAATATTGCATGAAAGAATAGAACTCAACATGAGCATGATGGAATATGAACTACAATTATCAAATTGATAATTTGGAAGCCAATTAACCCCAAAGCCATGAAGCATGAAGTGAGCCTAATCTCCCCACATGGAAACCTATCATAAGAGGGTTCTTACCTCGATTTTCAAGATATGTGGGCAGATCAAAACCTGCACTATCAAGTAACCCAGTTTTATGAGTGATAATCCAATATAGCTCAGAAACACATTTTCAACCTAAATCATTCCATCCACATTGTAATGCGACATATTTGAGCCTTGCATGCTTAAGAACCTCAATATCATTTTAATACACCTAAGAATCACTCAATGCATTTTATCATGTCTATGCTTATAAGTACATGGTCAATGCATATGAGAAGATTTGGTAGGTGCCATGAAGAACAAAGTCCAGTGTATAACTTGTTTAGCATAGACAAAGCAAGTTGATGCATAACTTGTTTAGAAAGCCAAGATGGTGCATGAGAATTCATTCTAAACCCGAATGGCATCAATTTATGTCCAACCAAAAATCATTCCTCCTCATTCAACATGTAAATCAAATGACTATGCATTGAAAACAAGATGTTAGCATCAAACACATCATTTTCACAATAAGAGCAAACTTCCCACTTGAAATGCAGTCAATATAAGTCAAGTGCATGAAAAAGGGATTTTGACCCCAATCAAAACACTATGAATATGATCCACATTGTATATGCATGAAACTGAATGTATAGACTTGGAAACTTGAAGGCACAAGACAATGTATAGACTTGGTAGAAGGCCAACGTATAGACTTGGAAGATAGAAGCCCAATGTATAGACTTTGAACTATGAAGGCCAATGTATAGACTTGAAGTGTGAAGGCTAATGTATAGACTTGGATTGAAGAAGGCCAATGTATAGACTTGAAGTGTGAAGGCCAATGTATAGACTTGGATTGAAGAAGGCCAATGTATAGACTTGAAGTGTGAAGGCCAATGTATAGACTTGGTGGCCAAAGGCCAATGTACATACTTTGATTCCAAAAGGCAATGTGTAGACTTGGAGGATGAAGGCCAATGTATGGACCAGAATGTGTGGACTTTGAGTATGCATGAAACACAATGTCAAGCATTTATATGAATTCATTAAAAACCCCATGAGTAGATTATCAAAACACAAGGTTTCACAGGTTTGTTCCAAAGTCTCATGCATAGCATGCATGAGGCAACTTCACATGTTTGTTTGTGAAGGACCATAAACTATCAACCTGCCACCTGCAAACCAAGATACCATCATGTTAGCTTATTTATCATCAAGATGCCATTGAACATAAACAATCAAGATTTGAAGTAAACACAAAACACACGATATATTGGAATCATCAAAACCATTGTCAAAGACAACGAGGGGACGCACAGAACCCAACACAAGTCAATCCATCCTCTTCTAAATATCACCATGAATCCAAAACCCCAAGGGATACCTACCACTAACACCCATGACTTCCCTGG
This sequence comes from Amorphophallus konjac, assembly GCA_022559845.1. Classification (NCBI taxonomy): domain Eukaryota; kingdom Viridiplantae; phylum Streptophyta; class Magnoliopsida; order Alismatales; family Araceae; genus Amorphophallus; species Amorphophallus konjac. The sequence goes on along the minus strand of CM040129.1, from coordinate 159,243,089 downwards.
CCACGTCAGTTACCTCATGAAAACCTTGACCCATGCCAATGGCAAGCTTGATAACCTATCTAGACGACTTGATCAACTAGAAGAAAATTGGCCCGCCCCATGGATGAATGATAGTAGGGCTCCTCCCTCACCTCTCACCTTTGATGGGACTCATCATAATGAGTATTTAGAATGGGAGGCTTCCATGGATCATTACTTCACTTGGTATCCCATGTCCGAGGATGAGAAGGTCCGATTTGCCAAATTACAACTTACTAAACGGGCCCACACTCATTGGTTGAAAATTGAAGGCTTAAGGATAATTAGAAGGGAAGCTCCCCTCACAACATGGGGAGACATGAAGGAACAACTTAGGGCTAGATATATTTTCCCCTCCCATTCCGAACACCAAAGCCCAAAGAACATTTCAACTCCTTCATTTCCCCTTGGCCAACCCAAGACCCCAATCACCCAATCCCCACCACTTCCCACATCTACCACCACTACATCTACACCCTACCTCCAAGTCCTCACCACAACCATAGCTCCACTAGCCCATGTGCGCTCCGTGTCTACCCCTCCACCAAAGCCCATGATGGCCACCACCCCCCAATCCAAAATCCATCACCAAACCCTTACCCCACAAATCCCCTTGGCCCCCACCACTACCCCTCTATCGCCCCCTAAAAGGGACACACCTCCCAAAACCAATCAAATCAAGCCTCCACACCCACCCCACCTTCCTCTTCCAACCCCAATCTTACCCCAACCTAGGCCACCACTACTTCCACTTCCAACCCCAACCCAAATCCGACCTCGTTCACCACCCCGGATGCACCATGCGCCAATCATCATCACCCCACCCACAAAGTACCTACCCACCTCCTTGGAAGAAGAACCCATAATCCTGACACCCAGCCCCATAGTGGTGAACACCCCGGATCCAACTCCCACCTTTGAAGAAACACATGCCCAAGATGAGGACAAAGCCTTGCATCACGATCTTCATTCTATGCCCTCTCTTCTAGTAGGGAGTGAACTCATCATAAGTGGGTCCTTGGCTAGATGGTTAAAAGAGAGCCCAGCTCACCCGATCATGGCCTACCCTTCCTTGGAGCGACACCTCCCCATAGTGCCCTTCAACTCTTATTGCACCACCATCCAATCATCTTATCAAGTGGAGACACTAGGGGACCTTCTCAAGGGCTTAGCATGGCAATTAGAGTTGACTAGCATGTTGACCCCCATGACCGAACAACCTAGGAGCCTTGACCTCCTACACCTATGTGTTGGGTCTATCACCTCAATGTGCATCATTGGTTGCTACACTAGTGACCTTCTATTATTCCTCCCCACACCCGATGAGCCCGACCATCTCCTCAAATTGGAGCTTCTTATCTCAGGTAGAAAGCCAAGCTCTTCCCTCATGGTCGATCTACCTCCCAAGAGCTTCGACCAAATTACTTCATTAGAAGAGGATGACCCACCTTGTATGGACCTTGTGGGCATGGAGTTCCTTCCTCGAGGAAGCCCGATCCATGACCCCTTTGATCTCTTCCAATGGGAGCCTAGTTACCCATGTGACCCGCCCACCTTACCCACAACCCACCTTTCTCTACCCCAACCAACCATGTTTGACCAAGACCAACTCTTCCGAGACTCAGGCCCCACAAAGGGAACCATCACCATAAACAACATATGCCTAGGAGACAAGGAAGAGCTCCTCTCCATAATGCCCACCTTCTTAGATCCCTTCGACCCATTCACATGGAAGTTCAAAGGTCATCCCACATATATGCACATGGCAGTCACCTTTGGGATAAACATGCATGTGTCTAGGCTTACCACACCACTTGACATGATTCATAAGTCAGATACATTCATTCACATCACCCACATGTCAAGTAGGAAGCATAAGTGGACCGTATTTGGATGTATTGACCCACCTCCATTCATCATGAGTATTAAGCATGAGAGGAGCATACATGGATGTCCGGGTCCCCCTACATTTGTCACACCCATGCATAAAAGGTTCATCTATGGATGTCCCGGCCCTTCTAAGTCTGTCACAGTCTTCATGGCATCAAAGTGTGATCGGTCTACATTTGGCTGCCCAGGTCCACCTTTGCACACCATACTTTTCACACCAACATCGCATCATAGTGCATGGCATACGCATTCTCGCAAGCATATAGGAAAGAGCAATGAGGCTTACAAAAGGCGGGCAGATGCTCATCGGTGCCACTGCGAGTTCCAAGTGGGAGACTTGGTGATGGTGAGGACGGAGCGGCTCCTTTCGGGACCTGCCTCCAAGTTGAGGGCATGGGGTTCGGGACCCTTTCGAGTTCTGAGACGACTTGGCAGTAATGCTTATGAGCTAGACCTACCTGAGGGTTTTGGGGTACACCCTACTTTCAATATGGCGGACCTGGTACCCTACAAGGGCCCCGCGGTGGAACCCAGTGAGGAGCTCGAGCCTTTACCCCCCCCTTGAGAGAGACACTCCCGGTGGGACTCCACTTCATAGCTTGAGAGAACGACGAGAGCAGGTAGAGGCAATACTGAATGAGCAGAGTATCATTACTAGGCACAGGGTGTATCAGCGCTACCTGGTTAGGTGGAAGAACCGTCGCCCGATTGAGGATACTTGGGCGAGTCGGGAGGACCTGTTACGACTTGACCTCGATAATCTGGAGCTAATACTATCGCCAGGCGGACCCTTACTCGACAGGGTCGAGTTCTCCCCACCCCGGGGGTATGATGGGGGCATCCCTTGCCCCTCCACTTTTTTGAGGCTCGAATCGTCGTCGACTTATGCCATTATGTTCGTCATGTGTTTGTAAGTCTAGTCATGTAATTTTTATATTTTATTTGAGTCTTAAACCATGTAATTTTCCTATTATTTGAGTCATGTACCTAGTTTAGTAGGTTATCTACCAAAGTCATGTGTCATTATGTTGGTTTGTTAAGCTATTGGGCCCAACTAGTGGGCTAGGCCCAGGGGCACCCCTCCCTTGGACTGCTTTGGTCATTAGTTAGCTTGTCAGGGTCATTATGGTCATATGAAAGTATGGAGCCTATAAATAGGCCTCCCCTCCCTCTCATTGTAACAACTTTTGATGAATATTGAAAAGCATTTGCCATCTCCCTCTCAATATCTCCCTCTCTCTCTCTCTCTCTTACTATCACTCTCTCTAAGTGGGTTGTACCCCCTCTCTCTCTCCTCCCCACCCCAATTTCGAAATTCATTCTCTCTCCTCCCCATTCACCCCTCATTAAGGCCCCTTCCCCATGCACTCATTCAATTCCCCCTCCAACCCCTAGGTGGAAACCCCTTCTCCTAGGCACCTTTCCACTTTCCAAACCACCCCACCACCTTCCCAAGGCTGAATTAACCCCTCCCAAAGCCCAAATTCGAATTTCCCTCTCCCTAGGGCTGTGCCCTTCCATCTCCCCACCTCCTTAATCACCCTAGGTCGAAATTCCCTTCCTCTCTATAGCCAAATTCGCCCCCCCACCTCCTCTCTCACTCATCCTCTCTCTAGTGCACATCCACCCCCCATCTCCACCTCTAGCTGCTCCAGCCCCCCTCTCCATCTATCCCTGTCACTCCAGACCCTCCAGAAGCCCTAGCCACGTCCTTCCCATATCCACAAACCATCAGCCATCACCCCAAGCTGTGCTACTCTCCCTCCCACTCCCTTTGGTCTTGCAAGATTGGAGTTTCAGGTTGCAGGGCGCAGGCAGCAGAGTGGGGTCCTGAAGTTACATCGTCTCCGGCTGCTCCCTGATACTCCTGGTGGCAAGGCCTACATCTCTGGAAAGGTCGTCCAGAGAGCTTCCAAGGCGAGGTGGTTTCGTCGGCATCCGAGCTCAGAGCAGTCCACAGCAGCCATTCTCCCGCGACCTCACCGAAGCTCTCAGGCAGGGAACCAGAGCTGCAGTCACAGTCCGACCACGGCTTCCTCCCTGAAGATCTGAGCGTCATTTTTGGACGGCTGAAACTACTACCAGTTAGCTGTCATCTCCAAGATGAAGGACTTCATTCGGCCTCCGGAGCTTCCAGTTACTATTTTCTTCGTCGGGGTGTGTTGTCTGCCCCCTGTGGGTCTAGGTTTGACCTGTCCCTACTTATCCGGCTACCTCGCTCTTCCGTGACCTCCGATTGGGGCCCTGTCGATTCCTGCTCGAAGCTACTCCGACCACAATCACGTCACCGCTAGGCTCGCCTCATTTGGAGTTCAGGAGCGTCCGTGGTGCCATCTACAACTCACTGTACCTGTTCTGCACCAGCCAGAGGAAGAAGTTGCTGACCTGTTCCAGTCGCCGGCCCGACCAGCCCTGAGTTCCAGAGCTCCTGCCAAAATTCAGAAACCATCCCCATCCTGTTGGGGAACTTTTGGCGTAGGTTTCATCAAGATCCACGCTCTGTGGAATTTTTGGCAACATCAACACCGCCCCACTGTCCGGCGAATTTGCAGATTGGCAGAACCGGCGGGATTCGACAAGTCGGGTTCCTTAGCTTAATTCCCCACCCCGCTTGGCCGGCTGAAGGCCCCTCCCTGCGTGGAGGTAGTTTTGAATGTAATAAGCCTAATCCCCACCCCAAGATCACCCCTCCTGCGCGAGGCGTAGTGTTGTACACCTTTGCATTTTCAGGTCAAGCTACATCGCCGCGGCGATCGGGTGTATACCCTCGCCTCCCGGCGCGCCCTCGTCTCCGAGCGGGATCGGTGTCTTCACACCGATCAGGTGAGCCACTGATACTAACCTTGATAGCCTTACTTCTGCAAGTTTAGTATTGCTTTGATTGCTCGTCGGACGGTGAGAAGAGGGTCCGTTCTTGTATGTTCATTTGTTGGTGCCCACCGCGGGCCGTGAGAGAGTGCCACCCAAACCCCGCCTTGTGGGCCAGCCACCCACTAAGTTAGGAATCCTAGACTCTTTGGGGTCAGCCTAAGCCAACTAAGTCCATTAGACTCATTGGGTCTCGCCTCGGACCCTTGCCATCATCCCCCGGCCCCGCCGGGTGATCGCATGTGCCGTGTAAGTAAGACGCTATTGTGAGAATCATTGAGTGCTTGTATGCTTGTGGATCTAGGTCCTAGGTTGTTCATTACATATTTAGTCATCCTTGGGCTGTGCCACATCACTTCATCTGCCCCCTTCTTCCCTTTCTATTGCTTGAAGGTTCTGAAATCGACGGTGTTAGCCTCAGAGTGCGATGGTCGTCGATCATTAGATTTCCCTTTCGGCACAGTTGGAGCATTGGCCGTCGGACGCTTAGACAGGAACGTCTCGACCTCTGCCACTATATTGTTCAGCCGGTCAAATGTTCTGACATCTGCACCAATCATCTTTTCCAGTACCTCTCTCCTGAGGCTCTGCTTACATATTTGCACTGCATCTTCTTGATGAGGAGGTCTTCTGCATCTCATAGCTAAGTTCCTCCACCTTTTGATGTAGTCCAGTGCTATTTCATCTTGCTTTTGCCTGGTTGCATATAGTTCTGCTATTGTAATTTCTCTTTCCGTGACGTGAAATCTGTCGCGGAACTTTCTTTGCATATCAGACCAATTGGTCACTGACCCAGTCGGCAGGCCTGAATACCATTCAAAGGCTATCCCGGTGAGGGATGAGCCGAAGAACTTAAGCAGATAAGCTTCAACAGCTGCCAAGTCACCCATGATTGTGGTGTAGTAAGCTATGTGCTCCCTGGGAGAGCCATGGCCATTAAATTTCTCAAACTTCGGCGGCTTACTGACGCCTGGCGGTAGTCTCTTAGCAGCATACTGGGGAGGATATGGTACCTTGTACACATCATAGGTACTAGCATCATCACCAGTCTTTTCAGACAGCTTCATCTCCACAATCTTTTCAATCATCAGCTTCTGGGCTATGGCTGGATCTATGCTTTCCGGGAAGAAGTGAGCTTGTTGCTGACCATAAGGAGTTGTCATCACAGTTGCGCGCAAGGCTGGCGCGGCAGGCTGCGTCTGAGATGCAGAGGGCTGAGCTACCGTCTGCTGCAGAATGGGTTGGCTCGGTGCTTTGCCCTTATCAGCCGGAAGAGGATTAGCTGGGATAGCCATTTCTGTTGAGCTGGCAGTCTGCCCCACAGGCTCGACTTGTTTGGAGACCGGTGTAACTTCATGCCTCTCATTTAGCTGTCTTCTGAGAGCATTGATCTCTTGTTGATATCTTCTAAACATCATCTGGATCATGGGATCCAGGGTTGACGGGATCTGTAGATCTTCTGAAGTCCCTTCAGCATCATCAACGAAGGGATTATCTTCCTCTTCCGCTGTCACCACATTAACTGTCATGGTGGTGATCTTGCAGGCTTCATCATTAGTCTTCATCTTATCTTTTGCCGCCTGGCCTCTTCTTGTGACGGGGCCTGGTCTGGTTGCTAGTCTGAGCAATTCATCTGGCTGTGTCGGTAACATATCCTGCCCTTTGACAAGCCCGGCCATATTGCAGGCAAAGATCTGCATCTTTTCCCTCTACCTGTAGACTTTCCTTCTCATCTGATCGGGGTATTTGAGCCGGTCAAAGACCGATATTCTTTCTCTAGCTTCTTCCATGTGCAGGTCTTCTTTCCCATACCCGGCTCTGTGGCCTTCTTCATAATCATTGGAATCGGAGGAGGAGACTCCGAGCATCACTTCTTGAAGGGTTTCTTCTTCTTCTTCATCCATGGTGCCCAAGGCACGGGATAATCTTTGCCGCCCGAGGGCGGAGTTCCCAAGGTAGTGAAAGTAGTCTTGAGCCACTTGTTTCATCTCCTCTTGATCGTGCCTTCGTGGCTCTGGTTGGAGCATCAATCTTTCCCGACTCTTCTGCTAATAAGCCAGTCTCTCCACCTGAGCAATCAAGTGCTCGGCTCTGCAGTATTTGAATATATCGGCCTGTCTGGCACAGGCTCTTGGTCTTCTTAGAGTGGCAGCAGCGACTAGTTCGCTTATTCTCATTTCCTTTTCCTCCCTGAGCCTTCTACTTCCATCCTGGCAGCAGCTGGCAGCATAATTCCTTCTTTCCCATCTTTTGCCCCCAGCCATGGGGCGGGTGACCGTGAGGTCTTCCTTCTGCTGATATCTTCTGCCCCTCATCCTGGGGCGAATAGTAGTCAGATTTCTTCCTTCGTTCTCTTCCTCATCTCTCCTACCCCGAGCCCTGGGGTGAACAGCAACAGTATTTCTTATGTCTTTTCCTTCTTCTCTTCTGCTTCCTACCCTGAAGTGGGCAACAGTGGTATCAACAATGTTTTCTTCCTCTCAAGCTGGGACCCAGCTCTGGATTTTCTTCGGCCGCCAGATCTGCCTGAACTTGGGCGACTTCGGTGCCAGTGGCTTTCTATCCTCCTCTTTCATGTCGACCCTCCTGGCAGCTAGTACCCGGAACCTGTTGGTAGTAGGCACCATCGGGACGATCGTGTCTGGCTTAACCGCCCTTGGGCGACCACTAAGGTTTACCCGGACATCTCCAATCAACATTGTCTTTCCTGAGTTGGATATCCGACGACCCGCAGCAGTGGGTCGGGCTCTCCTGTCGGATCTCCTCCTTCTTCCAGCAACAGAGGGTGCGCCCCTTTTCGCCTCGTGATGGACGAAGCAGGCCACGACCTCAGGAGTATCTTGCATCGCCCGGCTCATTTTGGGGATGGTAGCTTGCGTCAATGTCTCGACAACAGTCCTTTGCTCCTGGTTGTCAATCTCGAGCAAGTCAGTGAAGATGAGGCCCAGGCAGTTGGGCATCCCGACAGCAGGAGGCATCGATCCGAACGAAAGAGGTACCGCCAGGTAGCCTTCTCGAACATGCACATCGACCGCTTGTTGATCAAAGCGTACAGACATGATTCCAGCCGTCATCGTAGCTTCCTGAAAATAGAGAAAGCACGGAATCAGAAATTTGAGGGGGGGCCCGCTGGGCCTCCTATTTTGGCGTAGAGATGAAGGGAGACTAGGTCCCACCGGGCGTGCCAGACTTGTGGACGCGGGATTTTTCTTCCCTTTTATCTTATTTAATTTTATTTGGTTATTTATTGATTTATTGGCGTGCCAGTCACCATGGTGACAATTTTTATTATGCGCTCGACTTGACTTGGTCAGTCGATTGTGAAGTCCGAGTCGGGACCAAAAGTCCGCCATACCATAAAGGCTATGATGTTAATTACGTCCTTCCTAAGAAGGACAACCCTTGATTAAACGCCAAAATAGGAGGCCACTCGGGGCGATAATAAAAGAAAAAAAATAACAATGCGTGATATTGAAGATATTATTATTCTGAGAAGGTAATCGAGCACAGTAGATTACTACACCGACATGACCATCTCTTATGTGGGTCGTGCCGGGTAGGAATAGGACACCGTTCACGCAATGGCGGGACGAAATCCGGACCATCATCGGGGAGATGTCCCCTTTCATATTTCTCATCCAGCCAAGGGCCTCGCAGCATACATATTCCCCGGAAGATTGAGCCGGGCGAGGGGCGTGTGACGTGCACCTCCTGGGACTTATCGGGGTTAACATATCTATCGACATTTCGACAGCATCTCCCCACAATCTGGATTATGCCCAGGGGAGAATAGGCTATCACCCACGGAATGCCGGGATGAAAGCCGCGAGAAAGGAGGGAGCGAACCTCCCACATTATACATGTATGCCCTGGGGCAATGTTCGATTCTTCCCTTATAGGAGCCGGTGACACTCGTGCAGTGGCAGAGCTCACCTTAGCTAAAGGGGTTGCTCATAAACCCGATACGGGTCAGTGGAAAGTAAGGGAGTCTGACTCCCTTTGATTTTATCCTCGGGACAGTTCTGGTGACTCATGAACATCCCTAGGTGAGTTTGATAGAAGTGTTGGAGGCTCATTGGGTGGCAGGACAGCCTCTCGGCACGGATTTGACTGGATATATGGGTTCTCGGCATGAAGACCACTGCACCGAGAAGGGTTCTTTGCAAGGCACCATTTGGGGCGCCGGGAAGCTGGCGTTAGTGGAGTTCTCGGCGCAGGCAAGCAGGGAAGCCAAGGTGGTCTCACGGCGCCAAGGCAGAAGGGTGAAGGTGTTAGGCTCCCGGCGCAAGCAAGGAGGCCAAGTAATTAGGGCTCTCGGCGTCAGAAGGATGCCAGAGGTGAGTGTTCTCGGCGGGTTCAACATGGAGAGCTCCCGGCGCGACGGGGAAGAGGCCAGGATGTAAGCTCTCGGCGCAAGGGCCAAATGGCCAGAGGAGGTTCCCGACGCGCAGGGGAGAAAGCCATTGGATGGCTTCCCGACGCGATGCAAAACATCCAAGGGAGCTTCTCGGCGCAGCCAAGGTGCAAGGCTCCCGGCGCGAAGGGCAATTGTTAAAGGGGGGTCTCCCGGCGCGGAGGCCAGAAGGCCAAGACGGTTCTCGGTGCCTGAAGGATAGCGCCAAGAGCTGTTCATCCAGTTTACTGTATGCGGGGCCGAGAGGTGTGAGGGCGCCGGGTAAGAACAGAGGTTTACGGTACTCTGTTCTTGAATCTGTTGAGGATCTAGGGGTTTTCCTGGTGATTCAGGCCAAGATAGACGGGCCTTAGGAAAACAAAGGGCTCAATTCATCAGACTACAATTGGCTTTGGCTTGGATTTCAAAGGGAAGGCCGGAGGCGGAGAGCTATTTGGGGGAAACGCGGTTTAGGGTATCTCTGTCACCAGCATTCCTGATGATTCGTGAGGATGATTTCAGTATACTCTCCATCATCTGGGGGCCAAGAGATGACTGTCTCTGGCCCCGGGGATGACTTCGGCAAAGCCGATGAGCATGAATGCAACACCTAAGACCGAGAGGCGATTGCTATGTATCCATGCTTTGCTTCAGAGGCCAAGGGATAGTCTGTCCCTGGCTCGGAAGCTAGCATGAGGAGCGCTCGGGAAACGGGCGAATAAACAAGCGATCGATCGACCTGGGGAGGGGGATAGCATGCTATTGAATCTTAAGAAGAGACAGACAACACGAGGGATGAACATAGAGCTTCAGAGAAAACCAAAGCAAGGATGGACTGCAGCCCACCATATTTATCCATTCGATAACATTCATTGGGTAAGATACATAATGAGGAAGCAGGGGGAATACATCACTGCATCGGTGTGAAACTGGCTACGGCATTGCAGGCTACATCAGAAGAGGAAAGAAGAGAGACCATCGAAATAAAAAAAAAAGACGAACTATAGAAATGGGGGGGGAGGGCGGAGCATTGACTCCTCTCCCTCCCCGTTGCCCACCTTCGCTCAGCTTTTGGGAGATCTCTCTCTCTCTTCCCTCTTTTCTTCTTCAGCTCTCTTTCTCTTCTCGTGGACGAGGTTGCAGGTCTCTTCTTCGTGTCTCCCCCCAATCCCCTTCTTTGCTGTCTCTGTTCTCTTCGAATGAGGGGGTTTTATATCCTTCGTTGGTGTCCTCTCGGCAGGCTCGTCCCGACGCGCCTCAACTGTAGGCGGAGCTCCCGGCGTGCAGGGCTCAAGCTTCTCGGCGCGGCCTGTTGGCCTTGACAAGGGGATCCCGGCGCCACTTTTATAGGCCCACTTAGGTCTTTTAGACTAGGCCTCTTATTGGTCCTTCAAGTACATCAGCACCCGAAAGGGTCCTCCATTGGTGACATAGTTTCTATTGAGATCATTCATAGGTTTTCATCAGTCGGTGGACTGGGGTTTCATCGGCATTGCCGTCTGAATGACGACAAAGTCAGACATCATCTTATCGGTATCGTCCCCGGAACGATGACAAGACCGGACATCAGCTTTAGCCTGGAAAGACTTCAGCCAGGTGACTGCTATTTCATCAGTGCCGTCGTCTGACTGACAATGGCATCGGACATTAGCTTGGTCGGGAAAAGGCTTCAGCCGGGTAGATGGTTGACGAACTTCGTCATTGATCTTTCACTATTGGTCTGATCTTCCTTTCAATTCTGTCTCTGCCCTTGCTCATTTTCAAGGTGTCAACAGTGTTTGGACAGGTGGCTGAGATTCGGGAGGCCCTAGCCCGTGCTGTTCGTGCTGAGCAGGAGCGCGATGCTCGGGTGGCGGAGCGTGACGCCCGGATTGTGGAGCTGGAGGAGGAGCGGCGACGGGATGCTGAGGAGCTCCCTCGTGACGTGTTGGATCTGCGGATTGCCCTCAAGCTGTCGAGGAGAGAGGTGATGAGAGAGAGAGAGGAGAGGGAGAGGGATAGGGAGATCCTAGAGAGAGAGGGAGAGAGATAAGGAGATCCTAGAGAGAGAGAGGGAGAGGGATAGGGAGATCATAGAGAAAGAGAGGGAGTACAGGAGGGCAGAGCGACATGGAGATTGGGACGAGAGGAGGGCCTTGGAGGCTCAGGTGAGGGAGCTCCGACTGAGTCTTGGCACGGCGGAGGGGAGACTTCTGGAGAGTGAGGAGCGGTATCAGAGGGCGAAGGAGCGTGGGGCGCGACTTCGTCAGTCTGGTTCCTTTTCCGTGGGCAGCTTTCTAGTTTCTTCGGCCGAGGAGCGTCGCTGCACCTTGGAGGCCGGCATGGTGCCCCCTGGGGAGGCGAGCATGGCTTCTCAGGGTTCACAGAGGTCGCAGAGGTCCCCTAGGGATCCCCGTCAGAGGAGGGAGGAGAGAGATGACCAGGAGGGTGATGGTGAGAGTTAGAGAGTTGCTTGTACGCTCCACCCTCCTTATTGCATGATGTACTTTCGACTATTATATGAAATGAAAATGGCTTTTTTATGTTGTGTGTACTTTCCTCTCTCACTTTTCTGCTGCACCGAGTTGTTTCAAGGCATGCCTTACGAGACTTTGTCCTGAACAGCGAGGAACTGCACTTTGCACGGGGGGATTCTGTTTCCTTTCTCCCTTTTTAGGCGCGTCCAGGTGCGAGGACGCGTCTTAATTCTTGAATTCAAATTTAAAGCGCTGGGTGGCCTTTCTTCTCCCGTGCCTTACCCGCAAACGAGCCCGCCTTCCGTCGAAACTCGCTCGCCCGTCTTTGTCTTCTTCCCCTCGATCGATGGAGTTCGGCGGTCTAGACCACGGCGAAGGTGGAGAGGGACGCGGGACCCCTCGCCTGAGGAGGGACGTGCCAGAGCACGGAACTGCATCCATGGAGGAGGAAGGGGCGCTTCGGGCCCCCGAGGGACCCGAGGGGCCCAATGGCGCAGAAGGAAGTGAACACGGCTTGGTGAGTGCTTCGATTTCACCTTCTTTGATCTATTTTGAGTTTTGAAGCGGGCCGCTCGAGGGGGGAAAGGGTTCGGTGAGTGTTGCACTCAAATGATAGACGCGTCCTAGACAGGGGACGCGTTCTTTGTTATGATGCGAGGCCCTTCTTTCTTGGTGCAGGACATGGCGAGGACCCTGGGCCTGGCCGATGAGTGGGCGAGTGCAGACGAGCCGAGCCGCGTCAAGAAGGAGAGTCGCGGCAAGGCGAAGCTTGAAGATTGGCGCATACGTCTCCCTGGGCAGCAAGGGAGCGTACTGGTGCAGGATAGTGTCGACTTCCTGCGGCGGCAGAGAGAGAGTTGTGTGGGGCTTCCCCAAACCGGGGATACGCGTGACGTCGACGGGTCGCGTGCCCAATTAGCCGAGGTCAGGCGGCAGCTGGCCGCTGTGAGCGACGTCACGCTGTTCGGGGTGCGAAGAGGACGCGGAGCGCGCGGGCTCCTTTTTTTTGTTTGATGTAACACAGAAATAAGAGAAAAGAGAAGGGGCCACCACGGGAGATTGCTCCGGCGGGACGAGCGTGACAAATGTGATATAGCAAGATATGGGGGTTAAACGGCCATAGCGGGAAGTGACTCGCCGCGACCTCGGGGGACGGGAATGGTGCAGAAATTAAATAGCAGGAATTGAAACGGCCATTGGGGAAGTGACTTGCCGCGGCCTCGAGAATATGAGCAGATAAGAAGATAGCAGAATATAAAGAGCGAAATTTAAACGGCCATTGGGGAAGTGACTCGCTGCGGCCTCGAGAATATGAATATATAAGAATATGACAGGATATAAAGAGAATTTAAACGGCCATTGGAGAAGTGACTCGCCACGGCCTCGAGAACATGAATAGATAAGAATATAACATATAAGAACGGGAATTTAAACGGCCATTGGGGAAGTGACTCGCCACGGCCTCGAGCATATGAGGAGAATATAACAGAATATAAAGAGAATATAAGAACGGAAATTTAAACGGCCATTGGGGAAGTGACTCGCCGCGGCCTCTAGAACAAGATGTGATCGCCAGGGGCCGAAAGACCCCAAAATGAAGAAAGTGATCGCGCCTACCTCAAGAGCGGGAGATGGCGGGTTGCTTCTTCCTCCCCCTTCGGCAGGCCGACGGAGAGGGCTTTCCTTGGGTACCCTTGCAAAACGACGACAAACAAGTAACGAGTGGATTAGAAAGATGAAGGTGTAGTATTCAAATCCTTGCGATAAAAATAACGAAATGATGGTAAGACACACACCTGGTTGGTGTTATCTTTAAAACCCCTCTCGGACTCGAGTAGGAGGAAAATGAGATGATGGATGCAAGAAGTATATAAGAAGAGACGCCCTTATGAAGGGGGGGTAGATGATGCGAGATGATGAATGCAAAAGAACTAAGAAGAAAAGGAAAGGATTGGCTTATTGGATGTGCCGATGGTGAAATCCGGCGGAGCTCCGGCAGCGTAGGGATGGCGTGGAAGCGCGGTGGATGAAGATGACCTTCCTCTCGCGAGCGTGGGCACCCGAGAAGCCGGCAGAACCTCCACCTACAAAAGACCCCATGGGTTAGAAAATGACTCCGGTAGCCTCTGGGCTCCGGCAGCCTATCGGATCTCTTCTAAGCTCTTCCAGAACTGAGGGGGTGGGCCTCTATTTATAGGGCTCCGGAGGGTGGAGGCGTCCAGGACCCTGGACACCTCCATCAGGGCCGAACTAATATTTTATTCTATTTTTATTAATTTTTTTAGAATATTTTTGTGGAGGCGTCCAGGGTCCCGGACGCCTCCAACAGGTCCACCGAAAACCGACGACGGCCGCACGCGGTTTGGCACAACGCGTGATTTTGTGAGCGGCGCCTCGTGATTCAGAAATGGGCGCGTCCAGCTGGCTGGACGTCTCAATAATTTAGATTTTTTCACACACGACAAACCGTCGTTCGGTGGCCGGCGCCCGTGAGGGAGTTGATGGAGGCGTCCATGGTCTTGGACGCCTCCAAAAATATGTTATTTTTATTTTTGTTTTATCTTTTATGCCAAGGCTGGCATTTTAATTTTTTTATACTTGTTTTTATTGAGGCGTCTAGGGGCCTGGACGCCTCCATTAATTTATTATTTTTTATTTGGTTTTGTCTTTCATGCCAACTGGCATTTTATGTTTTTTATATTTGTTTTTATGGAGGCGTCCAGGGGCCTGGACGCCTCCATTAATTTATTATTTTTTATTTGTGTTTTGGGTCTGAAAAATAAAGTAAAAAGAATGGGGGCGTCCAGGGGCCTGGACGCCCCCATTAAGGCCCACCCGGGTCCTTGGTGTAGGCGTTGGCGGCTGCCCGGCAGGCAGCCTTCCTGATTCCGGAACCTCCTGATGCGTCTGACTGGTGTTGATGCCGTCCGAATGCCGTGACGAGACGATTTCGGATGCCGAAAAGGGCGGAAGAAGACTCAAGGAAAGGAAGCACTCAAGTGATTCAAAACGTGTAAGCTGTTGCGGGGCGTTGTATAGTGATATGAGACTTTCTCAGGAGACGTCAGGAATAGCGTGTCTACAGCTGCCCCGCCTTGGCGTCTGCTTTGCAAGGGAGCGACACGTAGTGGAATGGTATCGAAGTGGAGTGAAATGAAGTGGGAGCGGACTGATAAGTTGATGCCAAGGTGTGATGAGACACGCTTTTGACGTTACTGTTTGGAATCTTTCCCGAGTTTCAATGAGGTAACCTTTGAAGAAGGTCTTTCAAATCTTGACGATTGCTTGGACGGAGATCAAATAAGGGAGGGTGAGATGTGCGCTCAGGCATGAAAAGGAGACCAACTTCTCGGTGTGGAAGTACCTGGGTCATAAACCGGAGGTTTCACCTTTGGGGAGCGGTTACCAGCCAATGTGGAAGTGCTGCGGCCAAGGTGGGTCAAGCAAGGTAAAAAGGAATATCTGAGGGTCTGTCCAAACAAGGGTCTCCTTTGGAAGAGCAGCGTAGAGCCGTTTCAAGGAAACTCAGTATTTCATTTGGAGTGGAATATCTCATATTTGTAGGAATTGAAGCACAACGGCCTTCGCAATCGAATCACTTGAATGATTTTTCGCAATAAATCAAAATCCTATATGAATGCATGCTGGGTTAAAATAAAAATTTAAAACAAACTAAAATAGAAAATAGCCAAGGATAATATTGTCAACTTGTTAAGAACGGGTCAGGATACCGATCCGGTGAGCCGACACTGGGCTGGGGCCCGTTTATCCGCGCACCAACTCACTGAATGGAACCGTCATCCCCATGCTACCACAAGTTAACGGCCTATCCGTACAACCCAAATTCTTCCGGGATCATCACTGTTTTTGTTGAAGGGGAACTCAAATCCCAGATTTGTTCAGGTCACAAGGTCCTTGACATGTTCTAGTAGCGTAGGTATCGTATACTATGATGCATGACATGGTGGGACCAACCATTGAGAGGTGGGATAGGAGACAGGACAAAGACGTCCGTTAGTAAAACCTGCACAGACTAGCAAAGGTTAGCAACATCAGAAAGTAGCAGAATCACAGCAGAATCGCACCACAGTACTAAGGAGATCCAGACAAAATCTTGACAATGATCACTGATGTGACATGTTCCATCCTGTAGCGATCTTCCCTTCCTATAAGAACTCCCCTTAGGCTAGTTCATTCAAATGCACCAAGGTGGGTTTTGGAAGCTCAGGAGAGGAAAGAGAGGAGAATCTAGAGATTTTCAGGATGGAAGGAGAGTCTTCCCGCGTTACGAAGAGGAGCAGGTCTAGCAGCGAGATCAGGCGACTCTCCGACCTCGAGGGTCATTTGAGTGGGACGATCATGTCGCATATGGTAAGCTGATTCATTTCAAATTTCCCCACGTGAACCTTCTTCTTACTACCTTCCTTTCTTCTTCTTTCTTTTCTCTTCCAGCCATATCCACTCTTCCCAGGCCCGAGGAAGTTTTCCAAACTACCATGGCTTTCAAAGCTAACTTCCAACATCTCCATCGGCATGAGGGCCATACTCTCGAAATGGCATCTGCAGGGGCTACTTATTCACGCCAAACACTATGAGAAGATTCGTATGGACTGGGCGGCTATGGGCGCACTAGTGGAGATCTGGCATCCCCAGACTCACACTTTTATCTTCCCGACCTTCGAGGTGACCATCCTCCTCGAGGAGGTGAAACTTCTGCTCGGATTGAAGAAATTCAAGAGTGACGGGAAGGTGAAGGCTATGCGGATGCTGACACGGGGGACTTCCGAAAGCGTCCTTGGAAGCTTCATGCCGCCCGACGCAGCCAGAAAGGTCCGTACTCAAAAGGGGATCGATCTCCAAAAGCTTGCGGAGTGGGTTATGGACGCCCTGAGAGGGTCACCAGACGATGACTATTTGGAGGGAATCATGAAGGGGTTCACCATTTGTCTGGCGGGTGCTCTCTTGTTTCCTTATACCAACAACATGGTGGAGGAAGACCAACTGAGTGCTATCTGCGGGATCTGACGTGGAAAAAGGGTGGGACCTGCTGTCCTCGCCTACCTGTATAGTGGCCTTACTGCCTCGAGCATGGGTAAGCCTCCTTTTGGTTGCGCACTTGTCCTGAGTTGCTGGCTGGATTTACATTTCAAGTTTGATCACCATGAGGGAATGCCAACCGCTTCGAAGCTCTTCCAACAAAGCCCTCTTCATCACATAGCCGACGTGTTAGGGTTCGGTGGTACTGTAGTGAACCACGTTCCGTGGCTGAAGAAACGTGAAGACTGGCGGTCTCACTTCCGCACCGTGACACAATGCTTCTTTACTTGCGCACTGGCATGTTTGCTTTCGCTAGATCTTCTCATGAGGCCTTCTCCCGAAGTTGATCTTCAACTGATCGGTGCGACCGAGTTCGTCCTTTATAATGCGCATCGGTGCTGCCTCCAGATTGGCATCCCACGCCATTCGTTCCCGCTACTGACTGGCATTGTTCCTTTGAAGAAGAGGGAGTTGGGTACTGAAGCGGATGCGAAGGAAGCGAAGGCCGTCAAAGCACCCTGGAAGACAAGTGTTGCGGGAAAGGCCTTAGCGCACGTGGGGGAAGAATGTGAGCTGTGGAGGGCTTATGTAACCGAACTGGGGAAGTTAAGACCTAAGGTGCCTAAGCCCCTGATGTAGTTCATTCTGCTTTTCTGATGGAATAAAATCTGGCATTTGGCAGTTTTGGACCAGTTCACTTAATTATTATTATCTTTTTGGTGGTTTTTCTTTTTCTTTGTGTTTTTTCTTTTGTTTGGATTATATACATACTCGTATCTTTTTTACTTTTATTATATATTTTTTTTTGAAATTTTTATTATGGGGGCGTCTAGGGGCCTGGACGCCCCTAATTTTTTATTTTTTATTTTTTAAGTTTTTTGTTTTGGGAGCGTCCAGGGGCCTAGACGCCCCTAATTTTTTATTTATAATTTTTTTGGTTTTTGTTTTGGGGGCGTCCAGGGTCCTGGACGCCCCAAATTTTTATTTATTATTTGTTTTTTTGTTTTTTTTTTGTTTTGGGGGCGTCCAGGCGCCTGGACGCCCCTAATTTTTGAATTTTAAAAAAATAAAAAAAAGGTGGGGGCGTCCAGGCGCCTGGACGCCCCAATCAGAGTGGTTTCTATATATATGGGGGGCCTCACCCCCTGCTCACTTGTACTGTTCATTCTGACGACCCCGTCACCCCAGACGACCCATTCTTAGTCCCAATGGAGCGAGGAGGATCGAGCCAGGGTCCAGAGAAGCGGAAACGACGGGCTCGTCGTCCGAGGAGGCTGAGGGATGATGCCGAGGAGGCCGCAGCAGAGGAGATTGTTGCGGAGGAGGGGATGGAGGTGCCTCTTCTGGCCGCGGAGGCCGCTGCGGGCGTTGGCGACGTGGGAGAGGACGATCACGACCCGGTAAGCCCTTCGGAACTCTCACTCTGTGGTTCAATAGGCTAAACGGACGGGCGAGAGGCTGTGAGAGAAGGCCGGGGAGTGAGGGAAAGGAGGCATCCAGGGCCCTGGACGCCTCCACATTTTCTTTTTGTTTATTTGTTTATTTACGTAAATAATAAAATAGGATTAAAAATAAGGAGGCATCCAGGACCTGGGACGCCTCCATAGAAATATATATATTATTAATATATTTTTTTATTTTGGGTTTTTCTATAAAGAAAATAAGGAAAATAGAGAGGAGGCGTCCAATGTACTGGACGCCTCCATAAAAATCTTAAAATGTTTTAAAGATAAGATAACATAAAATAAATAAGTAGAATATATAGTGTTATTGCTTAATATTATTCATGATGCTGATGTATTTTTTATTGGTTTTGTGGTGTGCAGGGTGTGATGAAAGGACGGATCAGCTGGTCCCTAGTGGTGGCAGCATACCGTGGGCTGCCGGACTTCCAGAGGGCGCGTGTGGACGCCATGGGCTTTGGGGCTTTCCTTAGGATCGAGTCCTTCCGGCTCGACCTTCCTCTTATCCAGGCATTGAGGGAGCGGTGGCACCCGCCGAGCCGGGCGTTTCTGATGCCCTGGGGGCACATGGTGCCGACACTAGAGGACGTGGCTCGGATCACTGGGTTACGAGTTGACGGAGAGGCGGTCAGCGGGGTCACCTACCCCGACTACCGAGAGAGTGCCCTGGACCTGCTGTGGTTAGAGACGAGCGTGACTGACAGGGACAGCAGGGTAGTCGGCCGAGTGGAGATCATGGAGGCGCTCGGATTCGTCGACCCGCGCCAGCGGGTCAGCGAGACTGGAGCGGAGTTTCTGGCACGACTGGAGGGAGATGCCCGTGCAGCTTTCACCCAGGACCCGAGCGAGCGGGAGCTGGTGGATCTAGACCTCCGGAGGTTTCTTTTCTTCTTCCTGGGCCGCCTTCTGCTGGGGACGAAGGGGGATGGCATCCACTGTCGCTTCCTCGGGATTCTGGCGGACCTTGACAGAGTGGGGCACTACGCGTGGGGGGCGGCTCTGCTTACCCATTTGATTGCTGATCTCTCCCAGACTTCGGAGAAGGAGACGACAGTCAGTGGCTTCGCACCTTTTCTCCAGGTAAACATTTTATTCATGCATTCCCACAATTAAATATGCAATTATTGTACTAATGATGTATGATGGATGCAGGTGTGGAGCTATTACTATTTCCCGATGGGGAGGGCTAGGCATGGAAACAGGAGGGTCGTGCCTCTGGCGCGGCGATGGAGGCCCGTCGTGGTTGCAGCACCCCACGGCTACCAGCTGGCGTCACTTCGTCGGGAGCTGAGCGAGTATCCCGAGGCCATGGTATGATGCGTATGGTTTTTTATGTTTTCTTATGTGACTGAATGGCAACTAATATGATGTATGTATGATGATGTAGGTGGTGTCGAGACCCTACCTGGGCATGGGCGATGCTGGCCAGCCTTGGGTTGTAGCGGGTCTTCCTCGTTTCAGGCGGGACGTGTGGGTCCATTGCCTGAACGAGATCGAGCCGCTTCGGCTGAGGCTGGTTATGAGGACGTTGGGGCTACCCCAGGAGTGGGTTGATGTAGAAGAGCCGGCCCGCATCGGGCGGAAGACCAAGGGGAAGGCGAAGATTGTGGACTGGCGTACGCGCTTCCCAGCACAGTACCAGGACTGGCAGCAGGGCGGGGTCCCAGTGGTATCCCATGTACAGGACAGCACATATTACATGAGATGATATCGAGCTACGTACGGGGACCGCCTCTCCTTGGGTGGTATGGCAGAGGTAAGTGAAATGAAACTGCTTCACCTTTCTATATGTATATGCATGTGGCAGTAACTTATGTGCAATGCAGGATGCTCGTGACAACATGATTGCCGACCTGCGGGCCCAGTTGGCAAACGCCAGGCGGCAGTTAGTGGCCATCCGATAGGAGTTGGAGATCCTGGTGAGTCTATGCAATGCATTTTTTTGTGACCTAGATTTTTGATGCTTAGCCTTTGACTGACGTTTGCCCCGTGTTTCAGCGGGCCCACCAGACAGCGACAGCCGGGACGGCTGGTGGAGCAGGTTCCAGTTCGCGGGGCCCTCCTCCGGAGGTTTCTGCCCTCCAGGAGTAGCTGGCATATGCGGTGGCTCGGGCTAAGGAGGCCGAGCGTGACCGCGAGGCTCGAGTGAGTGCTTGCTTGGCCCTGACCCTCTTCTAGCTGCTTTCCTTCTATCACTGTTCTCTTACGGTGCATGCGTGCTTTGACAGGTGGCCGAGATTCGGGAGGCCCTGGCCCGTGCTGTTCGTGCTGAGCAGGAGCGCGATGCCTGGGTGGCAGAGCGTGACGCCCGGATTGCGGAGCTAGAGGAGGAGCGGCGACGAGAGGCTGAGGAGCTTCCTCGCGACGTAGTGGATCTGCGGATCGCCCTCGAGCTGTCGAGGAGAGAGGCGATGAGGGAGAGAGAGGAGAGGGAGAGGGATAGGGAGACCGTGGAGAGAGAGAGGGAGAGGGATAGGGAGACCCTAGAGAGAGAGAGGGAGAAGGATAGGGAGACTCTAGAGAGAGAAAGGGAGTATAGGATGGCGGAGCGATATCGAGATTGGGACGAGAGGAGAGCTCTGGTGGCCCAGGTGTCGGAGCTCCGGCTGAGTCTTGGCACGGCGGAGGGGAAACTTCGGGAGAGTGAGGAGCGGTATCAGAGGGCGAAGGAGCGTGGGGCGCGACTTCGTCAGTCCGGTTCCTTTTCTGTGGGCAGCTTTCTAGTTTCTTCGGCCGAGCAGCGTCGCCGCACCTTGGAGGCTGGCATGGTGCCACCTGGAGAGGCGAGCACGGCTTCTCAGGGTTCGCAGAGGTCGCAGAGGCCCCCTAGGGATCCCCGTCAGAGGAGGGAGGAGAGAGATGACCAGGAGGGTGGTGGTGAGAGTTAGAGAGTTGTTTGTACACCCCACCATCCTCACTGTATGATGTACTTTTGACTGTTTGTATGAAATGGATTTCGTGTGGTTCCTTTTGTCGTGTGCCCTTTTCCTTCCTGCACTTTCTTTCACACCACGTTGTTCACGCTTCACGGGACTTTGCCCTGGACAGAAGGGAACTACTTTGCATGGAGGTTTTTTTTGTTCTCTTTTTTTTTCGCTTTCTTTTGGGCGCGTCCAAGCGCGAGGACGCGTCTTAATCCTCAAATTCAAATTTAAAGCGACGGGTGGCCTTCCTTCTCCGTGCCTTACCCGCAAACGAGCCTGCCTTCCGCCGAAACTTGCTCGTCCGTCTTTGTCTTCTTCCCCTCGATCGATGGAGTTCGGCGGTCTAGACCACGGCGAAGGTGGAGAGGGACGCGGGACCCCTCGCCCAAGGAGGGACGCGCCAGAGCACGAAACGGCGTCTATGGAGGAGGAAGGGCCGCTTCGGGCCCCCGAGGGACCCGAGGGGCCCGATGTCGCGGAGGGAGGTGAACACGGGCTGGTAGGTGCTTGGTTTTCCCCCTCTTTGATCCATTTTGAGTTTTGAAGCAAGCCGTGCGAGGGGGGAAAGGGTTCGGCGAGTGTTGCACTTAAATGATAGATGCGTCCTAGACAGGGGACGCGTTCTTTTTGACTGATGTGGGACCCCTTTCTTGGTGCAGGACATGGCGAGGACCCCGGGCCTGGCCGATGAGTGGGCGAGTGCGGACGAGCCGAGCCGCGTCAGGAGGGAGAGTCGCGGCAAGGCGAGGCTCGAGGACTGGCACGTACGTCTCCCTGGACAGCAAGGGAGTGTATTGGTGCAGGACAGCGCCGACTTCCTGCGGCGGCAGAGAGAGAGTTATGCGGGGCTTCCCCAAGCTGGGGACACGCGTGGGGTCGGCGGCTCGCGTGCCCAACTGTCAGAGGTTAGGCGGCAGCTGGCCGTCGCTCAACATGAGCTGTCGCTCCTGGTAAGTTACGTGTCGCACTTTTATCTTCAGATTTGGGAGTTTCACTGAAGGCCGTTGTTTATTTTGTTCCAGCGTGCCCAGTAGACAATGATGGCGGGGATGATTGGTGGCGCATCTTCTAGTTCCTCGGCCCCTTTTCTCGAGATTGCCTCCCTCCGGGAGCAACTTGCCGGTGCGGTGGCTCGGACGACCCGGGCGGAAGAGGAGCGTGATGCCTGGGTGGCGACTGTAACGGAGCTGCGACATCGTGGTGAGGAGAGACCTTCTCCAGACATCCTGGAGTTAAGGGTTCTTCTGCAGATGATGAGGAGGGAGGCAGAGAGAGAGAAAGCTGAGAGAAGGTCCGAGCGACAGCGGGATCAGACCGAGAGGAGGGCCTTGGAGGCCCAAGTGAGGGAGCTCCAGCTGGGCCTTCAGACCGTCGTGCAGAGGCTAGGAGGGATGCAGACGCGCTACGAGAGAGCGCGAGAGTTCGGGGAGCGACTCCGTCAGTCCGGTCGCTTTGCCGCTAGTGGCTTCTTCGCCACGCCAGGGGAGGAGCAGCGAGTCACTGCTGCGGAGCAGGCGCCAAGAGGCGAGGCAGGTGCTGCTGCACGAGGATCCCAGAGGCTTCTGAGGGACTCGCACCTCAGGGGAGAGGAGGGGAGCGCCCAGATAGATGAGTGATGGTGAGGATCGGCGAGCTGGTGGACTCGCCTCCTTTCTATGATTGTAGTGTTTATGACAGCTTATTATGAATGGAGTGATTTGATTTTCTGCTGCTCGTTTGTTCTCTTGTGCATTCCTTCTTCCCTACACTTCCTCTCCTTTGCACTGTTCTCATGTGACGGGTCTGCCGAGACTCAACGCCGAGCGGAGAATCGCGTCTTGTTGTGACCATTTTCCACGCGAATCTGCCGTCGAAGTCAATAATGACGGCCCTAGCCCCTTTTCCCGGATGTTGTGTCAAATTTTGCGGACGTCCTCCAAAACATGATACGGTATCCCTAGACAACATAGGGGGCTAGTCGTCATATTCTTCATCCAATCAATCACCCTGTGCGAGCGGTGAAGTGACACACGAGACCGCATGACTATCATTAACAGGTGATGGAGGTAATCTTGGCCTGCACTCCTTCCATTCCTATAAATTCGTGTCCCTTTTATCCTCCCTGGTATATCGGGAGCTAACTCAAGGAGCACAAGTTTTCACGGGAGAGGAGGAGTTCAAAATTCTGAGAGTTGGATGGAGGGCGAATCTTCCCACTCCTCGAAGAGAAGCAGGTCTAGTGGTAGTAGTTCCAGGAGGCTTTCGGACCTCGAAGGACATTTTAGCGAAAGGGCCCAATCACAACTCGTACGTCAAGTTTTCTTGCCCTTTTTTCCATTCTTTTTCTTCCTTTCTTTCTGACCAAACCTCCTCTCCATTCCCTGCATGCGTAGAGTGTGATGAAATCACAGATCTCATGGGAGTTGGTAGTGGCAGCATACCGAGGTCTCCCAGATTTTCAGAAGGCCAGGCTAGACGTGATGGGTTTTGGCACCTTCCTTCGGATCGAGCCGATCCAGCTCGACCTGGTCCTGATCCAAGCCTTGTGTGAGAGATGGGACCCAGTGAGTCGGGCATTCCTGATGCCCTGGGGGCACATGGTGCCCAGCTTGGAGGATGTGGTCCGGATCACAAGCCTGAAGGTGGAGGGCGAGGCAGTGACCGGAGTCACTTATGTGAATTACCGAGAAGGTGCCCAGAAGTTACTGGGTTTGGACCTAGATGGTCGGAAAAACAGGTCGGTAGCTAGGGCGTCCCTCATGGATGCATTAGGGCTCATCGACACTCGTCGGCGGGATGATGAATCCTCAGAAGAGTTCATGGAAAGGATGAAAATAGGATGCCATGCTGTGTACTGCACAGAGTTCGGCGATTGGGAAAGATGCAACATAGATTTGAGAAGATTTCTCCTCTTCCTTTTGGGGAGATTGGTACTGAGCTCGAAAGGAGACGGTATCCAATGTCGCTTCCAGGAGCTGCTGTCAGACCTTGAAAGAGTAGGGTATTATGCCTGGGGAGCCGCCATGCTGGCACACTTGTTTGCAGGCCTATTCCAAGAAACGGATCGTGAGATGACTGTGAGTGGTTTCACACCATTCATCCAGGTATTTTTTTGGTTTTACTTGTTTTGTATTTTTTTTGTGTTTTTGCAAGGTTCTGATGACCTGCGCCGAGCAGCTGTGGAGCTATTATTACCTCCCTATAGGGAGAGCTCGGCATTGGCGACCCGCGATGGTGCCGCTAGCCAGGCGGTGGGAACCCATCATGAGTGCGGCACCCCTAACCTACCAACTGATGGTGCTAAGACGGGAGCTACAGGAGTTCCCTGCAGCGATGGTAAACTGGAGACCCTACTCAGACATGGTCGATGCCGACCAGCCGTGGGTTCTAGCAAGTCGTGCCCGGTTCGGAAGGGAACTGTGGATACACTGCCTGAATGAAATCGAGCCGCTTCGGCTACGATTAGTTATGAGGACTTTAGGACTGGCTCAAGAATGGGTGGATTCAGCTGCGCCACCTCGTGTCGGGAGAGAGACGTGAGGACCGGCGACCTGCATTGACTGGCGCGTGCGATTCCCCGAACAGTATGAGGACTGGCAACGGGGTGGCACGATTGTAGAATCACAGGCGCGGGATAGCGAGGACTACTTGCGCCTATATAGGACAAAGTACGCAGAATGGTTCCAACCCCGGGGACTTGTGGAGGTAGGTTTCCCCTTTTCTCTTCTCTTCTTTCTCCTTTTCTTGGTTTTCTGGTGAAAATGCTGACTCGTAAGGCTGCAGGATGTCCGGGATGCCATGATAGCGAATTTACGAACTCGCTTGGCAGAGATGGAACAACAGTTGGGCGATGCCCGCGGAGCTACGAGTCAGATTCCAGATGTTGGTAGGTGTACAGTGCATTCCTAATTAAAACCCCAGATTCCAGATGTTGGTTGCTAATTCACGCGGTCGTCGCATGCCCAGATTGGCGCGGCTTCCCCAACGATGGGAGTAGATGGTGCCTCTTCCAGCTTGTGGATTCCCACCTCAGAACTCGACTTGCTTCATGAGCAACTTGTTCACGCCACGCAGCGTGCTGCGGAGGCAGAAGGGATGCTCTCTATACAGGTAAGAGTCTCAGTGTTGAGTTCTCCTTGTTTATGCCTTATCGTGTATCTGAGATGGTACACTTGGCAGGAAAAGGAGACGGAAGAAGCGCTTGCCCAAGCTGTGCAGAAGGAGGCTAGGATAGCAGAACTGGAGAGGGAACTACGGCGTCATCCTGATGACGATTCCTCTAGGGATGCCGTGGAACTGAGGATCACTCTCCAGTTGGAGAGGGAAGACCGCGAGAGAGAACGTGCATAGAAAGAAAGAGACGCAGAGAGAGAAAGAGCCAACAGATTGACTGAAAGGGAGGAACGAAGGGCCATGGAGGCCCAACTATTCGAACTCCGAATCAGCCTTGGTCTTGCTGAATAGTGGCTGAGAGATGGTGAGGAGCGCTACCGAAGAGCACGAGAGCGTGGCTTTCGTGTTGGTAGCTTCTCTGCTGCTTCCGTAGATCAACGCCGGGATGCGGGAATAGGAAGAGGAGTACAGAGCGGTAGGAGTACCGCTTTTCGTAGTTGGGTAGCACCTTTGAGAGTGTTTTGCCCGGAGAGTAGTGGGACGAGTAATGCGGAGAGAGAGGGCGGAACTTGATGTAATTTTTTGGTTTTTTTTTTTTGGAATAAAATACAAGGTTTGGTTTGTTTGGTTTTCACCTTTACTTCTGTTGCCTGAATCCCTGCACACATCATTGAAACAAACAAATTAGAATTTCTGTTCTGACTTGGCCCCTTGCTCAATAAGCAAGTGGTCACTGTGACTGTCCTTGATGACTGGTCAAGGGGCCAAGCCTTTATTTAACGAAGGCAAGGGAAAGAAGTGATGATAAATGCGACAGGCAAGCACACGAATGCAAGCGGTATTAAAGTGAGATGCTGCACGCAAATGCAATAATGCAAAATTGATTTGTTTTCTTTTTTATATTTGGCATTTTTTTTGTTTTATCATAAAAAATATTTTTTATTTGCAAATATGTACATTTCTCTTTTTCTTTTTTGTTATTTTTATCATTTCAATTTTTTTGTTGCTAACGCCCGGCAAGCACCCAAATGGCACCTAACCTACGTGAGAACAGGGGTTTCTTATTAACCTCCCAAGTATCCTGAGTGCACATCTAGGTTGATTTGGGCCTCTAGACCCCTCGAATGATGATCCCGCCGGCTAAGACTTACCCTGATGACAATACTGTCATGCCATGCTTAGGCTCCCAGTTGCTTCCGACCACAGGGATTCACCCAAAAGGTGTTCGAGGCAAATGATTTCCTCACAACTCTAGATGGTATATGATGGAACACCCTGGAACCCTAACGACCAACCGTGCGACGCTGACCCGGAATCAGACGCCGTCGCACCCATAGGTGATGCGCTTGCATTGGCCTAAGCCCTGTTGTGCATCCCTTGGTTTTGATGATGACAATAGGATATGTGTGATTAATCAAGTTCTATCTTGTTTCATAACAAATACAAGTGGTTTGATTGTTCCTTCAAAGTAATGGACTCATGATTATTTGATGATGACAAACAATGTTTTTGATTAACTCAATATAAATCTGATAGTTCAAGTCACTTCTGATAAGTTAAGTAATTTCAGGTCCACTGAAATCCAAGTGGAATCAACAAATCAGAAGAAGTGTCAAAGGCCGCTTGTCGACCAAGGAAGTGGTTATGGTCGACCAACGAACCCAGTCAGAAACACTTCAAGTCATCCGTCTTCTGCATGTGCCTTGGCTGTCGACCATAGCCCTACTTCTGGTCGACCACAGAACAGACAGAGCATCAGACAGAACTGACGGCCATCTGGAATTTGCCCCTTGTCGACCAGCGACAAGGCTGTGGTCGACCACGGGACGCGAGTGTCAGCCAGAATGAAACCGCCATCAGGACACTGCTCGCTGTCGACCAGGGACAGTGTCATGGTCGACCACGGGTGTTATAGCGTCCAGAACCGAACTCTAACCGAATTCTGTTTTGGTTCCTTAAAACCTGCAGATGGTTGTTGCAGGTTGTTGGGTAGTTCAAATGATGAGATTCCGCACGGGAATCAAGGAGAGAATCTTGCTTAGAAGCGGTCAAACTTATTGTAGTGATCGGATTTAACCTTCTCCCTGCTTTCTAGCAGATTAACGCTCGATCTGGAATTTGAGCGGGAAGAGCTTCAGGCTTGAAAAAGGATCTGCATAAAAAAGTAGAAGGCAACTGATCGCGGAGGCAAGCACACAGAGAGAGCATAGAACAGAAGCTAAGAAACACACCTACATCACAGGACGAAGTGGCTCTTCATCAACCAGAAATCTGCAGAAGACTAAAAGCATTCTCATTGCTGCAGAAGGAAGACTGGGCTTGAAGCTGTGCGACCTCCAGCAGCAAAGCAGCTGAAGGCATCCAATTGGAAGTTCTACAGGGAGTCTACTCTTATTATTTATGTGATTAAGTCCCAGGCTGAATTCTTTACTTTGTTACAAAAGTCTATATTCAGTCCTGTTGCATCATCCCACCTTCTCATCATTTCTATTCATCCTTACACCAAGTGTCAAGCTGTGAGGCAGCGGATTCAAGCTGTGTGTCAGCTGGTACAAGCTGTGTGTCAGTAGGAACAAGCTGTGTGACAGCGGTGTCATGTGTTTTGGATTGAGATCAGAGGTTCTCATAAGTGAAGCCTTGCTTGAGTTAAGCAAGGGGTGGATGTAAGTCTCGGGAAGAGACTGAACCACCTTAAAAATCCTATCTTGTGGTTTGCTTATGTGTGTGCGTGCTTCTCTATGTGTTTGTTTTCTTTATTGATATCAACATTAGTTCTGTAATTTGTCAATCACCTGCAACTCATTTAGTCAATAGATATTAAATCGAAAAAGGGGGAAAGATCTATTCACCCCCCCCTCTAGATCTATTCAGTCCGTACTCAACACGTGGTATCAGAGCCAGACTCTCCAAAAATGTGGTCTAACAACCAGGAGAGGCCTGCCGGACTGAACTCTAGAAGTCTAATGGCTGAGGGACACTCAGTAACTAGACCACCATATTTCGATGGAAATGATTTCTCATACTGGAAAAATCGTATGCAGGTGTTCTTGAGAGCACAAGATCATGAGATGTGGAGAGTAGTAAGCCGAGGACCCTACGAGCTGCCCGAAGATGAGGATACCTGGACCAGAGAACAGTTCAGAAAATCAACCATCAACTGGGGAGCCATGAACGTAATGCAATGCGCACTACACCCCACGGAGTTCTCACGAGTTTCACAATGTGCAACGGCCAAGGAAATGTGGGATCGACTAGTAGTAATCTATGAAGGTACTTCAGAGGTAAGGGAGTCAAAAGCAAATATGCTAGTTTCAGAATATGAAATGTTTAGAATGAAAACTGACGAAAATATTTCTGAAATGTATGCTAGACTAGTGCAATTAACGAATAGTTTAAAGAGTCTAGGGAAAACCTACAAGGAACAGGAATTAGTGAGGAAGATCCTAAGATCCCTCACTCCTATGTGGCATACCAAGGCCACAGTAATTGAGGACTCAAAGAACCTCACCACTATGACTGTGGATGAACTAGTGGGATCCCTAATGGCCTATGAGGTCAATCTGAAAATAAAGGAAGATGAGGGCAAGAAAAAGAACCAGCTCGCCCTAAAAACTAAAATAGGCACCTCTGAACTATCTGACACTGATAACTCATCTAGCACAGGTGAGGAAACTGGTGAGCTAGCCATGTTAACAAGAAAATTCAAAAGGTTTCTGCGGAAGGAAGGTAAGGGATTCAGGAATCCTAAGGGCATGGTAAGAAAGTCATCTCAGTTTAAGTTTGATAAAAATAAAACTTCATCTAACAAACTTGTCTGCTACAACTGCAAGAAACTAGGACACATAAAGGCTGAATGTCCAGAGACTCCTAAGAAATCAAGCTTCAAGTGGAAAGGCAAGCAACTAAAAGCAATGATAAGCACATGGAGCGAGGAGGAGGAAAGCAGTAAGGAGGAAACAACTTCCGAGGAAGAAGAAGGAAACATCTGTTTGATGGCCAAAGGAGATAGCGATGATCTTGAGGTAATCCCTCCGTTTCAAGATTTTTCTAGCTCAGATTGGGAAGAAGTCTACTCAGACTTACTTGATGCATATGAAAGAATTAGAAAGGAAAATAAGAGTTTGAAGAAAAAGCTTAATCAGATCAATAATGACAGCAACCCATTTGCCAACAGAACTGAACTAGAATTAGAAATCACCACCTTGAAAAATAAGCTGAAACAATACGAGACAGATGAAGAAAATGTCAAATGGCTGTTAGAAGAAAATGAGTCACTGAAAACCACAATTGATGAGGTAAAATTAAAGACTCAAGAAAGTGAACAGCAAACTAAGGTAACTCAAGAAAGAAACAACTCACTCAAGGAGGAAAACTGTCAACTTCTGGAAGAAATAGAAAGAATCCAGAGTGAACTGAAAAACAAACAGGAAACCTTAGAAAAAATGACTAAAGGTCAAGAAAACTTAAATGATGTCTTGGGAATAAAAGTAAACTTTCAAAAAGAAGGGTTAGGATACAATCCTACAGCTAAAAAGGAATTCCAAATAAAAACCGTAACTGGGATTGCTGACTCAAAAGGAAAAGGGCCCCTAATCAATCTATACCAAGACAAACAAGAGGAGGTAGCTGAATGCTCCTCCAAAAGGAATAATGTCACCAAGGAAGAGAGAAACATTAAAGAGAAAACATCCAATCAACATAAGCTTAAAAATAATAGACAAGAAACTCAAATTCACAGAAATAACCAAACAAACCAAGTACTAAATCAAGTTAAAGGACATAAATCTGGAAAACAAGATGTCTGGAGACAGGCTGGTCGACAACCGACCCCTCCTCTGTCGACCAGAGGATCTGCCAGAACAAGCGCTGGCTTCTGGAAAAGCAATGGTCGACCACAGACACACCAGATGTCGACCATGACCAGACACGCAAACAGAAACCACAGATTTTCTCAGGTGAAACAAAATGAAAATTGGAAATCAAAAAGGTGGATTCAGATTAAAGAAACATTAGAACAAAAGCCACCCAATCTGAACAAAGTCAGAGACGAAAAATTAAACTGCTCTAAGAAAATCTGGGTTCCCAAAGGATTGTTACAGCAATTTCACAATTTTACAAGTTATCTTGGACCCGGGTACCATTGGGGTCCAAAAATTTCTGTGTAATTCATGATGCAGGAATGTCTGGCAGCCATGCACAATAAGTGGTACTTAGATAGTGGTTGCTCAAGACACATGACGGGAGACAAGACCAAGTTCTCCCAACTAAGCTCAAAAGATGGAGGTTATGTGACCTTTGGAGGAAATAACAAAGGTAAGATCATCGGGACAGGTAAAATAGGTAAGAACTCCTCAAACAGTATTGAAAATGTACTGCTGGTAGATGGACTGGAATATAACTTGCTGAGCATCAGTCAGCTTTGCGACAAAGGCCATAAAGTAATATTTGACTCCAAGATCTACAAGATTATTGAACCAAATTCAGATACAGTCAAGTTTATGGGCCAGAGAGTAAACAATGTCTACATAATAGACTTGGATGATCCAGCCCACTCCAACCTGTGCCTAACCGCCAAGAAAGAGGACCTGACCTGGCTGTGGCACCGAAGGCTAGGGCATGCTAACTATAGGGTGTTGCATAAACTGGTGAAGAATAAAATGGTTCTTGGTATGCCTGAAATTTCGTTTGCTCAAAATGTCAAAGTATGTGAATCATGTACCCAAGGTAAGCAAACAAGAAAATCATTCAAAGGTCGAACTGAAAGTCAATCTTCTAGACCACTAGAACTTGTGCACATGGACCTTTTTGGCCCAACAAGAACTGCTAGTCTTAGTGGTAAGAGATACGGTTATGTACTAGTTGATGATTTCTCTAGATTCACATGGGTAATATTTCTATCTCATAAAAGTGATGCCTTTTCTGAGTTTCAGGAATTCTACAAAAGAATGAAGCAGGATGGCAAGTCCAAAGTGTGTACAATCATATCTGACCATGGGGGGGAGTTTGAAAATTCTGACTTTGACTTATTCTGCAGAAACAAGGGCATAACCCACAGATTTTCCTCACCAAGGACTCCAGAACAAAATGGTGTTGTGGAGAGAAGGAACCGCACTCTTGTCGAGATGGCTAGAACCATGCTGGTTGAAGCTAAACTTCCAAGGAGATTTTGGGCAGAGGCAGTCAACACAGCATGCTACATTGTAAACCGAGCAATGGTAAGACCAGCTAGTGAAAATACACCATATGAAATGTTCAAAGGTAAGAAACCATCCCTAGCTCATTTTAGAATTTTCGGGTCAAAATGCTTTATTCATAACAATGATAAAAGGGTCTTGGACAAATTTGAACCGAAGAGTGATCCAGGAATATTCTTGGGCTATTCCGACCGATCAAGAGCCTATAGAGTTTTTAACACCAAAGATCAAATTGTTGAAGAATCCCCTCATATTACATTTGACGAAATTAATGATCTTGGCAAAAATGAGCAGGTCAGCAAGGAAGAAGAAGATAGGGAATTTCTAGAAGACAACGAAGAACCAAATGAAGAAGAACAATCTCAGGAAAGAGATCAAGGTATTACTAATGCTCCAACCGAAGGAGAAGGCATCTCAGGTAACAATGCTCCACCCGAAGGAGAAGGCATCTCAGGTAACAATCTTGAGAACTTAAGACTTCTTAGAGATCATCCCATAGAAAACATCATTGGTGGAATTCATGATCCTAGGAAGACTAGATCTCAGTTAAAAGAAATCAATGAACTAGATCAGCTTGCACTTGTGTCCCAAATAGAGCCCAAATCAGTAGAGGAAGCATTAAAAGATGACTCATGGATAAATGCTATGCATGAAGAACTAAATCAATTTGAAAGAAATCAGGTGTGGAGTCTTGTCCCTAGACCTTCATCTCACCCCGTTATTGAAACCAAGTGGGTCTATAAAAACAAGCTAAGTGAAGAAGGGGTTGTAATGAGAAACAAGGCTCGGCTGGTGGCTAAAGGGTACAACCAGGAATTTGGGGTTGATTTTGAAGAATCATATACTCCAGTTGCTAGATTAGAAGCCATCAGGATATTGTTAGCCTTTGCAGCATCTCATGGAATCAAACTACAACAAATGGATGTAAAAAGTGCATTTCTAAATGGAATAATAAAAGAAGAAGTCTATGTGGAACAACCCCCTGGATTTGAAAATGATGAACTTGCTAATCATGTTTTCAAATTGCATAAAGCTTTGTATGGATTAAAGCAGGCTCCTCGGGCCTGGTATGAAAGGTTGAGCTCCTTCCTCACCAAGAAGGGATACATAAGAGGTAAAATTGATCAAACATTATTTTCCAAGACCCAAGGTAAGCATATACTAGTTGTACAAATCTATGTGGATGATATTGTGTTTGGGTCTACCGAAGCTTCTTTATGTACTGAATTTGCAAACTTAATGACCAATGAGTTTGAAATGAGTTTAATGGGTGATTTACAGTTTTTTCTTGGATTGCAGATCGTACAATGTAGAGAAGGATACTTCATAAATCAATCCAAGTACATAAAGGAGATGTTGAAGAAGTTTGGCATGGAAAGCTGCAAACCAATCGAGTCACCCATGGGTACAAATGCAACATTGGAAGCTGATGTAAAAGGTAACATGGTAGATGCCAAGAAATACAGAGGTATGATCGGGTCCCTGCTATATTTAACTGCTTCAAGGCCAGATATTCAGTTTAGTGTATGCATGTGTGCTAGATATCAGTCTAGCCCTAGAGAATCACATTTAGGGGCTGTCAAGCGTATCCTTCGATACCTTGCCGGCACCCAAGAATTGGGTTTATGGTATCCTACATACTGCAAACTAGATTTGATTTCATATTCAGATGCTGATTATGCTGGTTGCAAAATTGATAGGAAGAGTACTAGTGGTTATTGTCAAATATTAGGTGGATGTTTAATATCATGGGCTTCTAAAAAGTAGCATTCTGTGGCACTCTCCACTGCTGAGGCTGAGTATGTCGCAGTAGGGAGTTGTGGTACACAGGTTATGTGGATAAAACAACAACTCCAAGACTACAATGTAGATCTTGGATGTGCACCTATTTTCTGTGACAACACTAGTGCTATTAATTTGTCTAAAAACCCTATTCAACACTCTAGGACAAAACACATTGAGATCCGTCATCACTTTCTAAGAGATGAGGTCTCCAAAGGAAATTTCATGCTTCATTTTGTAGAAACTGAAAAACAACTGGCAGACATTTTCACAAAACCCCTTAACAATGACAGATTTTCAACTCTAAGAAGGGAGTTAGGAATTTGTAGAATTTCTCCTGAAAATTCTTGAAATAATCATGTTCATGTGTTCACTGTATAGATTCTGTCATTTCTGTACTAAGTTATGTCCACTAGGTCTCTAGTACTGGTCAAGTTTTGAGTTTGGAGGTCTAGTGTCGGTTGCTACTTCAGCAAGTTCTGCAAAATCCTGGTTCTACTACGGATTATCTCTTGTGGTCGACCACAGGCAAGGCGCTGGTCGACCAAGGCATCAGGACAGGAAATAGTTGGTTCTGTGACTTCGCAGCTGTCGACCACAGGCGGTCCCATGGTCGACAACAGAATTGTCAGAAAGCAGACCACAGGTGACTACTCATCAGGCAGTTTCTGTGACAGCACAGAGGTCGACCAAAGGCAACTCTATGGTCGACAGAGGATCTGAACAAGGGAAAATGGATCTAAAAAATGTTGCTGGCTCTGCTAGGAAATCCTCTGAACTAAGTGAACTTTTGTGCTCCATTTCTTCACTCATTCATCCTTATCCATGCTTCCCATCCCTTGTGTCTCTATATCTCTTCATGGCCAACATTTTTTTTCTTCAGCAAGGACTCACAAATTGAGGGGGAGAAAAAGTATAAACTCATTCCTTGATAAAACATTGAAAAACCTAACCATATCCTTCAATAAAATCACCAAGGTAATCATTAAGAGTAGAGGTTGAGTGTAGTAATGAGAATTTGAACTGTACTACTGCAATAAATTCAAACCATAACTATGACTCTGTCACAAGATTTTGAGGACTTATGATTTTTAGTAATGAGACTGTTTCTCTACCTGTGTCTGTGTTGGACAGTAAAAATAAACTCGAATATAACATGTATGTACATGGAATACGCCATAATTCTGCCTTCTTGGTAGAGCAATGGATTGAGTTCTGAGAAACTACTGTTCTCCATCTCAAAGCAAAAAAAAATTGGCTGAACAATAGATGGGAGACAAGTGTGTCATGAAGATCCAATCTAACTCTGCTGCTTTCAAAAATATTGATTGGGCATACTGAGTAACTGGGGATATTGGCGTCTGATAAACGTATATCCTCACGGATAAAAGGTGTGTCCCAGTTATTAGTGGAATGGTTAGGCATGCTAAGTAGCCGGGGTTTCTGGCGTGTAAAAAGCGTGTCTCCTCGTGTAGAAAAGCATGTGATAAACCTGACCACAGCTCTCAAATGATTCAAAAAGTTATCACAAAGGCAGAGAAAATGGTTGACCTAAAGCATAGCATGCAAATAAAAGTACAAAACACTGTTCAGCTAGCATAGTTAGTCAAATTATCTCTTGAAATATATTATAAGTTCAAGGAGCCATGTGAAAGAAATTGGATATGGGGAGTCAATTTATTGGTGCAATACTTTCAAATTCATTGAACCACAATACCCACTCTATTTGGTCACAAGGTGGTCTTTGCATAAGGGTGGAAAGGTTCCATAAGTGCTCTATTAAAGAAAGGGAGTACACTTTAATATCTTCCAAAAATTTGAGTTATGCTCCTCATCCTCCTCAGAGGGATTGTTTAAATGATCTTCTTTTTGCTGTTGACAAAGGGGGAGATAGGACTTTATGTGTCATTGTGTGTCTAGTTGTGTGTCTAGATGTGTGTCTAGATGTCAAGTTTACTTTGTCTCGTGTCCTTAGTGTCTTTATCCTTTTTGAGTCACTCATGTAATTGGTGCTATAGTTTTTTGAAAGGCACATCAAACGAATTGTCTGAATGAAATCTGTGCTATGATAGCCTTGAATGCAATATCAAATGAATTCTATAATCTGTTGTTTGTCACAATGACTCATGGTTGTCATCATCAAAAAGGGGGAGAATGTTGTGCATCCCTTGGTTTTGATGATGACAATAGGATATGTGTGATTAATCAAGTTCTATCTTGTTTCATAACAAATACAAGTGGTTTGATTGTTCCTTCAAAGTAATGGACTCATGATTATTTGATGATGACAAACAATGTTTTTGATTAACTCAATATAAATCTGATAGTTCAAGTCACTTCTGATAAGTTAAGTAATTTCAGGTCCACTGAAATCCAAGTGGAATCAACAAATCAGAAGAAGTGTCAAAGGCCGCTTGTCGACCAAGGAAGTGGTTATGGTCGACCAACGAACCCAGTCAGAAACACTTCAAGTCATCCGTCTTCTGCATGTGCCTTGGCTGTCGACCATAGCACTACTTCTGGTCGACCACAGAACAGACAGAGCATCAGACAGAACTGACGGCCATCTGGAATTTGCCCCTTGTCGACCAGCGACAAGGCTGTGGTCGACCACGGGACGCGAGTGTCAGCCAGAATGAAACCGCCATCAGGACACTGCTCGCTGTCGACCAGGGACAGTGTCATGGTCGACCACGGGTGTTATAGCGTCCAGAACCGAACTCTAACCGAATTCTGTTTTGGTTCCTTAAAACCTGCAGATGGTTGTTGCAGGTTGTTGGGTAGTTCAAATGATGAGATTCCGCACGGGAATCAAGGAGAGAATCTTGCTTAGAAGCGGTCAAACTTATTGTAGTGATCGGATTTAACCTTCTCCCTGCTTTCTAGCATATTAACGCTCGATCTGGAATTTGAGCGGGAAGAGCTTCAGGCTTGAAAAAGGATCTGCATAAAAAAGTAGAAGGCAACTGATCGCGGAGGCAAGCACACAGAGAGAGCATAGAACAGAAGCTAAGAAACACACCTACATCACAGGACGAAGTGGCTCTTCATCAACCAGAAATCTGCAGAAGACTAAAAGCATTCTCATTGCTGCAGAAGGAAGACTGGGCTTGAAGCTGTGCGACCTCCAGCAGTAAAGCAGCTGAAGGCATCCAATTGGAAGTTCTACAGGGAGTCTACTCTTGTTATTTATGTGATTAAGTCCCAGGCTGAATTCTTTACTTTGTTACAAAAGTCTATATTCAGTCCTGTTGCATCATCCCACCTTCTCATCATTTCTATTCATCCTTACACCAAGTGTCAAGCTGTGAGGCAGCGGATTCAAGCTGTGTGTCAGCTGGTACAAGCTGTGTGTCAGCAGGAACAAGCTGTGTGACAGCGGTGTCTTGTGTTTTGGATTGAGATCAGAGGTTCTCATAAGTGAAGCCTTGCTTGAGTTAAGCAAGGGGTGGATGTAAGTCTCGGGAAGAGACTGAACCACCTTAAAAATCCTATCTTGTGGTTTGCTTATGTGTGTGCGTGCTTCTCTATGTGTTTGTTTTCTTTATTGATATCAACATTAGTTCTGTAATTTGTCAATCACCTGCAACTCATTTAGTCAATAGATATTAAATCGAAAAAGGGGGAAAGATCTATTCACCCCCCCCTCTAGATCTATTCAGTCCGTACTCAACAAGCCCGAGGTTAAACAAGAAGACATCAAGGTGGTAAACAGGGGTCTTGACCAGCCAGAAACACGGAGACTCCTTCGCGGCGATAGCTTTTGCTTTTCATAGTAGGCAACCAAATGTGTATAATAAAATAAGGTTGCAGACCCTGGGCAGTTTTCACCTTTCGGAAACTCCATCGAACCTTCATCTTTAGAGGAAGAAGGAAGAGCGTGGGGGATAAACCTCCTGAGAGGATCAGCAAAACCGTTAACCCGGCGAGCGAATAAGGGCCCATTAACTCTTTCCTTTCGGACAACTTCGGACCAAATCTCGAGCATTTACATTCCACGGCCCCTTTTGTGGATTCAGACTTTTGCTTTGAGGGGTTCCGTTTATCGCAACAGGCGCGGTCACGACCAGGCATTTCTCTTGATTTTGATTTTGTATTTCTTTTTGTGAGGGAGATATAGTCGTTTGACGTTTGTGGGCTCCCTTTTTGTATGCCTGCGGGGACACTGCCCTCTTCTCGTGCTCTGATCGATGCTCGAGGAAATGGATCCTACTCTTGCCTTTGGGGTTTGAGTTTCGATTTCTCATGCTCAACGTTTTAAGGGCTCCGACTGTCTCATTTGGTCGAAGAGAAAAGAATAAAGATTACAGCTTTTGGAGATCTTCTGGGTGACGCTCCACCGTAGGTGATGCTACCGACTTTTGAATAAAATACATAAGTGAGCACATGTTGGCTTCCTTCGAGCCAGCATAGGCCGACGTGGCCGGACAGGGATCTCCACGGTTCTGGCAAACCAAGACCCGGTGCCTACCAAGCCTTAATGGGCCCTATCCTAACATGAAGGTTAAATGCAGGGACTTAACTATATGGTGACTGCCGGGCATCGGCATTTTGAATTTTCCATATTTTTAGTGGTTTTCAATATTCCTTTATTTTTGATGTTTTTATCTTTTCATCATTTTTTGTTTGTGCTAAGGGTAGTATTTTTTAAGATAAAGCCCATTCCAAGGGTGGGATAACTTGGTCCCTTCGGCGTTGACTAGCTTGTAGGCATTGCCAGGGTACACGGCTTGAATTATAAATGGTCCTTCCCAATTGGGTTGGAGCTTAGAACGCGGACCTCCAGGTTTGACAAAAATTCTTTTTACGACCATCTCACCGACTTTGAATTTTCTCTCAACAACTTTCTTTTGGTAAAAGCGAGCGAGTCTATTTTGATACACACGCGCGTGTTCGGCAGCGGTCAGCTGTTTCTCATCCAAGAGTTCCAACTGGGCGAGGAGTGAATTACGACGATCGTCGAGGGGAAATTCCTCGTCCAATTGTACCCTGAGAGAAGGGATCAGAGTCTCGTACGGGACTACCGCTTCTATATCATAAGTAAGGGCAAATGGAGTCTGCCCGGTGGGGGTACGGATTGAAGTGCGATAGGCCCATAGAGCTTCGATAAGCTTTTCTGGCCAGTCTGAAAACTTACTAGACTCGCATGTTTTTTTGATGATTTTGAGCAATGTTTTATTGGTGGCCTCCGCTTGGCCGTTACCTTGTGGGTAATAAGGCGATGAATGATGCAATGCAATCGCGTACCTTTTGCAGATGTCCTGTAGGTCCTGAGAAATGAACTGTGGCCCATTGTCGGTGACGATTGTGCTTGGGACGCCGAATCTGGCGAGGATATTTTTCATGATGAACTTGCAGGCTGTTGACGCCTTGATTTCCGCGTAAGCTTCAGCTTCGGCCCATTTGGTGAAGTATTCCGTCGCAGTAAGGATGAAAGATTTCTGCTTGGTGAGGGAATTGGGATCACCTAGGGGACCAATGATGTCGAATGCCCACATGGAGAAAGGCCACGGGGAAGATATTGGATGAAGTGAGGAAGATGGTGAATGGATTTTATCGGCGTGAAGTTGACACTTGACACACCTACGGACATAGACAGCACAATCTTCTTCCATAGTGGGCCAATAAAAGCCTTGGCGAATGATCTTCTTGGCGAGCATCTGACTATTCACGTGGCCACCGCACACGCCCGAGTGCGTCTCCTCTACACATTTTCAAACCTCATCGTCACCAAGACATCTTAACAGAATACCAGTAAGGCTCCTCCTATAGAGTAGACCTCCAACCAATGTATATTTCTGAGCCACCATTCTTATGGTTTTCTTGTCTTCTGTGGTGGCCCCTTCAGGATAAGACTGATCTTGGCAGTATTTGACAATTTCATAGAACCATGGTTTCTCTTCATCAGCCAGTTCTTCTTCAACCTCTGCCAACATGATCTCCCTCTTCTCAAGGATATCTTCTTACAGGATCTTTCTTGCTATCTTGTCTTTGATATTTACGTAGGAAGCATCATCGATTGCAGGGGCGTGAAGTTTGTAGATGGAAATGGACTTAAACCATCTTCCTAGAGGGAACCTTATGGATGATGCCAACGAGGCGAGGGCATCGGCGAGAATATTCTGATGATGAGGGACATGAACAAAGATCAGTTTGGCGAACAGTTTGGCAAAGGCAGCAGTGAGTTCTTGGTATGGCTTGAGTTTGGGATCGCGAGTGCGATATTTAGTGAGCACCTGGCGAAGGATGAGTTGACTATCACCTACGACTCGCAACTCAGTGATACGAAAAGAATGAGCGAGTTCTAGGCCAGCTAGAAGAGCTTCATATTCGGCTATATTGTTGGTGACTGGAAATTTGAGTTGGTATGCCAATGGGAATGTGAGGCCTTCAGGCGATAGGAGGGCGACGCCGATTCCTCTCCCTTGAGAATTCAGAGCCCCATCAAAATATAGCGTCCACATTGGCTCATCTGATTAGTTGACGGACATTAGTTCCTCATCTGGAAACTCTGATTGGACGGGATCGAACTTGGGAAGAGGATGGTGAGCGAGATGCTCGGCTATGACATAGCCTTTAATCGCCTTTTGCTGGATGTAGGTGATGTCGAACTGAGAGAGAAAACTTTGCCAGTGTGCTAGCCTATCCGTAAGGACGGATTTCTCTAGAAGGAATTTGATAGGATTCATTCGAGCAATCAAGTGGACCTCATGAGCCAAGAAGTAGTGCTTCAATTTCTGCACTACCCAAACGAGGGCAGCACAGGTTTTCTCCATGACGGTGTACTTCTGCTCACAGGGATTAAGAAGTTTGGACAAGTAATAGGTTGCCCGTTCCTTGCCTTCTTCATCAGCTTGTGCGAGGACGGCTCCCACGGAGTCATTCAAGACTGAGACGTAAAGGATCAGAGGTTTTTCTGGTTTGGGTGGAATGAGAACGGGTGGACTAGCCAGATATTCCTTCAACCCTTCAAAAGCTTTCTGACATTTAGAATTCCAGTGGAATTCTACTCCTGGCTTGGTCAACTCGTAGAGAGGTCTACACCTTTGTGAATGTTGAGACACAAACCGACGAATAAACTGCAACCTCCCGATTAAACCTCGGACTTCCCTCAAATTCTTGGGAGGCGGCATATCCCTGATAGCCTTAGCTTTGTCGGGATCTATCTCGATCCCTCTTTTGCTCACAATGAACCCCAGCTATTTACCTGACGACACACCAAACACACACTTCTTCGGGTTCATTTTTAGTTGGAACTCTCTTGACCTCTGCAAGACCTTAGCCAAAACTTCTGGATGTTCCATCCTGGTCCTTGATTTTACCAATAAGTCATCCACATACACTTCCAGATATACGTGCATCATGTCATGAAATATGGCCATCATCGCTCTTTGGTAAGTAGCTCCAGCATTCTTTAATCCGAACAGCATGACCACGTAACAATATGTTCCCCAAGGGGTAGTGAATGACGTCTTTTCCTGATCCTCTTCTGCCAAACGAATTTGATTGTATCCTGAAAATCCATCCATGAATGAGAGGGTTTCGTAGCCTGCCGTGTTATCAATCAACACATCAATGTGAGGTAAGGGAAAATCATCCTTTGGACACGCGCGGTTAAGGTCCCGGAAGTCGATGCAAATCCTGACTTTCCCATCTTTCTTCATGACCGGGACAATGTTCGCCACCCATTGAGGATAAAGAACGACTCTAATGAACCTGACTTTGTGGAGCTTATCGACCTCTTCTTTCATTTTCAAAGCCATTTGAGGGTGGAAACGCCTTAACCTTTGTTTTACCGAGACGGACCCAGG
This sequence comes from Amorphophallus konjac, assembly GCA_022559845.1. Lineage (NCBI taxonomy): Eukaryota > Viridiplantae > Streptophyta > Magnoliopsida > Alismatales > Araceae > Amorphophallus > Amorphophallus konjac. Next base: position 159,202,161 of record CM040129.1, on the reverse strand, counting down.
TTTTAGGGTTAAACAGTGTTCGACCAAGGTTGAATCCAGACCCGGCATATCCTCGTAGCTCCATGCGAACGTGTCCTTATATTCCTTGAGAACCTCAATTAATGCCTCTTCTTCAGAGGGTGGTAGGTTGTCACTTATGAGGACGATCCTAGGGTCTTCCTCAGTTCCCAAGTTGACTTCTTTGGTGGATTCTTCTACGGCGGTTGACGGCTCGTCGAATCTCCTTATTCCACTAGCATATGCGCCCGCCGCATCCTCATATTCTTCACCCTCATCTTCAGTGGGGTATTCTTCATCCGTGATCTCATAGACTCCATACCCTTCATCAAATGCACAGTCGCCCTCGCATTCTATGGCTAGAGGAGAGAGAAAAGTGGTTATGGCTAGAGGATTGTGAGGCTCATAGAGCAGATCATGGTTGAAGACCTGGCGCGGGTTGAAAAGCCCGCGTAGGTATGTAAACAGATAAGGGGATCTGGGAAGATCATCAGACAATTGTCTGGCCCAGGAAGACGATATCCGCAAAGGCTGAGACGAGTGGATGGAGAAGATGGCGGCTAATGAGCCGTCGACGGTAATGTTGAGGACGGATGAAGATCCGTCGATGACAGGGTCCTTCTGGCGAGGACGAAGATAGTTTGGAACCTTGACAAGAGTGGTAATATTCTCTGGTATTCCGGAGATCAATGGTGGTCCTTCAAGCTGCGGAGACGAGAACATCCTTTCCAATGCAACGGAAATGTCCCGTATGTCGAACCATTTGTTCCACTCGCATTCCGGATCTTTGATCTTGCCTCTTTTGGTGATCCTCGGACATTTTTCAGCCAAATATACAACATGTGATCCCCATATGCTTCTCGTGGGTAATCTCCCATCTGAACAACGGGCCCTCTGTTGAAGTGGTTTGATAGAGTCCATGTGAGGGGCTTCCAATCCGCCTTGAACGGTCCTTTGAAGCCTAGGCCAAACCTGCGGTTCGGCCTAATTTCCTTTGGCGGTTTGAGCCTACCCTGTAACTGTGCGCCCAGACCTTTACCCTGTTGGTAGCCGATGTTCCTCATAATCTCCCACCCTTTGGAGTGAAAAGGGAGATATGATGTTGCGGTTGTCCTGACCGGCTCCTTTGGTGCTAGTGGAACGTGAGATGAATCACGTACGTCCAGTAGTGACAATATGGGCCGATGAGACGGCCAAACAGAGGGCAGAGAGGTGTTGATAGCATCCACTGTGTGAAGGACAGGTGTACTGACCACTTTAATAATCCTCCCATTGTAAGGAAACTTCAGGCACTGATGGTTGGTGGAAGGCACAGCGTCCATGGCTTCGATGTAAGGGCGACCCAGTATAGCCTTGAATGTGGGGTCCATGTCGAGGACATGGAATTCTGTGGGAATTGACATGGGGCCTAGTTCTGCCTTCAGAATAATCATCCCCTGCGGCGGCCTTTTGCTATTGTCATAAGCCGTGACCGTGATCGAGGAAGGTCTTATTTGTTCCTCGTCGATCCCACACAACTGAAGAGTGCTCATGGAGATCACATTTATGGACGCACCCTGTGTCCACAAGACACGGGTTTATGGATACCCCATTAATTTTTATTGAAATGCACAGTGCATATTTCCGAGCTTCCTTGGGAGCGAGCTCGTAGTTGTGGAACATGATGGCCGGTTGTGTGTCCGTTGGGGTCAGGACGGTAGAGATCTTCTCCACGGGAGGTCTCATTAACCATGACCCTTTGAAGGTACTCCATTAAGGCTGCCTGGTGGGATGTGGATCTTTGAAGAAGCTCAGGATGGAGATCCGAGCAGGCATCTTGTCCAAGTGTTTAATAGATCATACTGTGTTCCAGGGATAGCTCTTTCTGGTTGTTCTCCATCATCCTTCTCTGGCTGAGATTGCTCAGATTCTGACTGTTGTGGGGGAAAACCCTGTGGAAAATCCTTCCACTCCGGAGCACCATTGCCTGCGGCTTTTGTACCTCTGTGGGGGTAGCAGTGGGTTTTAATAGGGATTTGAGGGGTAGTGGTGGAGGAATGGTCGATGAAGCAGGGGTGATGACGGGAGCAGGGATTCTGATGAGGGGTTTGTTAGGTGGAGGCATGGTGGAGGTAGAGGGGATATCGCGCGGATTATGAAGGATAAGGGGTCTGGAAGGTGGAGGTGGAGACGAAGTAGAAGTGGGTAGGGCTTGAAGCGGGCAATGATTTTGAGGTGGGCGATGAGTAATGAGTGGTTTTGAAGGCATTAGTGGTGATACGGTGGAGAAAGACGGGGTTATGTATGGTTGACGGATGATAAGGGGTTTAGAAGGCGTAGGGGTAAATGTGGTAGAGGTGGATGGTAAAGTGGGGGAGTGAGAGAAGATGAGAGGGTGTGAAGGCGTAGTGGAGAGTGTCGGTTGATAGGAGATCGGGGTACGGATGAGAGGGCGTAATGGTAGTGAAAATGGTGAAGGCGATACTGACGCGGGTTGATGAGAGAGAGGTGCTACCCGGGCAAGGCGAGGGGGTTGCATGACGATGGGGTTGGAGGAAGAAAGAATAGAGGTACTTTCCTGGTGCCACACCTGCTCTCTCCCGACTTCCGGGAAGGAGGAGATGGGGTTAACCTAATGATTGGGCTGTTGGTGCTCCGGTAATGGATTCTGGATTATGCCCATGTCGGGCTGTTGTTGTGGGGCCTGCTGAGGCTGTTGTTGTTGTTGTGGTTGCTGCTGCTGCTGCTGTTGTAACTGCTGATGTGGCCTATGAGGAGGTCTCCTAGCCTTAAGAGCGGCGACGTATCGTCTCATTTCATCCCAATCTATTTGATGTTCATCATTCATATCGTGGATGTAATCTTTGAAATGGAAGCAGTAATCTACTGTGTGTCCTGGCTGCCTGTGGTAGACGCAGTATTTGGAGGTATCAACATTTGGGGGCCACACGGGCCTTTCTCTGGGTAGGGTGAGTTGGTTTGATGCCATGAGGGCATTAAAAATGTCTGCTAAGGTTTCTGGCAATGGTGGATAGTAGGCTCTCTTGGGACCGAGCGGCCTCCTTTGTTGCTGTTGGGGACCATAGTTCCCCGGGGGTGGAACTCGGTTGTACTGAAGCGGTGGTTGTTGTTGCTGAGGTTGTGGTTGTTGTTGCTGGGGTTGACGTAATGGAGGCATATTATCCTGGGGTGGATTATTTTGGGGTGGAGGACGAAGAGGGAAAGGACCTGGTTGGAGGGGAAGTCGGGGCATTTGTGGAGGCCTTGGGTTGACTGCATAGTTGGTATTGTTGACCGCACCCACTTGCTCATTTGTCACGACCCCTTCTGTGGCTCCGCCCGGGACACCAGCGCCTGTCTTTCTGACCACTTTGGGCTTCGACGACTCAAACATGTTCATAATGGGGGAGTCTTTTAACTGGGTTTGGATGTATCGGGCCCTTTCATAGAGTTCCTCCATTGTGGTAAGTTTATTCATAGCCAGGACGTGTCTGAACTGTGGGGTTGCATTAGACACAATCATCTTCACTTGTTCAGGCTCGGAGAGGGTGTCCCTTATTCTTTCCGCCAGAGACCTCCATCTATCAGCATAGCGGACAAAATCCTCATCGGGCTTCATCTTTTCGGTCACTAGGTCGGTAATGGAGAGTGAGGGACCGACCCTATCCCTATATTTCTGCAAGAACCTTCTCTGGACTATTTCAAAATTCTCGGCCTCGCGGGGCTCCAAGGAATAGAACCACTCAAGCGCGGGACCATCCAATGATCTCCGAAAGAGGTATGCCAGGGACCTCTGATCGTTTTGCCAATAGGAGGATTCATACATGAAATCCTTGAAGTGAATGAAGGGGTTGTCGGTACCATTGTATCTGCGGTACGTGGGCATTTCGGAGGGAGGAAGATGAATGACGGGAAGGATTGGCAAAGCAACCTCCGGGGTGGCTTTCACGTCCACCATTCTTCTCAGATTTTGAAACTGCTCGTCCATGCGATTGAACCTATTGAGGAGCGATTGGGCGAGCTCCTCTGGAGGTGAAGGTGGCACTTGCCACTGGGGGAGAAACTGTCTCCCGGAGACTTGAGGGGGGAACCCGGAATGAGAGGGAGCAGTCGGACCGCCGACAGTTGGCCCTGGCTGAAGCGAAGTGTGGGGAACAACGGGAGTTTGAGATTGTGACGGGAACTGGAATGAGGGTGGTTGTTGGCTCGCTTGTCCTTGAAGCGAGGGAGACTGGATGGCTTGTGCCAACGAAGGAGATGGAATGGCCTGCACGGACTCTTGGAGAGGTGCGATGGCCGGAGTTGATTCCTAGGGCGTAGGGGAAACAGATTTCCCCTTCAGAATGGCCTGGAAGGCCCGAAGCTGTTCAGAGGTAAGTTCCGTGTTGGCGAGGACGCCCAGTAAGGAAGAGATATCCTGTGGTGGGTACGTGTCCCCGGCAATAACCTGCACCTCATGCGAGAGCTCATGAGAAGGACCCGAGTCCATAGCATAGACTCGCGGGTCGGCTGACAAACCACGACTAGGGTGATTTTCCTCAAAAGACTCGTGAGCCATGCTCACAGTTTTCCCAGAACGTAAGAACATACACTAGCAAGCAGGTAGCACAGATTATCAAACAAGTGGATGCCTTTACGCCTTTTTTGTGTTTTGATTTTGATGATTCTTTTTGTGTTTTTAGCGAGATCCGAAGTTCACACAAAATGGGGACCCTAGTTTATTTTTGTTTCAGCGCCGTGTCAGCTAGGGTCTCTCGTCTCACCACGAATGAAATGACTAACTTCGGGGAACTTCAATGGTACAACCAGCCCAGTGAACGAAGAGGGGATTCTTCGATGTCGGGGACTTACGGAGGTCCCAGTGGAGGAGATTCTAGTCCGTTGAGAGGAATTCTCAAACGGAGAGTCCTTCCTTCACCGGGAAAGGGTGATCCTCAAAAAAAATGAAGAAAGGATAGAAAAGAGGGATGGATGCATGCAATGAAATGCTGACAGAGATATGGAGTGGAAAAACAACTAAAATAACAGACATATAATAAATAAACAACCAATCAAAACTGACAGTGCTGCCGTGAGCACAACAGGGGCGCACGCGGGCGCCAAGGTGGAGAGGAACGGATGGTGCCAAACTTGCAAGGGTAGCCGAAAGGAAGCAGTAGAGGTCCCACCGTGATCGCCAATCTGTGAGTGAGGTCACGCGGTTCGGGGTGCGAAGAGGCCGCGGAGCGCGCGGGCTCCTTTTTTTTGTTTGCTGCAACACAGAAATAAGAGAAAAGAGAAGGGGCCACCACGGGAGATTGCTCCGGCGGGGCGAGCGTGACAAATGTGATATAGCAAGATATGGGGGTTAAACGGCCATAGCGGGAAGTGACTCGCCGCCACCTCGGGGGACGGGAATGGTGCAGAAATTAAATAGCAGGAATTGAAATGGCCATTGGGGAAGTGACTCGCCGCGTCCTCGAGAATATGAGCAGATAAGAAGATAGCAGAATATAAAGAGAATATAAAGAGCGGGAATTTAAACGGCCATTGGGGAAGTGACTCGCCGCGGCATCGAGAATATGAATAGATAAGAATATGACAGGATATAAAGAGAATTTAAACGGCCATTGGGGAAGTGACTCGCCGCGGCCTCGAGAACATGAATAGATAAGAATATAACATATAAGAACGGGAATTTAAACGGCCATTGGGGAAGTGACTCGCCGCGGCCTCGAGCATATGAGCAGAATATAACAGAATATAAAGAGAATATAAGAACGGAAATTTAAACGGCCATTGGGGAAGTGACTCGCCGCGGCCTCGAGAACAAGATGTGATCGCCAGGGGCCGAAAGACCCCAAAATGAAGAAAGTGATCGCGCCTACCTCAAGAGCGGGAGATGGCGGGTTGCTTCTTCCTCCCCCTTCGGCCGATCGACGGAGAGGGCTTTCCTTGGGTACCCTTGCAAAACGACGACAAACAAGTAACGAGTGGATTAGAAAGATGAAGGTGCAGTATTCAAATCCTTGCGATAAAAATAACGAAATGATGGTAAGACACACACCTGGTTGTGTTGTCTTTTAAACCCCTCTCGGACTCGAGTAGGAGGAAAATAAGATGATGGATGCAAGAAGTATATAAGAAGAGATGCCCTTATGAACCCGTAGATGATGCGAGATGATGAATGCAAAAGAACTAAGAAGAAAAGGAAAGGATTGGCTTATTGGATGTGCCGATGGTGAAATCCGGCGGAGCTCCGACAGCGTAGGGATGGCGTGGAAGCGCGATGGATGAAGACGACCTTCCTCTCGCGAGCGTGGGCACCCGAGAAGCCGGCAGAACCTCCACCTACAAAAGACCCCATGGGTTAGAAAATGACTCCGGTAGCCTCTGGGCTCCGGCAGCCTATCGGATCTCTTCTAAGCTCTTCCAGAACTGAGGGGGTGGGCCTCTATTTATAGGGCTTCGGAGGGTGGAGGCGTCCAGGACCCTGGACACCTCCATCAGGGCCGAACTAATATTTTATTCTATTTTTATTAATTTTTTTAGAATATTTTTGTGAAGGCGTCCAGGGTCCCGGACGCCTCCAACAGGTCCACCGAAAATCGACGACGGCCGCACGCGGTTTGGCACAACGCGTGGTTTTGTGAGCGGTGCCTCGTGATTCAGAAATGGGCGCGTCCAGCTGGCTGGCAGTCTCAATAATTTGGATTTTTTCACACACGACAAACCGTCGTTCGGTGGCCGGCGCCCGTGAGGGAGTTGATGGAGGCGTCCATGGTCTTGGACGCCTCCAAAAATATATTATTTTTGTTTTTGTTTTGTCTTTTATGCCAAGGCTGGCATTTTAATTTTTTTATACTTATTTTTATGGAGGCGTCCAGGGGCCTGGACGCCTCCATTAATTTATTATTTTTTATTTGATTTTGTCTTTTATGCCAACTGGCATTTTATGTTTTTTATATTTGTTTTTATGGAGGCGTCCAGGGGCCTGGACGCCTCCATTAATTTATTATTTTTTATTTATGTTTTGGGTCTGAAAAATAAAGTAAAAAGAATGGGGCGCCCAGGGGCCTGGACGCCCCCATTAAGGCCCACCCGGGTCCTTGGTGTAGGCGTTGGCGGCTGCCCGACAGGCAGCCTTCCTGATTCCAGAACCTCCTGATGCGTCTGACTGGTGTTGATGCCGTCCGAATGCCGTGACGAGACGATTCCGGATGCCGAAAAGGGCGGAAGAAGACTCAAGGAAAGGAAGCACTCAAGTGATTCAAAACGTGTAAGCCGTCGCGGGACGTTCTATAGTGATATGAGACTTTCTCAGGAGACGTCAGGAATAGCGTGTTTACAGCCGCCACTCAACAGGAACTGTCGCTCCTGGTAAGCTAAGTGCTGCATTTTCTATTTTTAAATGTGGAGCTTAGCTGACGGCTGTTGTTTGTTCGTTCCAGCGTGCCCAGCAGACAGTGATGGTGGGAGTGACTGGCGGCGCATCTTCCAGTTCCTCGGCCCCTTTTCTCGAGATTGCCTCCCTTCGGGAGCAACTTGCTGGTGCGGTGGCTCGGGCTACCCGGGCGGAAGAGGAGCGTGATGCCTGGGTGGCGACTGTAGCAGAGCTGCGACATCGCGGTGAGGAAAGACCTTCTCCAAACATCCTGGAGTTAAGGGTTCTTCTGCAGATGATGAGGAGAGAGGCAGAGAGAGAGAAAGCCGAGAGAAGGTCCGAGCGACAGCGGGATCAGACCGAGAGGAGGGCCTTGGAGGCCCAAGTGAGGGAGCTCCAACTGGGCCTTCAGGCCGTCGTGCAGAGGCTAGGAGGGATGGAGACGCGCTACGAGAGAGCGTGAGAGTTCGGGGAGCGACTGCGCCAGTCTGGTCGCTTTGCCGCTGGTGGCTTCTTTGCCACGCCAGGGGAGGAGCAGCGAGTCATTGCTGTGGAGCCGGCACCACGAGGCGAGGCGGGTGCTATTGCACGGGGATCCCGGAGGCTTCTGAGGGACCCTCACCTCAGGGGAGAGGAGAGGGACGCCTAGAGGGACGAGCATGAAGATAATGGCGCGAGTTGGCGAGCCAGTGGACCCGCCTCATCTCTATGATTGTAGTGTTTATGATAGCTTATGTTGAATTATGAATGGAGTGATTTGATTTTCTGCTGCTTGTTTGTTCTCTTGTGCGTTCCTTCTTCCCTACACTTCTTCTCCTTTACACTGTTCCCATGTGATGGGTCTGTCGAGACTCCACCCCGAGCGGAGAATCGCGTCTTGTTGTGACCATTTTCCACGGGAATCTACCGTCGAAGTCAATAATGACAGCCCTAGTCCCTTTTCCCGAATGTTGTGTCAAGTTTTGCGGGCGTCCTCCAAAACATGATAGGGTATCCCTAGACAACATAGGGGACTAGTCGTCATATTCTTCGTCCAATCAATCACCCTGTGCGAGCGGTGAAGTGACACACGGGACCGCATGGTAGGTGCCTCATCGCGAGGGCTATCATTAAAGGTGATGGAGACAATCTTGGCCTGCACTCCTTCCATTTCTTATAAATTCTTGTCCCTTTTATCCTCCCAAGTATATCGAGAGCTAACTCGAGGAGCACAAGTTCTCACGGGAGAGGAGGAGTTCAAAATTCCGAGAGTTGGATGGAGGGCGAATCTTCCCACTCCTCGAAGAGAAGCAGGTCCAGTGGTAGTAGTTCCAGGAGACTTTCGGACCTCGAAGGGCACTTCAGCGAAAGGACCCGATCGCAACTCGTAAGCCAAGTTTTCCTGCCCCCTTTTTTCTTTCTTTTTTTTTCCTTTCTTTCTGACCAAACCTCCTCTCCATTCCCTGCATGCGTAGAGTGTGATGAAATCACAGATCTCATGGGAGTTGGTAGTGGCAGCATACCGAGGTCTCCCATATTTTCAGAAGGTAAGGCTAGACGTGATGGGATTTGGCACCTTTCTTTGGATCGAGTCGCTCGAGCTCGACCTGGTTCTGATCCAAGCCTTGTGTGAGAGATGAGACCCAGTGAGTCGGGCATTCCTGATGCCCTGGGGGCACCTGGTGCCCAGCTTGGAGGATGTGGTCCGGATCACAAGCCTGAAGGTGGAGGGCGAGACAGTGACCGGGGTCACTTATGTGAATTACCGAGAAGGTGCTCGGAAGCTCCTGGGTTTGGACCTAGATGGTCGAAAAAATAGGTCGGTAGCTAGGGCGTCCCTCATGGATGCATTAGGGCTCACCGACACTCATCGGCGGGACGACGAATCCTCAGAAGAGTTCATGGAAATGATGGAAATAGGATGCCGTGCCGTGTACTGCACAGATTTCGACAACTGGGAAAGATGCAATATAGATTTGAGGAGATTTCTCCTCTTCCTTTTGGGGAGATTGGTACTGAGCTCGAAAGGGGACGGTATCCAATGTCGCTTCCTGGAGCTGCTATCAGACCTTGAAAGAGTAGGGTACTATGCCTGGGGAGCTGCCATGCTGGCACACTTGTTTGCAGGCCTGTTCCAAGAAGCGGATCGTGAGATAGCTGTGAGTGGTTTTACACCATTTATCCAAGTATTTTTGGTTTTACTTGTTTTGTATTTTTTTTGTATTTTTACAAGGTACTAATGACCTCCGCCGAGCAGCTATGGAGCTATTATTACCTCCCCATGGGGAGAGCTCGGCATTGGCGACCCGCGATGGTGCCGCTATCCAGGCGGTGGGAACCCATCATGAGTGTGGCACCCCTGACCTACCAACTGATGGTGCTAAGGCGGGAGCTACAGGAGTTCCCTGCAGCGATGGTAAACTGGAGACCCTACTCAGACATGGTCGATGCCGACCAGCCGTGGGTTCTAGCAAGTCGTGCCCGGTTCGGAAGGGAACTGTGGATGCACTGCCTGAATGAAATCGAATCTCTTCGGCTACGATTGGTTATGAGGACTTTGGGACTGGCTCAAGAATGGGTGGATTCAGCTGCGCCACCTCGCGTTGGGAGAGAGACGTGAGGACCGGCGACCTGCATTGACTGGCGCGTGCGGTTCCCTGAACAGTACGAAGACTGGCAACGTGGTGGCACGATTGTAAAATCACATGCGCGGGATAGCGAGGACTACTTGCGTCTATATAGGACAAAGTACGCAGAGCGGCTCCAACCCCAGGGACTTGTGGAGGTATGTTTCCCCTTTTTTCTCTTTTCTTCTTTCTCCCTTTTTGGTTTTCTGGTGGAAATGCTGACTCGTATGGCTGCAGGATATCCGTGATACGATGATAGCGACTTTACGAACTCGCTTGGCAGAGATGGAGCAACGGTTGGGCGATGCCCGCGGAGCTACGAGCACCTTGGTAGGTGTACATTGCGTTCCTAATTAAAACCCCAGATTCCAGATGTTGGCTGCTAATTCACGCGGTCGTAGCATGCCCAGATTGGCGCGGCTTCCCCAGCGATGGGAGTAGGTGGTGCCTCTTCCAGCTTGTGGATTCCCACCTCAGAACTTGACTTGCTTCATGAGCAACTTGCTCACGCCACGCAGCGTGCTGCGGAGGTAGAAGGGATGCTCTGTATACAGGTAAAAGTTTCAGTGTTGAGTTCTTTTTGTTTACGCCTTATCGTGTATCTGAGATGGTACACTCGGCAGGAAAAGGAGACGGAAGAAGCGCTTGCGCAGAGGGAGGCTAGGATAGCAGAACTGGAGAGGGAACTACGGCGTCATCCTGATGACGACTCCTTTAGGGATGCCGTGGAACTGAGGATCACTCTCCAGTTGGAGAGGGAAGACCGTGAGAGAGAACGGGCAGAGAGAGAAAGAGACGCAGAGAGAGAAAGAGCCAACAGATTGACTGAAAGGGAGGAACGAAGGGCCATGGAGGCCCAGTTGTTCGAACTCCGAACCAGCCTTGCTCTTGCTGAACAGTGGTTGAGAGATGGTGAGGAGCGCTACCGAAGAGCACTAGAGCGTGGCTTTCGTGTTGGTAGCTTCTCTGCTGCTTCCGTGGATCAACGTCGGGGTGTGGGAATAGGAAGTGGAGTACAGAGCGGTAGGAGTACCACTTTTCATAGTTGGGTAGCACCTTTGAGAGCGTTTTGCCCAGATAGTAGTGGGACGAGTAATGCAGAGAGAGAGGGCGGAACTTGATGTAAATTTTTTGGTTTTTGGAATAAAATACAAGGTTCGGTTTGTTTGGTCTTCACCTTTACTTCTGTTGCCTGAATCCCTGCACACATCACTGAAACAAACAAATCAGAATTTCTGTTCTGACTTGGCCCCTTGCTCAATAAGCAAATGATCACTGTGACTATCCTTGATAACTGGTCAAGGGGCCAAGCCTTTATTAACGAAGACAAGGAAAAAATGTGGTGATGATAAATGCGACAGGCAAGCACACGAATGCAAGCGGTATTAAAGTGAGATGCTGCACGCAAATGCAATCAAGCAAAATTGATTTATTTTCTTTTTTATATTTGGCATTTTTTTTGTTTTATCATAAAAAAGATTTTTTTTTGTTTGAAAATATGTACATTTTCTCTCTTTTTTTTTCTTTTTTGTTGTTTTTATCATTTCAATTTTTTTGTTGCTAACGCCAGGCAAGCACCCAAATGGCACCTAACCTACGTGAGAACAGGGGTTTCTTACTAACCTCCCAGATATCCTAAGTGCACATCTAGGTTGATTTGGGCCTCTAGACCCCTCGAATGATGATCCCGCCGGCTAAGACTTACCCTGATGACAATACCGTCATGCCATGCTTAGGCTTCCAGTCGCTTCCGACCACAGGGATTCACCCAAAAGGTGTTTGAGGTAAGAGATTTGCCTTACCCGGGTCTGTTTCCTCACAACTCTAGATGGTATCTGATGGAACACCCTGGAACCCCAATGACCAACCGCGCGACACTGACCCGGAATCAGACGCCGTCGCACCCATAGGTGACGCGCTTGCTTTGGCCTAAGCCCGAGGTTAAACAAGAAGACATCAAGGTGGTAAACAGGGGTCTTGGCCAGCCAGAAACACAGAGACTCCTTCACAGCGATATCTTTTACTTTTCAAAGTAGGCAACCATATGTGTATATTAAAATAAGGTCGCAGACCTTGGCGGGTTTCGCCCTTTAGAAACTCCATCTAGCTTTCATCTTCAAAGGAAGAAGGAAGAGCGTGGGGGATAAACCTCCTGAGAGGATCGACAAAGTCGTTAACCCGGCGAGCGAATAAGGGCCCATTAACTCTTTCCTTTCAGACAACTTCGGACCAAATCTCGAGCATTTACATTCCACGGCCCCTTTTGTGGATTCAGACTTTTACTTTGAGGGGTTCCGTTTATCGCAACAAGCACGGTCACGACCAGACTTTTCTCTTGATTTTGATTTTATACTTCTTTTTGTGAGGGAGATATAGTCGTTTGACGTTTGTGGGCTCCCTTTTCGTATGCCTGCGGGGACACTGCCCTCTTCTCGTGCTCTGATCGATGCTCGAGGAAATGGATCCTACTCATGCCTTTGGAGTTTGAGTTTCGGTTTCTCATGCTCAGCGTTTTAAGGGTGCCGACTATCTCATTTGGTCGAAGAGAAAAGAATAAAGATTACAGCTTCCGGAGATCTTCTGGGTGGGGCCCCAGCGTAGGTGATGCTACCGACTTTTTTGAATAAAATACATAAGTGAGCACATGTTAGCTTCCTTCGAGCGACCATAGGCCGACGTGGCCGGACAGGGATCTCCACGGTTCTGGCAAACCAAGACCCGGTGCCTACCAAGCCTTAATGGGCCCTATCCTAACATGAACGTTAGATGCATGGACTTAACTACATGGTGACTGCCAGGCATCGGCATTTTGAATTTTCCATATTTTTAGTGGTTTTCAATATTCCTTTATTTTTGATGTTTTTATCTTTTCATCATTTTTTTGTTTGTGCTAAGGGTAGTATTTCTTAAGATAAAGCCCATTCCAAGGGTGGGATAACTCGGTCCCTTCGGCGTTGACTAGCTTGTAGGCGTTGCCAGGGTACACGGCTTGAATTATAAATGGTCCTTCCCATTTGGGTTGGAGCTTATAACGCGGACCTCCAGGTTTAACAAAAATTCTTTTTACGACCATCTCACCGACTTTGAATTTTCTCTCAATGACTTTCTTTTGGTAAAAGCGAGCGAGTCTATTTTGATACACACGCGCGTGTTCGGCAGCGGCCAGCCGCTTCTCATCCAAGAGTTCCAACTGGGCGAGGAGTGAATTATGACGATCGTCGAGGGGAAATTCCTCGTCCAATTGTACCCTGAGAGAAGGGATCAGAGTCTCGTACGGGACTACCGCTTCCATACCATAAGTAAGGGCAAATAGAGTCTGCCCGGTGGGGGTACGGATTGAAGTGCGATAGGCCCATAGGGCTTCGATAAGTTTTTCTGGCCAGTCTGAAAACTTACTAGCCTCGCAGGTTTTTTTGATGATTTTGAGCAATGTTTTATTGGTGGCCTCCGCTTGGCCGTTACCTTGTGGGTAATAAGGCGATGAATGATGCAATACAATTGCGTACCTTTTGCAGAGGTCCTGTAGGTCCTGAGAAATGAACTGTGGCTCATTATCGGTGACGATTGTGCTTGGGACGCCGAATCTGGCGAGGATGTTCTTCATGATGAACTTGCAGACTGTTGACGCCTTGATTTCCGCATAAGCTTCAGCTTCGGCCCATTTGGTGAAGTATTCCGTCGCAGTAAGGATGAAAGATTTCTGCTTGGTGAGGGAATTAAGATCACCTAGGGGACCAATGATGTCGAATGCTCACATGGAGAAAGGTCACGGGGAGGATATTGGATGAAGTGAGGAAGATGGTGAATGAATTTTATCGGCGTGAAGTTGACACTTGACACACCTACGGACATAGACAGCACAATCTTCTTCCATAGTGGGCCAATAAAAGCCTTGGCGAATGATCTTCTTGGCGAGCATCTGACTATTCACGTGGTCACCGCACACACCCGAGTGCATCTCCTCTACACATTTCCAAACCTCATCGTCACCAAGACATCTTAACAGAATACCAATAAGGCTCCTCCTATAGAGTAGACCTCCAACCAAAGTATATTTCTGAGCCACCCTTCTTATGGCTTTCTTGTTCTCTGTGGTGGCCCCTTCAGGATAAGACTGATCTTGACAGTATTTGACGATTTCATAGAACCATGGTTTCTCTTCATCAGCCAGTTCTTCTTCAGCCTCTGCCAACATGATTTCCCTCTTCTCAAGGATATCTTCCTGTAAGATCTTCCTTGCTATCCTGTCTTTGATATTTACGTAGGAAGCATCATCGATTGCAGGGGCGTGAAGTTTGTAGATGGAAATGGACTCAAAACATCTTCCTAGAGGGAACCTTATGGATGATGCCAATGAGGCGAGGGCATCGGCGAGAATATTCTGATGACGAGGGACATGAACAAAGATCTGTTTGGTGAACAGTTTGGCAAAGGCAGTAGTGAGTTCTTGGTATGGCTTGAGTTTGGGATCGCGAGTGCGATATTTAGTGAGCACCTGGCGAAGGATGAGTTGACTATCACCTACGACTCGCAACTCAGTGATACGAAAAGAATGAGCGAGTTCTAGGCCAGTTAGAAGAGCTTCATATTCGGCTATATTGTTGGTAACTGGAAATTTGAGCTGGTATGCCAATGGGAATGTGAGGCCTTCAGGCGATAGGAGGGCGACGCCGATTCCTCTCCCTTGAGAATTCAGATCTCCATCAAAATATAGCGTCCACATTGGCTCATCTGATTGGTTGACGAACATTAGTTCCTCATCTGGAAACTCTGATTGGACGGGATCGAACTTGGGAAGAGGATGGTGAGCGAGATGCTCGGCTATGGCATAGCCTTTAATCGCCTTTTGCTGGACGTAGGTGATGTCGAACTGAGAGAGAAAACTTTGCCAGCGTGCTAGCCTATCCGTAAGGATGGATTTCTCTAGAAGGAATTTGATAGGATTTATTCGAGCAATCAAGTGGACTTCATGAGCCAAGAAGTAGTGCTTCAATTTCTGCACTATCCAAACGAGGGCAGCACATGTTTTCTCCATGACGGTGTACTTCTACTCACAGGGATTGAGAAGTTTGGACAAGTAATAGGTTACCCGTTCCTTGCCTTCTTCATCAGCTTGTGCGATGATGGCTCCCACGGAGTCATCCAAGACTGAGACGTAAAGGATCAAGGGTTTTTCTGGTTTGGGTGGAATGAGAACGGGTGGACTAGCCAGATATTCTTTCAACCCTTCAAAAACTTTCTGACATTTAGAATTCCAGTGGAATTCTACTCCTGGCTTGGTCAACTCGTAGAGAGGTCTACACCTTTGTGAATGTTGGGACACAAATCGACGAATAAACTGTAACCTCCCGATTAAACCTCGGACTTCCCTCAAATTCTTGGGAGGCGGCATATCCCTGATGGCCTTAGCTTTGTCGGGATCTATCTCGATCCCTCTTTTACTCACAATGAACCCCAGCAATTTACCCGATGACACACCAAACACACACGTTTTCGGGTTCATTTTCAATTGGAACTCCCTTGACCTCTGCAAGACCTTAGCCAAAACTTCTGGATGTTCCATCCTGGTCCTTGATTTCACCAATAGGTCATCCACATACACTTCTAGATATATGTGCATCATGTCATGAAATATGGCCATCATCGCTCTTTGGTAGGTAGCTCCAGCATTCTTTAATCCGAACGGCATGACCACGTAACAATATGTTCCCCAAGGGGTAGTGAATGACGTCTTTTCCTGATCCTCTTCTGCCAAACGAATTTGATTGTATCCTGAAAATTCATCCATGAATGAGAGGGTTTCGTAGCCTGCCATGTTATCAATCAACACATCAATGTGAGGTAAGGGAAAATCATCTTTTGGACACGCACGGTTAAGGTCCCGGAAGTCGATGCAAATTCTGACTTTGCCATCTTTTTTCATGACCGGGACAATGTTCGCCACCCATTGAGGATAAAGAATGACTCTAATGAACCTGGCTTTATGGAGCTTATCGACATCTTCTTTCATTTTCAAAGCCATCTGAGGGTGGAAACGCCTTAACCTTTGTTTTACCGAGACGGACCCTGGTTTTAAGGTTAAACGGTGTTCGACCAAGGTTTAATCTAGACCCAGCATATCCTCGTAGCTCCATGCAAACGCGTCCTTATATTCCTTGAGAACCTCAATTAATGCCTCTTCTTCAGAGGGTGGTAGGTTGTCACTTATGAGGATTATCCTAGGGTCTTCCTCAGTTCCCAAGTTGACTTCTTTGGTGGATTCTTCTACGGCGGTTGACGGCTCGTCGAATCTCCTCATTCCACTAGCGTATGCACCCGCCGCATCCTCATATTCTTCACCCTCATCTTCAGTGGGACATTCTTCATCCGTGATCTCGTAGACTCCATACCCTTCATCAAATGCACAGTCACCCTCACATTCTATTTCCGGTAGTCGGATGGGATTTTCTAACAACTGGGGGATGGCAAGAAGGGCTTGACACCTGGCGGCTAAATCCAGAAGGAATCGACGAGGGATCTGCCTACCCTTGGATTTCTTCCTTGGTACTACCCTTGGCCTATCATTCCTAAATTGACAGAAGAAGAGGAAGACGAAGAGGATGGTGTAGAATGTACAGGAGAAGACCCCTCAGAGGAGGGGTAGAAAAGGTCGCTAATCGGACCTTGGACGGGTGGTCCACAGGGCGGTACGCACCCGTGGGAGATGTAGGAGGTTTCCTCAACGAAGATGTGTTGTTGGGGAGTTTGAAAATTGACGTTTTTTTTTTCGTTTTCATTTTTAATGACAAAGCAGTGAAAAGAGATTGGAGGAGAGAGAAAAGTGGTTATGGCTAGAGAATTGTGAGGCTCATAGAGCAGATCATGGTTGAAGACCTGGCGCGGGTTGAGAAGCCCGCGTAGGTATGTAAGCAGAGAAGGGAACTGGGAAGATCATCAGACAATTGTCTGGCCCAGGAAGACGATATCCGCAAAGGCTGAGACGAGTGGATGGAGAAGATGGCGGCTAATGAGCCGTCGACGGTAATGTTGAGGACGGATGAAGATCCGTCGATGACAGGGTCCTTCTGGCGAGGACGAAGATAGTTTGGAACCTTGACAAGAGTGGTAATATTCTCTGGTATTCCGGAGATCAATGGTGGTCCTTCAAGCTGCGGAGACGAGAACATCCTTTCCAATGCAACGGAAATGTCCCGTATGTCGAACCATTTGTTCCACTCGCATTCCGGATCTTTGATCTTGCCTCTTTTGGTGATCCTCGGACATTTTTCAGCCAAATATACAGCATGTGTTCTCCCATATGCTTCTCGTGGGTAATCTCCCATCTGAACAACGGGCCCTCTGTTGAAGTGGTTTGATAGAGTCCATGTGAGGGGCTTCCAATCCGCCTTGAACGGTCCTTTGAAGCCTAGGCCAAACCTGCGGTTCGGCCTAATTTCCTTTGGCGGTTTGAGCCTACCCTGTAACTGTGCGCCCAGACCTTTACCCTGTTGGTAGCCGATGTTCCTCATAATCTCCCACCCTTTGGAGTGAAAAGGGAGATATGATGTTGCGGTTGTCCTGACCGGCGCCTTTGGTGCTAGTGGAACATGACATGAATCACGTACGTCCAATAGTGACAATATGGGCCGATGAGACGGCCAAACGGAGGGCAGATAGGTGTTGATAGCATCCACTGTGTGAAGGACAGGAGTGCTGACCACTTTAATAATCCTCCCATTGTAAGGAAACTTCAGGCACTGATGGTTGGTGGAAGGCACAGCGTCCATGGCTTCGATGTAAGGGCGACCCATTATAGCCTTGAATGTGGGGTCCATGTCTAGGACATGGAATTCTGTGGGAATTGACATGGGGCCTAGTTCTGCCTTCAGAATAATCATCCCCTGCGGCGGTCTTTTGCTATTGTCATAAGCCGTGACCGTGATCGAGGAAGGTCTTATTTGTTCCTCGTCGATCCCACACAACTGAAGAATGCTCATGGAGATCACATTTATGGACGCACCTGTGTCCACAAGACACGGGTTTATGGATACCCCATTAATTTTTATTGAAATGCACAGTGCATATTTTCGAGCTTCCTTGGGAGCGAGCTCATAGTTGTGGAACATGATGACCGGTTGTGTGTCCGTTGGGGTCAGGACGGTAGAGATCTTTTCTACAGGGAGGTCCTCATTCACCATGACCCTTTGAAGATACTCCATTAAGGCTGCCTGGTGGGATGTGGATCTTTGAAGTAGCTCCAGGATGGAGATCCGAGCAGGCATCTTGTCCAAGTGTTTCAATAGATCATACTGTGTTCCAGGGATAGCTCTTTCTGGTTGTTCTCCATCATCCTTCTCTGGCTGAGATTGCTCAGGATTCTGACTGTTGTGGGGGAAAATCCTGTGGAAAATCCTTCCACTCCGGAGCACCATTGCCTGCGGCTTTTGTACCTCTGTGGGGGTAGCAGCGGGTTTTAATAGGGATTTGAGGGGTAGTGGTGGAGGAATGGTTGATGAAGTAGGGGTGATGACGGGAGCAGGGATTCTGATGAGGGGTTTGTTAGGTGGAGGCATGGTGGAGGTAGAGGGGATATCGCGCGGATTATGAAGGATAAGGGGTCTGGAAGGTGGAGGTGGAGACGACGTAGAAGTGGGTAGGGCTTGAAGCGGGCAATGATTTTGAGGTGGGTGATGGGTAATGAGTGGTTTTGAAGGCATTAGTGGTGATATGGTAGAGAAAGACGGGGTTATGTATGGTTGACGGATGATAAGGGGTTTAGAAGGCGTAGGGGTAAATGTGGTAGAGGTGGATGGTAAAGTGGGGGAGTGGGAGAAGATGAGAGGGTGTGAAGGCGTAGTGGAGAGTGTCGGTTGATAGGGGATCGGGGTACGGATGAGAGGGCGTAATGGTAGTGGAAATGGTGAAGGCGATACTGACGCGGGTTGATGAGAGAGAGGTGCTACCCAGGCAAGGCAAGGGTGTTGCGTGATGATAGGATTGGCGGTAGAAAGAATGGAGGTACTTTCCTGGTGCCACACCTGCTCTCTCCCGACTTCCGGGAAGGAGGAGATGGGGTTAACCTGATGATTGGGCTGTTGGTGCTCCGGTAATGTATTCTGGATTATGCCCATGTGGGGCTGTTGTTGTGGGGCCTGCTGAGACTGTTGTTGTTGTTGTTGTGGTTGCTACTGCTGCTGCTGTTGTAACTGCTGCGGTGGTCTATGAGGAGGTCTCCTAGCCTTGAGAGCGGCGACGTATCGTCTCATTTCATCCCAATCTATTTGATGTTCATCATTCATATGGTGGATGTAATCTTTGAAATGGAAGCAGTAATCTATTGTGTGTCCTGGCTGCCTGTGGTAGACGCAGTATTTGGAGGTATCAACATTCGGGGGCCACACGGGCCTTTCTTTGGGTAGGGCGAGTTGGTTTGATGCCATGAGGGCATTAAAAATGTCTGCTAAGGTTTCTGGCAATGGTGGATAGTAGGCTCTCTTAGGACCGACCGGCCTCCTTTGTTGCTGTTGGGGACCATAGTTCCCCGGGGGTGGAACTTGGTTGTACTGAAGCGGTGGTTGTTGTTGCTGAGGTTGTGGTTGTTGTTGCTGGGGTTGACGTAATGGAGGCATATTATCCTGGGGTGGATTATTTTGGGGTGGAGGACGAAGAGGGAAAGGACCTGGTTGGAGGGGAAGTCGGGGCATTTGTGGAGGCCTTGGGTTGACTGCATAGTTGGCATTGTTGACCGCACCCACTTGCTCATTTGTCACGACCCCTTCTGTGGCTCCGCCCGGGACACCAGCGCCTGTCTTTCTGACCACTTTGGGCTTCGGTGACTCAAACATGTTCATAATGGAGGAGTCTTTTAACTGGGTTTGGATGTACCGGGCCCTTTCATAGAGTTCCTCCATTGTAGTAAGTTTATTCATGGCCAGGACGCGTCTGAACTGTGGGGTTGCATTAGACACAATCATCTTCACTTGTTCGGGCTCGGAGAGGGTATCCCTTATTCTTTCCGCCAGAGACCTCCATCTATCAGCATAGCGGACAAAATCTTCGTCGGGCTTCATCTTTTCGGCCACTAGGTCGGTAATAGAGAGTGAGGGACCGACCCTATCCCTATATTTCTGCAAGAACCTTCTCTGGACTATTTCAAAATTCTCGGCCTCGCGGGGCTCCAAGGAATAGAACTACTCAAGCGCGGGACCATCCAATGATCTCCGAAAGAGGTATGCCAGGGACCTCTGATCGTTTTGCCAATAGGAGGATTCATACATGAAATCCTTGAGGTGAATGAAGGGGTTGCCGGTACCATTGTATCTGCGGTACGTGGGCATTTCGGAGGGAGGAAGATGAATGATGGGAAGGATTGGCAAAGCAACCTCCGGGGTGGCTTTCACGTCCACCATTCTTCTCAGATTTTGAAACTGCTCGTCTATGCGATTGAACCTATTGAGGAGCGATTGGGCGAGCTCCTCTGGAGGTGAAGGTGGCACTTGCCACTGGGGGAGAAACTGTCTCCCGGAGACTTGAGGGGGGAACCCCGAATGAGAGGGAGCTGTCGGACCGCCGACAGTTGGCCCCGGCTGAAGCGGTATGTGGGGAACAATGGGAGTTTGAGATTGTGACGGGAACTGGAACGAGGGTGGTTGTTGGCTCGCTTGTCCTTGAAGCGAGGGAGACTGGATGGCTTGCGCCAATGAAGGAGATGGAATGGCCTGCACAGACTCTTGGAGAGGTGCGATGGCCGGAGTTGATTCCTGGGGCGTGGGGGAAACAGATTTCCCCTTCAGAATGGCCTGGAAGGCCCGGAGCTGTTCAGAGGTAAGCTCAGTGTTGGCGAGGACGCCCAGTAAGGAAGAGATATCCTGTGGTGGGGACGTGTCCCCGGTAATAACCTGCACCTCATGCGAGGGCTCATGAGAAGGACCCGAGTCCATAGCATAGACTCGCGGGTCGGCTGACAAACCACGACTAGGGTGGTTCTCCTCAAAAGACTCGTGAGCCATGCTCACAGTTTTCCCAGAACGTAAAAACATACACTAGCAAGCAGGTAGCAGAGATTATCAAACAAGTGGATGCCTTTACGCCTTTTTTGTGTTTTGATTTTGATGATTTTTTTATTTTTAGCGAGATCCGAAGTTCACACAAAATAGGGACCCTAGTTTATTTTTGTTTCACCGCCGTGTCAGCTAGGGTCTCTCGTCTCACCACGAATGGGATGACTAACTCTGGGGAACTTCAGTGGTACAACCAGCCCAGTGAACGAAGAGGAGATTCTTCGATGTCGGGGACTTACGGAGGTCTCAGTGGAGGAGATTCTAGTCCGTTGAGAGGAATTCTCAAACGGAGAGTCCTTCCTTCACCGGGAAAGGGTGATCCTTAGAAAAAATGAAAAAGGATATAAAAAGAGGGATGGATGTATGCAATGGAATGCTGACAGAGATATAGAGTAAGAAAACAACAGAAATAACAAACATATAATGAACACCCAACCAATCACAACTGACGGTGCTGCCGTGAGCACAACGGGGGCGCGCGAGGGCGCCAAGGTGGAGAGGCACGGACGGTGCCGAACTTGCAAGGGTAGCCAAAAGGAAGCAGTATATGTCCCACCGTGATCGCCAATCTGTGAGCGACGTCACGCGGTTTGAGGAGCGGAGAAGACGCGGAGCACGCGGGCTCCTCTTTGTTTGCTGCAACACAGAAATAAGAGAAAAGAGAAGGGGCCATCACGGGAGATTGCTCCGGCGGGGCGAGCGGGACAACTGTAATATAGCAAGATATGGGGGTTAAACGGCCATAGCGGGAAGTGACTCGCCGCGGCCTCGGGGGGACGGGAATGGTGCAGAAATCAAATAGCAAGAATTGAAACGGCCATTGGGGAAGTGACTCGCCGCGGCCTCGAGAATATGAGCAGATAAGATTATAACAGAATATAAGGAGAATATAAAGAACGAAAATTTAGACGGCCATTGGGGAAGTGACTCGCCGCGGCCTCGAGAATATGAATAGAGGCCATTGGGGAAGTGACTCGCCGCGGCCTCGAGAATATGAATAGATAAGAATATAACAAAATATAAAGAGAATATAAGAACGGGAATTTAAACGGCCATTGGGGAAGTGACTCGCCGCGGCCTCGAGAATATGATGTGATCGCCAGGGGTCAAAAGACCCCAAAATAAAGAAAGTGATCATGCCTACCTCAAGAGCGGGAGATGGTGGGTTGCTTCTTCCTCCCCCTTCGGCCGGCCGACGGAGAGGGCTTTCCTTGGGTACCCTTGCAAAACAACGACAAACAAGTAACGAGTGGATTAGAAAGATGAAGGTGTAGTATTCAAATCCTTGCGATAAAAATAACGAAATGATGTCAAGACACACACCTAGTTGGTGTTATCTTTTAAACCCCTCTCGGACTCGAGTAGGAGGAAAATGAGATGATGGATGCAAGAAGTATATAAGAAGAGGCGCCCTTATGAAGGGGGATAGAGGATTCGAGATGATGAATGCAAAAGAACTACGAAGAAAAGGAAAGGATTGGCTTATTGGATGTGCCGATGGCGAAATCCGGCGGAGCTCCGGCAGCGTAGGGACGAAGTGGAAGCGCGGTGGATGAAGACGACTTTCCTCTCGCGAGCGTGGGCACCCGAGAAGCCGGCTGAACCTCCACCTACAAAAGACCCCACGGGTTAGAAATGACTCCGGTAGCCTCTGGGCTCCGGCAGCCTATCGGACCTCTTAGAAGCTCCCCCAGAACTGCGGGGGTGGGCCTCTATTTATAGGGCTCCGGAGGGTGGAGGCGTCCAGGACCCTGGACACCTCCATCAGGGTAAAAAAGATTTTTTACTGTATTTATATTCATTTTTTTCGAATATTTTCATGGAGGCGTCCAGGGTCCCGGACGCCTCCATAAGTCCCACCGAACTCCACCGAAAGTCGCACGCGGTTTAACACAACGCGTGATTTTGGAGCGGCGACCCATGATTTGGAAATGGGCGCGTCCAGACGGCTGGACGTCTCCACAATTGGCTTCTTTCACACACGATAAACCGTAGTTCGGTGGGCGGCGCCCCGTGAGTGAGTTGATGGAGGCGTCCAGGGTCCTAGGCGCCTCCAAGAAATTATAATATATTTTTTTGTTTTATTTTTTTATGCCAACTGGCATTTTATATTTTTGTTTTCATGGAGGCGTCCAGGGGCCTGGACGCCTCCATTAATATATATATTTTTTTCATTTTTTTTGGGGTTTAAAAAATAAATAAAAATAATGGGGGCGTCCAGGAGCCTGGACGCCCCCATGAAGACCCGCCTAGGTCCTCACACGAGGCGTTGGCAGCCGCTCGGCAGATATCCTTCCTGGTTCCGATGCGTCTGACTGGTGTCGATGCCGTCCGAATGCTGCGACGAGACGGTTCCGGATGCTCACAAGGGCGGAAGAAGACTCAAGAAAAGGAAGCACTCGAGTGATTCAAAATGTGTAAGCCGTCGCGGGGCGTCGTATAGTAATATGAGACTTTTTCAGGAGACGTCAGGAATGGCGTGTCTACAGGTGGCAGGCTCAAGCAGGAGAAGAAGAAGACAGTCCGATGGCGGCTCGAGCAGGGAAGAAGAAGAAGACTGTCGGCCTACTCAGAGCAAGGGAAGAAGAAGAAGAGAGTGTAGCCCAGTAGCTCCAAACAAAAAAAGGGGGGGTGCAATTTAGGGTTTGAAAATGTGAAAAATTATGAAAGGAACTTTATAGAAATCAAGTTTTTGTCCTTTAGAGTTTTATTTATTTTTATTAATTTTTTTGAAAAAAATCTTTTTGATCTAATACGGTTTCATATCGTACCAGAGCGGCCCTCACAAAATTAACACAGTCAGTACAAATGGTCCGTAGAACTTTGATAATAATAATAATAACAATAATTTGATACTCTTAATAAAAGAGAAAAAATGTGATATCTTAACATTCCTATTTTTGTCCATAAGAGGATCTTCCTTAGCGACACGTGCCATTATACTTTGTTATAATATAATATACGGGTATTCAGTCCATATGTATGAAAAAAATGATTAATAAAAATACTTTTATATTAGCCAAAAGACCAGAATACCCTCGTCAAGTCAAATGGTTTCTATGCCATTTTGTTCGATGTAAAAATGTTGTATCTACGTGACATAGGATGTACGATATTTCAAAGGGCAAATTATTCCTATGCTCATAACATTTTTAATATTTTCTCTATACCCTTTTCTTTATGGAACTTATCCCAATAACCCTCGAGGCTTTATGACAAGTTTATCGTGCCCCTACCGTTGACAATCCCTCACAATGGTTAACCCCAAGTGGATCAACATGGGATAAATGACTAATCTACCCCTTCTCTCAATAGTCCCCTATCTTTGTGAAGACACTATCTCTCTCAGCCTCCTCTTTGATTGTGGCATTAGTGTTCCTAGAGAGTTGACAGTGCAACCAGCCTATAGATCGTGACGGTACTAGCGTAAAGAGTTGACGATGGAGGCCGCGACCTGTGGCTGGCCTGGGTACTATAGTAGAGCAACACGAGATGTAATATTACACCTGAACGCATTCCAAATGGTGAGAGAGACTCGTCGGAGGTGTCCATGTAGGATATGAAGGCCTAAGAGACGTGGCCTCGGTAGAGCATGAGGTGAAGCTCCCCACTGTCAGCATCGTAGAAGGAGGTAGTCAACAAAATGGAGCTGACACGGACGTCGAATGTGACGTGTAAGACCTAGTTCCCCCACTCACTCGGATCTCGTCGATGGCAAAGTCGCATCGACCATGGAGGTGTACCCCCTGTCATCGACGGCACGATAAGTCGTGCCCTTGGTGGCAGGCAACGACACGACAAAGCAGTTGGAGTAGCTTGTTACCTCCATGGTGTTGACCTCAATGAGGATGGAAGTACACTCGATGGGTCGGGTGAAGATGTTGTCGGTGTTATTCTGGAAGAAGCAGATCGCCCAAATGACCCTCTCGGTGGCATGCTTCCCAAACAAGCCAACAGTGACAGGGGCGTACGAGGCCTTTGACACGTACATCCCCCTCCTCTCTAAGGATGCCCTAAACAAGGGGCTTTTCGGTCGCATGATGAGCCAGAGGCGAAGGAGGGGTAAAATAGTCATCTCTTATGAGCCGTTACCACCGTTACACATGTCTTTCATGGAATGTAACCTTAGCGGCATGACAACTCTGGTTAGTAGATTTGAGAGGTACTAAGGTAAATTTCATAGTGGTCAAGGTATAGAGATAATAGTTAAAATTTGTAGGGGTATGGAGATAATTTGCTCAATTTTCAAAATACTTTGTGACATTTTTCATAAAATGAAACAACCCCTCGGGCTCTCCTCTTATGAGCGAAAATGCTGCTCATATTCAAATTATGACTTGGCCCTAGATCAAGTAAAGATTGAGGAGGATTACTGCATAATTTTTGGGATGTAAGAAGGATATATAATTAAGTATGACATTATTTTCTAAACAAGATTTAGAGAACGTGACATGGTAGATGATGAGGTGGCAAAAATGTTGGCTTGACAAGGAGTAGGCATCATCCCGTATACATGTTGAAACCAAACATATTTGGATAATTATTTATTAAATAATATTACTTTAAAAGTTTCGTAAATCATATTGGAGATGTATTGAATGAAGTTAAAGCGACCAAATTAGTTGAAAGTTTGTAAAATAAATGAAAATGAATGAAGTTAGAGTGAAAATATGTAAATTAATTTGAAAGCATGTGAAATGAAGCTAAAATGTGTAAACTAGCCTAACAGTGTGTAACTAACACCATCTCAATATTACATCAAGCTATAAACTCTGCGCCGGTGTAGTACCCCATCTTAGAGCTGTTGTATGATTTAATAATGAACTAAAAATCTGCAGCCCACAATAACTCTTTCACCTTAATAAAATTGAATTTGAAAAGTTGGTTTGATTATTTTGGTTCTTTATCAACGTACAAAAGAAATTAAGGGCATATGCAAACTTACAACAGAGAAGTGGATATACAGATGTGGAGACAAAGGGGGATACCGGCCGAATAAAAACCTATTTAATGTGGAACGTCCTTGTCGAGTTGGCATGTGTGTGTGTGTGTGTGTGTGTGTGTGAGAGAGAGAGAGAGAGAGAGAGAGAGAGAGAGAGAGAGAGAGAGAGAGAGAATAAAAACATATTTAATGTGGAATGTCCTTGTCAGGTTGACATCAGGGTTTGTCGACTCGGTCGTACCGACCGTCCCAATTTTTTGCTGGGATGATACGGTACGCGACTGTCTCGCTCCGTCACGCTCTATCACGTAATATATATATATATATATATATATAGTATATGTAAAATAATGGAATAAAACTCTTAGCCCAATTTGTTAAGCGACTTGCACGCTCCTATGTAGAGGTCCTATATTCGAATCCTACAAACCGCCGTGAGTTTTAGTTTTTTTTAATTAAAAATCTTTAAAAAATAAAACTCTTAGCCCAGTTTGTTAAGCGACTTGCACGCTCCTAGTGGGATCGCCATGTTTTGAACTCAAACCGCCCAAGAACAAATAAAATCACTTAACCAACTTACCTATTAAGTATTTCATATTTAAAATAAAATATTTAATATATAAAGTGACCCGGTTACGTTCCACAGACCGGTCGTCCCGATCTATGACTAGGACGGGATGGGACGGGCGGTTCGTCCCATCCCAGAACGGTTTGACAAACCCTAGTTGGCATGTGTACGTGAGAGAAAGAGAGAGCTCAAATAAAAACCTATTTAACGTGGAACGTCCTTGTTGAGTTGGCATGTGTATTGGCCAAGTGCAGGAAACATTGACATGTGCAGAGGGAAACATACTCTTGTATGTTAGATGTATTCTATAGAACATCTACTAAACTAAAGTGACATCTATAATATTTTTAATCATATCGAGGAAGGAAAAATTCATCAGACCCAATATGAATCGATAACGTCAGACCCATGACGATATATCTCCCCTAGTCGTGGCCCTATAAGCACGACACAATCAAAGTCCACGAAGGTTTTTTCAGCTCAGTAAAGATTGTCCAAATCTTCAAGAGGAATCTTCACGAGCGTGCATCTTGAACATTGCAAAGCTCGTCAACGGGTGAATATTCGAACTCACATCACGGAACTTGCCACGACGAAGGCTGGGTCACACTCACATCGCTGAGATGTCCGCCACGAGCGAGCGAGAGGACGACGAAAGATTCTCACGATCAAACATGACATCACTCTACGGACGACGCCGTTGTTAAGTTAGAAACATGCCACTACCTCTTGTATAAATTGATCTCCAATGAGACCTAGAGAGGAGGATGCAAATACGTAGACTCACCGACATATCAAAAGATTTTCTTCAGTCAGAGAGTGAGAGAGGGATCTCTCCACGGTGCCCCTCTTCCCGTCTCTCCAAACATTCAATGTCTGCTCCGAGCACTTTCCGAACATTCTCCCGACTCTAAGCTACTTCCTCTCCTTCCTTTACTTACTCCTTCTGGTTCTCTCTTGTTAGACGATTCTGACTTAAACATCATATAGTTATCTTCTGAGATCACTCCTAAGGTTCTTTCTGAAAATTCTTTCTAAGACTTACAAGTTCTTTCAAGATGGTCAACCATTCTTCTCTGTCAAATAAATCTAAAAAAGTATAATATGAGATCAGGGGGACACTTTTTAACCTATGCACGTACCTTTACTTTCTGTACGTCTAGACCTTGATAAGTGAGAAAATAAGACAATGTCAAGGACACCCGTTACCTTGGACAACGAGTTATACTCGATGCTTCGTCCCCATTAGATCCCCAACTGACATGAGATTGGAGTGTACAATATTTTTAACGTGGAAGCACACAGGCCATTAAAAGTTAAAAACATGTGTAAAGGCTATTAACAAAAGAGGAGGTCGGTTTAAATCACTCCTTCACTGTCCCTCTTAAGGCTAATCCCGAGCCATATAGTACTTAACCATAGAGTGTTTAACGTCAACCTTTTTGTGACGTATAATTAACTTCAACTTTTCTATGATTGCGCCAAATGAGAATTATAAGAGTTTAAAGTGGCAGGGAGGGCTAGGCTTCATTTATTTGTAATTACAAATGCAATGGGGGTGCATCCCCTTTTTACTCTCCCTTCCCCACACACCCGACAGAAGCCATCCACCACCATGGTGTTGGTGTGTCTGCCCATCCTTCCTTCCTTCTCCATCCCCACCGTGTCAGAAGATATATGGGAGTGGAAACAGGAAAGATTTATGTCTCCAATTAGATGATAAAGATGAATCATCAATTAAGATAACTTAACACGTGTCTCTAAGTCTCACTTTGGTAGGGGATTTAGGTTAAATTAAATTATTTAGGTTAGTCCATAGTTAACTTATTTTTGATTTGATAACAAGAGTATTAACTCGGAAAGAAGTAGGTGGACTAACTTAGTTTAAATCTATTGTGATTTAGTAGTTAGTGGGTTAACTCAATAATATTTATAAGTAAAATATTGAGAGAGAGAGAGAGAGAGTGTGTATTTATTACGTATTTAACCCTTCAAAATCCACCTCTGGAGGTGAATTTCGAAGTCCAGGATTATTCCGGATTTAATACTCATCCTCCCAGTTTAGTCCAAGTTTAAATATCAAAATAATTTGGACTTCAAAATAGTTAAATCTAAACTAAACTATGACTAACTCAGGACTAACCATATATCAAAGTGAGGTTAATTGGTTTAGTAAACTCGGAGTTAATACGAAGTTAGCCCAGTACTAAAATGAGTATTGGAATCTGGCCATTAAAATAAGAGAGATAATTTAAGGTTAAATTTGAGTTACCCAAAAATAAATTCCCATCAAAATTGGGCTAAACATCAAGATAGTGATTTCTGTAATTACTTAATCGGACATCATGATCGAGGGGAAGGATGCGGCCCTTTGTTTCACGAGGGATGTTAAGTTAGATGCCATCTAAACCCTAAAAAGGTTTCTTCTTGGTGATCACGTGACTGTTGTTGGGTTGGGTTGCGTGGCCTGCCCATGTTTAAAGTAGAGACCTTTTTTTACGCAGTGACGGTGGACGAGCGAAAGCTCGTTTCCGGTGTCCCGTAACGACGAACGATCCAATAGCAGCTCCACACGTAGCGGAGCACGAATATTTTACGTCGCTCCTGCCGACAAGGTCTGCCTTCGTCCACAGACCCAGAGGCACCGACGTGGGCCGTCGCCCACGTGTTAGCAACGGACGGGCTAGCACGTGTCGCTGAAGGGCCGACTCAAGCTGACCCTCGGACAGCAATTTAAAGAGAAAGAGAGAAGACAGAGAAAAATAAAAGAAAATCTCTTTTTTCTCGGACAATATCTACAAGGCGACCCCATCGGAGGAGTTGTAGTGATCTCCAAGTCAAGCATAACCTGCTTATATTTATTAATTAATTATCACCGGGTGGGGAGGAGGAAAGAGGAAGCATCTACGAGCTTGCTTTGAAATCTCCGTGGAAATGTATTTTCAGTTCATAATTTTCTTATGATTTGGCTTTTGGGCTCTTGGAAATCTTTTTACGCATGGAAATTCCTTGGGATTATAATGCCATATACGAAGCATCTTGAAAACCATGAACCCTCACAGGAATCTCTTGACAGTCGACATGCATGGATTCTTTGGTATTATAATGCATATAAAAGCTCTCTTGGGACTTTTATATCCTCTAAGAAAAACTCCTCCTCATATGAATGATAGATAGATAGTCGTGTATAATCAATAAACAGTATATAATAGATAATGATTTCTTCAGTTTGAAGAGAGATTATTGTTTAAAAGTGTAAGAGTCATTCATATAAGTTGTTTTATAAAAAAATAGAAGTAATGTCTCCTAGAATGAAAAAGGAAAGATTAATTTGATTTTCCTTTCTTGTGATATAGATATAAACTTGGCCGACATCCCAATGGGGAAGAACATATAAAGGTGATTCACAAGGAGGAAGTGTCTATGAGGTTGAATCCAAAGTACTCGTTAATTTAATCAAAAAATATAAAGAATTAAATTGGAACTACTGGACTACTAAAGTGGAGTGAAAATGGGGGAGGGGATGGTCCTCATGATCTACTGTATTAAAAGAGAGTGCAGATCATGATTTGTCGACTCGGCTCGAGTACTCGGATCTAGTCACTGCTCCTTATCTCTCTCTCCTTCTCTGTGAGATTCCAACGACGATGGGATTGTGCTCCGGCGAGGATCGGACGGTGAGGGATGAGATCCGTTGATGGGCAGATTAGATTCTATAGTGGTGGAGGAGATCCGGCGGTGGGCGGACTAGATCTAGCGGTGCTGTGACAGGGAGGTGGAGGGGGAGGGATGGCAGCAGCGATGGAGGGGGGTGAGGCCGCCCGAGGCAAAATGAGAAGGGTCTATGTCTCCGGCTGAGGTGGGGGACTATCAACGTGGGGAAGTAGGTTGTCGGGATTGGGGTCCCGAGGAGGTGGTTTGCGAATAGGGGGGCTGTCGGAGTGAGGGAAGAAAGGGGTTGTCAGGATGAGACTTTTACATGTGATATGGGGAGCGACTCAGGCCGAGTCAGATTGAGTCGCATATGACTCGGGAGTATCGTATCGAATTAAGAAATTTCTGATTCGATATGCAACACCAAGTCGATGAACCACGGTGCAGATACGCCAATAAATTAAAATTAATAGAAATCTCTCTAAAATATGCATGAAAAATATGAAATAACAACGATGCCTCCTCATCATACAGCTTGACCAATCTAAGTTGACACTGAAAAGTTGGGAGGGGGGTCACGTGCTGGAGGGGGAGTGGACATGTGATGCCCTTCTTTTGGGGGCTCATGTTAGGGGGCGTGACGGTTGTTGGAAGCTGCCTTTACCCCTTTTTTTTCAATTAAGTGTTTCTTTTTTCATATATACTCCTATTCAAACTTAAAATTACTTACATTTTATCTTAGATTCATATTTGTACGTATTTTTTGTATATAAATTAAGTGAGATATATGTCATTGTCTTTTGTATTAACAAATCGATGAAGCTTATTAAGGTGAGATAAAGGAGAAGAGAGAATATTTTATGAATATTTATCACATAAATAATATATGATATGAGAAATGTTTGTATAAAGGGTATATGTGCAAATATAAGTATAAGATACAGTCTCACACAATTATTTTCTAAAAAGCTGTGTAGACAAAAAAAATCCCTTAATTAATGAAGAGGTGGGAGAGCGCTTCCTCTCCTTTGTTTTATGTCGCTGATCCGACGGTCCCCTGATCCGATGACGTAATCACCGACGCGACGATCACGTGGCCCGGCGGGTCAAGACGGATCCGCTGTCTCGTGGGCAGGTTTATACGGGTATGCTGTCCCGAGTCGGGGTAATTTTTATTTTTTATTTTTTATTTAAAGGTGGCTGTTACTGAAAGTAAGTTATACACTTATACGGATATGCTGTCTACCCACGCTATCAAAATTTCCATCGGCAACTCGGGCCAAGTTTATTTGACTCACTCCGAGTCCAACCGACTTTTTTTTTCTGGATCAGATGGAAATCGAGTCAATCTATCCGGACAAGTAGACGAACCTTAGGTAAGTTTGGAACGGACGTGGGGAAATTTTTTTAAGGATTCTAATTATTAGAATTCTCATCTTCTTAAAAATATTTTTAAATGTCTCAATATTCTATCAACTTTTATTTTATACGAATTTTTAAGTTTAGAGGGACATATGAGAAAAAAAATTAAAATCTCTAAAAATTGTTTAAAAATAATTTTCTTTCTCTCTCTCTCTCGATTCTGAAAAAATCTCGACACTCCGTTCCAAACACAGTCTTAGTTACGAGAGAGCGGATCACATGTTTACCTTGTGCTCAGCAGTATTTATATTACTGTTAGAGTATACTATTTTTTATTTTTATTTAAGTATTAAAAAATAAATAAAGACGAGAATCGTTCTTTCCATTGTTAATATTGATAATTAATTTACTGGTATAGGAGAACAGATGATCGGCTCTGCACGAACACATAGCTTTTCTCCTCCACAGTTGTCTTGCTTTCTTCAATTGTGTGAGAGTCTGAATCTTCAACTGGTTCCCACCGGCATTTGAGAGATTGATGTAAGTTTAATACTGAATCACACAAGTTGGTCTTAGGAGTTTGGATGTCAATTTGTATGATTTGAATCAGATTTTTCTTTTTAAAAAGCTGGGAAACAACAATGGAACGACATGAGCAAGTGTAGTTAGGAACGTTTATAAATGTAGAATAATTTTAAGTACAACTAGGTGTGCATTTTTTAGGAGTTTTATTGTATGACTGTCTTTATAAACGTCCTTTTTCACATTTTGATTTGCTCGTACATTAGCTGACATAAATTTCACAATTTTTTTTATAAACATTTAATCATGTCATCCTTTGGCCACAATGTTGTTGGCCTCATAGTTTGCGTGATTTATATCTGATCGAGATCGTCTTAATTTGGTACGGTACTCTCAAATCGCATGTCACTTGGGTCGACTCGGTCCGAGTCCATCCCGTCCTCCCCCCAGGTAGCCCCTTTCTTTCCCCACTCCGCCGCCCCCTGCTCACAAACCAACTCTCCTGGCCCCTCAACCTCGGTAGTCATCTCTCCCATATCGACAGCCCCCACCTCGGCTGACAGTACCTCTCTCTCAGCTTAAATCGGCTTTGAAACGTCTCGAATATGACCAAACTCACCTCTTTTAAGTTTCTTCAACGATAGATCTATCTCTCGACCGTGCAAACACATCGGAAAGCGGCCCGATCACGTCGGTCAACTGCTCCGGTGATGACCCGCCCTGACTCGGTCAAGCTAAGATGGATTTGAGATCGATTTTTCTTAGATCCGATGTGATACGTCTGAGTCACATGAGTCAATGTGAGTCATCTAACCATAATTGATCAATGACTATGGTTCTCTCCCTCGTCCATAGGTATGAGAACGTCCCGGAGAGAAAGGGAGGTATGTTTGAGAAGGTTAGGGAAATATATCCCATTTTTTGCTGCTATTTTCATGAAAATTGCACATTTGGATTAGAGCAATATTGTTACGGTATCATACTTCTTATTATTTACATTTATTTGCAGTTGTTTGATCATCTGATCACCGTTGGAATT
Source organism: Amorphophallus konjac (assembly GCA_022559845.1). Taxonomy (NCBI): domain Eukaryota; kingdom Viridiplantae; phylum Streptophyta; class Magnoliopsida; order Alismatales; family Araceae; genus Amorphophallus; species Amorphophallus konjac. Next base: position 159,169,090 of record CM040129.1, on the reverse strand, counting down.
TGCAGTTGTCCCGATCATTTAATCTTGATTCATGCATCAAGAATGTTCTCCTTATAGTGTAATTTTTTTTAAAGTCTCCTTATAGTGTAATTTGGTACAAGGGTTTGGTAATTCTACATTAAATTCCAAAGCAAAATATCTAAGTAGTTAGCCTAAATGTTACTCCATCAAATGTCACGCTTGTCCCCGGTGCTCTTGTGAATCATGCCACACCTTTCACCGACGAGAGATTCTTAGCGCCCAGATGATGTCAACCTCACAGCATCTCCAAATAACTTCTCCCATGCTATTATCACATGCAACCACCCTGTGCGCCTTGCCCTGCCTATGATTAATTGATCAGCCTCCCACACTTGAGAGGGCATTCCCATCTCGTTGGTCCCCTCATCTTCATGAAACTCTAATAATCACTCTGATAATGAAATAAGGGTCGGTCAAGGTGAGTTATTTTATCGGCTCGTTCTTATTCTAATTTGACAGTAAGACTATCGTAACTGTAGTCAGCTAAAGTTAAGACCTTAAATCTTAGATTAACTCGTTCAATTCTCTCACAAGAATACTCGACTTGATCTTAATTTTTAGATTAAATTATCAAATTAATAATTATTCTAACTCAAAGATAAATTAAACGAATTTCATCTCGATTAACTTATTCTAATTTATTATCAAGGTGACCTTAAATATTCACGAACAAAGTGTCCCTAGAGATACGAGACAGCTTACTCAGGAAAGTCTCATGGTTACACCCTCCACCTAAAACCCAAACCAAATCTATTGACTTGACCCCCACTGTAGCAATGATTCAAGTCATGTGGAGAAGTCTGAGGGGAGCCCCCCAGTGAGCGAAACTTGGGAAGGGGAGGGGCAATAATGTAATTGTGGGGACATTTTGGTGGGTGGGAATTTGTCCTCAGACTTTGAGAGGAGAATATTTTAAGTTGGATGGGGGGCCATTTTTAAGCTTTCTCTTCCCTTGCTCCCCTCCCCTCCCCTTCCCCTTCCCCCTCTCATTCTTTTTAATAGTCTCCAGCTTCTAGATTCATCTCCCTGGTCTCTCCTGATGTTCACCGCCCATGTGGCTTCCCCAAATTCTGCCAACTCCTCCAGCTGCCGCAGAAATCTGCCTCCTACTGTGCTCACCGACGAATTCTAGAAGCTGGGTTCACCTCTGCTCCTCTCCGGTTCCCCCTTCTCCTCCTGGTTTCCTTTGGTCCTGATTCCGATTTCTGGGTCTTCCTGTGAGGAATTTTGGGGGGGGGGGAATGGGTGTTTTGCAGTGGGTCTCTGGGGTGATTGCTTGAATGGGGGAAGAAGTGAGGAGGCGCGGGAAGAACAGCGTGATGCTGTGGCAGTAGTAGTTGGATACCTAATTATACATACAATTAAAAGAGGGTAGCCATGACTTGGAAGAGCAGAGGTGGAGCGGATGCGGCTTCGAGGAACACGGTGTCGAGGAAATGGACCTTGTTGCTCTGCCTCGGCAGCTTCTGCGCCGGCCTCCTCTTCACTAACAGGTGGTCTCGTCTTCGTCATCTGTCGGTCGATTCATCTTCTGGGTTCCCTTAGTTCCTTGTGATCTTCACCATCTGTCAGTCAAGGTCTCATTTTTCCTGACCTTTTTTTGCATCTGGGCTATGCTTGGTGGGAAAACAAATATGTTGGTTCCAAGAGATGTAGGTGGATCAATTCCGCGATGAGTTACTCATTACTCTTTGTGGTCCGGGTAATTTCCAATTGTTGATGCTATTCACATGTTTCTTTTTCGACATTAATTTGTTTTCTTTTCGAGACACCAGGAACTCGAGTTTGACGTAGATCTGGATCTCGTCTCTGTTTCGTGGTCTACGCTTGCTTAATATATCTGTAAATGCAGGTCAATGTTTGAAATACAAGTTTGTGGGAAAGTAGATCAATTTTAATCAAGTGTCCGCAGCTGCTCTTGTGGTTGGCTTTGTATTACATAGAATGACTTGCATTTATTGTTTACTTGGGTGAAAAATGTGGATTCCTTTCTTCCTCTGACCTACTGGTGCCTTACGTAGTCCCTTTATCTGCCCAGGAATATGTCAGAGTTAGTTTACTCGTAAACGCCACGTTCCTTGTTTAAAGATTCCAAAATATATTCCACGTGCGTCTAATTTCTTGGAGGAAATATTATTAAGACTGTATGTCCTGCCGCATTTTTAACTTGAAGAAGGAAGTCCGACAAGCGAAAAAGCTATTAAGTCATTATGACTAATGGAACTACAGGGATCCAAATCTATGTTTAGATGGTGCAGCAGGGATTTCTTATGCAATGGTTCTTCAAAGAAGTGAGATGAGAAGTTTTTTTTCAGTTCTATGTCACATAGACCACTCTAAATGATGTCTCATCATGAAATCCGCATATTCCTTTCCGGGGAATTGCTTAATATCTTATTCGTCTTTTACTGAGATACATTGAAAATCTTGTAGAATTTGGTGCAATTCTCTAGTGTTTTGTACATGATGCTTTCAAACTATGTGCTGTGTTTGGCTCATTGATTCCCAAAAGACAGAATCTGCATCTCTGCTATGTTAACCATCATCTCATATGTTGCTTTATGAAATGACTATGGGTGTGTCTCTGATAGGTTATTCTTTCCTTATCTGAACATCATATGGTCTAATCTTGAAATTTGGAAACAGAATGTGGACGATACCTGAAGCTAAAGAGATTACCATGCCAAGTAGGGCACAAGAAGATAAGATGCAGCTAGTTTCAGGAGGATGCGATTCAAAAGAAGTGAGGGGTTTAACCTTAATTTTATTCATAACTTTGCACTTTTCACACATTAGAATTTGTGTTTGTCTTCCATGTAGAATGTCATGTTTATATAATTGGTTTCTCTATTTTCCCTGGTCATTTTTATTAATAAGTCATTTTATGATTCCCCCCCTATCATCATCAGAAAGAGGAAAAGAGGGATCCAAAGGACATACTAGGAGAAGTATCCAAAACTCATTATGCTATACAGTAAGTTTTTATAGTCCCTATTTCTTTTGGATCATGTCATGATGTTGGATTCTGTCATAGTTTCTAGGTGATCTGTTGCATTTACTATGTGGAGAAGTTTCTCCCAGACTCACACAACATTGCAAATGCAGGACTCTGGATAAAACTATTTCAAACTTAGAAATGGAATTAGCAGCTGCAAGAGCTGCACAAGAGTCTATACTCAATGGTTCTCCAGTATCAGACAACCAAAAACTCACTGAAACAAATGGTCAACGGAAATATCTTATGGTTATAGGAATTAACACTGCCTTTAGCAGTCGCAAAAGAAGAGATTCAGTTCGAGCTACATGGATGCCACAGGGTACAGCTATCCTTCTGCTTATGCTTAAGTCAGATTCAGAAGTTTTTCTGTTGTCACTTTGTTTAATAAATTAAAAAAATCATGACATAGGTGAAAAAAGGAAGAAGCTGGAGGAAGAGAAGGGCATAATTATTCGTTTTGTTATTGGCCACAGGTGACATCTGCTTATCCTTAAACTCTAGGACTCTTACTTGATATTTGGCGCTTTGGTTGCTTGTTTTCCTCCACCTGTTAATATATGTATGTGCAGTTTACTTTTTCCTTATTCATGTATTTTAAATGTATACACTATCTAAAAGCTTGCATGTGCTAGTGAATAATGGCTTTATTAGTTTTGGGGTCACTTCTCAATTGATAAATGTGCATCAAAGTGCATTATTATCTCTAATTGTCTAGGGAAGGAATATGTTTGTCTTATTACTACAAAACTTTCCATGAAAGTTAATGGGTAGTTTGCTCACAAGCAGTTTAGACTTGAAACCGTTAGCTTATCACTTTCTTGTTAATAGTTTGTCTGGCATTTTATCTTTCAATCAACAATAAGACTTGCAGTAATATAACAAGCAAAATTCCCCAGATTTATACTATTTCTAAAATTTCCTGGATTTACACTATTTTTTCTTTTTCCCATATTCTGTGGTCTAAGCACATGAACATGATTTTCTCCTCAGGCAAAATCAGTTTGCTTTACCCCACTTTGGGAGTAAAATCTGAGGTTGGTCGGTTAAGTGTTGTCTTTTTTTGGTTGTGTGCATGAATTATTAGAAGTTCTGTTGTGTGCTAAAGAGTGAAGTTGGACTATTACAACAACGGATGGGGAGTACCTACATACAAGAAATTATGCTAAACAATATTGTAGGAGACAGACTGGTTCAGGCCGCTCTGGGCCCTGGACCAGGTCTATTTACACCTTAGGGTCTCAGGTTCATTACCGGACCCACTAAGGTGGATCCGGTTAACTTAAAGCCTATGTTTCTATTTCCAGAAATAGCCTTGGTTTAAGTTGATGTAATAGGGGCTGTTCTATCATTGCTTGTTATTAGTTTAACCTAATAAGAGAGATGAGGAGGGCACAGCCTGAACCCAAACCACCACTCTTCCTTTTCTGCGCCACCTTCTTCCTCCTCTCTCTCCCTCTCCCCTTCTCTTCTTTCTTTTCTGTACTTTTCATTCCAGCAACATGTGAACAAGAAAATCAACATGGTATCAGAGTCAGGTTTGATTTTTTTGTAGTGCTCACATCTCCTCATCTATTGCACACAGCCATTTAGGATCCCTTACAATTTCTGTGAAGGCTTTAGGCATAGTGACAGTAGCTAATGCAGTGACAAAGTCATGAAAAGCAGACAGTTGAGACTAAGTGACAAATGTACACTCTCTACTACCTTTTCGAAGAGCAATGGGTAACTCAAGGTCAAGAGGCAATAGATGGGTGACCTGGGGGTTTAGCAAGTTCATGAGAAGGACATTCCACAGTCTAGTCCTCCACTCTCTTCGGCCATTTGGAGTAGGTGATCAACTCTTAAGGTGGCTTATTAGTGACAGGATGATTCCCAGCTTCAAGTGATGATTCTTTTGTGGCACCATTTTGAGCAGACAACTCCTGACACAAGGAAGGAGGAGTTCGAAAGCGCAAGTCAGAAGGATGTGGAGTGGAGCCGAACACTACCCTCCTCGAGAAGGAGCATGAGAGGTGCAGACAGACTTTGTCTCACTAAAGGTGACATCTTTGAGACATGCTTCTGGCTGGTCTTGGGGTCAGGACACTTGTACCCCTTTTGAGTTGTAGAGTAACACAGAAACACACCCTTTATAGCACGAGGGTCAAACTTAGTAGATCATAGTCGAAGACAGTGAATAAAGCACAAACAAACTCTGGGAGGTAGAGGGAACAAAGGGTGACTGGGATATAGAAGGGCAATGGGAGACTTAAATCCAATCACTCTGGATGGCATACGATGGATGACATAGGCTGTAGTAAGAACTGTCTCGCCCCCAAAACCTTTTGGGAAGATTGTGTTGAAGAAGAAGAGCCCTCGCCGTCTCCAACAAGTGTCTATTCTTCCTTGTAGCCATCCCATTCTGTTGGGGGGTGTAGGCACATGAAGATTCATGAATGATCCCCTCCTGCTCAAGGAAAAATTCTAGATTTCTTGTAAAAGCTCTTTTGCATTATTAGATCGGAACTTTTTATTGTTTTCTCAAACTTATTGTGTATCATTTTATAGAAGACTTCGATTACCCTTGAGACTTCTTCTCTTGATTTTAGTAAGTAAATCCATGTATAGTGGGCATAGTCATCAATGAAGCTTACAAAATAGCGAAAACCATACAAAGAAGGGACATGAGATGGTCCCTAGACATTAGAGTGAACAAGCTCAAAAGGAGCGGAACTTTTATTCATTGAAGTGGAAAATTGGGTACGACATTGTTTTGCAGATTGACAAACTTGACGGCTGAGTGACTCTAAAGTCACTTGATCAAACAACGTAGGAAACAAAACTCTCAAAGGCTTAAAAGACAGATGACCAAGATGAGAGTGCGTTTACATCTTGACCAACATTAGAGCTAAAAGCTGCACCCTTTCTTAGCTCAAAGTAGTGGAGGTCTCCTACTTCACGTCCAGTCCCAATCTTTTGCTTTGTCCTTAGGTCCTAAAAAACACAATGGTCAGGGAAGAATGTCACTGAACAATTTAAGCATTTGGTGTTACTGTTACAGATAAAAAGGTTCATAGACAGAGTGGGAAAACGTAAGGCAGAGGGCAAGATAAGGTGGTTGTCTAGTTTAATATCACCACGGCCTGCAATAGTGGCTTTTGAACCATCTGCACTAGTCACTTTATCTTGACCAGAGGCAAAAGAGTAAGAGGAGAACAATGTGGAAATACCGGTCATATGACCTGTCACACCAGAGTCTATGACCTAGGGATAATGGGCTTGAGGAGCGGAAGTTGTGCTCAGTGCAATACCAACAATACCTGACTGTGTACAAGTGGAGGGTACAGAGGAACTGCTTCCAAGCTGCGACAGGAGCCTCTGGAGTTGTGTAATGTCCTGCGAGGAGATCCCCAGAAGGGCTAAACCAGAGGAACTCATTGATCCAGGACTAGGGGAGGGGGTTGACGGACCACCTATAGGGTGGGTTACAACTGCATTGCTCTTTGCTACTTGTTCCTTCTTCACATTTTTGAACTTTAGGGGTTTTTTCTCATGGTGCAAATCTCAACAATCATCAACAGAGTGATTCTCACGACCACAGTGACTACATGTCTTGCCTGTGTTTGGTTTGCCCCTTTATTGATTTGATGCTTCATTTTTCATTTTTTTGTCCAACACCTACTAAGGCTGAGAATTCTCCAACACTTGGATTGTTTGATGGTCTGGTATTATCATTCATGGCTCTCCTACGGCTTTCTTCATTTAAGACCTTGAAGTACACTTGCTCCAGGGAGGGAAATGACTCCATACTCAAAATTTGTCCCTTAGATTTTCAAATTCTAGGTTAAGACCAGACAAGAATTTGAATACCCTAGTTCTTTGAACATAATTCAAGTGCTTCCTTTGATCCTTTACACATGACCAGTCATCAATAGTGTAGCAATCAAGATCTTCCCATTTGCTTTTGAGGGTGCCAAAATACGTAGTGACAGAGAAACCTCCCTGCTTCAAATCATGTATTTCATTGGTCAATTGATACACCTGGACTACATCTTGTTTTTGTCCGAACATTTCTATCAGAAGTGTCCACATCTTCCTTGCACTCTTGCACTGAAGAATGATTGGTTGGATTTCAGAACCAACTGAATTCAAAATCCAGGACATAACAATGCTGTTTTCCATGTGCCATTTGTCATATTCTGAATCTTCGAGAGCTGGCTTCTTTATTTCTCCGTTGATGTACCCACTCCTGCCACGGCTGGTGATGTAGATTTCTGCTGCCACTGACCATACCATATAGTTATTTTCATTTAACCTCATAGGTGTAATCTGAAGAGAAATATTCTCGCTGACCATAGGAACAAGTGAGGGGTCTACAGATCTATGAGACTTAGAGATGACCTTAGATTGCATAGAATCTGACATTGGTACTCAACCTGCTAATCACAAAGATACCAATTCATGGCAGGGTAACTTCCCTTCCTTTTCCTTTCTGTTCTCTCCCTTCCCTTTCTTGTACACACTCTCCAAACTGCGGCAGCAACCTGCGACCTGTTGGAAAGGAAATAAGTGTGCACAGTAGGATGACTCCATCTCCATGTTAAACAAGTCCTCAACTAGGAGTAGCCAGCTGTGATTTGTTTCAGTAGGGAGAGGGGCAGACTGCCTTGGAGGAGGGGGGAGGGGTGGACAGATCACAATTCACAGCGAAAACAGTGGACAGAAGGATGACTTCCCTGTTAAACACTCCTTGACCAGGAGCAGCCGGCTGCGATTTGTTCCAGCAAGGAGAGGGGCAGATTGCCTTGGAGAAGGAGGCGGACTGGCACGACCACAATGAGGATGGAAGACTTGAACACCAACTGTTCTTGAAGTTGGCTGCGGTCTTCAACTTCATGACCTGGAACACCTTGAAGCTGCACAACCGCTTCACATGGACAGGTCAACAGACCGCATCAGCACTGCACCACAGCGAGGATGGAAGACTTGAACACCAACCACATACGTGGGAGGGGCCGGACAGGCCCTAGACTGATCATTCGCTCTCAATGTTCTCAGTCAATTTATGCATTCACCAAGGACTTCTCACATGCAAGCAGTGGACCACATTCTTCGCTATGTCAAGACATGTCCAGGACGAGGAATTGTGTTTACTAAGTTTGCTGGACTTCAAGTTGAAGGATATGCAGATACTGATTAGGTCGGTTCTCGAGATGACAGGCGTTCCACTATAGGATATTGTGTCTTTCTTGGAAACAATTTGATAGCTTGGCGAAGTAAAAAGCAGTCTGTGTGTGCTCGTTCCAGTGCTGAAGCAGAGTATCGGGCCATGGCACATGGCTTGGTTGAGTTATTGTAGCTGAAACACCTGTTGCAAGATATTGACTTCTTCCACTTCCTTTGAACCTTTATTGTGACAACAAGGTTGCTATCAACATAGCCAACAATCCTGTGCACCATGACAGAACTAAGCACATCGAAATCGACAGACATTTCATTCAGGAGAAGCTTGATTATGGAGTCCTTTGTCTACCCTCATTCGATCTAGAGATCAGCTCGCTAATGTGTTTGTTAAAGGAGATACATGGGAGACACACTAGGCTGTCCTAGTCAAGCTGTGCATGAACGATATCTATGCTCAGCTTGAGGGGGAGTGTAGGAGATAGACTGGTTCAGGCCGCTCTGGGCCCTGAACCGGGTCTGTTTAGACCCTCAGGTTCGTTATTGGACCCACTAAGGTGGATCTGGTTAACTAAAGCCTATGTAACTGTTTCCAGAAATACCTCTGGTTTAAGTTGATGTCACAGGTGCTTGTCTGTCATTGTTTGGTATTAGTTTAACCTAATAAGAGAGATGAGGAGGGCGCAGCTTGAACCCAAACTGCCACACCTTTTCTGCGCCATCTTCTTCCTCCTTTCTCTTTCTCTTCCTCTCCTTTCTCTTCTGTACTTTTCATTCCAGCAACATGTGAACAGGAAAATCAACAAATATCATATGGTATATTTAGTGAATCTTATATCTTTAGAAAGAGATTTGTGGGATTTTCAATAGTAATGGAAGATATTACATTAAACTGATTGTTATACGACAAAATATTTGAATTACCTAAACATTATTGAACTTCAGTTCATAACACAATGGAAGATAGAATTAGGATCAGGACTTGGATCTGGTAGGCCTGGGTTCCAGGTCAGAGTGATTGGTTGATCCAACGGAAGTGATTAAATCCAGTTGAAAATATACCAAAAAGTATTTATATTAATATAAAAATTTAACAGTGTTTTGTACAGCTGTCGGAAAGGGTGAAAGGGTGGTGGCAGTAGTTGACTGCAATGGTGGGTATCATTGGCTCAGGTCACTCGGCAACACTCCTGCTCTGGGTGCCCCCCTTCTTTTTTGCGACTATTGGCGAGGGTCTGTCGGCAGTGCTGGAAATTGGGCCAGTTCTGGCTCTTGTTGTTCGCTGTTGGCTGCTGCGATTGTTGCTTTCAAAAATCAAGGGTAGAAAGACCAAAAGGGGGGTGTTAGACACTAACCCTCTTTTGTTAATGGAGGCTAGGTTGGGCTGGCTCAGATTGACCGATTTGTCCTTAGAAATATCTTAGTTGTCTTCTTTGTTTTTCCTAAATAGAATTTTCCTAGTCAGGATTGGTTTCCAAGGCTAAAAGCAGATAGGCCACTGCTGATGCCAACCAGGACCAGGGGATCCTGCAATCCATGCATTGGACATTTCATTTCTGATTACTTATTATGTTATAAGAAAATCTTGCAATCGAAAGCCATGCACTTATACCGGGATTGCAATATTATATATTGTCTTTGCTGGCAGTAGCTATTTAATTTACTTCTTACACTGGTTTCTGGATACACAAACTAAAAGGTTTGGGTTAAAAAAGAAACAGACAAAGTGCTGCTTCTTTCCCCCTAAATTATCCTCCGCAACATGGAACACCATCTCACAATATTCTTGTGAGATCTCGTGAGAATATTGGCCTCACATCAATACAGCATGCGAGTTTGTAAGTTGCTGAAACAGGGTGAGCTTGTTTGTGTGGATTTTAAGGCGAAAACCAGCCAGTCTAACGAGGCCAGTCCATGGGGGAGGCCTGAGACTGGGAACTAAGGCTCTCTTTCCTTGGCCCTCTCTCAGTTCACCTCCATTAGACTGCAGTGGAGTTCCTGCCCCACACATTGAGCTCCTGTTGGCAATTGAGCTGCAAGCGAGTGAGCAGAAGGATGATTATCCACTCTCCCACCTTTTGGATACAAATGGAGCACCATTACCATTGGACTGTGGACAAGCTAGAAGCAGAGTAGCTCGGCAATTGAGCAGAAGGAAAGCAAAGCCTTGTCACCCATTTTATCCTTATGGAAATGAGCTTTATTTTCCAAAAATACCTTTCAAAAATGGTCACAAAAGAGAGGTAGGAGCTACCATTCCTCATTTAGCCAGTAAGTTTAATGCCTAGAAGAAGAATAAGGGATCCTTAATTTATAAATCTCTGGCTAGTTACCAAGAAGAAAGTATTCTTAATTATTAGAGAGATGTTCACCAAATGATTATTAAACTCTTAAAAGCACAATTACTTTTCAGAGTGCTCCTGTAGAGACTAGATCAGAGCCCCTTATGCATAGGGATTGTCAAGTTGTTGGTGTGAAGGCGTTAATAGTTTGTCCAATGGTATTGAACGCTTCACATCCAGTACAGTCAATTTTATATATGACTACAGTCAAGTGATTCTAGAATAAGCAGATGACAATAGTTCTGATTAGGATATACGGTTGAATAAATTTAAGAGCCAAAATAAAATTTTAAGATCTCTGTTGGATATGAAGCAACAATATTGTGATGATCATTTTGATAAAAGGATTCAAGAGGAATTTTGATTCAATCAGGTCTATTCTCAGTTAAATCAGCAACTAGAAGGCTTTTGCAAGGGGGGCAGAGAGTGGACTGGTATAAGCAGGTCTGGAACAGGAGGTTGCCAATCAAGATAAGGATCTTCTTATGGAAAATAGCTTGGAACAGAATTTCGACAGCGTTTACAGGTTAAGGCCAGATATCAGAAAATGGTGTATCTTCTGCGGGTACTACAAGGAGACAGCTGCCCACTTGTTTCTCAAATGTGGAATCATACATTCTGTGTGGCTTCAGCTGCGCAAGAGCTTAGATATCAAGTGGACGAACTGCAACAACGCCCATGAACTTTTGAGGGATTGGGATAAGTATCTTGGGGAAGAGGGAGAGGATATATGGAGGTTCTGCCTACCATATGCTGTGGTCAATTTGGAGAGAAAGAAACCTAAGAATTTTCAGTGAGGAATTCAATCATCCATCTTCCATCATTAATAATTGTGTCAAATGTATTACCGTCTGGTATGTCAGTGCATATGGGTCTCAAACTGGACAATCATCTAGTCTGCAGAAGATGAAGGATGGTAAAAAGTTAACTTTGTAAGCTGATATCTTAGTGTTCTGGCTACAGTAGCCATTGGGGGGGGGTTGATCTCTACCATCTTGGTAGAGTCTTTTTCTTTCATTTTCTTCTTTTTTCTTGGATGTTCCTTTGTATCATCTTATTTTTTTTTAGTTCAATGAATTGTGGCCTGTTGGTCGCCTTCCAAATAAGGACCAAGGATCATATAAAGAGATCAATTGTAATCCGTAGATAAATCACAAATTGCTGTTGGTCAGTACGATGAGACCTTGGTATGACTAGGTCAAATGCAAAGAGATTAATCATAACATATTTACAGATTCAGAAACATCTATTTCCAATTACAGATCATAGTTGAAATGCTATTTGAAACAGATGTTTCCAACTATGTTGCCATTTCTGACATTTATTATTGGCAATGGAGTCAAAAAACTTTGGGCTCCATTTCCGACCCATTTCCAAGCCCTACATAAAATAGGACGTAGCCTTGATACATAGTTGTGGGATGTCTTTTCCCCCCCTCTCCTATACTTTGTTTGAAAAATGAAAATAGGTCCTAATTGTTCTTACTCTATAATGCATGTATACTTGAATTTTTTAAATTCTGATTGTAATAACAAACATTTCATGAAAATTGTTTAAAATTTGATAAAAAATCACCATTGTTAAAGAGCTGACCATTATGCCAGTTAGGCAATCTGCCTGAGCGAAGGGGGATTTGGGGGTGGGGGCTGTCTGGAAGATAAAGTTCCAAAACTACTGTAAGTCCATATGCTGGGAGTTCTACAATCTTTCACAATGACCTCATGCCACATAAAATAGGACTTAGTTTTGATACATAGCTGTGGGATGTTTTATCCCCCCTCTCCTATACTTTGTTTGAAAAATGAAAATAAGTCCTAATGGTTCCTATTCTATAATGCATGTATACTTGAATTTTTTAAATTCTGATTGTAACAAACATTTCATGAAAATTGTTTAAAATTTGATAAAAAAACCATCATCGTTAAAGAGCTGACCATCATGCCAGTTAGGCACTCTGCCTGAGCAGAAGGGGGATTTTTTGGGGGCTGGGGGCTGACCGGAAGATAAAGTTCCAAAACTACCAATAGCAGTTTGCACTATGAGAGTTTTTAAATATTGATGTTAGAAATTGTGTTGTTGAGATGGAGTTTTCTTTTCCTTTTTATTTATTTATTCCGGGATCACAAAAGCAGAACATTGACGTAGTTGCTTGGTTTCTGCCAGCGCTACATCAGGTGGTATTCTGGATAAGGCCATTGAAGCTGAGGATAGAAAACATGGAGACTTCATGAGGCTGGTATGGCTTCTTTAACATTCTGTTGGTATCTCTTCCTACTTCTGTTACAACCATGTAATTATTCTTTGCATTTAGTTGTTAGGGATCTTCTTGTGGTTCTAAAATTTAAAGCAAATTTTTATTCGTTTTGCAGGAGCATGTTGAAGGATACCTTGAATTATCAGCCAAAACTAAAGTTTACTTTGCAACTGCTGTTTCTTTGTGGGATGCTGACTTTTATATCAAAGTTGATGACGATGTGCACGTAAATATTGGTGAGCCAATATTAACTAAATTCCTTCTTATTCATAGGAAAAACAATGCAGATTTGGCTTTCTATATTCTCAAGTGGCTTTAGCAGTTTAACTACGTCAAAAATTGTTGTTACTGTTACAAATCTCGTCTTAAAAGTTCTCATGCTTCTAACCTGGAAAGTGGCACATCAAAAAATATTAGTCTTTTCCGCATACATTGTCTAGGTCAGTGAATCCTGTTCCTGCTGCATACTCCTGGTATCAATTCCAAGGTAGCATTCAACTGATAGGTATTTTATAGTTGTGCAGTACTGACTGATGAACCATCAGTATTCTATGCTGTGGTGTTGATATTTGAGATTCAGGTTCTAGGTTTAGCCCATGGATCCTTGATGATGTTTCGTTGAGTAGGTCATATACAATAATCATATACCTGGAGGATACTAATTATATTATGAGGGTTTTGAAGCTCAAGTATAAGATGTATGGTGGTTGACACAGATTAATAGCAAATAAATATGGTGACTTGAATCCTTTTTGTTAGGACATTCGAAGAGGCCAATCTGTTAAGACCTTAATTTCAAAGTTAAATCTGTTGAGTTTTCTTAGATTCTAAATTTAAGTCCAGGTTACTTGCTTCCTGTGGACAACTGATTATGTTAATATCTGATCATTAACCTAGGAATTTTGTTTTTTTAATTGATATTTGACAGTGATGGATTATTAATAACAGATTGTATTGACATCAGTTTTAGAAGCCACTGGACTCATTGATAAAAGACTTTGCACATTTCATATCCTTTGTAAAGATGAATGAGAGGATGTTGTTGCTAGTTTTGGTTTTCAATGAAATTTTGTACTGATGGTTTCAAATTCTTGCAGCGACGCTGGGAACTACATTGGCTAGACATCGTTCAAAGCCTCGGGTGTACATTGGTTGTATGAAGTCAGGTCCTGTCCTGGCTCAAAAGTGAGTAAACTACAAATACATTCTGTAAACAAGCATAACACTCTGCGTACAGAGTATATCATTGTGAAAAGTTATAATCTGGATACATTCATCATTGGACAGGGGTGTGAGATATCATGAGCCCGAACACTGGAAATTTGGTGAGGAAGGAAATAAGTATTTCAGACACGCTACTGGTCAGCTCTATGCCATTTCGAAAGACTTGGCCACATATATATCCATAAACCAGTAAGCTTGCATTCACGTTCAGTTTGTCCTTACTCAGATTTTCTCCATAGGCAATTCACAGATTATCCACAATTATCTCAGGCATGTGCTACACAAGTATGCGAATGAGGATGTTTCACTGGGATCTTGGTTTATTGGGTTAGATGTGCAGCATATTGATGATCGAAGACTTTGTTGTGGTACTCCACCAGGTGTCATTCTATTTCATCTTTGCCCTATTTCCTTTGTTGTCCCCTTGTTTTGTAAACTCATTACCCCTGTACAGGGTATATTGTGGTCTTGTGTAAATTGAGGCCTTCATTCTAGGTGCAGCCAAGACGAAAGAAATTAGGTTTTAGGGAGAACATGGTCTGAGATTGTCATGCTCAAAATGGTGTTAAAAAGTATTCCCATGTTTGAAAACCGATGTACAAAAAGTAAAGCTTTTAGATAAAATATCTTTTCCTTACAGAAACCTCTGCGAAGCTATTACTACACTCATTTGAATCTAGTAACCAGCTACTGCGTTCCCTTCTACCTACAGTCAGTCTGTATAATAGTAAATGTTCGAAGTTTTTAAAGAGGTACCTAATGGTTTCACCTTCCAGGTAGTGTTGTCCATATTCCAAAACAGTAAAACTATAACATGGTTCATTAAGTTGCTCTATCTCTCAAAGTACATGTTCAACCTGTGAATAACATGAGCACCTGGAATTGCAAGTCTTGCATCTAATTGCCACAATCTCATAAGAATGAAGCTAATATTCAACTTTGTACTGCAGACTGTGAGTGGAAGGCACAGGCTGGCAACATCTGTGTCGCTTCATTTGATTGGAGCTGCAGTGGCATATGCAAATCTGCGGAGCGGATCAAGGAGGTACATCAACGCTGTGGCGAGGGCGAAAATGCTTTATGGAATGCAGTCTTCTGATGAAGGTGGTGCTTCCCTTGTGTTGACTATGCCTAAAGTGGGTTTCTTATATCATTTTCCTGCGTGAGGGTGTGGTATACAAAAATGTCTGTGTTCAAGATGAAAGAACTTGTAGATAACTGCTCCTTGGGAGGGGCCTTCTCCATTTTAGCAGAGGAGATCCCCAAGAGGCAGAATAGGAACCACGGGAGAGAGGGAGAGAGGAAAGCAAGGGAGGTGGGCTGTTCGTGACCCCACCCCAATTCTTTGAAATGCTTGGGTGGCCATGTTGTATGTTAACCTTCTCTATATGGCTGCCAGTATTGTAATAATCGCTAATCTTTCCGGGCAGTGATTCGCTGCTCTTGGTAATTAATTATGAAAGGTTTTCTTGCATCTCTCTCTCTTCCTAGATTTTATACACAGTGGCAGTGCACATGGATGCCCCAGAAGGGCGTCCCCAGATTCTTATTGGAATGCCACCTGCCCTTCGTCTTGTTCATCCTGGCGTTTAGCTTCGAGTCTCAGGAGTGTGGCATGCTGTTTTGGTGCATCACAAACCCAACAAATATCTACGTACTGTAGGGATGATTACCTCATAGCAGGGCTGTCAGAAAGGGTTTTACCTGCGGTACCCGACCCATCTAGACTCTGTAACACGGGTGTGGTTAATTTACCCATGATTCATTATTTCTCGTGTTAGGAAAAGTTATTCAGATTTTTGTGAATCTGGGTTTGAAATGAGCTTGATTTGTCAATGGATTATAAGATAAATATGTGGCGAACAAACGCCAACTCTCGTGAGTTGTGTTTGAATCGCTACTAAAAGGTGTAAGGGTTATTGGTGTGGTGACCTGTTTTACCAGTTAGAAATTAAAAAAAAAACCCGTAAAGACTATGCGTAGGGAAGATAATAGAATAGAATAGAGAAAAGATATGTTATTAATAATTTAACATGTTTACGTCGTTACCTCCAGTATAGAGTATGGATGTATGCCCTTCACACACTCTTATTACATATACAAAAGCAAAATATGACTGCAAAAGTAACACTAGAGTGCAATGTTAAGCTGCCAAAATCTGCCTTCTGAAGTAGAAACCACTCGTCGTTTCAACTCCAACCCTTCACATTGAAAAGAAGAAAACAAAGAAAGCGAAGACCAATTCAAGATAAAGAAAACAATGGTCACCATGTGGCACAGCGAAGACGTCCCCCTTTGACAATGTGTACGCTAATTATAGGAAACTCTAAGTATGAAAAAATAAGACAGTTTCTATACTCGAAAGATAAGCTCTCCAACTTTAAGAATTTGATAGTTCGAAAGTAGTTTCGTCTAATTATTTATAGGTGAAGAAAACTCTCGGGGAGTACTGTTAGGGGTGCAGTTATTTTTCTTTTTTTGAAAATTTTGAGATACGGGTCTCACGTCATCACTCGTTGACGGATATTATCTGAATTTGGATTCGGATTCGGATCCGCATCGAGTATTAGTTCAAGATCGACGGATAATATTTGAATTCATATCTGTTTTCTCAAATACGGATAATATCTAAAATTGATATCATATCGTTCACTCCTTAAAATATCCGTATGTAATATCATGTATCATATAATGTGTATATTTTTTTAATAATAGACTATAACATATAGAATATGAAAGAAAATGTGGTACGACGGAAGAATATTTCACTTTCCAAAATTATATTATCGACTATCATATTCTTACTAGAATTAATATTTACTATAGAGTAATGAGTGTGATGAATATCTATTAATTTTTTTTATATCTACTTCGTCAAAATTATTACCATTAGACTGATCGAGAGTGTCCTTTGATTTTTTACACAGTATTATTTTTTCGCATTCTTATTCGTCGTCTTAATAAAGTTGAGAACAATCTCACGTAAAATATGTTAAACTTGAAGAGTATTTTTAAATCGGAGTAGATAATTTTAAAAAATTATTAAAAGTAAATATAAATGATATAATAATATGCCAAATAACAGAGCAAATCAGATAATTTAAATTTTAAAACGGAACGAATAAAAATAGTAATGTATTCACTTTGTATCCTCCTCTCTTTTGACACGTCTACTTGACCCCGTGAGACTCACGTCTCAAAATAGCTTGTATCCCACGGAAATGATAATTATTTTTTTTTTTACCGTGGATCTCAAACTGAATGGGAGGGAACTTGGGCCCCGCGATGAGACACAGAGATTTGGATCCCAAATAAATAAAAAGAGTTTGAAACAAATAGCTGCACCACCGATGGTGCGGTGGAGCAAATCATTACTCGACTTGGATACATACTATGCTTTGGCTCCGGTGCCGACGATGTGTTTATGGAATCAGGGAATTGGCTGTAGTACCCCCGCACAACAACGGGAAATGACAACCTACCAAATTTCGTTGGAGCTACGCATCTGGTTCTTCTCTTCCAACAGCAAGTAATCATTACGGTAAGATTAATGTTCACATTTCGTAAAGTTGTTGATTCTCGTAAACAAATTTATGTAGGGACCAAGACCACGTTGCGGGGGTTCTAGAGAAGGTCGAACAAACAACGGACAGAGGTGAATGGATGCAAAAAAAAAAAAAAAGGGTGAAGAAGAAGAAGAAGATGTCTGTTCACTTTTATGTATGTTTTATGAGCAGAAATGAAATGAAATTGAAAAGAAAAAAAGAAAGAAACCTTCCATGCACCCCAACAGAGAAGGGGAAACAATGGACGTGTTGTACTCTCTTTAATTAGGTGCGGCGTGGCATGATGCTGAAGAAATTATGCCACTAAATATTATATTCGTGGATGCTGAAGAGATATGATCGAGGACAAGACCTAATTCTTATGCGTACCCTGGGGCCAAAGATGGAGGCACCACTAACTTTGGAGGCCATCAAACGCCATTATGTTAACATGTTACGACATCAATAAGATATTGAAGTATTGATATATTAATATATCGAAGTAACAATATCACAGAAGAAGAAGATATTAAAGTATTAACAATGTTAAAACACTGACCTGTTAACATGCATGTTGATACAACAACACAGTAACATGTTAAGATATTAGAGAGAGAGAGAGAGAGAGAGAGAGAGAGAGAGAGAGAGAGTATGCTGGCAAAATATGGAACTGGATGTAGATCAACGAATTAATAATAGGGAATTTTAGTTTTCAGCCCTTAAAAATTTTAAAATTAGTAAAAAGTCCCCTTAATCAGGATTTGCAATATTAATCCGGTACGTGTGGTACAAGACGTACCGGATCATACTTGGTAAAAATTGATACGTCCGATACATCCGATCTGTGATACGCTTACAATATTTGAGGTTAAGTTTCAATAGGTGTAGAGTCGGACATGCTAACTTTCTGACGGCACGACAGCAGTGCAACTGTGGTACTTAGTGACACTGACTGTACCGTACCAGTAGAAAATTGGTACGTGTGATATAATCGATATGTCAAATCTTGTCCCTAATCCACCTATTTAGTTAAAAGTTTTCACATTTTTTTAACCCTTTGAAAAAATTCTCTCTGATTAACGCCAGCGCTAAAAAATAAAACCCTCAAGAGAATATTCCTTCTCTTAGCTGTTAATTTTTTCCTTTCCCCGTTTTTTACCCTCCCATTCTCTCTCTCTCTCTCTCTTTGATCCTGTGTCTGACTAGGTGAGGTGGGGTGTGGTATGGCTCCCGCACCAACATTACGAATCGGGTCACATTGTCGACATCGTTCAGGATGATGTCGGCCATGACTTGTAGGCCGTAGAGCTCGACGGTGTGGGCGGAGGCGATAGTGCGATGTCCTAGAGGGTGTGGCTGGCCACGAACTCGGCTTCACTGACGGTGTTGACGACGGCCTTGGGGGTGATGTTGAGGCCCATAGCGGTGAAGATGAGCTTGCACTAGGAGAGGGCCAACGGGTGGGAAATGACATGAGTGAGGTGCTCGGGGCGGATCCTCGAGAGGGTGATGAGGCAGTGGCGGACGGGGAGCAGACATGGGGGGGGGGGGGCGTCATGACATGGAGGGCGGCAGTGCTCTGACGACTCTTGCGACCACCCTCGCTGGCGTCCCCTACAACCCCCACGATCACCCTGCCGACATCCCTTGCGACCCTCTCTCTCTCTCTACTACCCCCACACCACTTGGTGGCGTGTCGACGCTGGAGGGGGAGGCCCTCTCTCTCTCTCTCTCGGCCACCTCCACCCACTGGGTGGGGTGCCGGCGTCAGAGGGGGATACCTCCCCAACATCCTCCCTTCTATCTCTCTCTCTCTGTGTGTGTGACCCCACCCCACTGAGTGGGATCCCAACGCCAGAGGAGAAGACCCCCTCTGGCATCCTCCCCCTCCCTCTCACACACTCTTTCTCTCGCTCTCTCCCCCTCTCTGCATCTCTTTCTCTCTCCCCCTGTCTCTATGAGACCCCCAACCCATTGGGTGGGGTGTCGGTGCCAGAGACCCCCTCCGACGCCCTCCCCCCATCTCTCTCGCACTCTCTCTCCCTTTCTTGCATGCGCTCTCCCCCTGTGTGTGTGCGCGCGTGTGTGTGTGTGCAACCTAGTGGGAGCCATGGACCCAACAGGAGTCTTGCTGAGGAAGCCATGCCTCTAGTGGGAGCCATACAACCAGCAGTGTACCAACTTCTCACCCGTCATACACACCATCCTTCCGTCGGAGTCGGAGGTCCTTCATGGCGCCCAATTGGAGTTGGCGCTCATTAACTATCTCTATGTCACCGCGCTGTCGCATCCCGCTCTCTCTCTCTCTCTCTCTATTAGACAAAGATATTATTGTCTTTTTCTCTTCTCTAGTTAAACTAGACCATCTTTATCTTACAGTGATAGACAGCATGGACTTTTTCATATAACATTGAACATTCTGACAACTTCTAACTAAATAGATGGATTAAGAGGGTTCTAATTTTGAAATATTTTAAGAGCTAAAAATTAAAAATCTCAAAATAATATACGGTGGAAAATAAAAGGACGGGTGGGTAGGAGAGGAGACATGATGAGGGGGGGGGGACCAATGTAGATGTGTACTACTCTTTAATTCTAAGAAACAACTGCAAACCTATCCTTCAAGTTTACTAATCATAGGACTAGGCCATTTCCATGATGCAATCCAGGACTTCCATGCAATCATATCAGGGAAAAAAGAGAAGAAAAGACGTGGAATACATGCTTTTCCCCTGCCATTTTGCAGTTCAAGATCAGGAGACGGCGATGAATACCTCTGCTGTGGGTTTGCTATTTCCACCCGGTTGCGCTGGACTGGCCAATCTGTCGGCCAACATAAACTCCTTTGAACTCTTCGAGAGTCGAGACTCGAGGGTACCGAGGGATGGTCGTTGTGGATTAAACGAGAAGGGTGGGGGTGAAAACAGCGACACCCCGACTTCCCGATCGCCCTCGACCGCGCACGTACGTACGTAAACACAGGGGCGCGGGCCAAAACCCCGAAAGCCGACAACTGCAACCCAGGCTTTCCAGCTCACGACCAGTACTCGCCTCCTTCCCCCCACCACCCTCCATATGCGAATTGCGAGGTGCCCACGGCGATGATGGTGCCCTTCCCGGTGGAACTGAGGCCCAACAGCTAGCACTGTGAACATCGAGTAGCAGTGGAATTGTGGCCTCTCCACTACTTCCTACTTCCCCCTTGGAATTGAAGACACCCTACAGGAGCAGATATATAGAGCCCTTTCTGCCAGCTACACCACAGCGAACAAGGAAAATCGATATATATCCTCCCCGAACGAGAGGCGGAGGGTTAGAGGTCTCTCCAGCAACCCTATAAGCCGCAGCCTTACCTCCACTGTCGACACAAGGTTCTCTCTCTCTCTCTCTCTCTCTCTCTCTCTCTCTCTCTATAGAAGAAAGGGTTGCTGTTTTCTTTAAGGTTTTTTTTTCCAGCGATTTATCTGATCGAGTTTCTTCACCTTTTTGTATATATCATGCATCTCTCTTTTGCGCTCACCTGTCGGGTAGCTAGCTACAAGAAGGGGAGCTCTGCTTGTGGGATCAGACGGATTTTATTACATCCCCGTGAAAGAAAAAAAGTTGCTGTAGTCGTATGTCCTTCTACGTTCTCCTAGCTTGTTTGCTTCCTCACTATCTCGGACCGTCAGCAACTCTCTCTCTCTCTCTCTCACACACACACACACACACACCAGTTCGCTGGTTTCTTTTGAGGACAGGCCTCGGGCTTCCATGGGATCCACGAAGGAGGGGCCCGGCGGAGGCGCGGGTGGCCAGGGCCGCGAGAGCAAGCCGAAGAAGGGCGGGGGTGCAGGAGCGAAGAAGATGGCATGCAAGGTGAAGTCCATGGCTGCTGCGGGGATGGGCATGGCCCGGTCGGCAGCCGCCGTGGGCGCTCAGAAGGTGAAGGCCGGGGCCGGCACCGGCGTCAATTGGGTCAAGACCCAGTACCAGAGGAGGACCTCCAAGTGAGAGCTTTTCCTCCTCCTCCTCCTGTATGGGGGGTTCTAACGCCATGCAGGACAGGAGGAGCTTCTCCGAGAGAGAATCCAATGCTGTCATGTTTTGTAGTACCGTGGGACTTTCTTTGCTACTTGTTTAATTGGTCTTTTCATGTTAGACAACAATCTATGAGAATTAAGTTTGTGGAAACTTTGCTAGAGACATCACGTTTTTCTATTTGCTTTGCTACTCAATTGGCTTTTCATATATATATATATATATATATATATGGTAGTGAACATTAATCTATGAGAGAGAGCCCGTGGAAACTTTGCTAGAAACATCACGTACGTTTTTCTACTTTTGCTAATTTATGCTTTGAAATACATGCATTCGTTCTAGGTAGGATCCAAAGTTAGCCATCCGAAAAAACTCATTCACCAAATTAAGATCTCGCACATCTAAATTAATCATGAAGGCATCTGATGATGGTAAGCGTCAGAGGAAGAGCGTGCATCTGACAGTGAAATGGTCCCTTAACCGTACCCATCGAACTCTACGTACGAAATTTGTGAGAAACATGGAAGTGAGTCCTAAGTATCATATAATATGGGGCGCACGAATTAATGTTGCCCCCAGTGTCTATGGGAGAGACGTTGTCACCTAAGCATGGTATATCCACGTGTAGAAGAGGGGTGTCTCGCTGGCCCACCCCCACTGGGACGGCCAAATACCAATACCAGGGGCACCTGTCCCGGCCCTCCAACCCTCGGGGTTGGTAAGGGATTAAACTTTGGACCTCTCCCCGGCCCTTGGGGGAGAGGTAGTATCCATCCATGCTAGGTTCTTCCCCTCCCCTCCCCCCTTCCAAAGTCTTCTCTCTCTACTTATATTCTCATGTTTTCCCTGAAAAAAAAAACAGTATATATGTTTCTCTAGAGGTTGTCAAAACCCCACTGACGTTAGTAATATATAACTCCCTAATCCCTATATGAAGTTAGAAAGTGAATATACCTTTGGGACCACAAGATGATTGATGACTAAAATGCGTCCAGGGAATTAGCCATGTTCTGATCAGTATTTAAAAAGATAACCATATGTTGATGATGACTTTACGTTTGCAGGACCCAATCCCTAGCTATCTGCCATTCAAGAAGGGTGCAGCAAGACAGTGTACCCTAGCCGTACATTCAAGTGGTCCAAAGAGTAGAACATAAAAAGGAAACAGTGGCTCTGGTTGATAACGGGTTAAGCCCGAGTAGGATAGGTTAATCGGGTCGGGTGGGTTATTCCTTATTTGATATATTTTTTTTTTAATCGGGGTCGACGGATAACGTTAAAGTGGATTAATTCATTCTTAAGAAATAGATGGAATGAATTAACTGACCCCGATTAAGATTAAGGGTCGAATGGACCATCCCGAATAGATCACCCGTCCCTAATTAACCTACTCCGTTATCAAACTTACCCTATATGAACATCAATTATAGGGTGGGCGTTCCAAAAAGACCAGTCTAATTTGTATAATACTCACAAATGTTTAGCCGAATTATGCATTTATGTAATCCATAGATGGACCACCGCTAATTAATGAATTTTACGGATTTACTTGATAACTGAATTCGAGCGTATCAACTTTGAGTTTGATAAATCTGATGGCAAAGAAAGGTGGCACTATGTATGTAACCATTTTCTTTCACTTGGAGGCAATTATGCCACTGTCGCAAGTGACAAAATAAAAACGGTGCCATTTAATTTAAAATCACGTGATTCAATCTCAAATTTTTAATCTACGTCGTTAGAAATTCTTTAATTTCATAAATTTTATTACACGTGAAAAAATATTCAGATCTCATAACAATAAATTTTTATAAATAAATTATTATTATAAATATATTTATAAAAAATTAATTTTAAAAACACATTAGCAAATGTATCACTCCTCAAAGTCAAATAGTGTACATAAATGTCATGTAAGGCCATCTACGAATGTTTTTTTACAAGTTTTTGGTAAAAAAATAATATGTTTGTAAATAAAAATGATATATTTACATAATATGATTTTACGTAGTGATATGTCTATTAATATATTTTTATGAGTGATTTTTTATAAATTCATATATAACAATAATTTATTTGTAAAAAATATTAAAAAACTTATATATTACATTATACCAAAAATTATATTATTTAATTATTCACTTTATATTCACCTGACGCATAAGAAATAAATGCTAGAACTGTATTTTTTTAATCCTTAAGATGTTTACTAATTATAGTAGAGAAGATTTAACCGCATGAATTGAAAACTTAAGGTTGAATAGTGTGATTTTTAAGTAGATGTCACCGTTATTATTTTACCACCGTTAATAATGGAACCCTCTCTCTCTCTCTATGTCGTGAAAGACTATATATATATATATATATATATATATATATATATATATATATATATATATATATATATATATATATAGTCTTTCACGACATAGAGGAACAAATCAAGATCAAAAAAATAAAAAACTGTTGCGTGCGGTTACATCTTCTCACCGACTGGCCCACAGTTTAGGAAAGTTGCCCAGTTGAGGCTCAGTTGGGATTGGCTGGTGCTAGTGCTCAATCTCCGTGCACGTGCGTCCCAGATGCCATGAAATCTGCCAATGAGTGAACGTTGAGGCTAGAGTTATTGGAGGCATCCTCGACGAGCGCCGAATCTCACCCACGCCATTGAGATGCATGCCATGATGTCCTTACTAATAGAACATGCGAGTTAGTAGCAGATGATCCCCCCGATCGGGCAGATCATTGCTCCACTAATCACACCCTCACTAAGATAGGAAAGAGACGGCACCAAGGTGAACGATATAAATAGGTTCCCAGGTGGGCTTACATAGACACATTGTGAAACACATGCATTGCAACACCCTGCGACTCGCCTACAGATGCCCACATAGTCATACTCTTGCCTCTGGAGAGATATAGAGAGAACTTCATTATCTCCAAGCTCTTGTGTAATGTCTCGGATCTTTGTTGGATCATTATTGGGTCTTTCGGATTATTTTCGGTGAGTTTCGGTTCGCTTTTGTAGCTCCCGAGTTGAGTTTTACGATCCGTGTGGATTTTTCTCTCGTACTAGTTACGGAACCCCGCGGTGAGTTTATTACTCAATTCATCGACTCGTGGACGACACAGTGGCGATGTACTCGTCGAGCCGATCGTTTTGACTATTTTTACGTATTTTTCGGAGATAGGGCCAAAAATCAAAATTTTCGGAAATTAGGGAAATTTCTAATTTCTTTTCCTTTTTCTTTTCCTTCCTCTCTCCTCCTTCTCATTTCGCCGCCGCCGTCTCTCTCTCCCGTTTCTCTCCCGTTTTCGCCTTCTCGGCTCCGGCTGCAGACGGAGGACCTAGGGGTGAGTGCTGGGAATGCTGTGGAGCTGGTTGGGTGCGCGATGGGGCGAGGATGGAGTGGTTTTGGCGTGATCCCGAACGGTGGATTCAAAGCCCGCGTTTGAGCTCCCGGCGCGGTTTAGTCCCTTCGGGGCACAGTTTCTTCGGTGGAGGTAGGGAGATGGATCACCACTTCATCCTCTTCATTTTCCCTGCTTCTGTGCGTGGTTTGGCGCTAGAAAGGGCTAGATCGGGCTTGTTTGGGGAAAACCGTAGTTTTTGGGGTTTTCAGGGTTCGCCGGAAAATGGCAATCATTCGCGGCGTAGTTAGTGTCAAAATGACCGCTGGGATGTCTGGATCCCATTCATGTTAGTTTCGTGTCGATCGGTCGTCATTCGGAGCCGGTAGGGGTCCGGGAACCATGGTGACTCATTTTGGGTCGATTTGATGAAATCGCCCCGTTTTCGCGATCCGGCGCTTGCATGTGGTGTTTTTGGCCCCATGGGGTTATTTTTCGTCGCGTGGCTTTGTTTTCCCTGCGCTTCGGCGTGAATGGGGCGTGGAACGGGCCGATTTGGCGTTTCCACCTTTTTCCCGCCGTGGCCGGTCTAGCGGTCGTATCAGAGACCGTCAGAGGTCCCTGACGGCCCTACGATATACCGCCACAACGTTCGTTCATTTTAAATTTTTCGTGGCTGAGGGAGTGTGACGGTCCAGGTGTGGTGCGTCACAGCCCTCTGACGCGTCCCGGTGTGTGCGTCACGGCTATTTTGTCTTCTTGTGTTTTGGTTAAGTCGGTTCCTCTGACGCGCCCACCCTGGTGCGTCAGGCTATGTAACGCGCCCGCCTCAGGCCGTTACACCCTGTTTTGACTGTGTTGGGTGGCTGTGTCGGCTGTCTCTAACGGCCCTGCCCCCGTGCGTCACAGTGTTGTAACGCGTCCGTCGTGGACCGTTACGTGCTGTTTGTCTGAGTTTTCAGACTTGGGTTTGTTGGCGTAACGCGCCTATCCTCGTGCGTTAGGTTGGCGTAACGCGTCTGCGCTCGTGCGTTAGGCCGCTGTAACGCGTCTGCCCTGGTGCGTTACGTGGTTCGTGTTTTCCTTTTGAGCCTGTTGGCTCTGACGCGCCCGCCCTGGTGCGTCAGGCTCGTGTAACGCGCCTGTGCTAGGCCGTTACAGTCCTGTTGTGGCCGTGATGGCCGTTAGGCTTTTCGGTGTGCGGCCGTGTGTTGTGGGTCCGTTCTAGGTGATGTTAGGGGCTGTTTGGGGGTAGGTTTATGGTGTTGTCAGTTGCTCCCGTGGTCTGGCCACTTTCTCCGTGGACGTCGGTCGATGTTCCTATGAAGGCTAAGACTACGTTTTTGAGTCTGTCGGCAGTTTCTTGTGCTGCCCTCGGTGTTTGAGGTACGGGTGACAGTGCATGTTTATCTGTCTGTACTTCAACGCCGCGTTTCGAGCTTCCTCTTCTCGTCGTCCTAGACGTCCTGCAGTCGAAGGGTGACCCCGATATACGATTTGTAAGCTAGTTTCCGTCGACTCCTGCGGTTACCATAGCGTCCTACGGGGGCAGAAAACTAGCTAGAGGCCTGGCTCTAGGCAGGAGCCAGTGTGTGCACACGTGGTCAGGGGTAGAGGACTGACGCCGACGGGCGTGACCTTGGCTAGTACTTGGTTTATTCCTGTTTCGCCTCTCGCTTGTCGCTTCCCAGCCTTGCGAGTTGCTTGAGACACTTTTGGTTCCGCGTGGGTCTGCGACTCGGCCGTGTTCGCGTCGGTGGCACACAGCGGTTGGTCAAGACACTAGTGGGGTTGTCGTGACCTGTCCGGGTTGGCCTTTCCGTGGCTGTACTCGAGGTCTGTGTCTTGTCCGGTGCTCGACACTCCGGTCGTGTTGCCTGTGCCTGTCTAGGTCTTTTCTAGGCCTTCTTTTGCATGCCTGTTGTAGGTGTAGGTTGGGGTGTTTTGTTTGGCTTTTTCCCTTTTCATTGCTGCTCCCTACTCCTCTTTCCCTTTCTAGGCATGCTTGCCTGTTCGGGTTATTCCCCTCGTCCTTACCTGTTCCCTACTCCTGCTTCCCTTTCTTTTGCAGCTTTCTAGTGTTGTTTCTTGCTACTGTTCCTGTTGTTCCGTGTTACTGCGTGTTTTTCAGTGGGGATCCGCGTGACCCCTACTGAGTCAGTGACACGAGGCTCACCCCTGCTTTTCAGGTGGGGTGATGTGTTCGTTCTGCTTCCGCGGATCCTGGAGTTCGAGTCGTAGCTGCCAGCTGGTACCTCCGTCGGGCTTCCCCCGACTTCTTGGTACGTCTTTTCTTTCTGTTGACTGTACTGCTAGACTGCTGTCTTTAGCTTTAGACTTGACTCTGGTATATAATTGTTTAAAATTTGTTAATTAAATTATAATTTTATTTCTGCTACTTAAGCAGACCGATCTAATGAAATTTAATTCTTGCGGTTATATCTGTCAGTTCAATGTACTACACGACAATCCTTTTTCCCTTCGGAGCTTTACCGCTCTTGGGAGGCCTCGCGGGTTCCAAGTGGTATCAGGTGTATTCGGTTGTCCTACCGGGTATATATGGTATCCGGAATCCAGGTCGCCACAGGTGGTATCAGAGCGTTGTTGTGTGAAGTACATGGGAATCTCAGATATACAGTTTCCAGAGTCGCTAAGTCTAGTACATTCTTCAGCTGGCGTTAGGTTTCGTGATTTCCGTTTCTTGTCGTTGTGTGTCTTTTCTTGGTAAGCTGCTCGATGCATGACTCGTTCCCTGGAAGTCGTGTGATCAGCTGCTGTTATGCCTTGATGCGACCCTGCTTGCAGTGGTATTCCGTGGTTCTGTGTCCTGTACGGAGCCGGAATCCTACGAGTGCTGCCGTTATTGTTTTTGTAAGTGCTGTTTCTCTATGATTTTGTCTGTCTATCATTAGCACTTTGTGGACCAACTCATGTCGGATCGCTTTGCTGTACTCCCTTTCCTGGTAGAGTTAGCTTGTGACTCGATCAGATGTCTCGTGGTCTGGTGCTGTCGTCTTGCCGTTGTTTCTCGTGGTTCATGTCGTTTTGTGGTTGTGTTGTCGGGTTGTTCTTCCCTACTTACCCTTGCTAGTCCTTGAATTTCGAGGATGAAATTTCTTAAATGAGGGGAGGATGTAATGTCCCGAATCTTTGTTGGATCCTTATTGGGTCTTTTGGATCCTTTTCGGTGAGTTTCGGTTCACTTTTGTAGCTCCCGAGTTGAGTTTTACGATCCGTGTGTGTTTTTCTCTCGTACAAGTTACGAAACCCTGCGGTGAGTTTATTACTCAATTCATCGACTCGTGGACGACACAGTGGCGATGTACTCGTCGAGCCGATCGTTTTGACTATTTTTACGTATTTTTCAGAGATAGGGCCAAAAATCAGATTTTTCAGAAATTAGGAAAATTCCTAATTTCTTTTCCTTCCTCTCTCCTCCTTCTCATTTCGCCGCCGCCGTCTCTCTCTCTCTCTCGTTTCTCTCCCGTTTTTGCCTTCTAGGCTCCGGCTGCAGACGGAGGACTTAGGGGCGAGTGCTGGGGATGCTGTGGAGCTGGTTGGGTGCGCGACGGGGAGAGGATGGAGTGGTTTTGGCGCGATCCCGAACGGTGGATTCAAAGCCGGTGTTTGAGCTTGCGGCGCGGTTTTCGGCGCGGTTTAGTCCCTTCGGGGCACAGTTTCTTCGGTGGAGGTAGGGAGATGGATCACCACTTCGTCCTCTACGTTTTCCCTGCTTCTGTGCGTGGTTTAGCGCTAGAAAGGGCTAGATCGGGCTTGTTTGGGGAAAACCGTAATTTTTGGGGTTTTCAGGGTTCGCCGAAAAACGGCAATCATTCGCAGCGTAGTTAGTGTCAAAATGACCGCTGGGATGTCTGGATCCCATTCATGTTAGTTTCGTGTCGATCGGTCGTCATTCAGGGCCGGTAAGGGTTCGGGAACCCTCGTGACTCATTTTGGGTCGATTTGATGAAATCGCCCCGTTTTCGCGATCCGGCACTTGCATGTGGTGTTTTTGGCCCCCTGGGGTTGTTTTTCGTCGCGTGACTTTGTTTCCCCTGCGCTTCGGCATGAATGGGGCGTGGAACGAGCCAATTTGGCGTTTCCACCTTTTCCCGCCGTGGCCGGTGTAGCGGTCATATCAGAGACCGTCAGAGGTCCCTGACGGCCCTACGATAGACCGCCACAATGTTCGTTCATTTTAAATTTTTCGTGGTTGTGGGAGTGTGACGGTCTAGGTTGTTGTGACCCCTCTATGTTGATGATGTTGACACTTGCTTTATTTCATTGGCAACACCATTGTTTTGATTGATTGGCAACTGTTCTTGGTTTGATGAAATTGCTCTATCAGATTGACTATGTGTTCTTTGCATTTCATACACTGCTGTTTGCATTTCTCACTGTCATGGGTCGACGCATCCTCTGATGGGTCGACTCCTTTAGCAGACTTGTCTAGATTGAGTCTATACAGCGTCAGTTCATGCATGTCTTAGGCTAAGTCTATACAGCGTCAGTTCATGCATGTCTTAGGCTAAGTTTGTACAGCGTCTCATTCATGCTTTGATTAATGAAGTCTGTACATCAGTCTTCACATTCTAAGTCTGTACAGCCGTTGGGTTTGGACTCAGAGTCTGTACACTCGATTCACCTTTGAATTGGTCAAGTGTGTACATTCCTTCACTGTAGCTTTCACGTATTCAAAGTCTACACATCGTGAAAGTCTATTCATTCTTCACTGACTTTCGTTCAAGGCAAAGTCTATACATTGGAGTCTTTCCCTACGTTTCTTAAGTGAAGTCTGTACACTCGTTTCTGAAGCCTGAAGTCTATACACTCCAGCCATTCCTTGAGATCAAGTATATACATCGGCACTGTAGCAGCATCGTCTAAGGTTGTGTCTCATTTGAAGTCTGTACAGTGCTATTCACGCTTTGTCTGCATGCTGAAGTCTATACAGTGGACCGTCTCATTTAGCGTCTCCTGTGCAAAGTCTACACATTCCAGCGTCTTACGCCAACAAGCCTTCTCCAGCGTCTCACGCACCGTCTCACCAAGTCTGTACAGCGTCTGCATTGTCTCGCTCACACTTGCCAAAGTCTGAACATCCACAGTGTCTTTCATCGTCTCACTTTGCGTCTCAGTTTGCAAAGTCTATACATTCGCTGCAGAGATCACTGTCAAGTCTATACAATGGTCTTCACACTTGAAGTCTATACATTCGATGTGCAGAGTTGATGTCTATACTGTGCCTTATGCTGATCGAGTCTACACATTGGTCGGTGGCAAGTCTGTACACTGGCCTCAGCTATTCAAGTCTATTCACTGGACTGTTTGGTCAAGTCTATACACCCTTCAGTTGAAATTCCAAGTCTGTACATCGGACTGTGTTAAGTAAAGTCTATACATCCGATTGTACAGTGTCTTAGCCATCGTCTCACTTCTTCAAGTCTACACAATGGTCGGTGGTAAGTCTACACATTGGTGTTTCATTCGAAGTCTGTACAGTCACCAGTGAACGACAGGTCCACACATTGGACTGTAGCTGCTTGTTCTTCAAAGTCTGTACATTGGGCTTTCACATGAAGTATGTACATCCGTTCGTTCTGCATCGTTATCAAGTCTGTACAGCCACTCTTTGAGCATCAAGTATATACATTGGTATTGGGTGAGCATAGTCAAGTCTGTACACTGCACTCGAGTCCGTTGTCTTCAATAAAGTCTATACATTGGCATCGGTCTTCACCTTGAGTATGTACAGTGGCTGCTTCATATAGGAAGTATGTACAGCCGTTGCCTCTTCATATAAAGTCTATACTTTGGGTAAGTCTGTACACTGGTTTTCCTTCTTATGAAGCCTTTATATTTACTAAGTCTATACACTGCTTTCCTTCTCATGAAGCCTTTACGATCATTGAGTCTATACACTACGTTGTGCATACTTTGCATTGCACTCGGGGTTGCAAAGCATGTACAGGGTTTACAGTTAAACTGAATATGTTCTTGTCTGTCTGACAGGGAATGCAGAGAAAAATGAAGGGCATGTGATCCGAGGTACTTGGCTCGTGATCCGAGAAGAACAAGGTATCCAGATGAGGACACGTGTTCTGACACTCCATTGGATGCTGCCACGTGGTCCAAATGCTTTGGCAGGAAACGTGAAGAGCACACGCCTGCTGCTGCTGCTGCTGCTATATATACATGCCTTCTTCCACAGAAGAAGGGAGATCGAAGAGAAGGATAGAAAGTCTATACAGCCAAAGCAGCAAGGCTCCTTCGATCCACTGAGAGAAAAGATACAGAGAAGAAGAAGAAATAGAGAAGAAGAAGAAAACGAGAGAAGAAGAGATAGAGAGCTGATTGAGAGTGAGAGTGAGAGAGTTTGTATCTCAGTCTCGTGGTTCAAAACCAGAGCTGAGCTTTGCTCTTTAGAGCTACATTGCTTTTGGGTTTTCCTTTTTCGTTTTGTTTCTGTCTATCATTTCTGAATATTGTTTCCTCAAGCTGTGTGTCAGCGGTCTTGCAGTGGTAGTCTCCACTGGACGGGTTAAGCTGTATTTCCCCAGCGGTTGCAGAGGATCAGATCCTCTGGTCGGCAAGCTGTAGTGCCCAGCGAAGCTGTGTATCAGCGGATTGTTTGGCCAAGCTGTAAAGTCCAGTGGACGCAAGCTGTGTTGCGCAACAGGAAGCCATACTCGGTTGAGTGTGGGGTGGACGTAGGTCGTTAACCGAACCACCTAAAAATTGTGTGTGCAGTGTGTTTGTGTTTTTGTTTGATCTGTGTGGGATGGGAATTCTTGCTTAGCTTATTTGGTTTCATCGCTCATGCTCATGTCTAGCTTTCGATATATAGATATGGTGAATGGCTTTCATGGGTCGACCCTTTGCTTAGCATTCTTCCTTTAGCTTAACTGATGTTTGCCTAAATTCCGCTTTAGAACTTACAGTAGTTTTAAATTAGGCAAGTTGATCTATTCACCCCCCTTCTATATCCACACTCAGTGGAGATAGACTGCGTCCATCTAACCCAACACTTGGTATCAGAGCCTAACTCTTCTGCGGGGACTCATCGCCCGAAGAGAATAGGCAGAGATGGATGCTCGAGGGATGATTGCCGAAGGTCACTCAACAACGAAGCCCCCATTCTTTGATGGATCAAACTACGCATACTGGAAGAACCGTATGCAAGTGTTCCTCAGGGCTAAGGATTATGAGATTTGGAAGATTGTCAGCAAGGGACCTTATGAGCTGTCCCCGAATGAAGATGTATGGACCAAGGAGGAGATCAGAAGGTCCACGCTGAATTGGAGTGCTATAAATGCTATCCAGTGCGCTCTGCATCCTACAGAATTCTCTCGTGTGTCTGCTTGCAAATCAGCTAAGGAGATGTGGGATGCGCTGGAAGTAATTCATGAAGGTACATCTCAAGTAAGAGAGCAGAAGGCCAATCTTCTTGTATCTGAGTATGAAGCCTTCAAGATGAAGCAGAACGAGTCCATCAGCGAAATGTACGCTTGGCTGACTGTCATAACCAATGGCCTCAGAGGTTTTGGGAAACCTCAGACAAAGTATGATGTAGTGAGGAAAATTCTGCGCTCCCTGACTCCCATTTGGCACACCAAAGCAACAGTGATGGAGGAGTCAAGGGACTTGTGTAATACTAAAGCTGATGAGCTGATTGGCTCACTAATGGCATATGAGATAAACATGCCAAGGACAGATGAAGTCGAGAGGAAGAAGAAGCCGATAGCGCTGAAGGCTAGTTCCAGCAAATCAACAAAATCCAGCTCCAGCAGCTCTTCATCATCAGAGGAGAGCCTAAATGAAGAAGAAGATGTGACTCGATCTGAGATAGCCATGATGACTAGAGAGTTCAGGCGATTTCTCAGAAAGGGAGCAGGACGGTTCGGCCAGAAGAAATACAATGGTGGCCGAAAGGATAAAAGGTATAAATCTAAATCTGCAAAGAAAAATGAAGCTAATGTCTGTTATCAATGCAGGAAATCAGGACATCTGAAAGCTGACTATCCAGACAATCAGAAACATAAGGACAGGTCAAAGAAGAAAACCAAGAAGGGAAGAGCTATGATCAGCACATGGAGTGATGAAGATGAAGGCTCTTTCAGCAGCAGCTCAGATAGTGAAGCCGAATCTGAACAGCCCATTTGCCTTATGGCAACAAGCTCCGAAGATAGAGAGGAGGACACAGATGAGGTAATCACTAGATTTGAAAACTTCACAATTGCTGATTGGGTAGATGCTTATCATGACATAGCTGATAGAGCTGATGATATTAGAAAAGAGAATAGGCATCTTAGAAGAAAAATCAATTCCATGCAAAATGATAAAACTCTATCTGATAAAATTGCATGTTTAGAATCTGAAAATGATAAACTGAAACTCACATGCTCTGAAGTAGAGGACATCAAAATTGAGTTAAAGGTTTCTAGGGAAGAGAATCTAAGGCTTGAAAATGAAATTGATGAATGGAAGCTGAAGATTCAAAAATGTGAAAGTGAAGTAAAAATCATCTCTGAAAAATATGAAGCTGTCCTCAATGTCAACAATGAGCTGAAAAAGTCTATTGATGAACTTTAGAAAGATAATGAGGATAAAATGAAAACCATTGAGAAAATGACCCAAGGAACAGATAACTTAAATGCTTTGTTAGGGTCAAAGGTTAATTTCAGAAAAGAGGGCCTATGATTTAGTTCTAGTGCAACAAAAACATTTGGGATGAGAACAATTTCATTTGTTGCTCAAAAAGAAAAGGGACCTCTAATTAGCATGAACTCAACAAATTTGATGAACAAAACTGCTAATCTGAAAAAGCCCAGTGCTGAGGAGAAGGGCAAACGAAAGGTTAATGAGCCTAGTAGAGCCAGCACATCCATGCAGAATCCTAGGGCTCAGACTCAGGTTAGGGGTCAACCTACACAGTCCAGTAAACCCCAGGTCAAGGTAACCAAGTCTTCACCATCAACTCCACCTCTGAAGAAGACCCAATACAAACCTGTGTATAGGTCAGCAGGGTCCAAAGTACAGGGGAGACAGAGTGCTGCTAGGAGTCAACCCAATTATTTTTATCAACCCAGAGCTCAGACCCACTACAATGCATAGCCAACCTACTTCAATATGTCAGATTGGTCTAGAACTCAGGGTAGGTTTATAGGTCTTGCACACCAGGGTGCTCAATATCAAAGACCTTATAGTAGAAATTGGGTCAATGGGTATGGTTACTGGACATCTAGAAACCAATATTTCCATAGCCAGCCCAGGAACTACTATGGCCAAAATATTGTGAACACACCCTGGCCAAGGCACTGGCACAGAAATAACAATACTGTCAATAATCATGCTGCTGCCAATAAGAAAAAGAACAATAAAAAGAAAAGGAACAACAACAGAAGAAAATCTGTAGGATCCACTGAACAAAGTTCATTTAAACAAATGTGGATTCCGAAACATCTGCTTTCCTGCTTTGCTTCTAGTTCATTTACATTGGAGCCCAATCAGTCTTGGGTTCCAAACTTCTCTACCTAATTGTGTATGCAGGTATGCCTGGCAGCCAAGAACAACTTGTGGTACATGGATAGCGGCTGCTCCAGGCATATGACAGGAGATAAGGCCAAATTTTGCATGCTGACTGAGAAAGTAGAAGGCCTTGTCACCTTTGGAAGCAACACAAAGGGTAGGATTATCGGATCAGGTAAGGTAGGTAAGTGTTCTACCTGCTGCATTGATGATGTTATGCTGGTTGAAGGGTTAGCCTATAATCTACTTAGCATCAGCCAGTTATGTGATAAAGGTTACAATGTTTTATTTAATTCTCAATGCTGCAAGGTTTTTGAACCTGATTCTGATATTGTCAAATTTTATGGAAAAAGAATAAATAATACTTACATGATAAATTTAGATGAAATTCAACACACTAACCTTTGCTTTACTGCCAGTAGAGAAGACATAGCATTTTTATGGCATCGTAGGTTAGGTCATGCTAGCTACACTGTTTTGCACAAATTAAATAAGCATGGCATGGTTAGAGGACTTCCTGAAGTCTCATTCAAGAAAGAAAATAAAATCTGTGATGCATGCACTCAATCAAAGATAACTAGAAAGTCATTTAAGTCTAGAACTGAAAATCTGTCTTCCAAACCCTATGAGCTGATACATATGGACCTTTTTGGGCCAACTAGATCTGTTAGCCTATCAGGGAGGAGGTATGGGTTTGTCATGGTAGATGACTTTTCTAGGTATACTTGGGTTTATTTCTTATCTAATAAGAGTGATGCTTTCTCTGAATTTCAAGAGTTTTATGATAAAACAAATCAGAAAATTGAAAATATTTTGTCTGATCATGGAGGTGAGTTTGAAAACTCACAATTTGATGAATTCTGCAGGTCAAATGGAATCAACCACAGGTACTCCTCACCAAGGACACCTGAGCAGAATGGAGTTGTGGAGAGAAGGAACAGAACCCTAGTGGAAATGGGTCGTACACTCCTTGTCGAAGGTGGTCTACCAAGGAAATTTTGGGCTGAAGCAGTGAACAATGCCTGTTATGTAATTAACAGAGCCATGGTAAGACCTTCTACCCAGCAAACACCATATGAGATCTTAAAAGGTAAGAAACCTTCTATTGCTCACTTCAAGGTCTTTGGTTGTAAATGTTTCATTCACATAAATGATAAGAAGGACCTTGATAAATTTGAACCTAAAGGAGAACCAGGAATTTTTCTTGGCTATTCTGAAAACACCCGAGCATACAGAGTGTACAATCTGAACTCTAAGACTGTTGAAGAATCTCCACACATAGTTTTTGATGAATCCTTGGTAAATTCTAATGTTGGTCAATGCAGGAATGAAAACAATGGTGAAATTCTGAAGGAAGGAGATCCTGCAGACAAATCCGAGGTTGAAGAAGGACATAAAGAGCTTAATGAAGAGGAGCCTACAGTTCAGGGGGAGGTAAATCAAGTTCATGATAGTCCAATTGCAAATATTAGATATCTCAAAGATCATCCTATAGATAATGTTATTGGAAATCTGCATGACCCTCCTAGGACTAGAGGCCACTTAAGAATTCAACATGAACTGAATGCTTATGCTTTTGTATCAAACACAGAACCCAAGTCCATTAACTGTGCTCTCTAAGATGTGCATTGGATTAATGCCATGCATGAGGAGCTCAATCAATTTGACAGGAATAAGGTGTGGTTTTTGGTTCCACCTCCTGATCATGAAACAGTCATAGGGACTAAATGGGTATTTAGAAACAAAACTGATGAAGTAGGGAATGTTACTAAAAATAAAGCCAGACTTGTAGCTCAGGGGTACAATCAGGAATTTGGAATAGACTTTGAAGAGTCTTTTGCCCCTGTAGCTCGGTTAGAAGCAATAAGAATTTTATTAGCTTATGCATGTTCCCTAGGAATAAATCTTTAGTAGATGGATGTGAAATCTACTTTTCTAAATGGGGAAATTAATGAGGATGTATATGTGAGACAGCCTCCTGGGTTTGAATGTTTAGATTTCCCTAATCATGTTTACAAGCTCAATAAAGCTCTCTATGGTTTAAAGCAAGCTCCTAGAGCCTGGTATGACAGGTTGAGCAAATTTCTCACCGACAAGAACTTCACAAGAGGTATAGTTGATCAAACATTGTTTACCAAGGTAAGCCATCCAGATATTCTTATCATTCAGATTTATGTGGATGACATTGTGTTTGGGTCAACTAACCCCAAATTGTGTGAGGAATTCTCTCAAATAATGACTGATGAATTTGAAATGAGCTCAATGGGTGAGCTCAAACTATTTCTTGGACTGCAGGTTACATAAATAGAAGATGGCACCTTCATCTCTCAGTCTAAGTATGTAAAGAACTTATTGAAGAAGTACAAAATGGACAACCTCAAGGAAATAGCTACTCCAATGTGTATCTCAACTAGTTTGGATGAAGATTCTAAAGGTAAACCTATGGACCAAAGGCTATACAGAGGTATGATCGGATCTCTTCTCTATCTTACAGCATCTAGGCCTGATATACAATTTGCTGTGTGTTTATGCTCTAGATTTCAGGCCAGTCCTAAAGAAACTCACTTTAAAGCTGTGAAAAGGATTTTTAGGTATTTACTAGGCACCCAAGAACTAGGTCTCTGGTATCCTGCTAAGTGTGAGTTAGAGCTTCTAGCCTACACTGATGCAGACTATGCTGGGTGTCGAGTAGATAGAAAAAGCACCAGTGGCTACTGTCAATTCCTTGGTGGCTGTCTAGTGTCTTGGGCATCTAAGAAGCAACACACTGTAGCATTATCCACAGATGAAGCTGAGTATGTTGCAGCATGTAATTGTGCAGCCCAAGTACTTTGGATTAAGCACCAACTGGCTGATTATCAGATAAATCTGGGATGCATTCCACTTTTATGTGATAATACTATTGCTATATGCTTTGCTAAAAATCATGTTCACCATTCTAGGACTAAGCATATAGAGATAAAACATCATTTTCTTAGAGATGCTGTAAATAAAAATGAGATTGAAATGAATTTCATAGAAACTGAAAAACAAATTGCTGATATTTTTACTAAGCCTCTTGGGAATGAAAAATTTAAGTTTCTTAGAAGAGAACTTGGCTTATGTAAATTTCAGCATGATGAATGATTGTTTAACTGCTGTGAATAAAATTTCTGATGTGGACTTGCATTTGATTGCTTGGATAATTCATGTGGATGTGAATATTGAAACAGACTCATAATCATTACTGAACATGCATGTAGAACTGTCCTGCATTGCATTTCTCTACATAACCGTGGTATATTAAATAGTAGGCTACTAAAGGGCAGGGAAATCTGTCTGGAGGTTCTTACTATGTGTGAGATGGTCCTTGAGACCAGGTTCTCCGCCTAGTACCATGGGTTATATTGATTGATAGGGGAGTCTGAATGAGCATGGATTTCAAAATACTTTGTTCAGTGTTCAAAGAAAACATTGCATATATTCAGGGGGAGCTTGTCGAGTATTTGCATGTCTTTGCATATCATTCATTCATGACCTATGCATAAGCTCTCTCTCAATTAATTCTTGCCTTTCATTAGCAAATTGCATGCATATAGACAGGGGGAGTATTGCTAGAAATTCAGAGTAGTTTCAACTTTCTTGAAGTCATTTAACCTTTAACTCTGAATACTTGTCTCTGACATTATGGCAATCTGTTGGTCAGTTCTGATTTCTAAGCAGTAGAAAATGGACTTCTTCATTTATAAGAATTTGAATTGTTCAAAGACTGATGTAATGGTTTAAATCTTATAATGGTTGGAGTTTAAAGATTGCAATCAGTATATAAGTAAGTTGAAAATTGATAAAACTCTCAACCTCTTTCTTATTTCATGTCAGACAAAGCTAATCATATCTGAAATCTGAAAACTCATCTGAAATCATGTTAGAGAGGTTAAGTATGTGTATTGTTCTTAAACAAGTCATTCTGAAACATAAAAAGGACAGCTAAGAAAGATATTGAAAAACATTGAAAATCATTGAAAATTAATATTGGCAGAGCAATGACTGGTAAATCACTGAGAAACTGAGTGATCCATCACAGAAGTGGACAACACTCATGTCATGAAGTGTATCAGCTATCTCTGTATAAAATGTTCAAAACAGCAGGCTGGTTTCACTGAGTACCTGGGGGTAACTGGCGTCTGATAAACGTGTACCCTCACACAAAAAGGTGTAACTCAGTTCTGTTAAATTTGATCATAGGCAGAATGGTCCATCTTGTTGAGTATCTAGGGGTATTGGCGTCTGATAAACGTATACCCTTACGCAGAAAGACTTATGGTACCTGAATGCTCTAAATGGTCTAATATTGATAATGCTGCTCCTTCAAAAGAAAAGTTCATGAGTGTCAATTTGTTTAGTTTCAATACATGACTTGGTTTCTCTCAATATTTTTTATGAGACTATGAAAGTAAGATATTATGAAACTAAATCTTTTATGCAAATGTGATTCTGGTTTATTGTTTTATCATGCACAGTGAACTTATCTATTGCTTGTAGTGCATGAAATCCAACTTTTATCATCCTTAAACCAGAACTCTTTCTGACAGCAGTTTCTAATTTCATATGACTGAAGACTCTATGCTTTAGAATGCTTATTCATGAACTACCTGTTCAGAATGCCAGTCAGTTCTTCTCTTGATCCTTCCCTTCTATTTAATTTTGCCCTCCTCTTTGTTGATGGCAAAGGGGGAGAATATTGTCTAGGGGGATGTCTAGGGGGAGAATACATATCTGTCTGAATTCTGAATTCATTCCAAGGGGGAGTGGGAGTGTATATGCATAATGATAAGGGAGAGTTTGAGGCAGTGAGTTGCATGCATTCATAGCATCTGCATGTCAATCTGCATAACTCATCATGTCTTTCATCAAACATATACCTATATGTCAGGATGTTGTTATTCTACTTCATATGGGGTTGCCATCATCAAAAAGGGGGAGATTGTTGTGACCCCTCTATGTTGATGATGTTGACACTTGCTTTATTTCATTGGCAACACCATTGTTTTGATTGATTGGCAACTGTTCTTGGTTTGATGAAATTGCTCTATCAGATTGACTATGTGTTCTTTGCATTTCATACACTGCTGTTTGCATTTCTCACTGTCATGGGTCGACGCATCCTCTGATGGGTCGACTCCTTTAGCAGACTTGTCTAGATTGAGTCTATACAGCGTCAGTTCATGCATGTCTTAGGCTAAGTCTATACAGCGTTAGTTCATGCATGTCTTAGGCTAAGTCTGTACAGCGTCTCATTCATGCTTTGATTAATGAAGTCTGTACATCAGTCTTCACATTCTAAGTCTGTACAGCCGTTGGGTTTGGACTCAGAGTCTGTACACTCGATTCACCTTTGAATTGGTCAAGTGTGTACATTCCTTCACTGTAGCTTTCACGTATCCAAAGTCTACACATCGTGAAAGTCTATTCATTCTTCACTGACTTTCGTTCAAGGCAAAGTCTATACATTGGAGTCTTTCCCTACGTTTCTTAAGTGAAGTCTGTACACTCGTTTCTGAAGCCTGAAGTCTATACACTCCAGCCATTCCTTGAGATCAAGTATATACATCGTCACTGTAGCAGCATCGTCTAAGGTTGTGTCTCATTTGAAGTCTGTACAGTGCTATTCACGCTTTGTCTACATGCTGAAGTCTATACAGTGGACCGTCTCATTTAGCGTCTCCTGTGCAAAGTCTACACATTCCAGCGTCTTACGCCAACAAGCCTTCTCCAGCGTCTCACGCACCGTCTCACCAAGTCTGTACAGCGTCTGCATTGTCTCGCTCACACTTGCCAAAGTCTGAACATCCACAGTGTCTTTCATCGTCTCACTTTGCATCTCAGTTTGCAAAGTCTATACATTCGCTGCAGAGATCACTGTCAAGTCTATACAATGGTCTTCACACTTGAAGTCTATACATTCGATGTGCAGAGTTGATGTCTATACTGTGCCTTATGCTGATGGAGTCTACACATTGGTCGGTGGCAAGTCTGTATACTGGCCTCAGCTATTCAAGTCTATTCACTGGACTGTTTGGTCAAGTCTATACACCCTTCAGTTGAAATTCCAAGTCTGTACATCGGACTGTGTTAAGTAAAGTCTATACATCCGATTGTACAGTGTCTTAGCCATCGTCTCACTTCTTCAAGTCTACACAATGGTCGGTGGTAAGTCTACACATTGGTGTTTCATTCGAAGTCTGTACACTCACCAGTGAACGACAAGTCCACACATTGGACTGTAGCTGCTTGTTCTTCAAAGTCTGTACATTGGGCTTTCACATGAAGTATGTACATCCGTTCGTTCTGCATCGTTATCAAGTCTGTACAGCCACTCTTTGAGCATCAAGTATATACATTGGTATTGGGTGAGCATAGTCAAGTCTGTACACTGCACTCGAGTCCGTTGTCTTCAGTAAAGTCTATACATTGGCATCGGTCTTCACCTTGAGTATGTACAGTGGCTGCTTCATATAGGAAGTATGTACAGCCGTTGCCTCTTCATATAAAGTCTATACTTTGGGCAAGTCTGTACACTGGTTTTCCTTCTTATGAAGCCTTTATATTTACTAAGTCTATACACTGCTTTCCTTCTCATGAAGCCTTTACGATCATTGAGTCTATACACTGCGTTGTGCATACTTTGCATTGCACTCGTGGTTGCAAAGCCTGTACAGGGTTTACAGTTAAACTGAATATGTTCTTGTCTGTCTGACAGGGAATGCAGAGACAAATGAAGGGCACGTGATCCGAGGTACCTGGCTCGTGATCCGAGAAGAACAAGGTATCCAGATGAGGACACGTGTTCTGACACTCCATTGGATGCTGCCACGTGGTCCAAATGCTTTGGCGGGAAACGTGGAGAGCACACGCCTGCTGCTGCTGCTGCTATATATACATGCCTTCTTCCACAGAAGAAGGGAGATCGAAGAGAAGGATAGAAAGTCTATACAGCCAAAGTAGCAAGGC
This sequence comes from Amorphophallus konjac, assembly GCA_022559845.1. Lineage (NCBI taxonomy): Eukaryota > Viridiplantae > Streptophyta > Magnoliopsida > Alismatales > Araceae > Amorphophallus > Amorphophallus konjac. The sequence goes on along the minus strand of CM040129.1, from coordinate 159,127,654 downwards.
TCCTTCGATCCACTGAGAGAAAAGATACAGAGAAGAAGAAGAAATAGAGAAGAAGAAGAAAACGAGAGAAGAAGAGATAGAGAGCTGATTGAGAGTGAGAGTGAGAGAGTTTGTATCTCAGTCTCGTGGTTCAAAACCAGAGCTGAGCTTTGCTCTTTAGAGCTACATTGCTTTTGGGTTTTCCTTTTTCGTTTTGATTCTGTCTATCATTTCCGAATATTGTTTCCTCAAGCTGTGTGTCAGCGGTCTTGCAGTGGTAGTCTCCACTGGACGGGTTAAGCTGTATTTCCCCAGCGGTTGCAGAGGATCAGATCCTCTGGTCGGCAAGCTGTAGTGCCCAGCGAAGCTGTGTATCAGCGGATTGTTTGGCCAAGCTGTAAAGCCCAGCGGACGCAAGCTGTGTTGCGCAACAGGAAGCCATACTCGGTTGAGTGTGGGGTGGACGTAGGTCGTTGACCGAACCACCTAAAAATTGTGTGTGCAGTGTGTTTGTGTTTTTGTTTGATCTGTGTGCGATGGGAATTCTTGCTTAGCTTATTTGGTTTCATCGCTCATGCTCATGTCTAGCTTTCGATATATAGATATGGTGAATGGCTTTCATGGGTCGACCCTTTGCTTAGCATTCTTCCTTTAGCTTAACTGATGTTTGCCTAAATTCCACTTTAGAACTTACAGTAGTTTTAAATTAGGCAAGTTGATCTATTCACCCCCCCTCTAGATCCACACTCAGTGGAGATAGACTGCGTCCATCTAACCCAACATAGGTGTGGTACGTCATAGCCCCTGACGCGTCCCGGTGTGTGCGTCACGGCTATTTTATCTTCTTGTGTTTTGGTTAAGTCGGTTCCTCTGACGCGCCCACCCTGGTGCGTCAGGCTGTGTAACGCACCCGCCCCAGGCCGTTACACCCTGTTTTGACTGTGTTGGGTGGCTGTGTCGGCTGTCTCTAACGGCCCTGCCCCCGTGCGTCACAGTGTTGTAACGCGTCCGTGGTGGACCGTTACGTGCTGTTTGTCTGAGTTTTCAGACTTGGGTTTGTTGCCGTAACGCGCATGTCCTCATGCGTTAGGTTGGCGTAACGCATCTGCGCTCATGCGTTAGGCCGCCGTAACGCGTCTGCCCTGTGTGTTACGTGGTTCGTGTTTTGCTTTTGAGCCTGTTAGCTCTGACGCGCCCGCCCTGGTGCGTCAGGCTCGTGTAACGCGCCTATGCTAGGCCGTTACAGTCCTGTTGTGGCCGTGATGGCCGTTGGGCTTTTCGGTGTGCGGCCGTGTGTTGTGGGTCCGTTCTAGGTGATGTTAGGGGCTGTTTGGGGGTAGGTTTGTGGTGTTGTCGGTCGCTCCCGTGCTCTGGCCACTTTCTCCATGGACGTCGGTCGATGTTCCTATGAAGGCTAAGACTACGTTTCTGAGTCTGTCGGTAGTTTCTTGTACTGCCCTCGGTGTTTGAGGTACGGGTGACAGTGCATGTATATCTGTCTATACTTCAGCGCTGCGTTTCGAGCTTCCTCTTCTCGTCGCCCTAGACGTCCTGCAGTCGAGGGGTGACCCTGATATACTGTTTGTAAGCTAGTTTCCGTCGGATCCTGCGGTTACCGTAGCGTCCTACGGGGGGAGAAAACTAGCTAGAGACCTGCCTCTAGGCAGGAGCCAGTGTGTGCACACGTGGTCAGGGGCAGAGGACTGACGCCGACGGGCGTGACCCTGGCTAGTACTTGGTTTGCTCCTGTTTCGCATCTCGCTTGTCGCTTCCCAGCCTTGCGAGTTGCTTGAGACACTTGTGGTTTCGCGTGGGTCTGTGACTCGGCCGTGTTCGCGTCGGTGGCACGCAGCGGTTGGTCAAGACACTAGTGGGGTTGTCGTGACCTGTCCTGTACGGGTTGGCCTTTCCGTGACTGTACTCGAGGTCTGTGTCTTGTCCGGTGCTCGACACTCCGGTCGTGTTGCCTGTGCCTGTCTATGTCTTTTCTAGGCCTTCTTTTGCATGCCTGTTGTAGGTGTAGGTTGGGGTGTTTTGTTTGGCCTTTTCCCTTTTCCTTGCTGCTCCCTACTCCTCTTTCCCTTTCTAGGCCTGCTTGCCTGTTCGGGTTATTCCCCTCGTCCTTACCTGTTCCCTACTCCTGCTTCCCTTTCTTTTGCAGCTTTCTAGTGTTGTTTCTTGCTGTTTTCTCTGTTGTTCCGTGTTACTGCGTGTTTTTCAGTGGGGATCCACGTGACCCCTACTGAGCCAGTGACACGAGGCTCACCCTTGCTTTTTAGGTTGGGTGATGTGTTCGTTCTGCTTCCGCGGATCTTGGAGTTCGAGTCAAAGCTGCCAGCTGGTACCTCCGTCGGGCTTCCCCCGACTTCTTGGTACGTCTTTTCTTTCTGTTGACTGTACTGCTAGACTGCTGTCTTTAGCTTTGGACTTGACTCTGGTATATAATTGTTTAAAATCTGTTAATTAAATTGTAATTTTATTTCTATTACTTAAGCATACCGATCTAATGAAATTTAATTCTTGCTGTTATATCTGTCAGTTCAATGTACTACACGACAATCTTTTTTCCTTTCGGAGCTTTACCACTCTTGGGAGGCCTCGCGGGTTCCAAGTGGTATCAGGTGTATTCGGTTGTCCTACCGGGTATATCTGGTATCCGGAATCCGGGTCGCCACATCTTGGCTTCGTCTTCGAGCACTTATCTCCAAGCTCTTGGCCTCGTCTTCGAGCACTCGGTGTTCTTCTGACCACTCTCTCCATCTCTAGAACTCTTGTCTCCTTCTCTCTCTGCTCTCTAATTTTCTCCCGTGCATATCTCTGACTTGAGTATCAGAGGGTTGTCCTTTGAGATCATACCCAGGGCTCCTTCTAACACGCTGCTTAGTGCTAGCGGGTTTCCTCTGGGCTGCTAGATACTCTTCCCCTCCAAAGAAATCTCAAAGGTGTAGTGTGAGGCCTAAGGTAACACTTTTCTGCCTCTACACTTTTTGGCACCATATGTGGGAAGAGGACGTAAAGCAATGGCACCCCATGAAAACTATCGCAACACTAGCAATTGCCCGGGGGTTTCGGCCTCCCGGCGAGCCTCGCAGGAGGCCTCCTCCCAATCCCATCCATCCCACGGTGTAGATCCACCAAACCCCGCCATGGATGAACTGGCAGAGATGCGCTGCCAGATACATGATGTTGACGGAGGCATACCAAGGCCTCCTTAATCGCCAAGCGAAGTAAGAATGTGCTTCGACCGCACCGCCCCAGAACGGAGGGGCTCCCACAGTGGCAGAGTTGTGCCATGTGTGCGAGCCTTCGCTACTCTCTGCCACCCACACTCCTCGCCTGCGCAGCCAATCGTCATGGTGCCCCGCAAGTCCACTGCACTCCAACCTTGAAATGACGTAGCGGCTGAGGTGTTACGAAGAGGGAGAGCGTAAGCTGGAGGGAAAGGTCCAGTACCTGGACGACATCCTCCAGAAAGGGCGGACAAAGGGGTTGATCGACGATGACACTGACTTCCATGCACCCTTTTCCTGCGAGATCATGGAGACGCCTGTCACGTCTCGAACCATAGCGGAAGCAAACTCAGAACGTGACAGCGAACATTCATATCAATCAGAGCACTACAAGACCAACAACACAATAGACTACTTCAATAGACACAAATAAGGCCATAATTGGACAAAAATATAATTTTATTAATATCAAAAATCATGATTACAATTCTTGGTTCAAATTACACTACGAAAACTCAAAAGAAAAGACACAATTATAGGACTTAAGAATTCTATTCTAGACTCAAGAAAATAAAAAGGGCACAAGTCTTCTATCAATTTAGGAGCACTCGATCACTCTTGCCCTTCCCCATCAGAGTGAATTTCATCTTTGATATTATTTGAAAAATATTAAAGAACACTAGGTGAGCGAGAAACTTAGTAGGAATTATATCTCTTTGACCAGTCCAAATATAAGTAATTAACATTTTAACCATGTGCATACATACTACATGAAATGGTGCAAATCACAAAAATAATCTAAGAGACAACAATCAAGGACAAAAGATGTGATCGATAATTATCAGACAATTATGGATTTCAATTTCAAGGAAAAGCATGAGAAATCAAAATAACTAGAGTAAATGAGGTGACAACATAATGACCACACATATCATACAAATAAAATGTGCAAGTGAACAAAACCATAAGAATTGACTAAATAATATCATAGTTTCATGAACATATATACCCCTTCTGAGCCAGTATATCAGAATCAGATTAATTGTATTAGAACATAGGTGAAATGTCTAGTTAAATCTTGATATCAGAATTTGGTACAATGCTACATCCAGAATTTTTTCATGGGCCATAATAAGTGGACTTCTGTCCTAACTAGCATTAATTATCATGTGGACCCAAAGCCCTTAATAGTCGCTAGACAAATAATTTTTTTCTAGATAATAGATATGGCCAAAAAGATTCCAAGAACCAAGTTTTAGTAGCCAAGGTTGTAGAACTAAGGAAATTCACGTGATCTTGGAAGAATTCCAAGGATCAAGCATGAAAGATACCAGAATCGAAGGTTCTGTCCTCGCAAGATCAGGGCTCGAACTACAAGAATAGCGATCAGATTGAGCGAAATCTGAGAGAAACTAGGTGAAATTGGCATCTCAATAGTAAGGCGCTGATTCAGGAATTGGCGTTTGGAATCCATTCGCTACCTAGAAAACAACGTCTGATCAGTTGCCGCCGTTCAACTGAGTTTAACATTACTCCATCTGTATAGATAGGCAAGTTCTTAGAAGGCTGCAGGTTAATCACATTTCTTCAGAGTGACGTGACCTAAAGGTGTTAGGGTTTTTATGGTACAACCAGTTCAATAATCGAAGAGAGAATCCTTCGATGTTGGGGTATTACGGAGGCCTTGGTCAAAGAGATTCTGATCCGGTGAGGGAAATTCTCGACGGAGGGTCCTTTCTCCAAGAAAGGTGTAATCACATAAAACTCAGAGAAAAATTGGAACCATGTCATGGAAGGGTGACATGAGTGCCAAGATGTCCCTGCTACTGGACTAAACCACGTTGACAAGAGTACACAGGAAAATTGCGTCTGAGACATGCGTTGCTAATTAACAATTGGCACCCTTCTACTCATACGTGAATTCAGAAACTTCCTAGTTTAAAATAGAATTAACGTCTTAGTGGAAAGTCGCTATTTATAAAATAATGTCCTTCTGTAAAGATGTGGATCAAACATAGTATGCAAGTTTTCAAGCGAATAAAAAACAACTAACAGTGGTTTATAGTCCCAAAATTTTAAGGCAAATAGCTTTAAGATATAATCCAGATCATGATGGTATTATCAAGAGAAGATAAATCAGAAAATGGTTATGCTTTTAGATAACAGGGATTCCACTTTTAGATCTTAACAATTTACATATTTAATATTTGAGAAAATACTATTTAAAGAAAGTGACTAGCAAGTTATTACGGGTAACATGCTTAACACATAAAGTAACATCTTTTTAGATAGACGTTAATAAAGATATAATGTCTGGATGCACAGCCGTCACTTCTGAAATTGACGTCTTCTTACTCAGATGCTATTTAAATGGAGTTTTCTCAGTTAGATGTCGTTTAAATCAATTAAACAAATTCAGAAAACTCGTTTCATAGATACATTCTAGATCAAAATACTCTATGCATACTTGATCAAAATCGATGTTCTTAGCATGGAAATGAAGAATACATGCTACTCTAACTACCATGATATATGATTAATTTAATTTTTACCCGAGAGAACATTTACTTTAGGAAGAGAAAATGATAAAGATGAAAACAAGGCCCAACACTATTCACGAATAGCATGATGCTCTCCTCTTCACACATGAACTCGCACGAACAACACGCACATGCCCTTGAATCACAACAATAGGGTTTTGTTGGGCTCAAAGTTCTTATTTATAGACTATCTAATCCTAAGAGTCCTAGTTAGGTTAGAATCCTTAATTAAAGGAGTCCTACAAAAATTGCCATAACCTACAATCCTATCCTATTTTATTTTCAAGCCCTATCTAAATAAGCTAGCCTCCACCAGCCCCTCTCTAGGGTTTGGTCGATGGAGTTAATGGGCCATCTTTTAAAATATCATTATTATGGCCTAATTAAATTAACAGGTTGACCGTTTGAGAGCTTCTATAGTCCAATTAGTTTAAAATAATTATGGATTTTAATTTTAACAATTAACAGCCCAATTATATTAATGCCCTTTTTTATTTTTTCAGTTAAAATTTTAAGATAATATATTTATTTATTTATAGCATTACTTTAATCTAGGTTGCTACACTCTCTCCCACTTAAAAAGAATTTGATCCTCTAAATTCACATGATTTTCTTTCTAACTATAATTTCAAGATAATTTATTTATTTATTTATTGCATTACTTTAATCTAGGTTGCTACACCATTGATCCCCCCGAAGCTTCAGTTGTCGGCGTTTACTCCATATGACGGCACCACCGACCCCGCCGACTAAGCATGTTAAGGTTTTAGATTGTCACACTAAACATAAATTATTAAGAATATATCACATTGCCCACCATGATTATAGACCTAAGGTTAATCCTTATTTCAAACGGGTTTGTCGTGCTATCACAAGGCTCATTTGACATAAGGGATAGTTTAAGTCTATGGCATATTGATACCTTTAAGAGAGGTACCGTAGATAAATATTGTAGCTTTGTTGTATTACCACATGGGCTATAACGCTAATCTATACTTTCTACGTAATGATTGAACAACTTAACTAAGTCACCTTAATTTATTGTGATATCACAAGGTCATGGTGATTTAGGGGCTAAATTTGATCGGATATTGCAAAGGTTGCATGTATCTAACGTTGGTGGGAATAGTGGGAGCAAAGTAGATCTAGAAGAAGTTTTAGAACTACAAAACATAATATTGTCTTAGGAACCTATTTAAGTTGACACACAAGCTGTTCATAGGTCTAGCCGAGTTCCTATAAAATTAAGAAGATTTGTTAGACATATCTCTGGCATGAATAATAAGACACTATATAATGAGGATGATGATTCCATGACCTATGAGGAGACAGTAAGTGTTATTGACTTCGGGAAAATGGCAAGAGGGCATAAAATCATAGATGGATTCCATTTACTCCATCCAAGTTTTGAACTTGGTTAGTCCACCCGAGGGTATTGTGCCCAAATGATACAAGTGGATTATCAAGAAGAAATTGGCGAAGATGGAAAGGTTGATACCTACAAGGCAAACTAGGTGATGAACATGTATCGTCAAAGGCAAACTGTTAACCATGATGGAACTTTCTCTCCAGTTGCCATCCATCATGATTTTATTTACCATTAATGCATAATATGATTATAAGATTTGACAGATGGATATGAAAATGACGTTCCTCAATAGTAATCTAGATGAGGAAGTGTACATGTTACAACCTGAGAGATTTCACATCCATTGAGTACCCAAATAGGGTATGCATGCTTTAAAGGTCCTTTTGTAGACTAAGTATGTTTCCCGCAGCTGAAACATAAGGTTTGATGAGGTGATCAAATCTTATGACTTCATTAAGAATGAAGGTGAGTCTTATGTGTACAAAAGGATAAGTGGGAGTACAGTCACATTTTGGTTTAGTGTGTGGATAACATACTACTCATTAGGAATGATGTAAGTAAATTATCTTTAATAAAATTGTACCTGTCTAAGAACTTCCCATTAAACTGTTGGGAAAAGCGTCCTTTGTATTTGTAACTTTAGTCTATATATATAAATCTAGAATGGATACTTGACCCAATCTTTGTATATAGATGTCATTGTCAAAAAGTTTGACATAGAAAAATTCTAAGATGTGTCTCATACCGATGAGACATGGAATTTACCTCTCCAAGGAGATGCCCTCTATTTCTCCTGAGAAGAGGTAGCACATGTGTAGTATTCATTATGCTTCTGACATAAGGATTCATCATATGTGACATGCTATGTATGAGGTCTGATATATCGAATGCTCTAAGTGTTACGAGCATGTATCAGATGGATCCAGGTGAGCAGCATTGGACAACTGTAAAGTGTATTCTTACATTCTTGAGAAGCATTAAGGATATGTTCCTGATAAGTGGATAAAGTGATTTGACAGTTGGTTGGAAGAGTTCCAAATAGACAACAAATGCCGATTCGACATTATGTAGATGAAATAGTTCATCGTTGTGTAGGGAGTTGTCCCTAATGTCTCTGATCTGGTACTCTTGTTGTCAAATAATGGTAGGGTTGTGGCGATAGCTTTGGAACCGTTGTCTCATCAGAAGTCATTGTACTTTCTGCAATGGTTCCACCTGATTAGAGATATTTTAAATAAAAGGGAGATGTCACCTAGAAAGAGTTTATTCCGGTGATAACATTGCAGATCCACTAAGCCGTTGACTCAAGGTGTAGTTGAGTATCACTTAAGGCTGATGGAGATCAAGCAGGAGGTGATTGGCTTTAGTGCAAGTGAGAGAATGAAAGAAGTGTATGCCATGAAAGCCAATCACTTATAAAGTGATGACATCATTTCTTATATATTCTCATTCGTATTTATGACAATTTCTTCATTATGTCTTATTTATGTGTATTACTGCTTGACGTGTTGAAGTCCTTGAACATGTGCTATGAAGGTTGGATCATAATGAGATTATGATAGTGAGATCAACCTTCTAGATGTATGTGTTCTAAATGTTTCTGGTCATAGGATCTTTGAGATAAGACATTAAAGAATCTGGATATACTAGTGCACATGATATGCTCTTAGGTGATGAGAGTGACTGATCTCACAGTCACTGGTGTGGAGACATTAGGATATATGTGCAGGTATCCAATACAAGAGTAGGGTTCACTGAACTGATCTGATCATGAATCTCTAGATGGTAATTATATCTAACTATCAACCAAGATATTTTTTAGTTACAGCAACACAGTTGGTCCTTGAACATGAGTCACCAAGGATACCTTGCATGAGGACTTCTGTATTTTGATTCCTGGCCAAATGACTTTATCCATAAGTCTTGGATACTCAAGTATTCTGATACAACAGAATAAATGCGAAGATAATTGAGTGATAACAGTAGATTATTCACTCTCAAATATAGCGTGAGAGTGAATTCCCTATGAATGGTACTCAGTTAAATCCTTGGCTAAGGTAGATAGTTCAGTAGAAAATGATCTTTCCAGTGGGACTTGGAGTATGTTTATCAGGTCATAGATAAGAAGAGTTTGACAATATGACCATACCCTTAATTATGACCAGGGCATTGAGTATGAATGAAATACTATAACTGTGTGGTATCTGCTGATGGAAAGGTCCAAGAGTGATTTTATAGAACCCCTTTGTCTTCTGGGGTCACGGAGTGTTGCTTGGTGCTTACTATAGTCTAAAATCCCATCAAAGGAAAAATCACGAGATGATTATTCATCGTAAGATGATAAATTAATTATTTAAGTCATGACATGATTAAATAATTAATTTCATGTTAATTATTAATGTGAAAAAGCTAAGAAAGAGTTCTTAAGCATATTGGGTCTAAAACCATACTGACATTGGGCCTAGAGGGTCACACACATTAGAGTTATTGATGGTGGAAGTATATTCGTAATATTAGATTTATGAGGGTTTTTGTGAAAGACAGAAAAGTCTATAAATAGTTACGATGGGAGAACCTTGTGCCAAGCATCCAGGGTTTCCGAAGAGGAGACTGCCCTCCTTCTCTCTCTTCCTAGAGAGGGGAGCCCCTTTCTCTCTCTTCTCTCTCTCTTCTCCCTCTTGTCTCTAGCATTGAGACCATGGCAAGGCGTTGCTGAAGAGATTGATTGTGGGGTGCTGCGAGAGAGGATTCCACTGTTCGGCTCGTGTGGATACCACTAAAGACTATGGACTTGCGCGGTTGATTACCGTCACGAGAGATTATTTTTACTTCACTGCGATCTGATCATCGCAGAGGTAAAGATCGAACCTCTTAGTGGTAGATCTTCATCGGGAATCACACAAGAGTGATCAACTTGGCCTGGTTAAAATTTTAATTTCTTATTTCTGCTCCATTCTTCTTGATCGTAGCATAGATCCTTACAAATCATAGTTCTAACGGGTTTTTCTCCTTGATTACTTTGTTTTGTAGGTCCAAGCAGGCAATAGGCGTGAAGCCCTTACTCTTTGGCTGGCTAAAGAGCAAGGAAGAGCTGATCTCCATCTCCCACACCCCCTGTTTGAATGCGACTGACCCAAGGACCTCGTTCATGAAGTCGTGATCACTATCGAGATTGCGTTCATCGGCCAGGCTTAATTAATTTTTTGTTTGGCTGGCCCTTCTTTTCCAAGGTAAGTAATATGATCTCAATAGTTTTTCTATTGTTATTTGGTATTATTAATTCTTGGTGGCTGTTTCACCGCCGTTCGGTGCGGCGGGCGAAAGTGGGTCGGTGACCATGGTGAGAGGGGGAATAAAGCGATAAAGGAAAACAAGGGAGTTGGTGTTATCTCACGGATATTCTCTTTCGTAGCCATATGCCTCTCATGGCAGTACCGTATACTCGCCTTTTACGGAAATTCAAGAGGGGTCAACTTGCACGAGAGGTTTCTGGAAGCTAGGGTGACTGGACAGGGTGCGGGCATGCCGGTCGATTTCTCAACAATAACCTATGGAACCAAAAGTTGACTGGGGGAAGGGCCACCAGGACGTGGCACGTGGGCACAGGGTATTGGGCGACACGTGGAGAAAAGGGAGGTTTCATGGGTGCGAGTGCGCAGACGATTGTGGGGATTCGTGTACAAGATATCTTTTCCCACCGACCGCAAGCAGTCGATGTTTATTTACATCGAATTGAATCTGAACAGTTTTGTTCTGTACTGAAGAAGAGCCTGGATATTTCTGAAGCCAAGGATAGGGGACCGGGTACACTCTGCAACTGAGGGATTGACAAACTAGGGACCGAGAGGTAGGTTGCACACTGGTTAGTGCAGACTGGAAGCTGGGGCCCTGGTACGGGCATGCATATTGAACTAGTTTCATGCTTTACAGGTGTCACGTGGGCTTTATAAGGGGGCCGAAAGGGCCGAAGTACAATTGGTGCAAGCCGCGGGACAGTTCCGACTCGTGGGTCGGCCCCCGAGTCAATGCAAGACAAAGTGGATTATCTGTGTGTTTTTACAGGGGATCTCCAGAAGAGGCTAGGGATGTGCCCGGCTCACTGAAGGATCGCTGGACTGGATGGCAGAGGTGGGCGGTGGCTGGCGCCTAAGGGAGGCCGGACACGGCTCAAGATGAGTAGTCGGGTCTGGGTCCTGAGGGGCGAGTGTCTTCATGCCGGGGAGTTAGGGCTGGTCTTGAGAGTGTTACTTCCGGGCCATGGTCTGGCTAACTCGGGTCAGCGGTCGAGATAGTCGGTGGCCGACACGAGGTGAGCGGCAGGCATGTGGTCCCATGACGGGGGCGATTTTGGCATTATAGCGCGCTCTTTGTTGTCATATTGCGTCGTATGTGGGTGGACCCGATGTGCGGGTGTATTCGCCGTTAACATAACACCTTATACACGGGGGATGGACTTGAGTTAGATGACTAGACACCATGTGAGGGGAGTACGTTCGACATACCGTCGGCGTATATGAGCCGACCAACAAGCCACCCAACACGCGCTTAGCTCCTCGCGTCCTTGCCAGAAGCCTTGGGGCTTGAGTCCTCCCGCTTGAAGGTCCGGTGTATGCTATGTTGTGCTTGTCTAAGTGTCTATCTCTCTATCTGTGTATGCATGTCCCTTGAGCTTCTAAGGGGAGAAATTTATAGGGAAGTTAAAGCGTCATGGGGGGGTTTACGCGGGCCAGCTGGGGGGGGGGTGAGCTGGTCCCCGTAAACCTCCCTAATATATATATACGCGTACTAGCCAGGGGGGTTGGTCCGCGTTAGGGGTTTATGTGGGGTGAAAACCCCTATTTTTTCCCTATTTTTTTATTTTACTGGAGGCGGGTCTGAGTTTACGCGGACCAGCCCGGGGGGGGGGGGTGGTCTACGTAAACCCCCCCCCCCCCCCAAGGGTGTTTAAGCGGGTTGGCTGGGGTTTTTTTCCCCTTCTCTCTCTCTCTCTCTCTCTTTTTTGTTTTTAGCACAGTGGGCCGGGGTTTACACGGACGAGCCTGGGGGGTTTCCTTTCTCTATAAAAACCCACTTTTACCCCCTTATGGGCCCACTTTGACTCCGAGTGACTGTAAGAGGATGAAGGATACAAGGCTTGGACTGGTTGGTTGGCCGCATATGCGCGTGGAGCGAGGAAGTTTACCCGCATGATCCCGAGGCTCCTTCTTCACGAGTTTCTCCACGTTGGTACGTTGATTGACCTTGCACAGAGCTAGGACTGGCACGAATTCACATTGGGGCTGACTGGGCTAGGTGGAGGGGACGCCCCCGAGGGAGTTTGCCCCTACTAGGGCGTGGCCGTGCCTGGGGAGAACTCCCCCCCGAGCGAGCCGTGGCCCCATGGGGCGGTTCGGGTGGCCTCCTGTTGTTCTTCTGAGTTGTCCTTTGAAGGACCGAGTGTTCCGGGGTGCTGGGGCCCGTGGGGGTCAATTGATCGGTGTTGTTACTGCCGCTCGCAAGGTGTTCAGAAAAATTCCCGACACACCCCGGGTTGCCGAACGGCTTGGGTCATTGGCTGGCGGGCCTCAGGTGTGATGCCCCGACTTGTAAACCCAGTCCAGTCATAAAGACTCATGTTAGATCTCGATCAAAACGTGACAGTGGGATAACCCAAACGGTACACTATGGTAGAGAATTTCACATAAACATTGAGATATCATTGCAGCGGAAATGAAATTTCTCGATCAACCAGCTTACATTCAAAAGACTTAATCCATATAGATCAAAATAAAGAGTAATAATTTAACAAGTGATTTATTACATAACCAATTTTTACACACATTTTTTTGGTAACTACCTAAGATAATGATACGTAGTAAATCCAAGCCGCGGTCAGAACACTGCGAGATCACTCCTCGCTTTCTTCTATCGCTTCTCCTGAAAATGTTCAACAGAGTGAGTCTACAAATAGACCCAGTAAGAGACTAGGCATTGTCCCCAGTCATAACATGTAAAAACATCCAAAGTGACTTATGACATTTCATTTTATAAGTCATTCTTAGGCATAATTTCAAATAGATAACTTGAGATTAATGTATTATAACCCATTTTCAACTTTTACAAATTATAAGTCATGATGTTTAACATTTTACAAATAATGCCATACGGTGCAATAAAACTTTATTTTATCAATGACAATTCAACATTAGTAAATATTACCATGCAATATAATTCAGCTCATTTATCGATAGAGTGATTCCAGTACTAGACGGAGTAAGGTCTCACGCATAGTGAAAGGATTCAAACAGATTTAATCTGTCCTTTTCCAAATCACCATTTGATATACTAGAGATTCATTAACAGTAAATATTTACAATGTAATAACAGTGAAATGTAATAACAGTTTAGTAGGCAATAACACTAGTTTCAATATCAGTTCAATGAGCAGTAGCAGTAGTTTCAATATCGATTCAGTGAACTGTAATAGTAGTTTCAATATCAATTTAGTAAACAGTGACAGTAGTTTCAATATCAATTCAGTGAGCAGTGACAGTGGTATAAATAGCCAAGACACAGTGCCCAAACCACCACTAGACAGTCAGTTGGTACTCGATCACCTAGGTAAATAATGATGAATCTTGGTTACTGCGCAGAATCGGGAGAAGTCCTCTCCACCTTAACCAGTGGTACTTGTCCACCTCTAAGATTTTATCCCCGTTACCCTCGGGGCCAGTAAACAGTGTGAACCTCTCAATATGGGTATTTCTATGACTTGGTTCCAGTCTCTCCCTATGGTGGCAGTGTCTATTTGACAGTAATAACAGTACGGTGATTATAAATATATGACTCATATGCAATGGACACATGCCACTCAAAAATTCATGCTGTGAAAATTAAGTATGAAATATGACAGTACTGAAAATCTTTTTTTTCTAAATTTATGAAATTCTAAACTTATCCAATTATAAAGGCATATATATATATCAAAAATTTTAAATTCTATTAACAGAGATCAGAATGCCTTGAAATTTCAGATAACTAACATGAAAGATCGAAACAGAAAATTATCATCATTTTTCAGACAATATTTATAATTTTTTCAGAATTATTTATACTCCAGCATGCATCATAAACTGAATAACTTTAGCTACCATGTTCAAAAGACCATTAAACTTTTACTGAAGATCACATTTGTATTTAACATTACACAATTTTTTTTTTAGAATCTTCACGTGGGAGTTCAAAATTTTCCAGAATCATTTAAATTCTCATATGCATGGAAAATTAACTAAATTTAGCCATAGTACTCATAAAATCATCATAATTTTTAAAACCATTATGTATAATATTAATATCATTTATAAAACTTTTCATTATTTTTCACATTGTAATACTAATATTTTGATAGAATAACTAAAACTCATCATGAATAATAAATTAACTAAATATATCCACAATGACAAAAAAATTACTTAAAATTTACATAACATTGTTCCAGATATAAGTATCATATATGAGAAACTTCGCTATTTTTAATTCAGTATTTAGAATTTCTAAAATTTTATATCAATTTCTAAAATTTACAATAGTAACTTTTAAATATATAAAATTATCCAGAATATTTAAAATGACTAAAATATACTCACAATTAACTTATAAACATCAAATATTAGTTCTATAATCTTTTCATGATTTTTCACAAAATCTTAACATTTATTCAAATTTTTAATTATTTATTCAAACATTAAAAATTATACAAGTCAAGGTTCAGTGATCAAAATAAAATGAAATTTTAATCAATTAATTATAACACAAATTTAAATATTTTGATAAATTTGTAAAATTTCTATGTAGTATTTCTATTTTATGAATATGATTTCTAATTTTCATATAATTATTTACCTTTCTATCATGTATTACAAATTTCTTAACACAAATATCGTGATCCAAAAATAATAAAAATTTATATACACATAGGTCTCATAGTAATATGTAATCTTACAATTTGTGGTGTTTTTATATCACCCCTTTACCCTTTTAGTATAATTAAACCCCTTTTAAATAATATTAAAATATTTATAAACCTAAAATTATTTTGAATAAAATATGAAAACTTTTATAAAGAGCTTGAAATATCAGATCCCACGATTCTAGAAACTTTCTAAATTTTTCATGGACCCTTGCTAATTATATTGTATTAAACACTTGATTTTACCCTTAATCGCATGTCTTAACATTAATGATCTCATGGTAATCCTACTAAGATATGATCACACATGGTAAAATAAAGATATCTAGATTCAATTATCTCTATAGATACTAATTACTACATCTTAAATCAATTTAAATATGCTAATCATACTAATTATGATGATAAATGTTAAATCCCTTACCTTAATAAAGCTTAAACACCTCCTTAACATCCCTCCACCCTCTCCTTCAGCCCTTCAACGTAGTCAGCCCCAAAGAGAGCAAATGAAACCCCCTTCATAGCTATTTATAAGGGATTTCCTTTAATCAATCTTAGTCATTGATTTTAATCAAGAGTGGAGATTAAATCTTTATTTTAATATCATTTAATGAAGAATTTGACCTTCAAAATCCCACCAATCCACTCAGTCCATTTCTTTTGACTAGCCCATATTTTATATATATATATGGCACATGAGAATTTGACTAAAGAAGGAAATATTTAATAGAATAATAAAAATAGAATTTTTTTTTCTAAATCGTACAACCGCAAAGCGGCCGAAGGTGGGGGGGGGGGGGGGGGCGCGTTCGCGCACCCTCCTGCGTGGCTGCACGTGCGTGGGCGGTGCGCGGTCGCCCCCGCCGATTTTTCATTTTTTTTTACGTTTTGTACCCTTTTTCTTTTTTCTTTTCATTTAGCCCTTCATTTTTTATTTATTTTATTTTATTTTTCTTCTCTCCTTATCTTTAAATCTCTTTAAATCTCTTTCATTTTTTTTACCATGACTAAAATAAATATAGTAAGACTAATATTTTAAATATTTAGGTATAATCAATTTTTTTATTAAACAAATAAAATACTAAACTATAAATTCATAGGGCATTACACCCTCTCCCCCTTAAAGAAAACTTCATCCTCGAAGTTGGAGATTAGATTACATACCGAACAATCGAGGGTACTTCTTCTTTATCTTTTTCTCTAGTTCCCACGTGGCCTCCTCCTGTGAGAAGTTCCTCCATAGTACCTTCACCAATGGAATGACTTTAGTCCTAAGCACCTGCTCCTTGTAGTCCAGAATTTGAACATGTTGCTCCTCATAAGATAGATTCTGCTGAAACTGCATCTGTTCAGAACTGATCACGTGTGCCGGAGTATGCACGTGCCTCCTTAGCATGGACACGTGGAACATCGGATGTACTCCCACCAGAGACGGAGGTAAGGCCAACCGATATGCCACATTTCCTAATTTCTCCAGAATCTCGAACGGTCCGATGAACCGTGGATTTAGCTTCCCACGCTTGCCGAACCGAACGATTCCTTTTGTCGGAGACACATCGAGGAAAACATGATCACCAATTTTGAATGTCAGCTCCTTCTATTCGGTTATCAGCATAGCTCTTCTGTCGGTCTTGTGTTGTCGTCAATCTCTACCTGATCAACCTGATCTTTTTAGAGGTCTCTTGTACAACTTCTGGCCCCACAAGTTGCCTGTCCCCTGCTTCCTCCCAACACAACAGAGATCTACAAGGTCTGCTGTATAGTGCCTCAAATGGAGCCATGCCTATACTCGCGTGGAAGCTATTGTTATAAGCAAATTCTACAAGAGGTAGATGTCGCTCCCAATCACCCTTCCAATCAAGAACACAAGCCCTAAGCATGTCCTCCGGTGTCTGAATCGTCCTTTCAGACTGACCGTCAGTTTGCGGATGAAAATTCGAACTGAGCTTGAGCCGTGAACCAAAAGCTTTGAGCTTGAGCCACGAACCAAAAGTTTCTTGCAACCCTTGCCACAGCCTGGATGTGAACCGGGGATCCCTGTCGGAGATTATCGACTTTGGAATCCCGTGAAGTCTGATGATGTTATCTACATAAAGTCTTATCAAACTCTCCACCGATTGCTTCATCTTCATAGGAAGGAAATGTGCAGACTTTGAAAATCAGTTCACGATCATCCAGATAGAGTCATTGCCTTTTACTGATCTGGGTAACCCGGTCAAATCCTCGGGAAACACATCTAAGAATTCCCGAACAACCTTGATCTTTGCTACGGTCAGTGTCTAGTCAGCATCAGACTTCGTGACTACGCTTGTCAAGAATGCATCGTAGCCCTTTCTCAACATTCTCACAGTCTTCATTGCTGAAATCCACTAACTTCTTTCCATTCATATGCTTCAGTAAGGGATGAGAAAACTCCTTCTCTGTAGAGATGCGAAAAATAACTCTCTTCCTTCGACAATCTATCAGAGCGTAATGCTCTTCTAACCAATCCAGTCCTAAGATAGCATCAAAGTCTTGCATAGGTAAACAACAAAAACAACCGGACAGAGTTCTTCCTTCTATATTAACTGATAGTGAGGTGTTGCATCCCTATGGTTTTGATGATGTCTCACACTATAAATCAATCTTCTATCTCTAGATTCATGCTGGTTCATCACCTAAGTGAGATCAGTTCATATGCTGTTCCATTATTTCATCTATCTACACTGTTTGGTTAATATGAACAGTAGTGGGTCGACTCATCAGCAAGGCTGGGTCGACGCATCAGAGCATTGATAGTTTGGGCACAAAGTCTATACACCAGCTTGATCCATTTAGTCTGTACATTGGCATATCCTCTTCTAGTCTGTACATCGGGCACTTTCTAACTGAAGTCCATACACTGGTCTCAATACTCAAAGTCAGTTCACCTCAACCCTATACATCCTTCCAAGCTTCACGTCTATACACTGGCTGCTGCATTCTCTTGATGTCTAAACACCCGATAGTGTAAGTCTATACATCGCCCAGTGTCATGTTTGCATAGTCTGTACATCGCCTGCTTTACACAATCAAAGTCTACACATTGCTTGTCAACAGGCTCGCACACACTAAAGTACATACATTGCATAAAGTCCTAACATTGCTTCAGAGATAGCTTCAGCAAAGTCTATACATAGACTGGCAGTCTTCATGCTAAGTATATACATTCCTTGAGTCCAAGTCTGTACAGCGTCCGTTGTCTAGAATCCTTGAAGTCTGTACATCGGACTGCTTCTTTTGAAGTCTATACATTGGCTCGTTCACTTCTGCAAAGCATGTACATCAGACTGTGGCAAAGTCTATACATTCGGTTCCTTGGGCAAAGTCTATACATCGCTTAGTCTGCACATTGCCTTCAGCCCAAGCGTTCAAAGCCAAGTCTATACAACGCCAAGTCTGTACACTCCTCATCTGTTCCTACGCTTGGCCAAGTCCATACACTCAACATTTCCCTACGCTTTCCTGGCCAAGTCTGTACATCACTAAGTGTGTACATTGCATGCTGCTCAAGCGTTCAAAGTCTTCAAAGTCTGTACAGTGTCCGTCTCAGCCAGCGTCTCATGCTGCGTCTTAGGCAAGTCTGTACATCGGCCTCATTCGTTCAAGTCTATACATTGAACTGCTTTTCAAAGTCTGTACAGCGTCCGTCTCAGCCAGCGTCTCGTGCTGCGTCTTAGGCAAGTCTGTACATCGGCTTCATTCGCTCAAGTCCACACATCCACAGAGGTTCATCAAGTCTATACATTCACTTGAGCTTCACCAAGTCTGTACAACGTTGAAGCCTTCACAAGTCCATACACTGCTTGAGCTTCACCAAGTCTGTACAACGCTGAAGTCTTCACAAGTCTGTACAGTGCTTGAGCTTCACCAAGTCTGTACATCGCTTCAAGCGATTCAAGTCTATATAGACTGCCTTTACATTCAGAGTCTATACATCGGCTCAACAGCCGATCATTTCTTTCAGAACGTTGCAAGTCTGTACAGCCGAGTGTCTAATGCATCATCTCACCCTGGCATAGTCTATACACTGGCTAAAGCTGTCGAAGTCTATACATCACCGTTGGGGTTCAAGTCAATACATTGCTAACCGTCTTATGAAGAGTTTTACACTATCAAGTCTGTACATTGCGTACAGTACATCGCATCCTCAAAGTCTGAACACTGGCCTCTTGCTTCAAGTCTACACATTGGGTGGTCCGACCACAACCCTATACATTCTGTTGTTATAACTTGAATCTTCAATGCTCACAGCACAATCGTTCCAAGCCTGTACACTGGTGAGGCTTCGTGAAGTCTACACAGTGGCTGGGCTATGTAAAGTGTACACATTAGTAAGGCTTGTTTGCTTTGTTCTTCATAAGTCTATACACTGCCTTCATATGCATTGTTCATAAGTCTATACACTGCCATTCGTTTGCATTGCTCATAAGTCTATACACTGCCATTCGTTTGCATTGGTCATAAGTCTATACATTGCATCTCGTTTGCATTGTTCATAAGTCTATACACTGCTTTCACATGCGCCTTATTCATTAAGTCTGTACACTCTCCCACGTTGTACACACTTAATCAGTTGATGTTTCTGAAGTATATACATTCATGTTTAAAGCCTGAACTAACTAAGTATATACATTACATCTGTCTGTCTGCAGGTGATTCAGGCTGATGATTGGGCACGTGAACCGAGGTTGGCACCTGGCACGTGATCCAAGACAACAGGCGCATGACACGTGGATGGCAACCTAGTCAGGATGCTGTCATGTGGTCGAAATTCAAATGATCTGGCCAAAAAGTGCATGGGCGGGAACCTGGCAGCCACACGCCAATATCTGCTATAAATATAAAGCTTCATCCTTCAGTAGAAGCTTGATCGTGAAAAGAAAATAGCAGAAGCCATTGGTGAGAGTTTGCACGATCCAGAAAAGAAAAAGAGCAGAGAGTTCCAGATCTGAGAGGAGTTTGTTCGAGAGTTAGAGCAGTGTGTGTGGATTGATGAATTGCTTCATTTGAAGCTACATTTGTATTGGATTTCAGAACCGATTTCTTCTTCATTGGTTTTTATTTCTACTTTGTTTTCATTTCATTTTGTTCATCCTTCTTATTTGAATTGGTTTCCCTCCGGTGTGTGGAGGAAGGGAGTATTACTCTAGTTTCCCTATGAGTTGCAGAGGAAGAGAGATCGGTGATCTCTGGTGGTGTTAGTGACTGGTTGTCATTAACAGTTTCCCTCCGGTGTGTGGAGGAAGGGAGAGGATTCTCCGGTTGTGTTCTAGCTGGGAGCTAGAACAGGTTTCAAGTTCTGTGGGTAGCAGAACTTGGTTGAGGGATTTGTTTCCCTTGGTGTTCAAGCTATGTGGCAGCATGTTGTTCGCAGACTGAGTCTGTATTGATCTAGCATTGTCTAGTGGAATCCTCATTCTAGTTGGAGTGAGGGGTGGATGTAGATTACGGACTGCAATCGAACCACCTAAAAATCAAGTGTCTCCTCTGTGGTTTGCTATTGCTATCTGCGCTCTTCATCTGCTTGTCTCTTTGCTTCCATGTGATCAGTTCTTCATTCTCATTTACATTTCTCTGTGTACGGTTTAAGGAGGTGCGTTAGCAGTAGAATTTATTTTCCGTCTAAGTTTCTACAAATTGGGAGTGATCTATTCATCCCCCCCTTCTGTATCACTCTTGCTGCGCTAACAATTGGTATCAAAGCAGGTTTACGCCATGTGGACGAATGGTCAAGGGAATGCTGGTGGTCCTAGAACCTTCATAGCCGAAGGTCAATCCATTAGTCGCCCTCCTCATTTCGATGGTAGTAACTATCTGTTTTGGAAGAACAGGATGGAAGTGTTCATCATGGCTCAGAGTCATAAACTGTGGAGAGTAATCACGGTGCGGCCATATGATCTGCCACCAAACGAGGACGCTTGGACAGATGACCATGTCAAGCTCTCCTCACTCAACTGGACGACGCTGAACATCATCCAGTGTGCTGTTCATCCAGAGGAATATGCCCGCATATCTGCATACAGAACTGCCAAGCGAATGTGGGATGAGCTGCAATTGATCTATGAAGGTACAGCTCAAGTGAAAGCCTCGAAGGTAAACCTCTACACTTCTAAGTATGAAATGTTTAAGATGAATGCAGATGAGAATATAACCGAAATGTATGCCAGGTTGTCCTTGATCACTAACACACTTAAAGGGCTAGGGAAGGATCTTGCTGAGGCAGACATAGTCATGAAAATCCTTAGATCTTTATCCCCGACATGGCGCACTAAGGCCATTGTGATTGAGGAGTCAAAAGATCTGACTATCTTGACTGTGAATGAACTCATAGGATCTCTTATGACCTATGAGATGAATTTCAAAGGAGGTGGAGAAGGAAGTGAGAGGAAGGGTAAAAATGTAGCTCTAAGAGCTTCCCGCAACAAGGGTAGCAACAGTGGGAGCAGCAGCAGTAGCCCCGAGTCCGAGTCTGAGCTTGAAGGTTTGTCAAATCTCGACCAGGAGGAGCAGGCAATGCTCACTAGACAGTTCAGAAAATTTCTGAAGAAAAAGGGAAAGACCTTTAGGAAGAAGAAGCCACACTCTTTCAATAAGAGTGCTAAATTTACTAGTTACAGGGATAGAAATCCTAAGAGACTAACTTGTTTTAATTGTAACAAACAGGGACATATGAAAGGCGAATGCCCAGACCTCCAGAAGAAGGGTCCCTATCTTCAGAAGAAAAACATAAAGGTGCAGAAGAAGAAGAAGCCACAGGCGATGGTCTGCACATGGAGCGAGGAAGAAGAAGACCCAGAAGAAGCTTCCTCAGAAGAATATGAAGATGGAATTTGCCTTATGGCAAACAGTGAAGAGGAGGTAATAAATATTTTTGAAAATTTCTCAATTGATGACTGGGAGGATGCTTATGGTGACTTGCTAGATAAATTTAATTCTCTTAGCAAAGAGCACAGAGTTCTGAAAAGAAAATTTAACACAAATGTTGAAGAACAAACTCTAGTCTGTGAGGAAAATGAGAAGCTAAAAGAACAAGTAGAAGAAATGACCTCACTAAGGAAAGAAAATGATAAGCTCAAGGGAGAAACTCAAGAAAGTCAAAAACAGCTCAATGAATTCAAAACTAAAATTGAAGAAAGCATGAATGAAATTAGAGTGAATTCAGAGAAATATGAAGCTGTGAAGAAAGTAAATGTTGAACTCCTAAAAAATTCTGAGTCCCTTCAAAAGGAGCTGGAAGACAAACAGAAAGTCTTAGAAAAGTTTGTCCAAGGAAAGACTACCTTAGATGCTATACTAGGGACTAGGGTAAATTTCAATAAGGAAGGTTTAGGCTATGACCCAACCAACAAGAGACCCTTGCAGTTCAAGACCATCACCTTCTGCCCAGAGAAGGGAAAAGAAAAGCTGGACACACCATCCAGCTCAAACAGCTCTAAGGGAATTCAAAGTCCTAAAGAAAACATAAAAACCAGTACTGGACAACCATTTAAGATGGGAATGAATTTTATGAAGAATAACACTACGCCCACTCACCAGAACACAAATGGTAGATGGACCAAGAAAGTAAATCAGAATAAGAGCTGGAATTACAACAATCAGATGGGTCCAAACAGGACCTACTGGAGAAATAACTTTCATGGTCAAAGATATGCTAATCAACAAGCCTACAGGAAATTTCCTAGGAATAGGAAGACTAATGAATGGAATAGAACTCACTTCTCCAGTTCAGCTGGATTCAACTTTAATAAACCAGAAAGGAAGGTGCCAGAGAAAACCATGCTGAAACAAATCTGGATATCTAAACACTCGATCAGAGATTTGAACAATGTCATTGGACCCAACTCATCTTGGGTTCCAAATCACTCTGCTTGATGTATCTGTGTAGGTCGGCCTGGCAGCTGAAGACAACAAGTGGTACCTCGACAGTGGCTGCTCCAGGCATATGACAGGAGACCGATCCAAGTTTAGCAAGATAGAGATGAAGCCAGGGGGTCTGGTCAAGTTTGGAGGAAAGAACAAAGGTAAAATAATTGGAGTTGGTACAGTAGGTAAGTCTTCCACAAACTCCATTGAAAAAGTCTTACTTGTGGAAGGGCTTCAACACAACCTGATTAGCATAAGTCAGTTATGTGACAGGGGTCACAGGGTTGTATTTGATGATAGTTCATGCAAAATCCTTGAAACAAATTCTGACATGGTTAAATTTGTAGCCAACAGGATTAATAATGTCTACATTGTAGACTTAGATGAGAAATCTGAATCTACTATTTGCTTATCTGCCAATTCTAAAAATGATGCCTTTGAATGGCATAGACGTCTAGGTCATGCTAGCTTTTCAACTTTAAATAAATTGGTCAAGCATGATTTAGTTAGAGGCATGCCTAGAATTAAATTCAACTCAATATCAAAAGCATGTGATGCCTGTGCTCTAGGCAAACAGACCAGAAATTCTTTTAAATTAAGATATGAGCCATTGTCCTCTAGACCAATGGAACTTCTTCATATGGACCTTTTCGGTCCAACTAGAACTCAGAGTCTTAATGGAAACAGGTTTGGCTATGTCATCATAGATGACTTCTCTAGATATTCATGGATATTTTTCTTAGCAAATAAGAGTGATGCATTTCAAAAGTTTAATCTGTTTTTCAATAAGGTCAAACAAGAAGGGAAGTACAAGGTTAGTTCTATTCAATCTGACCATGGAGGTGAGTTTGAAAACTCCATGTTTACTGATCTTTGTGAAAAAGAGGGACTAACTCACATGTTTTCTTCTCCCAGGACACCTGAACAGAATGGGATTGTGGAGAGAAGAAATAGAACTGTGGTGGAGATGGCCCGAACCATGTTGATTGAAAGTAAATTACCTAGAAGGTTTTGGGCAGAAGCGGCCAATACAGCAACCTACATAATCAACAGGGCCATGGTAAGACCCATACACAAGAAAACACCCTATGAGCTTCTAAAAGGTAAGAAACCAAACTTGTTTCATTTCAGAATTTTTGGAGCAAAATGTTTTATTCATAACAATGATAAGAAAGATTTAGACAAGTTTGAAGCCAAGAGTTCACCTAGAATATTCTTGGGTTACTCTGAAGTATCAAGGGCATATAGGGTATTTAACATATCAGATCAGAAAGTGGAAGAGTCTCCACACATCCTTTTTAGTGAAAAGAAAGATGTTTCTAATGTTGAAAATCTTGACAGGGATTCCAATCATGGTGGAGATTTTCTAGAAGACCAACAGGAAGAAGAGAAGACTCAGCCAAGTGGAGAAACAAATTCCCCAAATCAGGAAGGTCCAAGAGAAACATGTGAGTCTTCAACAAATATTAGATTTCTTAAAGACCATCCTTTAGATAAAGTCATAGGCAATCCTGAAGATCCTCTTCGAACTAGGTCTCATTTTAGAAATGTGAATAATGATGACTTAATTACATTAGTCTCACAAATTGAACCCAAAACAGTAGAGGAGGCCTTAGCTGATCAAGCTTGGGTCAATGCTATGAGTGAGGAATTAGGTCAGTTTGAAAGGAATAATGTCTGGGAGCTTGTCCCAAGACCAGATGGTATAAATATCATAGGAACCAAGTGGGTGTTCAAAAATAAGATGAATGAAGATGGAATCATCTCGAGGAATAAGGCCAGATTAGTAGCCAAAGGCTACTGTCAGGAATTTGGTGTAGACTTTGATGAATCCTATGCACCTGTTGCTAGGATGGAAGCTATAAGATTGTTGCTTGCCTTTGCATGCTCAAAGAATATAAAACTCCAACAAATGGATGTTAAAAGTGCCTTTTTAAATGGAGTTATTAAAGAAGAAGTTTTTGTTGAACAACCTCCTAGATTTCAATATTCTCCTCAACCTAACCAAGTTTTCAGGTTAAACAAAGCCTTGTATGGTCTAAAGCAGGCTCCAAGAGCATGGTATGAAAGGCTGTCTGAATTTCTGATCAGCAAGGGCTACAAAAGAGGTAAAGTTGATCAAACTTTATTTACCAAGGGCATAAATAAAGATCTCATCATAGTTCATGTATATGTAGATGACATTATATTTGGATCAACTAAGCATGAACTATGTGATGAATTTTCTACCATGATGTCTGCTGAATTTGAAATGAGCTTGGTTGGTGAATTAAAATATTTTCTTAGATTGCATGTACAGCAGCTAGAAGATGGGTGCTTCATCAACCAAACGAAATACACAATGGAATTGTTCAAGAGGTTTGGTATGGAAAACTTAAAGCACATTACAACACCCATGGGCACCAATACCTCATTGGATGCAGATGAGACAGGTAAAGAAGTAAATGCCAAACTCTATCGAGGTATGATTGGCTCACTTCTTTACTTGACAGCCTCTAGACCAGATATACAATTCAGTGTAGGAATGTGTGCAAGGTATCAATCTAGACCTACTGAATTACACTTAGCTACAGTTAAAAGAATCTTCAGATATTTGTCAGCTACTCATTCTCTTGGTTTATGGTTTCCTGCATCTCACACATTTAACTTAGTAGCATACACAGATGCTGATTATGCAGGCTGTAAACTAGACAGGAAAAGTACTAGTGGCCATTGTGAATTCTTGGGTGGGTGTTTAGTGTCTTGGGGCTCCAAGAAATAACATTCTGTGGCCCTCTCCACTGCAGAAGCTGAATATGTTGCTATAGGGAGCTGTGGAACACAAGTAATATGGATTAAACACCAGCTTCAGGACTACCAAGTAGACCTGGGGTGCACACCAATTTACTGTGATAATACTAGTGCCATCAATCTTGCTAAAAATCCTGTCTTGCATTCACGAACCAAACACATAGAGATAAGACATCATTTTATAAGAGATGAGGTGTCTAAGAATAATTTTGAACTGATTCATGTAGGCACAGATAATCAGATTGCTGACATATTCATAAAACCTCTGGATAATGAAAAATTCACCACATTGAGAAGAGAATTAGGCTTATACAAATTGTCTTAATTATGAAGCATGTTCTTGTTGTGAGGGGGAGTTGTGTTTGTCTAATGTTTAGCCTTCTTTCATGCTGGTTTAAGGGGGAGTTCAGAATGCTTACTGGTTAGCTTTCAGGAATACTCTGAATAAGAGGAAGCCTTGAGTTTTTGCTGGAATGTTTTATTGAGGAATGCTATGTCTTAGGGGGAGCTGAGTTGTGATGTGAGAAGAGAAGTTCTTTGACAGATTCAAAAGGGCTGTCCAGATGTGTAACTTTGCTGATCTTGCATGACTGATCTAGAGTGGCTCTCTCAGACAGTAGAGTGTCACTTATCTCTTAAGTCTATAAGTCAGTGACTCTAATCTCTAGATTAGAATCTTTCCTTTAGTACTTCTTCAGAGATCTGGACTAATTGCATAAAGTATATCTTCCTACATTGTCATTGATTCTGGTTCAGGCCAAAAACTTGTATGTCTTGTTATCTGACCCAATCAACTTGAAATCTAAACTTCAAGACTCAGTTCAAGAAATAGTACTTTTGGTATTGTTTTCAATCATTCTATCTCTTTAACTCAAGGGCTTAACTGAACAAAAATATTCTGTTCTGATCATTGAGAAACTGGGAGCTTCATCAATGAAATGAAATTTTCTCCCATGTCATGAGGTGTCAAATGCTTAAAATGAATGAAAAGACATGACAGAGCAATGGTGGCTTGCTGGTGAGTAACTGGGGACTCTGGCCTCTAATCAAGGTGTTTCCTCATGTCAAAAGCCACAGTTACTATCTCTGTTCCCTAATAATAAAAAAAAGGGGGAAGTAATGAGGTACTCACTCTGAGTAACTGGAGATTCATGCCTCTAATCAAGGTGTCTCTCTAATGTCAAAGGAGTGCACTACCAACTTACTCATTAATCTTCTTGAAAATCATCTCCAACAAAAAATTCCTTGTTGTTATGCAACTAATGGATTGCTTGTCCTCAATACCTTGAGAACACCTCTCTGATTTCGTTTCTTGCTGTCTTGTGGGATAGTTGAATGATCAGCTATATCTGGCCATACTTGTGAATTCCTGCTCTAAATCATCCACTATGTATGCGGATAAACTTGTCTATCATTCTACTTCTCTATTGTGTACTGGAGCTTAAAGAATCTTCTCTTGAGATTAGAACCTCACTTATTCTCTTAAGACCTCCTAGTGACTGTCTGCACTAAGAAGTTACTGCCCTTATTCTTCATGTTTCCAGCACTGTCATACATTCTGTAGTTCTTTTTGCTGATGTCAAAGGGGGAGAGAAGTTTGCAATATTTGCAATTTCAGTGAGAAGTTCTGCAATATCAGTGAGTCTTGGATTTGTCTTGAGCATTGGGGGAGTCATGTTGCTTCGTGGAAGATATGGTTATGAGTGGTGGGGGAGATGAGAGTGTGTTGTAGAGAATGTATAATTCATCTGCATGAGCATGCCTTGAATTTAATATGTTTGTTCCAGCTGATATAAATCTCTTGTTGAAACTTGATATTACTTGATTCATAGTGTTGTCAACATCAAAAAGGGGAGATTGTTGCATCCCTATGGTTTTGATGATGTCTCACACTATAAATCAATCTTCTATCTCTAGATTCATGCTGGTTTATCACCTAAGTGAGTTTAGTTCATATGCTATTCCATTATTTCATCTATCTACACTGTTTGGTTAATATGAACAGTAGTGGGTCGACTCATCAGCAAGGCTGGGTCGACGCATCAGAGCATTGATAGTTTGGGCACAAAGTCTATACACCAGCTTGATCCATTTAGTCTGTACATTGACATATCCTCTTCTAGTCTGTACATCGGGCACTTTCTAACTGAAGTTCATACACTGGTCTCAATACTCAAAGTCAGTTCACCTCAACCCTATACATCCTTCCAAGCTTCACGTCTATACACTGGCTGCTGCATTCTCTTGATGTCTAAACACCCGATAGTGTAAGTCTATACATCACCCAGTGTCATGTTTGCATAGTCTGTACATCGCCTGCTTTACACAATCAAAGTCTACACATTGCTTGTCAACAGGCTCGCACACACTAAAGTACATACATTGCACAAAGTCTGAACATTGCTTCAGAGATAGCTTCAGCAAAGTCTATACATAGACTGGCAGTCTTCATGCTAAGTATATACATTCCTTGAGTCCAAGTCTGTACAACGTTCGTTGTCTAGAATCCTTGAAGTCTGTACATCGGACTGCTTCTTTTGAAGTCTATACATTGGCTCGTTCACTTCTGCAAAGCATGTACATCAGACTGTGGCAAAGTCTATACATTCGGTTCCTTGGGCAAAGTCTATACATCGCTTAGTCTGCACATTACCTTCAGCCCAAGCGTTCAAAGCCAAGTCTATACAACGCCAAGTCTGTACACTCCTCATCTGTTCCTACGCTTGGCCAAGTCCATACACTCAACATTTCCCTACGCTTTCCTGGCCAAGTCTGTACATCACTAAGTGTGTACATTGCATGCTGCTCAAGCGTTCAAAGTCTTCAAAGTTTGTACAGTGTCCGTCTCAGCCAGCGTCTCATGCTGCATCTTAGGCAAGTCTGTACATCGGCCTCATTCGTTCAAGTCTATACATTGAACTACTTTTCAAAGTCTGTACAGCGTCCGTCTCAGCCAGCGTCTCGTGCTGCGTCTTAGGCAAGTCTGTACATCGGCTTCATTCGCTCAAGTCCACACATCCATAGAGGTTCATCAAGTCTATACATTCACTTGAGCTTCACCAAGTCTGTACAACGTTGAAGCCTTCACAAGTCCATACACTGCTTGAGCTTCACCAAGTCTGTACAACGCTGAAGTCTTCCCAAGTCTGTACAGTGCTTGAGCTTCACCAAGTCTGTACATCGCTTCAAGCGATTCAAGTCTATACAGACTGCCTTTACATTCAGAGTCTATACATCGGCTCAACAGCCGATCGTTTCTTTCAGAACGTTGCAAGTCTGTACAGCCGAGTGTCTAATGCATCGTCTCACCCTGGCATAGTCTATACACTGGCTAAAGCTGTCGAAGTCTATACATCACCGTTGGGGTTCAAGTCAATACATTGCTAACTGTCTTATGAAGAGTCTTACACTATCAAGTTTGTACATTGCGTACAGTACATCGCATCCTCAAAGTCTGAACACTGGCCTCCTGCTTCAAGTCTACACATTGGGTGGTCCGACCACAACCCTATACATACTGTTGTTATAACTTGAATCTTCAATGCTCACAGCACAATTGTTCCAAGCCTGTACACTGGTGAGGCTTCGTGAAGTCTACACAGTGGCTGGGCTATGTAAAGTGTACACATTAGTAAGGCTTGTTTGCTTTGTTCTTCATAAGTCTATACACTGCCTTCATATGCATTGTTCATAAGTCTATACACTGCCATTCGTTTGCATTGGTCATAAGTCTATACACTGCCATTCGTTTGCATTGTTTATAAGTCTATACACTGCTTTCACATGCGCCTTATTCATTAAGTCTGTACACTCTCTCACGTTGTACACACTCAATCAGTTGATGTTTCTGAAGTATATACATTCGTGTTTAAAGCCTAAACTAACTAAGTATATACATTCCATCTGTCTGTCTGCAGGTGATTCAGGCTGATGATTGGGCACGTGAACCGAGGTTGGCACCTGGCACGTGATCCAAGACAACAGGCGCATGACACGTGGATGGCAACCTAGTCAGGATGCTGCCATGTGGTCGAAATTCAAATGATCTGGCCAAAAAGTGCATGGACGGGAACCTGGCAGCCACACGCCAATATATATCTGCTATAAATATAAAGCTTCATCCTTCAGTAGAAGCTTGATCGTGAAAAGAAAATAGCAGAAGCCATTGGTGAGAGTTTGCACGATCCAGAAAAGAAAAAGAGCAGAGAGTTCCAGATCTGAGAGGAGTTTGTTCGAGAGTTAGAGTAGTGTGTGTGGATTGATGAATTGCTTCATTTGAAGCTACATTTGTATTGGATTTCAGAACCGATTTCTTCTTCATTGGTTTTTGTTTCTACTTTGTTTTCGTTTCATTTTGTTCATCCTTCTTATTTGAATTGGTTTCCCTCCGGTGTGTGGAGGAAGGGAGTATTACTCTAGTTTCCCTATGAGTTGCAGAGGAAGAGAGATCGGTGATCTCTGGTGGTGTTAGTGACTGGTTGTCATTAACAGTTTCCCTCCGGTGTGTGGAGGAAGGGAGAGGATTCTCCGGTTGTGTTCTAGCTAGGAGCTAGAACAGGTTTCAAGTTCTATGCGTAGCAGAACTTGGTTGAGGGATTTGTTTCCCTTGGTGTTCAAGCTGTGTGGCAGCATGTTGTTCGCAGACTGAGTCTGTATTGATCTAGCATTGTCTAGTGGAATCCTCATTCTAGTTGGAGTGAGGGGTGGATGTAGATTGCGGACTGCAATCGAACCACCTAAAAACCGAGTGCCTCCTCTGTGGTTTGCTATTGTTATCTGCGCTCTTCATCTGCTTGTCTCTTTGCTTCAATGTGATCAGTTCTTCATTCTCATTTACATTTCTCTGTGTACGGGTTAAGGAGGTGCGTTAGCAGTAGAATTTATTTTCCGCCTAAGTTTCTACAAATTGGGAGTGATCTATTCATCCCCCCCTTCTATATCACTCTTGCTGCGCTAACATGAGGGTATATCCCTCTTGGTATACACCGCTCCTGCAGGTGTGTGCACCAACAGGGGCACGTCTAGGTCTAACGACTCAATTCTAAATTCCTCATGCAATTGACGAGCAAACATCTCAGAAATGAAAGTATGTGTCGCACCGGTGTCAAACAATACTCTAGCATGAATATCATTGATAGAGATAGTACCTTCTGTAAGGTCCTCTGCCTGCTCAGCATCCTCTCTAGCTAGTGCAAACACCCGAGCTGGCGCTCGGGTCCTCCCTGCAGGTCCCGCTACTGTTAGTCTGGCTGTTGCTGCTGCTACTGGTCGAGCTGCTACATGCTGCATCATCTTCAGACAATCTCGGATCATGTGGCCCTTCTCGCCACAACGGAGACACCTGCCGGTGGCGATCTAGCATACTTCCCCGCCATTTCACTTACCGCAGTGTTTACATTCTGATTTGTCATTGTTCCTTGCTGGTGGTGTGGTCTTCCTTGTCACGAACGATTGCGACATATTCTTCATCACCTTTTTGCCTTTGTCATACCAATGAAATGGTGACGATGGCCTCTTTGTCGAAATCCTCTTCTCCTCTTGATATAATTCCATGTCACTCTCTTGATGGCATGTCGCGTCAAGAGCCGCCTCCATCGTAGGAAGATCCAGTGCAACTAGACGGGTCCAAAGCGACGGTCGTAGTCCCGCCATAAACTTCTTCACCTTCCTTCTTTCATCTGTAACAATATGCGGTGCATACTTTGATAATTCCGTGAACTTTGCCTCATACTTGAGCACAATTATCGACCCTTGAGTTAAGGCCGAAAAGTCTTGCTCCATCTTATCTTGCACATGCTCCGGTATGTACTTTGTTGTGAATAATCGCCTGAATTCTTTCCAAAAAATATCATGCTTGAGTTTGTCAGGTTGATTCCTTAGCACAGACGCCCACCATACGTCCACTCTCTCCTGCAGCATGTACACCGCTAGACTCATCTTGTCTTCATCTGCACACCAGATGACTCAGAAAATCTTTTCGATCTCGCGGAGCTAGTTTTTAGCCATGATTGGCTGACTCTCTCCCTTAAAAGAAGGTGGAGTCATCCGCCAAAATCTCTCCATTATGGTCACCCCTCAAAAATCTACTCCTGAGGTGATGTTGCCTGAGTTTGGAGTTACGCCTGAAGTGCCGCCTGCGTCTGAGCCTGGGTTTGCATAGCTTGAACTAGACCTTTCATGAACATTCCATAATCCACCAAAGGTGGTGGGGGCGGAGACGGGGGTCCTCTCAGCTTCTCCTGAGCATCGTCATTCTGAACTGCACGACGACCTCCTCCCACCATGGTCTAACAATACAATTATATGGTTAAGTTTTCATCATAACTAACTACTAGTTTAAGATTTTGGAATGTGGATTAAGCTGATGACTATTTATGTAAATTCTCAACCGTGGTGGCTCTGATACCACTCTCTGTGATGCCCAGACTCGTAAACCCGGTCTAGTCGTAAAGACTCACGTTAGATCCCTATCAAAACGTGACAGTGGGACAACCCAAATGGTACATTATGGTAGAGAATTTCACATAAACATTGAGATATCATTGTAGCAGAAATAAAATTCCTCGATCAATCAGGTTACATTCAAAAGACTTCATCCACATAGATCGAAATAAAGAGTAATAATTTAACAAGTCATTTATTACATAACCAAATTTCACACACATTTTTTTTCGTAACTACCTAAGATAATGATACGTAGTAAATCCAAGCCGCGGTCAGAACACTGCGAGATCACTCCTCGCTTTCTTTTACCGTTTCTCCTAAAAATGTTCAACATGGTGAGTCTACGAATAGACCCAGTAAGAGACTAGGCATAGTCCCCAGTCATAACATGTAAAAACATATCCAAAGAAACTTATGACACTTCATTTTATAAGTCATTCTTAGGCATAATTTTAAATAGATAACTTGATATTAATGTATTATAACCCATTTTCAACTTTTACAAATCATAAGTCATAATGTTTAACATTTTACAGATAATGCCATACGGTGCAATAAAACTTTGTTCTATCAATGACAATTCAACATTAGTAAATATTACCATGCAATATAATTCAGGTCATTTATCAATAGAGTGATTCCAGTACTAGGCGGAGTAAGGTCTCACGCATAGTGAAAGGATCCAAACAGATTGAATCTGCCCTTTTTCAAATCACCATTTGATATACTGGAGATTCATTAACAATAAACATTTATAATATAATAATAGTGAAATACAATAATAGTTCAGTAGGCAATAACACTAGTTTCAATATCAGTTCAATGAGCAGTAATAGTAGTTTTAATATTGATTCAATGAACTATAATAGTAGTTTCAATATCAATTTAGTAAGCAATAACAATAGTTTCAATATCAATTTAGTGAGCAGTAACATTGGTATAAATAGCCAAGACACAATGCCCTAACCACCACTAGAAGGACAGTCCAAGACACAAATCCTTCATGCCATAGCCAAGACATAAATCCTTCATGTTAGTGTGTTAGTGAGCATTCAAATATCTGTTTCGATCACCTAGGTAAATAATGATGAGTCTTGGTTATTGCGCAGAACTGGGAGAAGTCCTCTCCACGTTAACCAGTGATACTTATCCACCTCCAGGATTTCATCCCCGTTACCCTCGGGGTCAGTAAACAGTGTGAACCTCTCCATAGGGACATTTTTATGGCTTAGTTCCAGTCTCCCCCTATGGTGGCAGCGTCCATTTGACAGTAATAACAGTAAGGTGATTATAAATATATAACTCATATGCAATGGACACATGCCACTCAAAAATTCATGCTGTGAAAATTAAGTATGAAATATGATAGTACAGAAAATCTTTTTTTTCTAAATTTCTGAAATTCTAAACTTATCCAATTATAACGGCATACATATATCAAAAAATTTAAATTCTATTAACAGATATCAGAATGCCTTGAAATTTCAAGGAACTAACACACTAACGTGAAGGATCGAAACAGAAAATTATCATCATTTTTCAGATAGTATTTATAATTTTTTCAGAATTATTTATACTCCAACATACATCATAAATTGACTAACTTTAGCTACCATGTTCAGAAGACCATTAAACTTTTACTAAGGATCATATTTGTATGTAATATTACACAAAAAAGTTTTCATAATTTTTCATGCAGGAATTCAAAATTTTCCAGAATCATTTAAATTCTCATATGCATGAAAAATTAACTAAATTTAGCCATAGTACTCAGAAAATCACCACAAATTTTACAACTATTATGTATAATAGTAATATCATTTATAAAAGTTTTGATTATTTTTCACACTGTAATACTAATATTTTGATAGAATAACTAAAACTCATCATGAATAATAAATTAACTAAATATACCCACAATGACTATAAAATTACTTAAAATTTACATAACATTGCTCCAGATAGAAGTATCATATATGAGAAACTTCACTATTTTTAATTCAGTATTTAGAATTTTTAAAATTTTATATCAATTTCTAAAATTTACAACAGTAACTTTTAAATATATAAAATTATCCAGAATATTTACAATGACTAAAATATTCTCACAATTAACTTATAAACATCAAATATTAGTTCTGTAATCTTTTCAGGATTTTTCACATAATATTAATATTTATTAAAATTTTAATTATTTATTCAAACATTAAAAATTTTACAAGTCAAGATTCAATGATCAAAACAAGATGAAATTTTAATCAATTAATTATAACACCCATTTAAATCTTCTTGTAAATTTTTAAAATTTTCTATGTTGTATTTCTATTTTATGAATATGATTTCTAATTTTCATATAATTATTTTCCTTTCTATCCTGTATTAAAAATTTCTTAACAAAAATCTCATGATCCAAAAATAATAAAAACTTTTATACACATAGGTCTCATAGTAATATGTATTCTTACAATTTGTTGTATTTTTATATCACCCCTTTACCCTTTTAGTATAATTAAACTCGTTTTAAATAATATTAAAATATTTATAAACATAAAAATATTTTGAATAAAGTAAGGAAACTTCTACAGAGAGCTTGAAATATCAGATCCCACGATTCTTGAAATTTTCTAAATTTTTCATGCACCGTTGCTAATTATATTGTATTAAATACTTGATTTCACCCTTAAACACATGTCTTAACATTATTGATCTCATGGTAATCCTACTAAGATATGATCACACATGATGAAATAATGATATCTAGATTCAATTATCTCTATAGATGTTAATTACTACACCTTAAATCAATTTAAATATGCTAATCATGCTAATCATGAGCATAAATGCTAAATCACTTATCTTAATAAAGCTTAAACACCTCCTTAACATCCCTCCACCCTCTCCTTTATCCCTTCAACATAGCCAGCCCCAAAGAGAGCAAATGAATCCCCATTCATAGCTATTTATAGGGGATTTCCTTTAATCAATCTTAGCCATTGATTTTAATCAAGGGTGGATATTAAATCTTTATTTTAATGGTATTTAATTAAGAATTTAACCTTCAAAACCTCACCAACCCACTCAGCCCATTTCTTTTGACTATACCACATATATATATATTTTATACATATGGCACATGAGAATTTGACTAAAGAAGAAAAGGTTTAGTAGAATAATAAAAAAATAATTTTTTTTTCTAAATCGCACAGCCGCAAAGCGGCCAAAGGGGGGGCGGGGGGCGTTCGAGCACCCGCCCGTGCCCCTGCGCGTGCGTGGGCGGCGCGCTACCGCCCCCGCCGATTTTTCATTTCTTTTACCTTTTGTACCCTTCTTTTTTTTCATTTAGCCCTTCATTTTTTTGTTTATTTTTTTCTTCTCTCCTTATCTTTAAATCTCTTTCTTTTTTTTACCACGACTAAAATAAATATAGTAAGACTAATATTTTAAATATTTAGGCATAATCAATTTTTTTATTAAACAAATAAAATACTAAACTATAGATTTGTAGGGCATTACACCAGGTTTGGCCCCGGGCTGAGGGTGAGGGCTCGTAGGAGCCGAGAGAAGACGTTTCGAGCATGTGGGCCCGGCCTTGGTGGGTTGAGCCGCATTGTGTGGCGGGTTGATAGAGCAGTCCCAGGTACTGGAAGTAAAAGGCTCCACGCCGTGTGTCTGAGGGTCGAGGGTGACCCCAACTTGCTGGAGGGTTGCTGTGGCACGCGGCTAGGGCGTTTGAGCCGTGGGTTATCCCCCGGCTTGCTGTAGAATGGTGGGAATATGCGCGCCCGCGAGGTGTTCGTGAAAATTCCCAATACGCGAGCACGGGCCGTATAGGTGTCGTAAGGGCTCTCGGGGTCCGTAGATGACTGGAAAAAGTTTTCCTTGGACTTTGAAAGGCTGGAGGGGCGTATTTTTGGGGATAACCTCGGACTCGTTGCTGGGTGTCCCGTGTCGCGGCTTGTGGTCAGGGCGCCCCCGGGTGGCTCGGTTGAAGGCGGGTAAACCTGCAAGCTGAGTGATCGGGGGTGGACCCAAATCAATTGTTGATGTCGCCGTGGATCATGGCTAGCTGGTTGGGACCCTTAGTTGGGCCCGGTAAGACGTAGAAGGGACTTGGTAGGTAGCGTCTTTAAGGTATTCGAGAAAATTCCCGAGACTTTATTTCTTGTTATTTCGTCGGGGAAAATGTCTGGGTACAACAAATGCCCCCCATGGGGCGTGCGTCAGAGGCGGAGATGAGGGCGGACGGCCCGTGAGCTCCTCGTTCTATGTCGTTGTGGTTGTATTTTGACATTTCATATGCACTTTATGTACACGTGTTTTTTCCTTTCAGTGCTAGCTTTTCATATACATTGCCCACCGTACACTTATCCTCTTTCGTGCTTTGTTATGCAGCTATGGCGAGGTTTGGAAGAGATGACTGGGTTCAGAGGCGTGCGGCCCGTGAAGAGGATCACTAGGTGAGGAGGATCGGGCGGCCCTTGCCCCCTTTGGGCCCGCCCATCATCACCGTAGCCAGCATCGGGCAGCTTGACTTGGGGCATTCGCTAGTGGCTGAGGGTCCCGTTGGAGAGGGGACGAGTGGAGCCGGAGCTGTGGAGCTGGCTAGGGTATCTGAGATGGCCAGCATCTATACATATGACCGCTCGGGAGGCTACCCGAGAGAGTTCCCTTTGGACAATCATCTGTTTGAGTTCATGAAGAGCTTCGTCCCTACTGGTATGGAAGACAGAGATTCCTCTATTGCTGGAGAGCGCCGCCGACTGGAGTGAGCTATTGTACTGGGCAGCGACAACCTACATGGGGTAGCATTCTATAGCTTCCCGAGCTTCTCTGCAGATTTCTGGAGACAGCGAGAGTTTCCCAGTGTAGATTGCCTAGGTTTCTTCAGCAGGGCGGACCAGTTTGGGGTCCGTGTTAGAGCACTGGGTCTAGCCTCTTGGGACCTGCACAGTCATCACTGGGTCGAGACTAAGGGGGTGATGGGGCTTGTGCTAGAGCCATCAGGGCTGCAGTTTGCTGGCGAGGGATATGATGACCATAGCCTTCTGGACGGGATCCTTCGGCAGACAGTCGTGAGCTGGTACGGCCACTGGGTAGTCATCTCCTCACATCGATACCACCAGGGTGCGACCGAGTGGCTGATGGGCATGGTGCACCATTACAGAATGCTTCTGGACCGCGCAGTGATCAGGTATGCAGTGACATGGGCGCTATATGGGTACCCCTGCTACACGGGGATGATTCAGGCACTGGCGGAGCGTTTCAACTGCCGGTGGAACACAGTGGCAATGGCAGAGGGAGAGACCTCACTGGACTTCTGGTCCCTCTTCTGGATTTCAGGCTTGCCGATCAGCGGCTAGGGTTATGAGGAGGTGGTGCTGGACGACCTCCATCGTAGTCACACAGACGGGTAGGGCCGGTACCGGGTGTCTCACAGCTACCGATATCTGCTGAAGACTTGGAGGGATTTAGCTTTGGCAGGGAGAAAAAAGGTCACACCTACTTCGAGGGTGCCTCTTAAGGCATGGGCCCGTCATTTCTACAACGGGCCGTTTTGCTTTTACCAGGAGTTTGCACGAGACCAGACCCCATGGGAGGAGTATACAGAGGTAGAGCTGCGGTTCAGGACCTACTCTCGATATATCTACGCACCGCGAGAGGGGTGGAACCCCCACGGGCTAGCAGACGTGACTTACTTGGCTGCGTATCTAGCTTACTGGCTGGCGACCTTCGTGGTTCCCCATGGGGAAGATAGTCTTCTGCGGGCAGAGCTACTGTGACCCGTATGCTTGCTGGTGGAGGGACAGAGGTTGGCGTTGGCTCCTGCGGCGTTGGCCAACATCTACCACGGGCTGGGGGTATTGTCGGTGCACCCTGCGCCGCGAGAGAGGAGCTTACTTCTGCCGACCCACTACCTTAGTGCGTGGGCTAGTCTTCTTTTCCCGGGGTTGGTGACGAGAGTGACGGTGGCAAACCCGGCGGCCCCCGTGCTTTTCAGCTTTATTGGTCAGCCGGATGGGGACGCAGCAGTGTAGCTGGAGGGAGCCAGGAGGGCCTTATCTTACTTGCCAGGCAGGGGCGAGGACAGGCTCCCGTTTGACTGCGGGTCCAAGGACTTATGACTGGTTCTGGTGCCGTCGAGTGACGGGGCGGTCTATGCCATACCGTACCAACGAGAGCCACACGCTTTAGTGTACATAGAGTGGGTGATCAGCACCCGACCAGTTCCAGTGTTCTGGTGCTACACCGGTCCAGTTCCAGTGTTCTGGTGCCTTACTATCCGCATCGGTTCGCGAGGAACTTCGGGTATTACCAGGCGATCCCGCCAAACCAGGAGTTTCCTTTGACGGGTCGAGTGTATAAGGGCAAGGATAGCCATTTG
This sequence comes from Amorphophallus konjac, assembly GCA_022559845.1. NCBI lineage: Eukaryota > Viridiplantae > Streptophyta > Magnoliopsida > Alismatales > Araceae > Amorphophallus > Amorphophallus konjac. The sequence continues at coordinate 159,089,088 of CM040129.1, read as the reverse complement.
CTGGCGGCCGCTTGGTGGGAATTCTACTGCCGTAGGGAGCCCGAGAAGTTGCCGACATCGGGGTTAGACTATCGCGGGAGGTTCGATGTCCACTACTCCCGGTGGTGGTTCGAGCATAGCCATCTATATCGCCAGAAGGCTTCGACGATTCGGAGACCTGAGGAGGGTCGACTTCTGCGGGAGGATCAGCCTCCCATTTTGCTGGACGTCGATTACCTGAGGACCCACTTTTCCCAGTTCCGCTGGGATGTGGAGCGGCTTATGCAGCAGCGGCCCCGAGGCGGTCGGACTTCCTCGTCGTGGAGGCGAGGCTATAGTGGGGCCATCACGGCCCTGCGGCCGGTGCAAGCGGGGCCTACATTTCTTGCAGGAGCTGGGGTGTCAAGGCATGGGCCGCGGAGGAGTTGGTGGGCTCAGTTTCGAGCCAACTGTGGCTTCGGGAAGAGTATCACCTTGGACGGCGTGCTCCCAGAGGGGAGTTTTATAGACACCACCGTTAGCAACTGGAGGCGCCATATTTCCCATGTGATCGGGTCGGCTGGGCCAGTGGAGTTTGTTTCCCACATTGAGTGGGCATACACACTGAGGGACGTCAAGGAGGCGGTTGCAAAGGCCGCTCGCGTGCTGGGGCTGAAGTTGGAGCAGTTGGTTCCTCTGCCGCTGACTCCCTTTAGGGCTTCTGGTAAGACACTTTCTTTATTACATTGCCTTGGTCTCACTTCTTCTTCTATTTGGCTGAGACGCCGTGTATTAATGTGCCCCTTTGACAGGTTCCCCGACAGCGGAGGATTATTCCTCAGCGGAGGCGTCCGTTGGGAGTGGGGATGGGGGTCTTCAACCTAGGCGGAAGCGCCCTCGTGTGGATGCTGTAGCAGCGGAGGCTGGGGAGTCCTCTCGTGACCCCGGACGAACATATTAAAACGGAGCCGGTTCTGAGTAAGTGCCATGCTCAATCCTTCATCTTTTGTTGGTTTAATCGTTGTGATTGACAAACCTTGCGTATTCAACTGGTTTTTTATAGTTCCGTTGGAGACTGGGGTGGAGGTGGCTTTTTTGCCACCCCTAGAGACAGATCCTTTGCTGGACAATGAGATCCAGTGTGATGTCGACGTTGATGAGGTTCTTCGGATGATGGACGAGACCGGCCCTAATGTCGAGATGTTCCCTAACTTTGAGTTCTGGAAGGCCTCCGAGGACATTCGGCCAAGTAGGGTCCTCTAGGACTGGCAAAGCTCTGTTCATGGCTGTGCTGGCTCCTGAAAATTAACTTCGCCATGTATTCCCATGCAGAGGCGACATGGACGTCGGGGGCCATTGCCCCTCCCAAGATGAGAGATGAGGTGCTCATCCCTGTTGAGGAGCAAGAGCCTACGGCGACCCGGGACGGTTCAGGTAAGTATTGAGTTGCCGTAGGAAAGGTTCACTTCTTCTCTCCCAAGGCTTATTATACTGGGATTATTAACTGTGCATGCTATCTTATCTTCCAGGTGATGACTCGGCTGCCACCCTGGAGATGGTCCAGGAGCTAGTCGGTACTGGACCATCGGTGTAGCTTCCTTCCTTTGAGGCCGAGCCGAGAGTGGCGGGTGGCCTGGCAGCCCTTTTCGCTGGAGTCATATCAGGGCCGCTACCACAGCCGTCGATTGTGCCGCCCATCTCTCCTTTGCCAACCGTTGTCTCGGCTTGCACGGTGGGGCTAGTTGGGTCTTCCACCATGGGACCCTCAGGTACGTGACTGGGACCTTAGCCGCTTGTGGTGGACTTTTGTATCACCTGGCAGCGCTAAGCTTTTCCTGGTGTTGGTCACATGTACTTCATCTCCTTTGGAGGAGGGCGAGCTTTCTCGTGACACGGCTGGAGCTGTAGGCGGAGAGCCCATGGCTATGGTTTTGACTGAGGAGACTGAAGAGATTATCGACATCGAGAGGATCTCTGAGGGGAGTGCCTCGACTGGTGAGCTTCTTGTTTAAACCCCTGACTGGACTATTTTCTTTATGTGAGGTTAGGTTGTATGCTGACCCCGTTGTTTTATTGATCCACATGGGCTTCTAGTTCCAATACCTCTGGGGATTCATCGGAGACTTCTTCAGGCTCCTCAGGCAGCGGCAGTTTTGTCATGGAGACAGAGGAGAGTTCAGGCTCCTCTTCCTCTGGGGCCTCATCCGCTGAGGGTGTGGAGGCTGAGACTACTTCTGTAGGTGTGTGGGGATCTTTTTTTTCCTTTGGCACCCTTTTTATGCCTTCTGACAGAATACTGATTCTTCTATCTTGTGTGTAGCATTGGTGTCGGAGGATGAGCGTGTGCCGGCCCCTGCTGTAGATGGCCAGGAGGAGGTTCCCGACCTTCCTGCACCTTCCGGAGGAGACATGGTTATGGTAGAGGGCTCCCTAGCCATTGAGGAGTCTCTGCCTTCTCCGACCTTGGCGAGTGACGCCGTAGGTGTGGAGGGGCTTGCTCTGGGTAAGGACTGAGAATTCTTTTTCTTAGGTTTTCCACCTTATTTCTCATGGAAAGTTTCACATGTATTTCTTACTTTCCATTTGCTATCATAGCGAAATGCTCGTATGGTAGACTAGCTTTTCCAGAGATCAAATCCTACATGGCGCAGAGATTGGCTCTGTCCATGGACTTCATTATCAGCAGGTTAAATCAGAGGCATATTCTCATTTGTTTGGGATGTGAAGAAGATTTTCTAAAGCTTTTGATGCAGAAGAATCTCTATATCAAGGGGTATTTGTTTAGATTTTTTAGATGGACTCCAGATTTTGACTATGCTGTCGACCCTGCTTCCGCTCCGGTTTGGCTGGGTTTCCTAGCGCTTCCTATCAATCTTTATCATAAAGATTGTATGAAGTCGATTGCTGGCAACTTCGGGACCATGCTGAGAATTCACGATAAAACTTTGGCGATGGCTGACACTGCTGAAGCTTTGGCTTGTGTAGAATTGGATCTTTTTGCTCCGCGTAAAGAAAGGATATGGATTGATCTGGATGGAGCAGGTTTCTGGCAGATGGTCAATTATTACAGAGTTCCACAACTTTGTGGTGTATGTCACAAACTTGGTCATCGTGATGCCGAATGTAAAAGGAATTTGAGAAACCCTGGCCAGCCTCAGCTGCGAGCTAGGCCAGAACAACTACCAGTAAAGCAGATATTCATGCCTAGGCAATCGTGCACAAGAGATGTTCGACAAGATGTCTCAACGTTGAACAGATTTCAAGGATTACAGGAGATGGCAATGTCTGATTGTAGTGGATTGGAGACATCTAAAAATGGTATAAACTTACCTGAAGAAACACTAATGATTGAGTCTGAAGGTGGTGAAGTATCAGAAAACCTTGATGGGGAGGAACTGGAATTTCAGAATAAAGTTTGTACTTCTCATACTTCCACTTCTCAGCAGTAGGTAGAGCTTCCTTCAATTCCAATAGTGGTCAGCCAACTGAAGGATAAAGTTAAAGTAAATGACCAAGGTCAGTCAAATGTAAGCAACTTCAATATGGTGATATCTGGCAAAGAGGCTATAATTATTGATGATGGAAATAGTTTGGTGGTTCCATCTAAGCAAGCTGGGGGTATTGACATACTAGCTCTGAGTACTGACCTTATTGAGGTAAATTTGCAAATGGAGGAAAATATTGAGACCATTAATTTGGCTAAAGTCAAAAAAGCTATATCTTCTTTTAAGATCAACACTAGTGACCTGTCGGTGGCTGATCAATCACAGGCAGAAAATATATTTATGCAGGAGTATACTTTGGATAATGAACATGAGTCCTTGATTGATCATGGTGCTGGAATGAAAATAGCAGGTATCAACATAAAACAACCTATGACAAGAGCCAAAGCTAAGAATTTAGCAGGTGGACAACAGCCTCTTTCTTTATCTCAATGATTAGCCCCACAATGATTTGGAATATCAGAGGTATCAGGAATGCAAAATCTTTGAGAAGTCTTAAACAACATTTAAGGTGCAACAACATACAGATGGCATGTATTATTGAGCCTAAGACCACTGTGGATAGGCTGGAGCAGATAAAATCAAAACTGATGTTTGATCATGCTTGTGTGAATCAAGAGGATAATTCTAAAATCTGGTTATTTTGGCAGAATTCTATTAATGTCTTGGTTATCCAGTGCAACCCTCAGTTCATTACTGTCCAAGTTAAGATTGGTGGAGGTGCTGAGTACATGGCTTCATTTATTTATGCTTCCTGTAATGTGGTAGTTAGGAGAGAGCTTTTTGCAGATTTAGAGTTGTTCGGAAGGTCGGTTAACCAGCCTTGGTTTGTGGGAGGGGACTTTAATGCCATTTTATCCCCTGATGAAAAGAAAGGAGGTACAATGGGTTTTATTAATTCAATGATTGATTTCCAAGGATTTGTAGCTGTGGCCGGGCTTATGGATGCTGGGTATTCTGGCAATCCATTCACCTGGTCTAATAATCAAGCTGGGACTAGAAATATCAAAGCCAGACTGGATAGGATTCTTTTCAATGACTGCTGGGTTGAAAAATTTCCTGTGGTTGCTGTTAAACATTTGCTGAGAGAACCATCTGATCACTCACCGTTGCTGCTTTACTGTCCTCAATTCAAAGGTGGGCCTAGCAGATTTCTCTTTCAACATATGTGGTTAGAGGATGATAATTTTATCCCCATGGTGCAGACTACTTGGAATTCTATTCATACTATTCATCATAATGCCTTTTACAATTTTCAAAACAAACTCAAGGCTCTCAAACCTGTCATTAAACAATGGAACAAAGACAAGTTTGGCAATATTTTTGACAGAAAATGCAGAGCTGAGGAGGAATGCATATTGGCTGAGTCTATATTTGATGGTGATCCTAATGAAGGCAACAGAGTTACGTTGCAAGTTGCCCAAGCTGAATTAAGGAGATGCTTGCATCTTGAAGAAATTTTCTGGGGGCAAAAGGCTAGAATTAACTGGATGAAGATGGGAGATCGTAACAGTAAGTTCTATCATATGTATGTCACTCAAAGAAGAACTAGGATGGCCATCCACAGAATCAAGTTAGACAATGGGGAATGGTGTGAGGATGAAGATGTGATTAAGGTCAAGGCTATTGAATTTTTCCAGCAACAATTTACCTCATCGGAGGATGTTATAAAGCCTGCTGTATTAGATCATATCCCCTCTCTGGTCACTGCTGAGGAAAATGAGGCTCTAACCATTGTACCTGATGAAGAAGAAATTAAAAAAGCTGTTCACTGCCTGGGGTCTGATAGTGCCCCAGGTCCTGATGGTTATACTGGTATGTTCTTTATTTCATGTTGGGAATTTATATTAGCTGATGTGATTAGGGCTGTGCAAGGTTTTTTTAGAGGTATGCCTCTACCAAAAGGTACCACTTCTTCATGTATCGCTATGATTCCTAAAGTGGCATCACCTACTTCTTTTGCTGAGATGCGGCCTATTAGCCTTTGTAACTTCACTTATAAAATTATTTCTAGAATCATCAGCAACAGGATGGTGAAAATTTTACCTAATATCATATCTAAAAATCAAGGGGCCTTTGTTCAAGGGAGACATATTATGGACACAATCTCTTTAGCCTCAGAGTTGATGAAGGAACTAGGGAGGAAGGTAAGGGGTCATAATATTATCCTCAAACTCGACATGGCCAAGGCTTATGACAGATTGGAATGGGATTTTCTGCTTGCAGTAATGAGGAAATTTGGTTTCTCGAATAGATTTTCCTCTCTTATCTCTATGATGCTTTGTAACTGTTGGTTCCCTGTCTTAGTTAATGGTTCACCAACAGGTTATTTTAAATCAACCAGAGGGGTTAGACAGGGAGACCCTCTGGCTCCGGCCCTTATTATTATTACAGAAGAGGCTCTCAGTAGGGGTATTACTAGGCTATTTCTTGATGGTGAAATTCAACCATTTCATGTACCCCGTGGTTGTCCACATGTATCCCATTTACTTTATGCTGATGATACATTAATATTCAGCAATGGCAAGATAAGGAACCTTGGAAGGCTATTGGATTTCATCAATGACTATGAGATGTCATCAGGACAGAAGGTGAACAAAGCTAAAAGCAATTTTATGGTCTCTCAGAAAGTTTCTCATGCTGTCATTAGTAGGATTGCTGACTGCACGAGTTTTCAGCATAAAAATGGTATCCAATCGTATCTTGGCGTTCCTCTTTTTTAAGGCAGGAAGAGAATATCGTACTACAAATATCTACTGGAGAAAATTTGCAATAGAATAAATAGTTGGCAGTCCAAATACCTTTCTCAGGCTGGCCGGAGATGCCTTATCATTTCTGTATTACAATCCATCCCAATTTATACTGCTAGTGCTTCCTGCATTCCAGCTACTATTATCAACATGATCAACAAGTTATGTGCTAATTTTTTCTGGGCTGGTAAAGATGGAACTAGGCATCATTGGGTGGCATGGTCCAGCATCACCAATCCTTTTGAGGAAGGTGGCCTTGGAATCAAAAGCCTGCGTCACATTCAAATTTCGATGGTCGCTAAGCAAATTTGGATAATTCTCCATGGTTCCTCTTGTAAGGTTTCGCACAGCACCTACGGGCGACGCAGTGGATAACAAAAATTTTATTTGCCCGATCCTGGTGTTATGGAAAGCTTAATCTGTGCTCTAATCGGTGTTTCTAAGACCCTAATTATGGGTTACGTGTTTCACCTTGCGCGGAACGACGCTGTCCACGATGTCCGATACAGAATATCGAGCCGCACAGCTGTACGGCCTCTAGAGCAGATCCACACGGACCCTTGCGCAGCGACGGTACCTCCCAGGCACAACTTTTCCCGACTCTATCACCTTCTGGAGAGAGAGAGAGTAAGGGGGAGAAAGGGGGGAGGCTAAACCTCTCCCTTAAGCCTAATGCTTGATTAGCTTAAGGGGTTGGAAGGAGAAGTTCGAATGAACTCACGTAGGATTCTATATATAGAGATTTGGTCATTTCTGAAAGGGCTCCAAAAGACCAAAATTATATATACATCCTATCCACTATTATACATATGTATTAAGCTCCATTTACACTCCTTTCCAAAAGGAATTAATACATACACTTGTATAACAATAATCCGTCACCCAAGAATCTATTGTGTGTGATCCTCTAGACCCATAGTCACTTTAGTTTAAGGCCCATTAACTTCTAATTCCCAATTAGAAGTAAATTAAACATATTATTCGCTTCTACTAGAGCTGAATAATAGTTTAATTCATTCCAAACCTTCGATCACGTTGGGTCAAGCAAATCCGCGTGATCCTAGAGGACACCGGGTTTAAAACCAACCTGTCTGGAACCTGTAAGTCCACAGTTACCGCATCGATATAATCCCTCGCTCCTTCTATGAGTCTGGTACGATCGAGGGTACAGTTTCTGTCAAACCCCATGATCGTGCCATTTGACTATGACCTCCTTAAAGTGTATGACGTCCGTTCTAAACGAACTCACACGACCCTGGCCAGGGATTTAATGGAGCGTCAATGTCATGATCCATTAACTGTCTGATATATACCCGACAGTGAGCGATCCCTTCTTGACCATTGACGATCTTCACACGTATCCTGGAGTGGTTAACGACTCGGCAACTCATGACTTATGGTTAAAGTCACTTAGCCAAGTAATTAAACCATTCCAATCCTCGTGTAAGATCCGATCAATGTCTCAGGTCAAAGGACTAACGATGCTACTGAGACCGTTGGATCTTCAGTTGACATTTTGTATAATCAACCATCTGAAGATCCAATAGCGGATCAGTTCAGTGTACATCCTCCAAAGACATACACCTACACATATGTGTTGGTGCCCCGCACCAATGACCATGAGACTGGTCACTGACACATCATGTGTACTGGTTTAATAGGTAATCAAAGTCCCCGAGTAATTACCCTCCAACTAGGAACAGTTTAAGGTATGTGTTCATGTAAAGTCAGTCTCATAATCGAGATCCCATCTCGAGTTGACTTTACAACCACATATCCTAGGGACAACGTAAAGTAACACAATCGCATATTTACGCTCAAATACCACTTTATTAATAATGAACAAGATCATACAACTATTGGGCCTACCCGACTCGAAATTGGCCTGTAGCACACCAACACTAACAATCTCCCACTTGAACTACAGCCAATTGCCCACAACTTTGAGGCCCATCTTATCCCGATGACGCTCAAACACAGTCTGTGTCAAAGGCTTAGTCAGTGGATCTGCTATGTTGTCTTCTGACGGTACACGCTCTACCGTCACATCTCCACGATCAACAATCTCTCGAATAAGGTGAAAGCGCCTGAGAATATGCTTTGACCTTTGGTGAGATCTCGGTTCCTTCGCCTGGGCGATGGCCCCATTATTATCACAAAATAATGGGATGGGAGCTGTTATCTCAGGAACTACGCCAAGTTCCAAGATGAATTTCTTCATCCAGACGGCTTCTCCAACTGACTGCCCCTCTATTCAACATGAATACAAATTCAGACATGGATTTGCAGTTATCTGTATCTGACTGGAAACTAGAATCTGTGTAAGCTCTAAGCTATATGTCCTCTCCTCCATAAAGCAGAAAAAGATCCTTAGCCCTTCGCAGGTACTTAAGGATGCCCTTTACTGCCTTCCAGTGCTCTTCGCCTGGATTTGCCTGATATCTACTGACAATGCTTAAAGCATTGGCAACATCAGGCCGTGTACATAGCATTGCATACATGATCGACCCTATCGCCGAAGCATAGGGTACCTTATTCATGTGTGCCACATCTTCAGAAGTTTTAGGATTCATCCCCTTTGGATAGGCAAATTCCATGTATCATGGAAAAGAGACCTCTCTTGAAATTTTCCATCATAAACCTTTTGAGGATAGTGTCTATGTACATGGATTGGGATAATCCTAGCATCCTTTTAGATCTATCTCGATAGATCCTTATGTCCAGCACACAGGATGCTTCTCCCAAATCCTTCATGGAGAAGGTCTTGAACAACCAAGACTTGGTTGATGTCAACATCTCTACATCATTACCAATGAGTAAGATGTCATCAACATAAAGGACCAAGAAGGTCACTGAGCTCCCACTGACCTTCTTGTAAACACATGGTTCATCTTCATTCCAAATGAAGTTGAAAGATTTGACAGCCTCGTCAAATCTTAAGTTCCAGCTTCTAGATGCCTGCTTTAATCTATAAATGGACCTTTGAAGTTTGCATACCTTATTAGGATGTAGCTTGGAGGTGAATCCTTCAGGCTGTACCATGTACACCTCTTCTGATAGATTTCCATTAAGAAAAGCTGTCTTCACATCCATTTGCCAGATCTCATAATCCAGGTATGCAGTAATGGCAAGGAGGATTCTGATTGACTTAACCATGGCTACCGGTGAAAACGTCTCGTCATAGTCAATGCCTTGCCTTTGACGATATCCTTTCGCCACTAGTCTAGCCTTGTATGTGTCAATCTGTCCATCTGCACCGATTTTCCTTTTAAAAATCCATTTGCAACCGATAGGGACCTTCCCTTCGGGTACATCAACTAAGTTCCAAACTTTGTTGGTGTACATGGACTGGATTTCTGAATCCATTACCTCTTGCCATTTCTCAGAGTCTACACTTCGGATCGCCTCCTAGTACGACTGAGGATCATCATCCTCATCGATACATACCTTAGAGGACCCATTTGAGACATGTCCAACATATCTCTCAGGTTCTCTCGGTAGTCTACCAGATCTCCGTAGTGTCAGTGTTTCACTTTGAATAGGATCAACCGATACAGTCTCATCTAATGAGTTTGTGTCTATGGGTTGTGGTTCTTGGACCTCGTCCAATTCTATCTGGCTCCCACTATTTTTCTGGAATAGATATTCACTTTCCAGAAATATAGCTCTCTTGGCCACTAAGACCCTTTGCTCAGAAGGGTGATAGAAATAATATCCAAACGTCTCCTTTGGATATCCCACAAACCTACACTTATCGGTCCGCGACTCAAGCTTATCACTCTCGTTCTTCTTTACATGAGCAGGACACCCCCAAATTTTAATGTGATTAAAATTTAGTTTCCTGCCCTTCCATATCTCATATGGTATAGAAGGAACTGATTTACTTGAGATCATATTCAATAAATATGCTGCAGTCTCTAATGCATAGCCCCAGAGAGACAAGGGTAGTCTTGACATAGACATCATGGATCGGACCATATCTAACAAGGTCCTGTTTCTCCTCTCGGATACACCATTGTGCTGTGGTGTATACGGTGGAGTCCACTGAGAAACTATTCCATGGTCTTTAAGATAAGAAGTGAATTCATGGCTTAAGTATTCACCTCCTCGATCCGATCGAAAAGCATTAATACTTTTACCTGTCTGTTTCTCTACTTCATTCTTGTATTCCTTAAACTTCTCAAAGACTTATGACTTATGTCTCATAAAATACACATAGCCATATCTAGAGAAGTCATCAATAAAAGAAATGAAATAGAGATAACCTCCTTTTGCTTCTATGGACATGGGTCCACACACATCCGAGTGTATGAGCTCGAGAAGGTCAACAACCCTCTCACCATGTCCACCAAAGGGAGCCTTGGTCATTTTTCCTATGAGACACGACTCACAGGTATCAAATGGCTTGTATTCGAACGAATTCAAATACCCATTTGAGTGTAATTGAGAGACTCTTTTCTCACCTACATGACCAAGTCTGTAATGCCATAGATATGCAGAATTCACTTCATCAGCATTGGAAATTTGCATAACATCAGAACGTGTATCTAATACATATAGACCATTGACTAATGAACCATTGGCTATAATCAAACCATTATTCATTATAGAGCACCCAGTGCTATTAAAAGCCAATGTATATCCAATGTTATACAAGCCAGAGATTGAAATAATGTTCTTAATAATATTAGGAACATAATAACAGTCATTCATTCTAGAATGACTCCTGAAGGTAAACTGAGGCGTGCAGTCCCGACAGCTTTGGCAGCAACTAAAGCTCCATTGCCCATCCTCAGTTCAATCTCCTTTTTGCCCAATTGCCTTCTATTTGCCAACACCTGCACAGAATTACAGATATGAGATGCACATCCAGTATCCAATACCCATGATGTGGATTCCATATATGACAAATTAAGGTCTATGACAAAAATACCTTCATTTAGAATTGCCTTGCAATTCCTTTTCCAATGCCCAGTTTCCCCGCATCGAAAATATTTGTCTTCCTTTTCATTCTTCTTGCCCTTCCCTTTGTCAACTTTGGTGAGTTGCTTACCCGTGCCCTTTTTCTTTCCCTTCCCTTTGTTACTCATGGTGGATATTTGAGAGGCCTTCCTTTTCTTGTTGGCCCGGCCAACAATCATTACAGACGAAGATGGTTTATCTTTCTGCATGGTTCCTTCAGCACTCTTTAATATATTGAGCAGCTCCAGGAGAGTTGTTTCAATCCTGTTCATGTTAAAGTTCATGATGAAGGAAGAAAAGGAATCGGGCAATGACTGGAGTATAAGATCAATACATAGTTCAAGATCCAACTTGAACCCCAATGCATTGAGTCTTTCAATCCACTCCATCATTTTCAGTACATGGGCCTGTACTGATGAACCCTCAGACATCCGTGTCCTGAAAAGCCTTTTGGAGATGTCATACCTCTCAATCCTACCCTGCTCCCCGAAGAGCTGGCGTAGATTGAGAAGTATACTTCTACAATCAGTCTTTTCAAATTACCTCTGCAGCTCGGGAGCCATAGAGGCCAACATATAACATTAGGTTAGGGATGAGTCCTCAGACCACTTGGCATAAGCGAGTAACTCGCCCTCGTCAGCATCAGGAGCTGGCTCAGAATGAACCGTGTCCAACACGTACGCAATCTTTTCGGCGGTAAGGACTATGCGTAGATTACACAGCCAATCTGAGTAGTTCGGTCCAGTTAATCTATTTGCATCCAAGATGCCGCGGAGGGGGTTGGACGACGACATTGTAATCTGGATAAGAAATAAAAGACAACTTAGCATGTGTTCAAATTCTAACTTAGATGTGATTTTCTATCTTAGTTAGTCCCACTATTTTTCGATCGAACTATATAACCCTCAGTATATAGAACGGGAGATCAGCGAGATCAACCTACTGGGTCGAAATCCCAACGAGACTGATGTACGACCTTGTGGAAATCACAACAAGCCATACACCATTTCAAGGGCAGTCAACAAGCACTTGCATCTAATACAATATCCGATATTCGACCCCCGAGAAATCATCCCCTTGTGGAAAGCACAACAAAGGATATTCTCAGTTAGATCTAACCATCATTATTACATAGCAATGAGTTCATGACCCGACCCTTGTGGAAAGCACAACAAAGCCGAGTTCAATTCCTCACCCCATTGAGGCCGAGCATTGGAGTTTAATCCCGCCCCCAAACTCATGGACCTTATGGAAAGCACAACAAATCCATGAAATGAAGACGTTCATTCACTCCATAATGATGGAGGGCCACGATGACTCCTAGAGCCACGCTTACGAGATCTAAAATTTAATCGCGAGGGAATTTAATTTTATCTTGATCTCATCCTAGGTGGTAATATAAATATATCCAATATATTTACCGTACCTAGTAGTTTGCACAAAATAAATGCATCCAATACAAAAATAAACGCAAGTGATCATGGACTTTAACCCTAATGTAACTAAGACATCCGGCCCGCTTCCGAAGCAGTTGGATCGTCCTCGTCGGGTGTGCTCCACGCTTTCAAACTCCGACGCCGCATTAATTATAACTTTTACACGGCACGCAGGCCGGAAAAAATAAATTACATGTGACTCAAATTCCAGCAGCCCTTAGGGCGAGTACAACAATGGAGTAAGATAGAAGTACATTGGAATTTTAACAGAGAGAGAAAGGAGGTTCGCAGACCCCAATTAATTACATTAATCCAAGTCCATGATCACTTGCCAACCCATTCAAATAAAATCAATCAAGGGTTATTTTTTGAAAATAATCCTTACTTTTTGAATTTAAAAATGGGATGTGCAAACAAAAATAGGCTAGCTTTGTTTAATTTTAAAAATCGAAGCATGATTAACTAAAATTAAACACACAAGCATGCCATTGCAAGGTAAATAAAGTAGAGCACGTAAAGAACCATCATTTTCTACAGGGGCATCTAATTGAGATAATTAATTAAATTTAAATTTAAATTTAATTATATAATAATCAAATTTAAATTCAAAATTTAAACATGTCAATAATTTAAATTTAAATTCAAACTAATTATCCAATAATTTTATTTGAAAATAAATTTAAAATAATGCAATTATCCTCAATTAGTAATTTTCTAAAATTCAAAATTTGAATTTAACAATTATCTAATAATTAAAATTCAAATATTTGAATTTTCTATATTTATCTTCAATAAAATTTAAATTTTCTAATTATCTAATAATTAAAAATTCAAAAACTTAAATTTTACTAAAGTAACTTCAATTATTACTATTTTATCTCAAGGTAAACAGTAATTATCTCACCTCGGTAAATTCAAATCGATTAAATAAAATTTAACATTTGACATTTACGTTTAAGATAACACTATTTAACTTACTAGATAAAATCTGATTTTAAAGCATGGCACTCTTCACATGATTTTTTAGTATGCACAAAATGATCAATTTCTTTTTCAAATTTCTGTTTTCAGATTTGAATCTTTTACATTTTTTATATAAAGATTCATATGCAATTTGCCATTGTTCACAAGTAAGAATTTCAGTTTCAGAATTTACTTCATTTCCTTCGTCGTCATTGGCCATGAGACATAGATTCTGGACTAGCTCATCTGGTCTATCTTCATTTTCGGATTCCTCCTGATCTCCATCGCTCCATGTGGCCATCATGGCCTTGGGCTTCCTGAACTTGCCTTTCTTCACCTTCTTGATGAGATCAGGGCACTCACCCCGCATATGGCCGGGTTTCTTGCATTCATAGCAAATCACTTCTTCTTTCTTGCTACTTTCTCCTCTATTTGGTCCTTACCGTCTTGGTGTTGGGTTCGGTGCTATGATTCAGAGGGGGGGGGGGGTGAATGAATTTCCCTTTAAAAACTTCGCCCAATTTAAAATCTAATGCTCACTAAAATTGCTAGTTCGCTAACTAGACAAACCTGAAGGCTAATAAGCAGTTGTGGAATTAAACAAACACACAGTGAGCAATCAAGACAAAGCACACCTAAGCATTCATCGAGCGCCAATCAGATAGAAGAAATCAAACCACTGCACAATAGGTTTTTAGGTGGTTGGGTCCTGCATACCTACGTCCACCCCACACTCAAACCAGAGTGTGGATTCCACTGACTCACAGCTTGAACAGCTGGGCATCATAGCTTGACATACAATCCGCTGAGCCTCACAGCTTGCTGTCCGAGGAATCCTCCTCGCCTGCTGAGCCTTACAGCTTGCTCCGCTAGGCAATATAGCTTAGCCGTCCAGTGGAATCCTCCACTGTAAATGTTGAGCAACACAGCTTGCTCCGCTGACGAACAACTTGAAGAAATGTATAAAAGGAAAACGAAAACAAGGAACTACAGCAACGAAAATCTGTAAACAATGAAGCACGAACATGGCTCACAAGACTGGATTGGATTTGATCCAACTTCCAGTGGAGACAGATTTTCTGATGGAGTCTTCTCTTTTCTCAACTCACGAGCTCTCTTCCTCTTTCCGTTTCTTCTTCTTCTCTGCTAACGATCTCTCACTCTCTTTTTCTTCCTCTTCACACTCTATCTTCTCTCTTTTCCTTCTTCTCTGCTTTTCTTCTCTGAGGATCTCGGTGGCTCTCTGCTGCTTCAGACCTTCAGTCTCACTGTATAGACTTTCCCCTTAATCGAGCAGCTTTCATCTGAAGAAGAAAGCTCATATATATAGCAGCAGCAGAGTGGATAGGGTCGTGTGGCTTCCACATTTCCCGCCCAAGGAATTTTGTCAGAACCGAGGCATTTCGACCACCTGGCAGCATCCTGGCTGGGCTGCATTCCACGTGTCATCATCTGGTCACTCCCCTTATCCTCTGATCACGTGCCCAGTCATCAGTTTCTGCAAGGAATCCCTGTCAGACAGACAGAACAGAAACTTATCAATTTTGTGTCGACACCTTGTACAGACTTCATAGTATGCACAATGCAGTGTATAGACTTTCCAATGTCTAGACTTTGCAAGGCGACATGAATGTATGGACTTTGCAGTGTGTGATGTGCAGACGTTGTATGGACTTCTAAAGTGTAATGCAATGTGCAGACTTTGATCATATATGAAGAACATATGCTGTACAGACTATATGAAGGCAATGCTGAAGCAATGTATAGACTCTGTGAATGCGAAGCAATGCAATGTTCAGACTCTACATATGCAGGGCTATGGCATTGTATAGACTTGGTAAATGCAGAACAATACCATGTACAGACTTAACAAATGAAGCATGCACAAGACACCGATGTATAGACTTCAACGTTATGCAAGCCTGATGCGTGTTCAGACTTAGTGAATGCAACGCTAGAACACGTAAGACTTCATATATACAAGACTGAGAACATAGCAGCTGGTTGTACAGACATGCTAAATGAATATGCAGACTCATCGTGCAATGTTATCTAGACTTAGAGTGCAATGCTTGAAGCAGTGAATAGACTCAGAGTGAATGACAGACTCTGAGTGCAACCAATGTCCAGACTTACTGGTGTGTTGAACGATGCACAAATGCATGAAGCACACAGAGTGTATAGACTTGATGAACAATGCATCTAGGCAGACCCTGTACAGACTTGAGAGACGATGCATGCATTACTTGTACAATGTATGGACTTAGCCGATGCAGACTAGTCCGATGTACAGACTTGCTCGTTGTTCAGACATCATGAACGATGTACAGACTTGTAAAAGGGAACTATGTACAGACTTGATCAAAGCAAGGCAATCGAGTGTATAGACATTCACAATGTATAGACTTGCCAAGCGAAAGGGCTGTACAGACTTGATGAACGATGCAAGGCAAACGAATGTATGGACTTCCAATGTATGGACTTGCCAACTGGGCGATGTACAGACTAGAGCAAAGCAAAGTCTGTACAGACTTCAAGGTTCATAATGTATAGACTTTGGCAAGGGAATGACTGTACAGACTTGCACAGTTCTTGGATGTATAGACTTGCCAAGGGAAACGACGGTAAAGCTATCAGTGTATAGACTTCGAGTGCAACGTCGGTAAAGCTACCAATGTATAGACTTGCAAGATCACTGATGGATGTACAGACTTGGAAGTTCACTGATGGATGTACGAACTTCACCTCGAGCAATCTACAGTGCAGTGTGTGGACTTAAAGAATAATGCATGACGCTGTACAGACTTCACTTGAAACAGTCCGATGTACAGACTTCAAGTCCAGTGCATAGACATTGCCTTAGACGCTAAATGAGACAGTCAGTGTATAGACTTTAGCTAATGCAATGTATAGATTTAGTCTAATGCATTGTATAGACTTTAATCAGTGAGACACAAAGAAAGACGCTGAATGAGAAGCTGAAGTCTGTATAGACTTTAACAGTGAGACAGTGTACAGACTTTCAGCAACACACGATGTACAGGCTTTCAACTAAACAATATGTAGACTTCAGAAATGCAAGCAATGCAGCAATGCAGCAATGTATTGACTTTGAACTTTGCCATGCAATGTATAGACTTACTAGCCTGCGAGCCATGTAGTGTACAGACTTGCAATCCTGCGAGAACTGCGATGTATGGACTATGCTATCTGTGACACATGCAATGTATAGACTATACTACAGCAACACAAAGCCAAATGAATGTGCAGAGTTATGAAATGCACCAGTTATGCAATGTACACACTTACTGCGTTGACGCTGCAGACTTAGCCAATGCAATGTACACACTTACTGCGTTAACGCTGCATGAGACACTAAATAAGATGGACAGTTGTATAGACTTGGATATCTGGGGGGAGTCGACCCATCAAGGAAGGGGGTAGACCCATGATGCATGAATGTATAGACATGTTCTAAGCGATGCACAAACACAACACAAAGCAGTGTATAGACTCTACGTGCAATGTGTAGACTACGAGTGTGTGTGCAGTGTGTGAACCTGTAAAATGCATGGAACACACATACAATCTGATAAGAACAATTTCATGTAGTGACACTCAGATAAGATGTTCAATGAAACGTTCATATGCAACACAACAAATTCATATGCAGACATAAACAGATGACGACTCAATGTGTTGTTCTTATGGTGACTCATTCATGTTGCTATCATTAAAACACCACATTATCATCAAAGCACAAGGGGCACAACAATCTCCCCCTTTTTGATGATGGCAACATAATGAGTCACATTGACTCGTCAAACTATTCTCCCCCTTTGACATAATCAAAAAGAAGGGAAATGGTTTGAGAGACAAAATTCAGCACAACAAACAATTCTCCCCCACAAATTCAGAATTCAGAATACAGGGAAATGGTTCATTAAAATGGAGTTCTCCCTTATGAAAAGATAACATTTCTCCCCCTATCTATATGCATGATTGACTGCACTTCCCTTAAATACAGATGACCCATAATTCCCCCTGAAACACAGGAATGAACTCTGGTTATCCAATAAATCAATCTGAAATCTGCCATTACAAACAATCTGAATTCTGGTTGCATGAACAGAATGAACCAGGTGAAACATCCACAGAACCAGAGCTGATTGTAAAACAAGATAGAAGATTCCAACAGTGTGGATCAACTGATAATGTAAGATTAGCTATGGGTAAGGGTGAGAAATAGTCAAAGCACAATACATCTCAAGGAATCAATCAATAGCAAGATGTTGATCAGGCTGTCTGGAAAGAATCTGATCATGAGGGATTTTAATGCTTGCACCACTACAATAAGTCTTAAGAAGAATAGACTCTTCTATCATAAAGGGTTATGAAGTGGCAACTTAACCAATCTGATTTAATTATGATGTATGCCAAATTTGTCAAATTAAACTCAATACTCATATCTGAATCCAAGTTTTAAAAAAGGTGAACCAAATATTCAGATAACACTCAAAAGTAATCATCTTTTATCTTACACACATGATCTCAATGACTCTTTCAAGAGTTACACAGATTAGTATTGAGGTTAAACACTTTTTCCAAGAATATGAGTTGACAGACTTTTCAAAATATTTTCATTTGAAGCACATTATATTTTTCCTGAGCAATTTAGGTTGATCAAAACCTTTTTTTTTACATGAGGCACAACACTTCTCAAGTGAAGTGACCCAGTTACTCAGTGTGATAACTGTCATTGCCTCTCAACATTGAGACCAGAGTTAACAATATAAGTGTCTTTTTACATGAGGAGACACCTAGATTAGAGGCCAGACTCCCCAGTTACTCAACACAATTATGCCATTGCTCTGTCAGGTTTTTCAATAAATTTTTACCAGAGATAACTATGGCACCTCATGACATGAGTTACTTTATTTCATTGATAAAGAACCCAGTTTCTCAGTGACCGAGTCATTGCTCTGAATTCATAATTTTTCATATCATCAACATTTCTCAAGTTAATGTTTAACCACAGTACTCACTCTATGTATCTCTACCAAAGTAGCCTTGATTTCAAATTTTCAGATATCTGATGAGAGAGTCTAAGGTTTACATGACACATGTGGTTAAAGTTTATTAAACCTTATCATTCAGATATTTTCAATTCATTTAATTACAAATCTGAGAATACATTAATCTTATATCAGTCTGATTCAGTGGTAATTCTTAAACCTATATGATAGGAATTTCTACCAAGTTCTCAGACTAAATTGCATGACATGCAGCTTAAGTACCTCAGATCAGAACAAATAAATTTAGCTGACCAATAATCAATAGTAGCAACAAATCAGTCACACCAGCTGAGACAAATGTGAAAGGTGAGTATAAGCTGGTGCAAGAGTAAATCACCAATAGAGAAATATTTCAGAAGAGTGTACATCAACACACAGTGGCTGAGTCTGGAATTCAAACAGATCAGCTGACAGGTAGTATCATGAAGAGAGTTGAAGGAAACTCTTCTTTAACAACTCAACGAATGGAAGGCAGAATCTATTTTCAAGAGAGAGAGAAATATGATAACAGATGAGAGTTGATCAATTACTAGACAATAGGTGTTCAACATATGACAATTAAAAACACCAATTCTAAATGCTCCCCCTGTCTAGATGCAATGAAATTTTTTTTTAGGTTTTTCAACTGCACTACTCTTCATATGCAACATCAGACAAACTCCCCCTGGCACAGTGCATGAAATACAATTAATGAACTGTTCATGATTTTAGAATATGCTCAAGAAGAATTCATGCTTTGTTCAATCAGAGAGAGAATTTATCAAATGCATCAATTTCATTTCAATTTTTTAGATTTTTCAAATTTTATGATATTCAGTACACTGCTCTATATGAAAACTAGACCCTTGGTACTCGGCAGAGAACCTGGTCTCAAGGACCTTCTCACACATAGTAAGAACCTCCAGGCAGATTTCCCTGCCTTTTAGTAGCTTACCATTTGATATACCAGGGTCATGCAAAGAGATGCAATGCAGAGAAGTCCTATGTGTAGCCAGTTACTTCTATTTGGAGTTTTCAGTATGATGATGTGCAATGCATTCACAACATATATGCATATGTAATTTCAGACAATCATCAATATGCAAATCATGTATGAGGAGTGTTCAGAAAATCCCAACATGACAATGCTAAACATGATAGAATGTGCAAAACATAGATTTAACATGCTATGCTATCATCTAAAGGACAGAACTTCAGAAGACAGAATTTAAACTGAGTTTTCAGAACTAACCTGAATAGTCCACTTCTGGGGGTTTCACTTTTGAGTGCCTTGGATTATTAACCCCTTTATTCTTCAGCTTTCAAGGCACACCTGCAAAGATTAATCATTTTGATCTTGCAGGAACTCAAGAAGTCTTGGGTCTTGAATTACCCCTATCAGGTGTTCTAAACAGTTTCTTAGCAACATGGTCATCAAATTTCATCAGAAAATAATTGTCCATAGAGTGACCAAATTTACCACAATATCTGCATGATGTAACAGCTCTTGAATTCTTTTTGTGAACATTTGTATAATCATGGAATCTATGTGAGTTAGCATGAAGATTTCTGTTACTTGCATGAAATTTTGATTTACCATTACCTGCCCACCAGCATTCAGAAGCTCGGTGGCCAGGTTTTCTACATTCAGAACATACAAGCGTCTTTCCTTTAAAAATAGTTTTATTTCTACCCAAAAAATTTCTATTTGCAGGGAATCTGACAAATTTGGTATCAAAGTGATTTTCCTGAGCATACCAGCAGTCCTTGACTGGATGCCCATGCTTACCACATTCAAGACACCTAAGGTGCTTGCCTTTTGAGTTCTTGTTGCCCTAAGAATTTCCAGTCCAGCACTCATTTGCCTTGTGCCCAGGCTTGTTGCAAGTGAAACAGATGATATGCTGACCTGAAGTAGATTTATATCTATGTGGGCCATGAGCATGTGTGAAAAATCTAGAATTCACATTGTTGTCTTCTTTCAGTTTAAAACATGCATTCATTAGATGACCACGCCTACCACAGTAATAACAGGATGCATCAAATTGCTTAGTGGCATGGTTTCTATCAGATAAATTCTTAGAATGCATTGCTTCACCAGCATGCTCATCTTCAATCAACAGTCTGCAATCATCCATTACATGCCCTATCTTGCCACAATAATGGCAGGACACTTTAGTTTTTCTGGCGACATGATTACTAACAAACTGACTAGATGCATGAGAATGAGTACATGAAGCATGAGCATTTTGCATTGACCCATTACATTCAGCAGAGCTAACTGATTTCAAGATGTACTCAGAAATATTGTTTACCTTCTTTGTATGACCCTTCTTTTTCAGTTTCTGATTATTCTTAACAGTTTTTGTTTGCTTTTCATTTTTCTGGGCTTTGAACTGAAATACAGATGTTGAAGGTGGTTTCTGATTTTCATTTTATTTTGGGGATTGCTTTGAAGTACCAGCTACATCTGAGCTTTGCACAAAGGTGGCATATAGCTGGCTTTTAGTGATTTCCTTAACATCAAAAGTGCAATCTGTTCCCCTTTTTGAATTCTTATCCTCACTTTTCACAATAGTTTTTATTTTTCTTTCAGTTTTTGCAAACTTGGATGCTGAGTTTTCCAGATCATGAATTTTATTTTCCAAGGATGCTATATGAAGCTCATAACTAGCTATCTCCTGTTCACTGCAATTGACACATTCACTTAAGACTTTATTTGCAGTTTTGTACTTCTTAATTTCTTATTCTAGACTGATCACCCTTTGTGATTCTCCATCACAAGTGAATTTTCCCTTTTTTAATGTGAGAAGAGTTTCAGATAAGCCAGTGTTTAAACACTTTAATTTTTCAATTTCAGCTTTCAGTTCAGTGTTTTCCTTCTCAAATTTTTGAGGTTGAGCTTCCTTAAAAACATATTTCTCTTTTTCGATAGTCAGAAACCTCTGTGAGAAAACAGTATTTAAAACCATCAGTTTTTTATTTTGTTCCCTCAATTCTTTGTTCTCTTCAGATAGCTTCATGACTCCTTCATTACATGTTCCATTTCCAGATATAAGCTCTAATTTTTCAATTAGTTCATCTTCTCTTTCTTCTGCTTTAATTTTCTCAGCAAGCAGATTTTTGTGATCATCTTTAAGTGAGGCAATTTGTTTATTTAGCCATTCATTCTCACTATAAAAATTTTCATTACGTTCTCTTAAAGCTGAGCACATTTTGCAGTTTGATTCAGCAGAAGAAGAGTGTGAAATCTTAATCCTTTCCAACTCTTCTAGATTCATCAATTGTTCATTAGTTTTCAGTTTCAGCTGACTTTCTAATTCGGAAATTTTATTGAAACCTTCTTGGTTTTCCTTTTTCAATAGGCACATTTGTTTCATATTCAAGTGATTTTCAGACAGACATTTATCATACAATTCATTTATCTTCAAGCACTTTTCACATGATGAATTAGAATCACTTTTATCAATTTTTCTTTTCATTTTCTTATGCTGTTTTCTTAAATGATCATAAGACTCCAGCAGTTCATTATATGCAACAATCCAATCATCCAGGGTGTAATTTTCGAAGATGTTTACCTGATCATCGTCTTGTTCTTCATCTTGATTGCTACTTGGTTCACTTCCTTGAGCCATCATGCATCGATCATTATCTCTATCGCAAGCAGTCTTCAACTTATCCAGGACTTCCTTGGCAGACCTGCAGGATGACACGCATGAATTTAGTGCTCTGTCAATTGATGATTTTACCAAATTCAATGCTCTAGAGTTGATGGAGTCTTTCATTCTATCCTTCCTGGTCCATTTGGATTTATCCTTCGATAGTTTGTATGAACCGTGAGTCATTACCTTCCACAAGTCAGGATCGGTTGTCCTTACATACGAATGCAACTTTTCGAGCCATGGGCCAAGGTTACCACCTCTGAATATCGGTGGATGAGCCATCAAAACAGATAACAAACAGATTCAAAGCACAAAACAATCGACAAGAAAAACACCACAACCAGATAAGCAAAACACGGCACTAACTCAGTGATACTAAACAACGAACAGAAGAAGCCCACTCTGAAATGCACCAAACAGAAATGCAGGATCTGCTGCGGATTGTTAGATCCTATGCACAGCAACCCGCTCTGATACCAAGTGTTGGGTTCGGTGCTATGATTCAGAGGGGGGGGGGTGAATGAATTTCCCTTTAAAAACTTCGCCCAATTTAAAATCTAATGCTCACTAAAATTGCTAGTTCGCTAACTAGACAAACCTGAAGGCTAATAAGCAGTTGCGGAATTAAACAAACACACAGTGAGCAATCAAGACAAAGCGCACCTAAGCATTCATCTAGCGCCAATCAGATAGAAGAAATCAAACCACTGCACAATGGGTTTTTAGGTGGTTCGATCCTGCAGACCTATGTCCACCCCACACTCAAACCAGAGTGTGGATTCCGCTGACTCACAGCTTGAACGGCTGGGCATCACAGCTTGCCATACAATCCGCTGAGCCTCACAGCTTGATATCTGAGGAATCCTCCTCGCCTGCTGAGCCTCACAGCTTGCTCCGCTGGGTAATACAGCTTAGCCGTCCAGTGGAATCCTCCACTGCAAATGCTGAGCAACACAGCTTGCTCCGCTGACGAACAGCTTGAAGAAATGTATAAACGGAAAACAAAAACAAGGAACTACAGCAACAAAAATCTGTAAACAATGAAGCACGAATATGGCTCACAAGGAGCTGACTGGATTAGATTTGATCCAACTTCCAGTGGAGACAGATTGTCTGATGGAGTCTTCTCTCTTCTCAACTCACGAGCTCTCTTCCTCTTTCCTTTTCTTCTTCTTCCCTGCTCATGATCTCTCACTCTCTTTTTCTTCCTCTTCACACTCTGTCTTCTTCTCTCTTTTTCTTCTTCTCTGAGGATCTCGGTGGCTCTCTGCTGCTTCAGACCTTCAGTCTCACTGTATAGACTTTCCCCTTAATCGAGCAGCTTTCATATGAAGAAGAAAGCTCATATATATAGCAGCAGCAGAGTGGATAGGGTCGTGTGGCTTCCACATTTTCCGCCCAAGGAATTTCACCAGAACCGAGGCATTTCGACCACCTGGAAGCATCCTGGCTGGGCTGCATTCCACGTGTCATCATCTGGTCACTCCCCTTATCCTCGGATCACGTGCCCAGTCATCAGTCTCTGCAAGGAATCCCTGTCAGGCAGACAGAACAGAAACTTATCAATTTTGTGTCGACACCTTGTACATACTTCATAGTATGCACAATGCAGTGTATAGACTTTCCAATGTCTAGACTTTGCAAGGCGACATGAATGTATGGACTTTGCAGTGTGTGATGTGCAGACGTTGTATGGACTTCTAAAGTGTAATGCAATGTGCAGACTTTGATCATATATAAAGAACATATGCTGTACAGACTATATGAAGGCAATGCTGAAGCAATGTATAGACTCTGTGAATGCGAAGCAATGCAATGTTCAGACTCTACATATGCAGGGCTATGGCATTGTATAGACTTGGTGAATGCACAACAATGCCATGTACAGACTTAACAAATGAAGCATGCACAAGACACCGATGTATAGACTTCAACGTTAAGCAAGCCTGATGCGTGTGCAGACTTAGTGAATGCAACGCTAGAACACGTATAGACTTCATATATACAAGACTGAGAACATAGCAGCTGGTTGTACAGACATGCTAAATGAATATGCAGACTCATCGTGCAATGTTGTCTAGACTTAGAGTGCAATGCTTGAAGCAGTGAATAGACTCAGAGTGAATGACAGACTCTGAGTGCAACGAATGTCCAGACTTACTGGTGTGTTGAACGATGCACAAATGCATGAAGCACACAGAGTGTATAGACTTGATGAACAATGCATCTAGGCAGACCCTGTACAGACTTGAGAGACGATGCATGCATTACTTGTACAATGTATGGACTTAGCCGATGCAGACTAGTCCGATGTACAGACTTGCTCGTTGTTCAGACATCATGAACGATGTACAGACTTGCAAAAGGGAACTCTATACAGACTTGATCAAAGCAAGGCAATCGAGTGTATAGACATTCACAATGTATAGACTTGCCAAGCGAAAGGGCTGTACAGACTTGATGAACGATGCAAGGCAAACGAATGTATGGACTTCCAATGTATGGACTTTCCAACTGGGCGATGTACAGACTAGAGCAAGGCAAAGTCTGTACAGACTTCAAGGTTCATAATGTATAGACTTTGGCAAGGGAATGACTGTACAGAATTGCACAGTTCTAGGATGTATAGACTTGCCAAGGGAAACGATGGTAAAGCTATCAGTGTATAGACTTCGAGTGCAACGTCGGTAAAGCTACCGATGTATAGACTTGCAAGATCACAGATGGATGTACAGACTTGGAAGTTCACTGATGGATGTACAGACTTGGAAGTTCACTGATGGATGTACAGACTTCATCTCGAGCAATCTACAATGCAGTGTGTGGACTTGAAGAATGATGCATGACGCTGTACAGACTTCACTTGAAACAGTCCGATGTACAGACTTTGCCTAACACGGTCCGATGTACAGACTTCACTTGAAACAGTCCGATGTACAGACTTGCATGAGACGCTCAATGTACAGACTTCAAGTCCAGTGTATAGACATTGCCTTAGACGCTAAATGAGACACTCGATGTATAGACTTTAGCCAATGCAATGTATAGATTTAGTCTAATGCATTGTATAGACTTTAATCAGTGAGACACAAAGAAAGACACTGAATGAGAAGCTGAAGTCTATATAGACTTTAACAGTGAGATAGTGTACAGACTTTCAACAACACACGATGTACAGGCTTTCAACTAAACAATGTGTAGACTTCAGAAATGCAAGCAATGCAGCAATACAACAATGTATTGACTTTGAACTTTGCCATGCAATGTATAGACTTACTAGCCTGCGAGCCATGCAGTGTACAGACTTGCAATCCTGCGAGAACTGTGATGTATGGACTATGCTATCTGCGACACATGCAATGTATAGACTACACTACAGCAACACAAAGCCAAATGAATGTGCAGAGTTATGAAATACACCAGTTATGCAATGTACACACTTACTGCGTTGACGCTGCAGACTTAGCCAATGCAATGTACACACTTACTGCGTTGACGCTGCATGAGACACTAAATAAGATGGACAGTTGTGTAGACTTGGATATCTGGGGGGAGTCGACCCATCAAGGAAGGGGGTCGACCCATGATACATGAATGTATAGACATGTTCTAAGCGATGCACAAACACAACACAAAGCAGTGTATAGACTCTACGTGCAATGTGTAGACTTTGAGTGTGTGTGCAGTGTGTGAACCTGTAAAATGCATGGAACACACATACAATCTGATAAGAACAATTCCATGTAGTGACACTCAGATAAGATGTTCAATGAAACATTCATATGCAACACAACAAATTCATATGCAGACACAAACAGATGACGACTCAATGTGTTGTTCTTATGGTGACTCATTCATGTTGCTATCATTAAAACACCACATTATCATCAAAGCACAAGGGGCACAACACTTGGTCCCTTCCTGAACTGACCACCAAAGTTTCTGGTTCTTTTGACGAACCTTCTTGCTCTTCGTGTGATCATGGCAACCAGTTCCTCATCTTCAGTGTTGCCAATGGAATTCTTGTCACTGCCCTCTGAATCTTGTGGATTCACCCTTAGGGCCAATGGTGTGAGAATTTTCTTTTTCTTGTGATCCTCCTTGCTCCTTTTGATGTTTATTTCATATGTCATCAGCGAGCCAATCAACTCATCCAGAGTTAGAGTGCTGAGATCCTTGGACTCTTCAATTACAGTGGCTTTTGTATGCCACTGTGGAGAGAGGGATCTTAGAACTTTTCTGACAAGCTCCTTGTTGGAATACTCCTTGCCAAGTCCCTTTAGTCCATTTATAATTTCTGTCAATCTAGCAAACATGTTAGAAATGGACTCATCTCGCTTCATTGCGAACAGCTCGTAGTCCCGGACTAAAAGATTGGCTTTGGTTTCTATTACTTCCGACGTTCCTTCATAGATAAGCCGTAGCTTGTTCCACATCTCCTGTGCAGAGGAACACGTAGAAATACGTGAGTATTCATTAGGATGAATAGCACATTGAATTATATTCATAGCTTTAAAATTCGCTGAACACTTCCTAATATCTTCTTCATCCCACTCATTCTCATTTTCAGATAATACATATGGACCCCTACTTATGACACGCCAAACATCGTAGTCCTGGGCACGTAGGAAAACATACATTCTGTTTTTCCAGTAGGGGTAGTTTGATCCATCAAAGAACGGAAGTCTTTGAATAGAATGCCCTTCGGGCATCATCCCCTTGTTTGCCATTTAATGGGATCTAGCTCTGACGACCGTGTGGTCGAGATTAAACAGAGACCAAGGCTCTGATACCAATTGTTGAGTCCCGGAGGGTGGCAATCAAGAGGGGAGGGGTGAATTGATGGCCAATTAAAAGAAACTACCTACGTGAATTCTATACTAATTATGCACACAAGCCCTAGCCTTACACGAACAGGATCACACTCGTGAATGCGTGTGAAGTGGATGTGATTGATAGAGAAAATGGTGAATGCTCACCTCACCGCGAAGCCCACTCGACAAGTAAACGGAATAGAAAATCACAATTGACACATGGAATTTTTAGGTGGTTCGGGTAGACTGCCGTGCCCCCTACGTCCACCCCTCACACGGAGGATTAAGGCTTCACTATGTAGTGAATCACACACACACGCTGTGTAGAACAGCAAGCACACACACACACACACACACACACACACACACACACACACACACACACACACACACACACACACACACACACACACACACACACACACACACACACACACACACACATACGCACGTTCGTGTTACCAAACACGAACACCACACACAAATATCTGAAATAATGATTACAAACGTATGCTCAAGTTTAAGCTAAATGATTCAGAATGGAAAGAGTGAAGAAGGATTGATTTATCCTAGTTGGAGCTCCCCCTTTCTCTTCTGTGAATTTTATCAAACACTTGTGCAGCACGATGACCGTTCTTGACGATCTTGGCTCGGATGTGGCTGAATCTCAATTTCGCTCGCAGCCAGCAGCAGAGGCTTGATTGGAACTTTGATTCCTCCTTCTTCCCTTCACATTCACGCACACACCAAGGTGGAACAAGGGCTGGAGGTGGCTGCTGCGACCTGCACACACAAATGTTAGGAAGAAACCCAAAATCATGACATACGAATTTTTCTTAGGGTTTTCAACCTCTACAAGTTGTTATATAGGCCAAGGGTGGTCAAGGGACAGCCATGGGACAAGATCCACTTGTTATGGAGTGGATTAAGGACAGCCACATAAGTGTGGTTGGACCATTTGGTCGAAATGCCAAGAGTCCACAATCACGGCGTCGCCCAGACCAGAAAGGGTCGACCCATGGGGTCGACCCTCGTGAGGTGCCAGATGGGCCAGACAGCATGGGTCGACCCTTCCAAGAACCCGTGCGGGTTTAATAATTCTGGCAACATGGGTTTTCAGGGGTCGACCCTTGCAGGTCTGGTGAAGGAGCCCGTCGGGTTCAAAAAAATAATCACCAGGGGTCGACCCTTGGGGTCGACCCTTGCGGCTGGGGGTGGACCCAATGGGTCGACCCTTTCAGCTGGAGATAAAAGACCCACGTTAACAGAACCAGGGGACCTAGGGGTCGACCTAGTGGGTCGACCCTTGTTCCAGAACATCCAAAATATTGATTGTAAGACCCACTAAGTCCAAGAACAAGTTTAGAGGTTTCAAGATGGTTTTTAAAGCATGAGAGGGAATGAAACTCAAACCATTTAAACTTAGATAAGTTCTAAACCAATTTAATCCTTGAGATCAAAATAAAGAACTTCAAACCACACATTCAAAAGTCAATATGTTGAAGTCGATCTCACCAACCGTCCTCGAGTTCCTTAAGCACGTTCCTTGCCCTGTAAAGACATACATTCTTAATTAGATTTAGCATTGTAATTTTACGTTCAAAAAGCCTTACCAGATGAAGTTACTCTTGTACCTCCAAAAGCTCCAAGTCTACATCAAGGATGTGCATTTCCAAAGCTTTTCATGTTGGAACAACTCAATTTCAATTCACACAGAAAAATAGTGTTTGGTCATCATCAAAATCTATTTAGTAATACCCACAAGGAGGGGGTTCAACATAGATGAACTCATTGTGATGCGGGACGAGACCACGGACACGACAAGCTCGTGACTGTCCCTTAACGAGGGAAGCGTCAGACGTGCGCGGTTGAGAAACCGGCAATGAGCTAGGGTGATCGGCTCTCTCGTGTGCCCAGATCGGGTCACGGCACGGTGTCGCACTCTCTCGCAGCAGTGGTAATGAATAGATAAAGCGAGCTAGATATCCCTACACATGCTCTCTAGCAGCGGCATAAACAAACATATATGAAATTAAGCAAAATGCCAAGTAAGGAGCGAGGACGATACCTCTACGCGCTCGGCGTGGGGACGACGGACCCGGCCGAAACTCGTACTCCCGGGATAAATATTACACAATGATGATAGCAATGAAATATCACCCACTCCACGCAGAGAGGTAAAGGGCTACACAACTGGGCCCGGGAGGACCGAATTCGGGTTGACGGGCGGCTTCTCGCGTCTCTTCGCCAGCACCCGAACTTGTGGCTGTGGGGCCCACGTGCTGTCCGGAGGGGCCGTGTGGGACCCGATGGAACCGCTGTAGTGGGGACACTTAGGGAAGCGCTCCCCGGGCTGGCGGCACGCTGGTTCACCTGCCGGAGGCCGGGCGGCTCCGTTCGGCACCCGTCGGAATAACCGGCCACGGATCTGCAGCTTTTGGTTTTCAGCACGCGTCCCGGTGAGAACGGGCGCTGCGATCAGCCCCGATGTTGGATCGACACGAGACTGGCGCCGTTGGAAAGCTAACTTCAAATCCTTCAATCTACGTCTAGAGATCTGGCCTGGATATGCACGGATCTGGACTTATGGAATTTCCAAGTTCATGTTGTACAGTTCCTGAAATCTTAGGTCAGCAGAGAACTTTCCTGTGGATTGCCTTTGATCGTGAGGTATACGTCCGAATCTGGGGTTGTGTTCTTCAGAAAATTTATGGGAAATCAAGCTACAAAATCAGGATTATTTTTGGATCTGGATTTGGGGAAGGCTGAGAATTTCTATGATTTTTGCACTAGAAGTGGGTCGGATCTGGAATCTGGCTGACAACACTGTAGCTGAGGAAGAACACGAATTTCTAAAAATAGATAGAAGGCCGATAAAAAATTAAGGAAATTTTTGGATGTAGGGGGTGATGGACAGAACTCCTAGTAAAATTGGGAGGGCTTGGACAAATCAAAAAGATGGCCGGAGGTGAGAAACACAGGGCTGCTTTCACTGTAGACAGAGACAAAACAGAACTAGGAATGAAAGATGCACGAAAATGGGAAAATACAAAACGATAGAATTTGGGCATGAACATTTAGAGGAGCTTGGGATACAAGGGAAGAACACACCATAAAAATTGCAGCTTGAGATCTTCACGTGGTGGAGATCCGAAATTCGGACAAGAAGCCTCTATCCAAGATGGACAGAACACCGAAGGCGGCTCCGCGGCGGCGTGATGGTGGCACGAACGGCGGCGGCGGCGGCACCGATGATCACCGGAGGTGGGTGGAAGGAGATATCACTCTAGAATGGGGGTTGGGGATGAAGAAACTAGGGGGAGAGAGAGGAGAGGTCGAAATTCTCCAAGAGAGGGGTTCTTGCACAATGATTTTTTTCACTTTCATTAATATTCAAATGGAAAATACAAGTATTTATATGCCTCCAATCTAATCCAATCTCCACCATTGGATCTAGGGATGGGGAATGAATGGCCTAGATTAAATGTGACCAACACACACAAAAAAAAATAAAATAACCCAAGTGGGAGACAAGCTTGACATGGTAGGTAGCCTACCTTAGACTTTTTACTCCCTTTGTCTACCCATGTGTCATTTGACATTCAACCCTTCTAGATGGCCACCTAGGATGGTTGACCAGCCCCACATAGGTGACATGGACCAATGGGAAAGGGCTGAGGGCCCCCTTGCTGGTCCTACTGTATAATTGCATAAAAACCCACACAATCCATGGGAATGACGCATTGGCTTATAAAGCCGTACAATTACGCATATACTTTCCCAAGGATATAACACAAACTAAAAGGACATAAATGCAAAAGTAAATGTACATGCTCGGTGTCGATTCCCATCAACTCTCCCCGGGTGGGAGGAACTCGACCCCGTCGAGTAGGGGTAGGGATGCTCGAATACTCCGACGGATCCGTCACCGTTCCAAGTAACGCGGGTACGCTCCACTCCAAATGATCGTCACCTGCTCATTCCATATATACTCGATATGCGCGACTGCTATGGGCTAAAGGTGGACACTTCGAGTGGGACACTCTCAAAAGGGAAGGAAGCAGCTCGAAGACTCACTAGGAATCACCGCTAAGTCCCTTTAGGTGACTGATCCGGGTATAGATGTAGAACCGATCCCATACTCATCAAGTGAGTCCACTCGCCTCTTACTCATAAGAGAACGACAACGAGCTTGCACAAGACGCATGCAGACAAACAAACGACACACAAACCAAACAAACCACACAAATAAGAAACCGACTCATGCATGACTCTAGACACACCTATTGTTAGCCTGACCCGTACATAGGTGACGGCGGACCAGGACACCCGAATGTGTGCCATGCATGCATGTTATGTAACCGGAGATGGGTGATATGGGGAACACCTAAACATCCAAGTATGACCCAGTCATGCATGGACGGCCCTTTAGATTTAGGAGACTTGAGTGGGCTAGGAAAGCCGGGTGTGGAAGAGCCGGGTGTAGGTGTATCGTGGACGGGCTTGGTGGGTATGGAGGACCCGACCCGTAGGAAAGGGGTATGAAGGTGGACTTCCCTGAAGAAGTGAAGGGAATATGAATGGTCTAGGGATCCACTAGGGAAGGGGTCAAAGGGATCAAAGAAGGTATGACCCCTTATGGTGGGTTCCAACATGACATGGTCCCAATCGTGAAATTCTTGAAGGTGCGGGTGGTCACCTTCCTCCGTCATGGTAGATGGGACCGTGTATAGGAAGTATGACTCCTCCCTCGGAAGCAAAGTCATGAAGTCGGGCTCATCCGGTAGCGGGAGAAGTAGAAGAACCTCCGTGGTGACACAACCCACGGTGCACTCAGAGGTAATGGACCCGAAGGCCGGATGGGTGAAGCTACGACTCGTGGGTTGGTCGAAACCTCGGGCCAACATATGTGTCAACTGCCATTGCCATGGTGACGAGATCGGAACATAGTATGGTAGGAGTTGGCGGGCACTAAAGGTAGGGTAGGGTCCATAGACGGATAAGGGAGTGGGACCAAGCCATCCTTGAGCCAACTAAGAAGTGGCTCGGCTATGTATAATGTACCCATTAGAAATACGGGTGGCTCGGGATGAGGTGGCTCCAAGCGCGAATCCGAAGGTGGAGTGGGCCGCTGGGGCTGGGTGGCTGGACATACGGGGTCCCTAAGGGTGATCTTACCGGGTAGGTAAGGTGGGCATAAGGTGCAAGTCCTCTTGTCCCAGTCAAGATTGGCCCTTCTCTCTCCTAACCACTTTTGCCCTAAAATGATGCATGAACCAGCAAGTGTGCCGATCCTGCACCATGCACCATCGGTGTAGAGAACAGATCCGATCCTCTTATAGAATTCAACAAAAGCAAAATCACCATCATGGACAATCTCGCCTGTCTTGGAGAGAGACTCCACGATGTCAAGAGAAACCCAATTACCTGACTCCCTATCGGTGAAATGGAGTTCCGTTGTGGACCCGTTGGGTAGAGCGACTTTCATAGTGAGAGGGGTAAAACCAAGGGCTCGGTCCATGAGGACATTGACTTTGGCCATAAAGGTTGGCCACTCGGACGTATGGTCTTGGGGAACGGCCATGGGTAGCGGACATGGACATGCATACACACGGTGACAAGACACTAGACCGACTATGCAAGTTTGGAATGCATGCACACTAAGGACCCTAGACGTAAACCAAGACTCGATACGTGGCGGAGATAAGCGATCCGAAGACCACTCGCGCAAGTGTGTGGCCTTCCCGATAGGCGTAGCCTAGCGTTCGGACAACACCTTTTGATATACCGAGTAAAGGGATGCGATGCAAAAAGACACTTTTTTTTTATTTTGAAACAATGATGACCCTAGACTCAAACTCGCTCTGATACCAAATTGATGCGGGACGAGACCACGGACACGACAAGCTCGTGACTGTCCCTTAACGAGGGAAGCGTCGGACATGTGCGGTTGAGAAACCGGCAATGAGCTAGGGTGATCGGCTCTCTCATGTGCCCGGATCGGGTCACGGGACGGTGTCGCACTCTCTCGCAGCAGCGGTAATGAATAGATAAAGCAAGCTAGATATCCCTACACATGCTCTCTAGCAGCGACATAAACAAGCATATATGAAATTAAGCAAAATGCCAAGTAAGGAGCGAGGACGATACCTCCACGTGCTCGGCGTGGGGACGACGGACCTGGCCGAAACTCGTACTCCCGGGATAAATATTACACCATGATGACAGCAATGAAATATCACCCACTCCACGCAGGGAGGTAAAGGGCTACACAACTGGGCCCGGGAGGACCGAATTCGGGTTGACGGGCGGCTTCTCGCGTCTCTTCGGCAGCACCCGAACTTGTGGCTGTGGGGCCCACGTGCTGCCCGGAGGGGCCGTGTGGGACCCGATGGAACCGCTGTAGTGGGGACACTTAGGGAAGCTGTAACGACCCGAGAATCTGATTACCGGGAAGGCCCGATAACCCGAGACGCGCACCGCCGCCCACGAGCCGGGAGGGCTCGGAAGGGCTAAAAGGAGTGTGGAGGCACAAAGAAATAGGAAATAAAGCAGGACAACTCAACAATTAACAGAAATAAATAAACAACTACAACAGAGTCCAGTCCAACAGAAAGTACAATCTCTAGCAGTAAAACGTACCACATGCCAAGTGAACACTCGGCCCGGCAAGCTGGCAACTGAGAACCTCCGCTCTGCACCCTCGAACCTCGAGGAAGAACCGCCACACCTGAAAAGTAGGGAATGAGTCTCCAAAACAGAGACTCAGCAGGGATCCCGCGGAACCCCAACCGGAAACAACGGCGGTAGCGGAAAGGAAAGCATAACTACAACAGGAACAGCAAACCGGTGGCCGGTCAAAAACTCGGCACTACAGCTACTCCTACTGCCAGAAGGCAGACCTCGATCATGCAGTCGAAGCTACCGAACCACGCTAGTACCACCTACTGAAGTAAGAACACACGGCAACCACGCCGTAGAGGCCTGTCCCCCGGACACAGCCGACCTGGACACGCTGTCCAAGGTGCAACCCCGACCATCCGATCGCGGGTACCGCACAACAAGACGCAACCTCGGTAAAGCCACTAGCACTAGTCTCACGGCGTGAAAACCAACACATGCGCCACGGTGAAACAACCGAAAACTCAACGGTCGACACGACCGAAAACCCAAAGGTCAAAGTTACGGAAACTGACAGTCTGTCACTCCCAACTCGATAGGAATACCACCCACTAGAAGCACAGCCGGTAGCGTCCCCTGACGTCTTACACCGCGCCGCAGGTGAACCGCCTGACGTGGTAGCTCCTACCAAAGGTGCAAACACCGTACAAGTAACCACAAACAAGTGACTAGCTGGGGTCACGCCCGTCGACGTAGGTCCAACCGCCCCCAACCACATGTGCACACACAGACCACGCGTCACTAGGTCTGGCCCTCTGATCGGTTTTCCCCCGTAGCCGGACTCTGGCTACCGACGAGGGGCCTACGGTAACCGGTCCACAAACCGCCTCAAAGGTGAGTGCCCGTACACCACTCCCAGGTGAGACCAGCACCTCGTACTGATGGGCTACGACTAGTGGAGGGTCACTGAAGGAGTAGACTCTCAACTCAACGGAAAACAACGTCCGAATCTGACGACGTACGGGGACAACCCCGCGTACCAGCCCCATCGGACGGTGACCACAGTCGGAGAAGAAACAGGACTCGCAGTCCACGGCCACGCACGCACCGTGCGCGAGAGTCGAGAAAACTCGAGTGGCACTTAAGCCACTGGACTCTGGACAGTCCTCTAGACACACTACAGCCAACGGTCCTTGAGTCACAAGACTCGGGGTCAAGACCGTTGCACGCAACAGCACAAGGCCGTCGATCTAGCCCAATCTCTAGGTCCAAAACCACGATATCACGAATACCGAGACAGCTCACAAGCCACCAAGACTGTTCCCTCAGGAAGGGAACGCAAGGACCACAGCCACATGGAAAAACACAGAGGCACGATTCCCAGGGCAGCACACAATCCACCTTGCCAATTTCCCATCTTGGAACAAGCGGGAAACCACCAGCCCCAGGTCGGATAACTGGACTCGCAGTCCAAGGCCAAACACGTGGCCCACACGAGAATCACCTTCCAAAGAAACCCACGACATGCGGGGGAGACCCCACCGCACATACACCGACACACGGTGACATGATCTGGCACGAACACGGGAGCCCAGAACACCTGGGGTCACCTGGACCCA
Source organism: Amorphophallus konjac (assembly GCA_022559845.1). Taxonomy (NCBI): domain Eukaryota; kingdom Viridiplantae; phylum Streptophyta; class Magnoliopsida; order Alismatales; family Araceae; genus Amorphophallus; species Amorphophallus konjac. Next base: position 159,053,746 of record CM040129.1, on the reverse strand, counting down.
CCAAGCCCACGGGCACACTTATCGAGGTAGCACGGTACCTCCAGACACCCCAAAACACGGTAACAAAACCCACGGGGTGCCCGGGACACTCGCAAGGCCAAAGGTCGACTACTGGGTCACAACCGGGTCGACCAGAGACCAACACAACACAATCGGAACACTAGAAGGTCACCCGAACCCTTAAACTCATGGGCATGCTAATCAAGGTAACCCAAACCTCTGGACACCCAAAGACACGGTCACGAAACTCCACGGGGTGTCCAGGACACACATGGCTCAAGGGGGGCACGATCAGCCGCAGACCGCCCGCCCCGGGCAGCCCGGATGGTCACTTCAATAATGCGCTATAGGTCCATAGCGCGTTCAAGCAGAACGCGCTAGGAGCCTATAGCGCGACAAGGCAGGTCGCGCTATGTTTCCATAGCGCGATAGTCCAGAACGCGCCATAGCCCTATAGCGCGACAGGAACCTCCATACTGTTCATCTTCTCCGATAAACGCGCCCCGTCGGGGTAGCGCGACCATCAAGAACGCGCTACTGGAGCATAGCGCGTTCTCAGTCCGCGCCCGAAAAACGGTGGAAACGCCCAAAAACTCCAACCACGCCCCCATGCCTCCACCGGAGAGGGGAAATCAAGGGGGAAGCCCCCAAATAGCCCCTAGCATGCATCTAAGGCCTCGGATCGGCCAAAAATGCCGTAAAACGAGAGATCAGCCCACAAGCCCTAAAACATGGGTTTTGCCCAAAAAACCCCGATTCCACCCGCTCGGCTCACCACGGCCTACGAAACTCACGGGAAAGGGAGTGCACGAGCTGGGGGTCCATCTCCCTACCTCCACCGAAGATTTCGCGCCCCGAGCTCGTCGATCCGCGAAGAAAACGCCGTGAAGCCCTCGCCGCTCCACGAACCCGCGGCCGAGCTTCCACGCGCCACCGGCCCTCGATCCTCGACCCGTTCCCCGTTCCTCGCCTCCCGCCATCGCCGCCTCGCCCTCCTCCGCCACCGTCGGCCACCCGGGGAGAGGGGGAGAGAAAGAGATGAGAGAGAGTGAGAAAGAGAGAATGAGAGGGGGAAAGAGAAAAGGGTTAGTATATATAGAAAAATCCGAATTTTTCGATAAATTCAGAAAATTATGAAAAATTACCTCCGCGATCCTCGGAAGGAACACAACGCAGTGGTAACGTCTCGGAGTCGGAGAACGCCACGGTTTGCCCTGCAAAGAGTTCCGAAGGCCCATCAGGGAAAAACACGTGTAAAGCACAAAATACACTCCGAGACCCACTAAAATGATCCGAAAAATATTCGAAAAATTCGGGACATTACAGCCCTCCCCCCTTAAAGGAATTTCATCCTCAAAATTCAGGACCTAGCACGAAGTCCCAGGGGAAGAACATTGAACCAACTGACACGCTGTCAGAGCCCCAGCACAGAAAACCTCGATTCTCACGAAAACACCAATCCTGAGGGACACAGCCAGACTTACAGTCGCAAACAACACCTCACTCCTCGCGCCGAGCACACTGGCCAACAGAGTAGGTATATACCAAAGGACATAGTCCGGCATCACCTCAGTCAACGCGAGAATCCACCATGGTGCCGCAGCCATGATCTCGCTCACCGAGGAAACACAACCCTCGTCACGAGAAACAGCTACTGATCCATCCAATGGTCAGCAGACAAATCGCACATCAGCTTTACAACCAGCTGACAGGTCGCACACCCTTCTCAAGGGGACAACCAATACAGAGCCTCCACCAGCTCAAGCAGCCCTCTCCGCAGACCGCAACCAGAACATCGGCTCAGCACCAAGAAACACCTCACACATGGCAAGCCGAAAGCCGGACATAACACTGTGCCAACTCTTGTCAGAAGACAAACTTCGACAAAGTCCAGATCCTATCCGGAAAGGCACATCACAGAAACGACCACCAAAGGTCTCGCTGGCACACGGCTCTCGCCACGCTCGAGCCCCAACAACCAACATCTTCTGTCTCTGAAAAGACCATCCACTGGTCACCAACTGCTCGTCAACGGGAAACCTCCGCTTGCTCAGCTTCTTCCTTCTTTCCTGGTCCTCGACCGGGTCCGAAGGAAACATTCCAAACCTCGGCAAGCCATCCGTCGACTTCACACACAGACTGATGCCGCATCTCGAGCAGCACTCCTCTCGGACTCCGCATCTGAACGCCAACTCGACCCTCTCGGGGAGCACGACGAAACCAAATGACGGATCCTGGTGTCTTCAGTCATCACCTCACTGGACTCAGACTCACAGGGGAGCCATCCCATGCTGGTCATCAAACTAGGGATAACCATTGCGACACCAACGTCCTATCAAGGACCATCCTCCGACGCCCATCTCACAAAAGGCCTCCGCCCACCGGCGTCACTCATCCATCTGGTCTCATCAAATCCTTCGATCAATGCAAGTGGACACCTGCCAATCCCGATTCCGCCCTTACCACAGAGCCACGGGACACCACCTGAACAGTGCTCACGGGTCCCTAAGCAATAAACATCTCACCGTCACAATCCGACAAGACCGTAGAACCAACAGACACTGCTGTGGTCGGTCACACGGTTAGGCTCACCAGCCACTCATAGCCGTCAATCGGGACCCATAGTTTGCCAGAGACCGCTTCCCCAAAAATGATTTTATCCGAGGACACGACTGGGAACACAAGTCGGCACCAAGCCACCGACTCTGACCAACACATCCTCAACCATCGTCAGGCGACATCCTCAACAATCTCATCCAGGTCCAACACCGACGCCTGACACGGCTTCCAACACAGGAACAGGGTACTCATGCGCGCACTAGTCAGCACTTTTCCCCCAACACTCCATCCTGCCAGTGCCAACAACCATAATACCTCGAGCAACGGCACGGCAACAACACGTTTCACACCGAGGAACCCATCCTCCGATGCTCAACGCAAACTCAGGAATCCGCCCGTAGCAACCAACGCTACGATCCTGAACCAATGGGTCACAAGCCCACCACGCTTCCACTGCGCACTCTGATTCACGCGCACAGCCGAGAAAGCAAACACCGCCCAACCAGCACTCGTCCTTCCGGAACAGCGCCAGCACCCTCACACGACAAGGGAATGGGCACGACTTCTCACAGGCAACCACCCTGCCAAGACAAGGAGCACGTCTCGCACGGACTTCATGGCACACAAGGCCAACCAATCCGAACACACAATGCAAGACAACGATCCTTAGCCGAACGCAATCTCTCCAACCAAAGGAGAAACCAGCGCACTTCCGACCAACGGAAGAACTCCATGCTGACCTGACCTCAAACCTCGCGCACGCTGGAAACAGCACCATCCAGCACCAAGGAAAACCATCGCTTCCATCAGGTTAGCGCCTCCGACACACTCGACAAGCGTCACGTCGGACCACCATCACAGCATCTCTCGATGCATCACCGCTGCAATTCCTTGAACTGCAACACGGCATGCCAAGAGCCACAACACGAGCTGTAACGACAACCGCCGACGCTCATCCTCGAGTCCCGAAACTCACCACGGAACCGTCACACCTCAGACCAAATCCAAGGCGAACACACCCCATTCGCACACAAGAGCGCAGGAGCAAGACTCACTGGGACACCACAGCCCAATCCTGCCTCGAAATCCATAAAACAATCGGGACCGACACGTCATTTCTGACGCCACAGAGCACGACAAGAACATCAGGCTCGACAAATCAGCAGCTCACCGAGAAGACATTTCGCTCATCGGAGCACACTTCTCGATCAGAACACCCGCTCTGCCACCTTAAACCACAACCTGAACACCTCAGGGGCTGGATAAATCTCAAGCTGGAGTGGCCAAAACCGATAGCAGCTCCCTCAGAGCGCGCTTATGGCCACTTAACCACAAACAGTCCTCCCCAGCCACCTGACCACGCCGCAGATTCCTCGAACGCAGCACCGCGAGCTCACACCTGCCAGCAAACTCTGCCCAACGCAGCACAACCAGGGCCATCACCGATGAGGGAGAAGGCTCTCAACCTCAATCCTTAGACCCCATGCTGGTATGAAAGCCGCGGACAACAACCACCTTCACAGCGCCGCACCTAAGCTCTCAAGCGAGAAACAAAGCGAAAAAATAAGCACAAAACCCTATGCCAGCTGCCGACTGTACTGGACCTTATGGACTCTGATCACTGCAATATTTCAAATTCCTATCTACGTCCACAACCACCGCTCTGATACCAGCTGTAACGACCCAAGAATCCGATTACCGGGAAGGCCCGATAACCCGAGACTCGCACCGCCGCCCACGAGCCGGGAGGGCTCGGAAGGGCTAAAAGGAGTGTGGAGGCACAAAGAAATAGGAAATAAAGCAGGACAACTCAACAATTAATAGAAATAAATAAATAACTACAACAGAGTCCAGTCCAACAGAAAGTACAGTCTAAAGCAGTAAAACGTACCACATGCCAAGTGAACACTCGGCCCGGCAAGCTGGCAACTGAGAACCTCCGCTCCGCACCCTCGAACCTCGAGGAAGAACCGCCACACCTGAAAAGCAGGGAATGAGTCTCCAAAACAGAGACTCAGCAGGGATCCCGCGGAACCCCAACCGGAAACAATGGCGGTAGCGGAAAGGAAAGCTACAACTACAGCAGGAACAACAAACCGGTGGCCGGTCAAAAACTCGACACTACAGCTACTCCTACTGCCAGAAGGCAGACCTCGATCATGCAGTCGAAGCTACCGAACCACGCTAGTACCACCTACCGAAGTAAGAACACACGGCAACCATGCCGTAGAGGCCTGTCCCCCGGACACAGCCGACCTGGACACGTTGTCCAAGGTGCAACCCCGACCATCCGATCGCGGGTACCACACAACAAGACGCAACCTCGGTAAAGCCACTAGCACTAGTCTCACAGCGTGAAAACCAACACACGCGTCACGGTGAAACAACCGAAAACTCAACGGTCGACACGACCGAAAACCCGAAGGTCAAAGTTACGGAAACTGACAGTCTGTCACTCCCAACTCGACAGGAGTACCACCCACTAGAAGCACAACCGGTAGCGTCCCCTGACGTCTTACACCGCGCCGCAGGTGAACCGCCTGACGTGGTAGCTCCTACCAAAGGCGCAAACACCGTACAAGTAACCACAAACAAGTGACTAGCTGGGGTCACGCCCGTCGACGTGGGTCCAACCGCCCCCAACCACGTGTGCACACACAGACCACGCGTCACTAGGTCTGGCCCTCTGACCGGTTTTCCCCCGTAGCCGGACTCTGGCTACCGACGAGGGGCCTACGGTAATCGGTCCACAAACCGCCTCAAAGGTGAGTGCCCGTACACCACTCCCAGGTGAGACCAGCACCTCGTACTGGTAGGCTACGACTAGTGGAGGGTCACTAAAGGAGTAGACTCTAAACTCAACGGAAAACAACGTCCGAATCCGACGATGTACGGGGACAACGCCGCGTACCGGCCCCGTCGCACGGTGACCACAGTCGGAGAAGAAATAGGACTCGCAGTCCACGGCCACGCACGCACCGTGCGCGAGAGTCGAGAAAACTCGAGTGGCACTTAAGCCACTGGACTCTGGACAGTCCTCTAGACACACTACAGCCAACGGTCCTTGAGTCATAAGACTCGGGGTCAAGACCGTTGCACGCAACAACACAAGGCCGTCGATCTAGCCCAATCTATAGGTCCAAAACCACGACATCACAAATACCGAGACAGCTCACAAGCCACCAAGACTGTTCCCTCAGGAAGGGAACGCAAGGGACCACGGTCACATGGAAAAACACAGAGGCACGATTCCCAGGGCAGCACACAAGCCGCCTTGCCGATTTCCCATCTTGGAACAAGCGGGAAACCTCCAGCCCCAGGCCGGATAACTGGACTCGCAGTCCAAGGCCAAACACGTGGCCCACACGGGAATCACCTTCCAAAGAAACCCACGACATGCGGGGGAGACCCCACCGCACATACACCGACACACGGTGACACAATCTGGCACGAACACGGGAGCCCGGAACACCTGGGGTCACCTGGACCACCAAGCCCACTGGCACGCTTATCGAGGTAGCACGGTACCTCCAGACACCCCAAAACACGGTAACAAAACCCACGGGGTGCTCGGGACACTCGCAAGGCCAAAGGTCGACCACTGGGTCACAACCGGGTCGACCGGAGACCAACACAACACAATCGGAACACTAGAAGGTCACCCGGACCCTTAAACTCACAGGCACACTAATCGAGGTAACACAAACCTCTGGACACCCAAAGACACGGTCACGGAACTCCATGGGGTGTCCAGGACACACATGGCTCAAGGGGGGCACGATCAGCCGCAGACCGCCTGCCCCGGGCAGCCCGGATGGTCACTTCAATAACGCGCTATAGGTCCATAGCGCGTTCAAGCAGAACGCGCTAGGAGCCTATAGCGCGACAAGGCAGGTCGCGCTATGTTTCCATAGCGCGACAGTCCAGAATGCCCCATAGCCCTATAGCGCGACAGGAACCGCCATACTGTTCATCTTCTCCGATGAACGCGCCCCGTCGGGGCAGCGCGACCATCAAGAACGCGCTACTGGAGCATAGCGCGTCCTCAGTCCGCGCTCGGAAAATGGTGGAAACGCCCAAAAACTCCAACCACGCCCCCATGCCTCCACCGGAGAGGGGGAAATCAAGGGGGAAGCCCCCAAATAGCCCCCAGCATGCATCTAAGGCCTCGGATCGGCCAAAAATGCCATAAAACGAGAGATCGGCCCACAAGCCCTAAAACATGGGTTTTGCCCAAAAAACCCCGATTCCACCCTCTCGGCTCACCACGGCCTACGAAACTCGCGGGAAAGGGAGTGCACGAGCTGGGGGTCCATCTCCCTACCTCCACCGAAGATTTCGCGCCCCGAGCTCGTCGATCCGCGAAGAAAACGCCGTGAAGCCCTCGCCGCTCCACGAACCCGCGGCCGAGCTTCCACGCGCCACCGGCCCTCGATCCTCGACCCGTTCCCCGTTCCTTGCCTCCCGCCATCGCCGCCTCGCCCTCCTCCACCACCGTCGGCCGCCCGGGGAGAGGGGGAGAGAAAGAGATGAGAGAGAGTGAGAAAGAGAGAATGAGAGGGGGAAAGAGAAAAGGGTTAGTATATATAGGAAAACCTGAATTTTTCGATAAATTCAGAAAATTACGAAAAATTACCTCCGCGATCCTCGGAAGGAACACAACGCAGTGGTAACGTCCCGGAGTCAGAGAACGTCACGGTTTGCCCTGCAAAGAGTTCCGAAGGCCCATCAGGGAAAAACACGTGTAAAGCACAAAATACACTCCGAGACCCACTAAAATGATCCGAAAAATATCCGAAAAATCCGGGGCATTACAGAAGCGCTCCCCGGGCTGGCGGCACGCTGGTTCGCCGGCCGGAGGCCGGGCGGCTCCGTTCGGCACAGGCCGGAATAACCGGCCACGGATCTGCAGCTTCTGGTTTTCAGCTCGCGTCCCGGCGAGAACGGGCGCTGCGATCAGCCCCGATGTCGGATCGACACGAGACTGGGGCCGTTGGAAAGCTAACTTCAAATCCTTCAATCTAAGCCTAGAGATCTAGCCTGGATATGAACGGATATGGACTTATGGAATTTCCAAGTTCCTGTTGTACAGTTCCTAAAATCTTAGGTCAGCAGAGAACTTTTCTGTGGATTGCCTTTGACCGCGAGGTATACGTCCGAATATGGGGTTGTGTTCTTCAGAAAAGTTATGGGAAATCAAGCTACGAAACTAGGACTATTTTTGGATCTGGATTTGGGGAAGGCTGAGAATTTCTATGATTTTTACATTAGAAGTGGGTCGGATCTGGAATCTGGCTGACAACACTGTAGCTGAGGAAGAACACGAATTTCTAAAAATAGATAGAAGGCCGATAAAAAATTAAGGAAAGTTTTGGATGTAGGGGGTGATGGACAGAACTCCTAGTAAAATTGGGAGGGCTTGGACAAATCAAAAAGATGGCCGGAGGTGGGAAACACAGGGCTGCTGTCACTGTAGATAGAGACAAAACAGAACTAGGAATGAAAGATGCACGAAAATGGGAAAATACTAAAAGATGGAATTTAGGCGTGAAAATTTAGGTGGAGCTTGGGATACAAGGGAGGAACACACCATAAAAATTGCAGCTTGAGATCTTCATGTGGTGGAGAGAAGCAATTCGGACAAGAAGCCTCTATCCAGGATGGACAGAACACCGAAGGCGGCTCCGCGGCGGCGTGATGGCGGCACGAACGGCGGCGGCGGCGGCATCGATGATCACCGGAGGTGGGGGGAAGGAGATATCACTCTAGAATGGGGGTTGGGGATGAAGAAACTAGGGGGAGAGAGAGGAGAGGTCGAAATTCTCCAAGAGAGGGGTTCTTGAACAATGATTTTTTTCACTTTCAATAATATTCAAATGGAAAATACAAGTATTTATATGCCTCCAATCTAATCCAATCTCCACCATTGGATCTAGGGATGGGGAATGAATGGCCTAGATTAAATGTGACCAACAAAAAAAAAAAAAAAACCCAAGTGGGAGACAAGCTTGACATGGTAGGTAGCCTACCTTAGACTTTTTACTCCCTTTGTCTACCCATGTGGCATTTGACATTCAACCCTTCTAGATGGTCACCTAGGATGGTTGACCAGCCCCACATAGGTGACATGGACCAATGGAAAAGGGCTGAGGGCCCCCTTGCTGGTCCTACTGTATAATTGCATAAAAACCCACACAATCCATGGGAATGACGCATTGGCTTATAAAGCCGTACAATTGCGCATATACTTTCCCAAGGATATAACACAAACTAAAAAGACATAAATGTAAAAGTAAATGTACATGCTCGGCGTCGATTCCCATCACATTGGGTCATTAATGACCTATGAGATCAACCTTAAGAACAAAGAGGCTGCGGTGCCTAAAAAAAAGTCCCTAGCTCTTAAAGTAGGACCCAACGGTCAAGGCTCTTCTGATCAAGGTGAGGATTCAGCAAGTGAGCGAGATGAGGATGACGTAGCCATGCTCACACGTAAGTTCAGAAAATTCATGAGAAAGGAAGATAAGAGCTTCATGAGAGGAAGGTCAAAGGTAAGAAATGATTTCAAATCTAATTCTGAAAACTCTAAGAAATCTGATAAAATTATTTGTTATTCTTGCAATAAACTAGGACATTTCTAGAATGATTATCTCGACAGATTCAGAAAAGCCGACAAATGGAAGGGCAAGAAGAAGAACAAGGCCATGGTGTCCACATGGAGCGATGAAGAGGAAAGTGATGACGGAACTAACTCCTCGGACAAAGAAAAAGAAGATCTCTGCATCATGGCCAAATGTGACGAAGAAACTGAGGTAAATTCTCCATTTGAAGATTATACAACTGATGATTGGGAGGAAGCATATATACAACTCATGGAAAAATATGACATGTACAAAAAGGAGAATAAATTGATGATCTTAGGAAAATGATTGAGGATTTGGAAGAGGGAAGAAAAGAAATGGCTGACTTGGAAACTGAAAATGAGGACTTAAGGAATGAAATTGACAGCATGAAACTCAAAATGCAAACCTATGAAAAGGATAGAAAATTAAGCAATGAGAAGTATGAAGTTGTCAAACATGTCAACACTCAACTCTTGCAAAATATTGAAAACCTACAAAAAGAGTTAAAGGACAAACAATAATCTTTAGAAAAATTTGTGGATGGAAAAGAAAACATAGATGCATTGCTAGGTACTAGAATGAACTTCAACAAGGAAGGGTTAGGTTTTGAACCTACAAACAAAAGGCCAATTGGGTTAAAAACTGTCACATTTGTTTCATCTTCTGAAGCTTTCACCTCAAACACAACTCCCACACAAAATCAGTAAAAACAAAAGAAGAAAGGAAAAGAAAAGGTTGAAGAAGAAGCCACTGAAATCCCCAAAAAGATTACTCAAAAGATTAAGAAAAGTCAACCTTCCCCACAACACAGGTCGACACCACATTGGCCATCAAACATTCATATCGCCAAATAATTTCACACAGGTCGACACTGCCATAGGTTGACACCACCATATTTTTGGGGCAATTGTGATTTCTGTATGAATCAATATCATAGGTGGTAAAATAATCATTTTTAACCCAAAACTAACTAACCACCTCAATGGCTTAAGAAGTAAACTTCATCAAACTTCCACAAACTCCAACCAAGGGCCTCCAAACAGAAAATGAATGTCAAGATTAAAAAGAAAAATCAAATCCCTGGTCTAAGCAAACAAAATATGAATGTTAAGAATGTTTGGATTCCAAAAGAAATGGTTTCATGTTTTGAAAATTTGAAAAGTTTGATGGGACCCAAATTTGGTTGGGTTCCAAACACCATTGCTTAATTACTTGTGCAGGAATGTCTTACAGCCATGCATAACAGGTGGTACCTTGATAGCGGCTGTTCAAGACACATGACTGGAGACAAATTGAAATTTTGTCTCTTGGAGGAAAAGGAAGGAGGATACGTCACATTTGGAGGGAACAACAAGGGAAAAATCATTAGAACATGTAATGTTGGTAAGAATCTATCCAACTCCATTTGTAACGTGCTGCTAGTTGAAGGTTTGAAATACAACCTGCTTAGTATAAGTCAATTGTGTGATAAGGGTCACAAAGTGTTATTTGACTCTCATGAATATAGAATTCTTGAACCAAAATCTGACAAGGTAAAATTTTCTGGTAAGAGAGTCAACAACGTTTACATGATTGACTTAGATGATCCTGCTAATTTAAACATTTATCTTGCTGCACCAAAATCTGAGCTTGCATGGATATGGCATCGTAGACTAGGACACGCTAGCTACAATGTCTTACATAAACTCTTGACGCATTCAATGGTGAAAGGTTTGCCTGAACTATCTTTTAAACAAGAAAACAATTTGTGTGATGCATGTGCCCTAGACAAACAAATAAGAAAATCTTTTAAGGGAAGATCTGAAAATACATCATACAAACCACTCGAGCTAATTCATATGGACTTGTTTGGTCCAACCAGAACTGCTAGCTTAAGTGGTAGAAAATATGGATACGCCTTGGTGGATGACTTTTCTAGGTTCACATGGGTTTTCTTTCTCACACATAAAAAAGATGCTTTTGATGAGTTTCAGGCACTCTACATGAAGATAAAGCAAGACGGTGAGTTTAAAATTTCCAAGATTCAATCTGATCACGGTGGTGAATTTGAAAATGCCGACTTCTATAATCTTTATAGGGCTGAAGGCATTTCACACCGATTTTCTTCACCAAGAACTCCAGAGGAAAACGGTGTAGTTGAAAGGAGGAACCGAACACTTATAGAGATGGCAAGAACAATGCTTGCCGAACGGCAACTCCCGAGGAAATTTTGGGCTAAGGCGGTAAACTCGGCATATTACATTATCAACTGCTCTATGGTAAGGCCACACACCAAAAAGACTCCTTATAAGTTGCTGAAAGATAAAAAGCCCTCTCTCTCACATATGAAAGTGTTTGGGTCAAAATGCTTCATCCACAACAATGACAAAAGAGACTTAGATAAATTCGAGCCCAAGAGTAATGAAGGTATATTCCTTGGATATTCTGATAGATCTAGGGCTTATAGAATTTATAACATTAAGAGTCAAACTGTGGAAGAATCACCCCTTGTTTCCTTTGATGAATATCATGATGATTCTAACAATGATAACTCTTACATGAAAAATGATGAAGATGGAGAATTCTTAAGCATGAAGGACAAGAGTGATCCTCCACAAGAAGAAATAAAAGAAGATGGTGACCGAGCTGAATCAAGCAATGCAAGGGATCAAGCTCCAGGAGAAGGTAATGATTCTACAAACATTAGAATTCTTAAGGATCATCCTTTAGAAAATGTCATTGGTAGCTTAAATCGTCCACCTAGAACAAGGTCATATTTTAGAATTGTGGAAGAATTAGATCAACTTACTCTTGTCTCCCAGATTGAACTCAAGAATGTTGATGAAGTATTAAAAGATGAAAACTGGATAAATTCAATGCAAGACGAGTTAAACAAGTTTTAAAGAAACAAAGTTTGGCATCTTATTCCTAGACCTTCATCACAATCTGTCATTGGCACTAAATGGGTCTTTAGGAACAAACTCAGTGAGAATGACAAGACAATAAGAAACAAGGCTAGATTGATGGCTCAAGGGTATAATCAAGAGTTTGGGATAGACTTTGATGAATCTTATGCCCCAGTTGCTAGACTCGAAGCCATCAGAATTTTACTTATCTTTGCATGCTCCCTTAGAATAAAGCTGTATCAAATGGATGTAAAAAGTGCTTTCTTGAATGGCTTGATCAAAGAAGAAGTCAATGTTGAGCAGCCCCCTGGCTTTGAGAATTCTAACCATGCAGATTTTTTATACAAGCTAGATAGAGCGCTTTATGGACTTAAGCAAGCACCAAGAGTTTGGTATGAGAGACTAAGCTCGTTCCTCATTGAAAAAGGGTACACACGAGGTAAGGTAGATCAAACACTTTTCACCAAGAAGTAAGGTAAGAACATCTTGATTGTTCAAATTTATGTTGATGATATTGTGTTTGGTTCTACTAAATCTGAAATGTGTGAGGAATTTGCTAACCTCATGACTAGCGAATTTGGGATGAGCCTAATGGGAGAACTCCAATTCTTTCTCCGTTTGCAGGTCAACCAAGGACCAGATTGGTGCTTTATAAGTCAAGCCAAATACATCAAGGAGCTGCTGAAAAGATTTGACATGATGAACAACAAAATCATTGCAACTCCTATGAGCACCACAACATCACTAGATTCGGATGAAAATAGTAAATTAGTGGATGCAAAGATCTATAGAGGTATGATCGGCTATTTGCTTTACTTGACTGCATCCCGACCAGATATCCAGTTTAGTGAATGCCTTTGTGCTAGATTTCAAGCTAGTCCTAGAGAATCCCACTTGACTACCGTCAAACGTATCCTTAAATATCTTGCCGGCACTCAAGATTTGGGATTATGGTATTCGTCATCATGTGACTTATCTCTTATATCTTATTCTGATGCGGACTACGCTGGATGCAAGTTAGATCGTAAGAGTACTAATGGCTATTGCCAGTTTCTAGGTATGTGTTTAGTTTCTTGGGCCTCCAAGAAATAACACTCGGTTGCCCTCTCAACCGCAGAGGCAGAATATGTTACTGCGGGGAGCTGTGGCACCCAAGTGTTATGGATTAAACACCAACTCCAAGACTATCTAGTGGATCTTGGTTGTGTCCCGATTCTGTGTGATAACAGTAGTGCTATCAACCTTGTAAAAAATCTAGTCCAGCACTCTAGGACTAAGCATATTGAGATTAGGCATCACTTCATTAGAGATGAGGTCGTTCAGAAAAATTTTGAACTACATTTTGTTGATACTCTTAATCAAATTACTGATATTTTCACCAAGCCCTTATGTAATGACAGGTTTTCAACACTTAGAAGGGAGCTTTGTCTTTGTAATGTCCCGGATTTCTTTCGGATCCTTTTCGGATCATTTTAGTGGGTCTCGGAGTGTAACGTGTTTTTCCCTGATGTGCCTTCGGAACTCTGTGCAGGGCGAACTGTGGCGTTCTCCGACTCCGGGACAGTACCACTACGTTGTGTTCCTTTCAAGGATCACAGAGGTAATTTTTCATAATTTTCTGAATTTCTACATTTTCATATTTTTCTATATATATATTAACCCTTTTTCTCCCCCCTCTCATTTCTCTCTTCCCTCCCTCTCTCTTCTCTCACGCCCTCTTTCTCCCCTCTCTTCTCCGACGGCCGACGGAGCGAGGCGGGGGTGAGGTAGAGGGGGCGCGGGCGAGGACGCGGGTGAGGATGGGCGAGGATCGAGGCTGTGGAGGTGCGTGGGAGCTCGTGGCACGATCCCGAGCCGGGGAGGGTTTCGCGGAAATTTCTTCGTGGATCGATGTCCACGGCGTTTCTTCGCGGATCTGTGAGCTCGGGGCGCGAAATCTTCGGTGGAGGTAGGGAGATGGACCCCCCAGCTCGTGCACTTCTTTTCCCGCGAGTTTTGTAGGCCGTGGTGAGCCGAGCGGGCGTAATCGGGGATTTTTGGGAAAAATCCATGTTTTAGGGCTCGTGGGCCGATCTCCCGTTTCATTGCGTTTTTGGCCGATCCGAGGCCTTAGATGCATGCTAGGGGCTATTTGGGGGCTTCCCCCTTGTTTTCCCCCTCTCCCGTGGAGGTATGGGGGCGTGGGACGTTTTTCGGGTCGTTTCCCACTGTTTCATGCTCGGACGGGTGTGACGGTCCTTCCAGTGACCGTCACAGCCTGTGATGCCCCAGGGTGGGTGCGTCATAGGGCCCGTTAGCCTTTTGGTGGTTTGTGGGTGTGACGGTCTCTCGATAGACCGCCACGGCATTGTGACGAGCCTGGGTTCGACCGCTACGTGCCTTCTCATGTTTTCAGATCGTTGGGGTCACGAGTCTTCTGACCCGCCTAGGTAGGACCGTCAGAGACTGTGACGCGCCCGAATGGGAGAGTCAGAGCTGACGCAGCCCATTCTTCTGACGCGCCCAGGTAGGACCGTTAGACGCTGTGACGCGCCGAGGGGTGAGCGTCACAGCCTATGATGTCCCGTCTTCTAACGCGCCAAGCTTGGTCCGTTAGAGGTGTGACGCCCTAGGGTGGGTGCGTCACAGCCAGTTTTGCTCCTTTCGCGTAACGCTCCTGTGTTGGACCGTTAGAGGGCTGTGACGGTCGTACTTGGACCGTTACATACTGTGACGGCCCAAGGCTAGACCGTCAGGCTCTATGTTGCACCGAGGTGAGTTTTCGTGTTCTCTGTGATCGATTCACGTTGTGTCGGTCCCTAGTCGACCCGGTTGGGACCCAGTGGTCGACCTGCGGTCTCGTGAGTGTCCCAGACACCCGTGGGATTCTGTGTCCGTGTTTTGAGGGTGTCGGGAGGACCGTGCTACCTCGATTAGCGTGCCCATAGGTGTGGTGGGTCTGGGTTACCCCACGTGTGCCGGGCTTTCGTGTTACGCTCGATCGAGTCACCGTGTATCGGTGTGTGTGCGGTGGGGTTCCCCCTCATGTCGTGAGTTTTCTTGGAAGATGATTCCCGAGTGGGCCATGTGTTTGGCCTTGGACTGCGAGTCCAGTTATCGACGTGGCGGCTTGGGCGCTGCCTTGGGAATCATGCTTCTGTGCTTTCCAAGTGGGCCGTGTGTGTGGCCTTGGACTGTGAGTCCAGTTGCCCTGCCTGGGGCTGGAAGGCTTCTTAGTTCCCTTCCTGAGGGAATGGTCTCGGCGGCTCGTGAGCTGCCTCTGTATTCATGCTACCGTGGTTTTAGACCTAGAGATTGGACTAGATTGACGGCCTTATGCTGTTGCGTACGGCGGTCTTGACCCCGAGTCTTCTGACTTAAGGACCGTTGGCTGTAGTGCGTCTAGAGGACTGCCCAGAGTCCAGTGGCTTAGCGCCACTTGGGTTTTGTTGACTCTCACGTAGGGTGCGTGTGTAGCCGTGGACTGTGAGTCCCATTCCTTCTCCGACTGTGGTCGCCGTGCGACGGTGCTGGTACGTGGGATGGTCCCCGTACTTCGTCTGGTTTAGATGCTGTTTCCGTTGACTTGAGAGTCTACTCTCTCAGTGACCCTCCACTAGTCGTAGCCCACCAGTACGCGGTACTAGTCTCATCAGGGAGTGGTGTACGGGCCGACCCTTAGAGGCGGTCTGTGGACCGGTTTCTGTCAGGCCCCGCGTCTACCAACTAGAGTCCGGCTGAGGGGAAAACCGGTCAGAGGGCTAGACCAGGGACGCACGGTTTGTGTGTGCACACGTGGTTGGGGGCGGTTGGACCCACGCTGACGGGCGTGACCCTAGCTAGTCACTCGTTTGTGGTTACTTGTTCGGTGTTCGTGCCTTTAGTAGCAGCTACCACGTCAGGCAGTTCACTTGCGGTGCGGTGTAAGACGTCAGGGGACGCTACCGGCTGTGCTTCTAGTGGGAGGTACTCCTGTTCTGGACAGAGAGTGATAGACTGTCAGTTTCCATGACTTCGACCTTCAAGTTTTCGGTCGTGTTGACAGTTAAGTTTCGGTTGTCTCGCCGTGGCACATGTGTCGGTTTTCGTGTCGTGAGACTGGTGCAAGTAGCTTTACAGAGGTTACGTCTTGTTGTGCGGTACCCGTGACCAGGTGGTCAGGGTTACACCTTGGATAGCGTGTCCAGATTGGCCGTGTCCTGGGAGGCAGGCCTCTACGGCGTGGTTGCCGTGGGCTTTTACTTCGGTAAGCGGTACTAGTGTAATTCGGTATCCCCCGACCATGAGTCCAGGGTGTGTTTCTGGTACAGTAGGAGTAGCTGTAGTGTCGAGTTTTGATAGGCCACCGATTAGCTGTTCTTACTGTAGTTGTAGCTCTCCTTTCCGCTACCGCCGTTATTTCCGGTTGGGGTTCCGCGGGATCCCTGTTGAGTCTCTGTTTTGGAGACTCATTCCCTACTTTTCAGGTGTTGCGGTTCTTCTTCCTCGAGGTTCGAGGGCGCGGTGCGGAGGTTCTCGGATGCCAGCTCGCCGGGCCGAGTGTTCACTCGGCATGTGTTACGTTTTTACTACTTTAGACTGTACTTTCTGTTGGACTGGACTCTATTGTAGCTGTAGTTGTTTATTTATTCCTGTTAATTGTTGAATTATCCTGCTTTATTTTCTATTTCTTTGTGCCTCCACACTCCTTTTAGCCCTTCCGAGTCCTTCCGGCTCGTGGGCAGCGGTTCGAGTCTCAGGTTATCAGGTCTCTCCCGGTAATCGGATTCTCGGGTCGTTACAGTCTTTGCCGACCTCAGGCCAATAAAAATTGAAATGATGATTTTGTTCAATTTAGTTGTGTGTTTTGGCAGATTGGTGTCCATGCATTGTTTATATGTAAATATGTCATTTTGCATATGGTGTAGCATTGCATGTAGTCATGATGCATAATAAAATTGAATTCATGTTCATAATGTATTGCATGGTCTGTGTAGCATCTTTCTTGCATGGCCATGGTATATTAAATGTTGATGTATGGAAAGGCAGGTTATGCTTGCCTAGAAGCACTCAATATGCGTGAGGTTTCACCTCCGCCAAGTACCATGCGTCACTGTCGCATATAGGCCATATAGTAAGGGGGAGTTGTCTCTTTGCAGCTTTTATGCATATGTTTCATCTTCATTCTGTTGCATTTAATAAGTGTACAACCATGTGTTGGGTCATGCATTTCATGTCTGTCAAATTCATGTTTGATCAGGTCAACCCCTGCATGGTTCTAGTCAACCTCTGCTTGACATTCATCATTCCACTTGATTGCAAACATAACTCCTTGAGTGCATTCACTGCATATCCTTAGGGGGAGCCCTGCTGTTATTCTTACTCTCTTGCAATCTGAACTTCATGGCTTATAGTCTGAATATGAGATCATGAGACCGATAGAACTACGGCATAAGAGCTTTCTATTATATGCCCTGATGATTGTCCATCCAATGAAAATGGTTCAGATTTAATGATTTCCTTGAAGTTCAAAAATATTTATTCTGAAATCATCTATGTTCAGTGGTTTAAATAGACCTTAACTAGAGATTGCATATTGTGCTTTGCATGACTATCCTGAAATCTGAAAATCCAAACGTCATGATAATTTTGGTGATACTCTAGAGCTTAGTATTGTTTCTAAACATCTTGATGAGCTGGAATTCTTGAAAATCAATTTGACAGAGCAATGATATTTTTGCACGGAGAAATATGTCACGTCATCAAATTAAGTGACGAATGATATCTCATGATGTGCCCCTGTTATCTCTGTCTTAATTATATTTGGACTCTAGGCAGAGCACTGGCATAATTGCTGAGAAATATATCTTCTCATCACAGAAATGAGATTGGATATGTCATGACGTGACTTTGCTATCTCTGTTCATTCTGCAGCATAACCGTCAGTCTTGCCAAATACTTAGGGATACTGGCGTCTAAACAACGTGTATTCTTACGGCTAGGAGGCATGTACTAGACTTGATTGCTCGTAAAATATGAGTCATGTACCATCAAATTCAAAAGATATTGAAAATCAACTTTGTTGAACTCATCAAATTCCATACTTTAGTCATGATTGTTTAGCCACAATACTAGTTTTTGTGTTATTCCCTTTGTAGTTATTGAATATGGATATATAAGATAAGGGAAGGTTAAACACTGCCATGATATACACTTTTAGTTCATTTCTATTACAACATGGATATAGCTACTTTTCGAACTCTGTTGATGATCTGGGATTTCATTAGCTTTGAACCATATATGTTGCTCGCAGTATGTTTCAGGTTTGCATTTAATGGCTTGCTCTCCACTCTCGTTCACCTCTGGTCTCTCAGACATTAGTCACCTTCTCTATCATATCCCTTCTTTTTGCTGCTGTCAAAGGGGGAGAAAATGTCTTGTTATGAGTCCTTTAATACCTTTGTCCATCCTTCATGCGGCCTTTGTGAGTTGTCAAAGGGGGAGAGTGAATTGTGGACGGGAGAGAGTCCATGGGGGAGAGAACCTTGTGAGCTTTGAGTATGCATATGTGATAGGGGTTTGTGCATAGCTTTCACATGCTTTGATCATCCATGCATACATATCCGCATTCACATGCTTTCACTATCATGGATCTTGAGCTGCACATGTCGCATATGTCATAAACTTTACCATTTTGGATATTCCTGTCACATAATGACTCACAGTGTTGCCATCATCAAAAAGGGAGAGAATGTTGTGCCCCTGTGATCATTTGAGTCTTCCTGTGGTTTGGGTCATTCGACATCGTCTTGTGGTCATTTGAGTTATTGGATATTCTTGGTTTTGATAATAGCTAAACACTATAAGTCATTATTGTTTTAACTCTCATATGACTGATATACGTGATGTTTTGTTCATGACAGATATGCCAATGAATTGCCAAGGAATGAAGTGGAGATGGCAAATGTGAAAGCTCAATGTTGCGCCCTCGCACGCGGATCGACCTGCGCGGTCAGGTCGCGGGGATATAATCAACAGAAATCTTCAAGACTGTCAAGGGTGATGTCACAGACATGAACGGGCTGCTAATGGAGTCAAGCGATGGAGCTAAAACAGTTAACGGACCGACCTGGGAAAGCCCGAGGGCTGCCCAGCTGGTGATCGACCGCCAGCACAGGGGCGGTCGACCGCCCCAGCCAGCAACCCCCAGATTGCAACTCTTTCGGTAGCGGTCGACCGCCAGCCCAGTAGCGGTCGACCAAAATTTCCAGGAACCGTCCGTTTGCAGGTTTCTTAGTAGCGGTCGACCACCAGAAGTTGCAGGTCGACCGCCCGCCCCGAGCCTTCAATGTTGACTTTGTTTTCCACTTCGAGAAGAGCCCCTTTCCTTGTATTTGTTTAACCCCAAAGTCACCCAATCTTTCATAGATTGTGGATCTGTACTGGGGGATGTCTAAAGATAATTCAAAGGTTATAAAACACATGCAAGAGGGTTAGAAACTCTAGTTGATCATTTGTGAATCCAAGGGAGATCAAAGGAGGCTACAAGGGTGAGAGTGTTGTGCCCCTGTGATCATTTGAGTCTTCATGTGGTTTGGGTCATTGGACATCGTCTTGTGGTCATTTGAGTTATTGGATATTCTTGGTTTTGATAATAGCTAAACACTATAAGTCATTATTGTTTTAACTCTCATATGACTGACATACGTGATGTTTTGTTCATGACAGATATGCCAATGAATTGCCAAGGAATGAAGTGGAGATGGCAAATGTGAAAGCTCAATGTTGCGCCCTCGCACGCGGATCGACCTGCAAGGTCAGGTCGTGGGGATTGGTTATAGGAGCAATATAATCAACAGAAATCTTCAAGACTGTCAAGGGTGATGCCACAGACATGAACGGACTGCTAAAGGAGTCAAGCGATGGAGCTAAAGCAGTTAACGGACCGACCCGGGAAAGCCCAGGGTCTGCCCAGCTGGCGGTCGATCGCCAGCACAGGGGCGGTCGATCGCCCCAGCCAGCAGCCCACCGTCTGCAGTTCTTTCAATGGCTGTCGACCGCTAGCCCAATTGCTATCAACCAGAATTCTCAGGGACCATCTGTTTGCAGGTTTTTCAGTTGCGGTCGACCGCCACCTACCTTCTGTCGATCGCCAGCCCCGATGCAGCCATGTTTGACTTCGATTTCCACCTCAAGGCTAGTCCCTTTCCTTGTATTTGTTTAACCCCAAAGTCACCCAATCTTCCATAGATTGTGGATCTGGTCTGGGGGATGTCTAAGGACCATTCAAAGGTTATAAAACACATGCAAGAGGGTAGAAACCCTAGTTGATCATTTTGTGAATCCAAGGGAGATCAAAGGAGGCTACAAGGGTGAGAGGAGTTCGAGTACTGTAGCCGTGAACAGTACTCCGGGAAGAAGATCTTCATCAATTCCAAGGGATTCAAGCCTAGATCTGAAGCTATCTCAACCTCCAAGGAAGCAAGAAGCATTCAAGGCTCTCAAGGGTGATCTAAACTGCATCAAACTCTTCATCAACTCAAGGAGATCAAAAGGAAGATCAAAGCTACATCCATAGTCTTCTTCATCAACTCAAGGAAGATCATCTCTCAAGGAAGAAGACACTATTGAAGCATCCAACTCAAGCTCAAGCAATCTCAGATAAGATTTTTCTTCTTGAGCATATTGTATATCTTGTTTGATGGTTGAGTGTTTTCATATTTGTTCTTTTTCATTTCATACAAACGATTGAAACTGAAGATCATCCCTACCGGTGGTTAGTAAGAAGGCAATCGGAAGTTGTCCGATCTGCGACGTTGACGTCCCTACCTGTGGTTAGTAGGAAGGCAATCGGAGGCCTTTCCGATTTACGGTTCAGTGCGTAGCACTAGGGGAGCCTCACCGGATTTGGTGAGGGGTGGATGTAGGACTGGGGATTCAGTCCGAACCACCTTAAAATCCTTTGTGTTGTGATTTGATTGTGCGATTGATTTATTTTAGATGCATTCTTAGGTCCAATCTCCATATTGTGAAATCATATTTCTAAGAAAATCGTTTTATACGTCGCTAAGCTAGTTGTATTCCGCTACAATTATTTTTAACTAGCTATATAGAGGTTTTCATTGCGAGAAGAGGGGCAGATCTATTCACCCCTCCCCTCTAGATCCGATGTCCACTGCACAACAAGTGGTATCAGAGCCTAATCTCTCATTATGGGGTCCAACGACCTTGAGGGAAATGGTGGATTAGCATCCAAAGGTTTCTTACCTGAAGGACATTCAGTTAATAGACCTCCTTACTTTACTGGAACTAATTATCCTTATTGGAAACATCGCATGCAGGTGTTCATTCGCGCTCAAGACTACGAACTTTGGCGAGTGATCAGCAAAGGTCCGTATGAGCTTACGGATAATGAGGACTTGTGGACCAAAGAACAAATAAGATAATCCACTGTCAACTGGAGTGCTAAACACATCATGCAATGCTCACTCCATCCAGTTGAATTCTCAAGAGTGGCTACCTGCGCATCTGTAAAACTAATGTGGGATAAGTTATAGGTAATCTACGAAGGAACCTCTCAGGTACGAGAAACAAAAGCCAACATTTTAGTTTCTGAATATGAAATGTTCCGCATGAAGTCTGATGAGTCAATTCAGAATATGTATGCTCGGTTAACTGTGCTTACTAATAGTCTAACTGATTTGGGAAAGAAATACTCAGAACAGGAAATTGTGAGAAAGATTCTCAGATCATTGACTCCCGCATGGCACACAAAGGCTACCGTGGTTGAAGAATCGAGAGATCTCACAACTACCAAGGTTAATGAACTCATTGGGTCATTAATGACCTATGAGATCAAACTTAAGAACAAAGAGGCTGAGGTGCCTAAGAAAAAGCCCCTAGCTCTTAAAGCAGGACCCAGCGGTCAAGGCTCTTCTGATGAAGGTGAGGGTTCGGCAAGTGAGCGAGATGAGGATGACGTAGCCATGCTCACACGTAAGTTCAGAAAATTCATGAGAAAGGAAGGTAAGAGCTTCATGAGAGGAAGGTCAAAGGTAAGAAATGGTTTCAAATCTAATTCTGAAAACTCTAAGAAATCTGATAAAATCATTTGCTATTCTTGCAATAAACCAGGACATTTCAAGAATGATTGTCCCGACAGATTCAGAAAAGTCGACAAATGGAAGGGCAAGAAGAAGAACAAGGTCATGGTGTCCACATGGAGCGATGAAGAGGAAAGTGATGACGGAACTAGCTCCTCGGACAAAGAAAAAGAAGATCTCTACCTCATGGCCAAAGGTGACGAAGAAACTGAGGTAAATTCTCCATTTGAAGATTATACAACTGATGATTGGGAACAAGCATATATACAACTCATGGAAAAATATGACATGTACAAAAAGGAGAATAAATCATTGAAAAAGAAAATTAACTTGTTTGTGCATGATCATGATATGAATGATAAGAATGCTCTACTTGAAACTGAAATTAAAGATCTTAAGAAAATGATTGAGGATTTGGAAGAGGGAAGAAAAGAAATGGTTGACTTGGAAATTGAAAATGAGGACTTAAGGAATGAAATTGACAGCATGAAACTCAAAATGCAAACCTATGAAAAGGATAACAAATTAAGCAATGATAAGTATGAAGCTGTCAAACATGTCAACACTCAACTCTTGCAAAACATTAAAAACCTACAAAAAGAGTTAAAGGACAAATAACAATCTTTAGAAAAATTTGTGGATGGAAAAGAAAACCTAGATGCATTGTTAGGTACTAGAATGAACTTCAACAAGGAAGGGTTAGGTTTTGAACCTACAAACAAAAGGCCAATTAGGTTAAAAACTGTCACATTTGTTTCATCTTCCGAAGCTTCCACCTCAAACACAACTCCCACACAAAACCAGCAAAAACAAAAGAAGAAAGGAAAAGAAAAGATTGAAGAAGAAGCCACTGAAATCCCCAAAAAGATTGCTCAAAAGATTAAGAAAAGTCAACCTTCCCCACAACACAGGTCGACACCATATTGGCCATCAAACATTCATACCGCCAAACAATTTCACACAGGTCGACACTGCCATAGGTTGACACCACCATATTTTTGGGGCGATTGTGATTTCTGTATGCATCAATCTCATAAGTGACAAAATAATCATTTTCAACCCAAAACCAACCAACCGCCTCAATGGCTTAAGAAGTAAACTTCATCAAACTTCCACAAACTTCAACCAAGAGCCTCCAAACAAAAAATGAATGTCAAGATTGAAAAGAAAAATCAAATCCCTGCTCTAAGCAAACAAAACATGAATGTTAAGAAGGTTTGGATTCCAAAAGAAATGGTTTCATATTTTGAAAATTTGAAAAGTTTGATGGGACCAAAATTTGGTTGGGTTCCAAACACCATTGCTTAATTACTTATGCAGGAATGTCTTACAGCCATGCATAACAGGTGGTACCTTGATAGCGGCTGTTCAAGACACATGACTGGAGACAAATCAAAATTTTGTCTCTTGGAGGAAAAGGAAGGAGGATACGTCACATTTGGAGGTAACAACAAAGGAAAAATCATTGGAACAGGTAATGTAGGTAAGAACCTGTCCAACTCCATTTGTAACGTGCTGCTAGTTGAAGGCTTGAAATACAACCTACTTAGTATAAGTCAATTGTGTGATAAAGGTCACAAAGTGTTGTTTGACTCTCATGAATGTAGAATCCTTGAACCAAAATCTGACAAGGTAAAATTTTCTAGTAAGAGAGTCCACAATGTTTACATGATTGACTTAGATGATCCTGCTCATTTAAATCTTTGTCTTGCTGCACCAAAATCTGAACTTGCATGGTTATGGCATCGTAGACAAGGACATGCTAGCTACAATGTCTTACATAAACTGTTAAAGCATTCAATGGTGAATGGGTTGCCTGAACTTTCTTTTAAACAAAAAAACAAATTGTGTGATGCATGTGCCCTAGGTAAACAAACGAGAAAATCCTTCAAGGCTAGATCTGCAAACATGTCATCTAAACCACTTGAGCTAATTCATATGGATTTGTTTGGTCCAACCAGAACTGCTAGTTTAAGTGGTAGAAAATATGGATATATCTTGGTGGATGATTACTCTAGGTTCACATGGGTTTTCTTTCTCACACATAAAAATGATACTTTTGATGAGTTTCAAGCACTCTATAAGAAGATTAAGCAAGACGGTGAGTTCAAAATCTCCAACATTCAATCTAATCATGGTGGTGAATTTAAAAATGCTGACTTCTATAATCTTTGCAGGGCTGAAGGCATTTCACACTGATTTTCTTCACCAAGAACCCCATAGCAAAACGGTGTAGTTGAAACAAGAAACCGAACTCTCACAGAGATGGCAAGAACCATGCTTGCCGAACGGCAACTTCCAAGGAAATTTTTGACTGAAGTCGTAAACTCGGCATGTTATATTATCAACTGCTCTATGGTAAGGCCACACACCAAAAAGACTCCTTATGAGTTGCTGAAAGGTAAAAAGCCTTCTCACACACACATGAAAGTATTTGGATCTAAATCCTTCATCCACAATAATGACAAAAGAGATTTAGATAAATTCGAGCCCAAGAGCGATGAAGGTATATTCCTTGGATATTCTGATAGATCTAGGGCTTATAGAATTTATAATATTAAGAGTCAAACTGTGGAAGAATACACCCATGTTTCCTTTGATGAATATCATGATGATTCTAACAATGATAACTCTTGCAGAAAAAATGATGAAGATGGGGAATTCCTAAGCATGAAGGACAAGAGTGATCCTCCACAAGAAGAAACAAAAGAAGATGGTGACCGAGCTGAATCAAACAATGCAAGGGATCAAGCTCCAAGAGAAGGTAATGATTCTACAAACATTAGAATTCTTAAGGATCATCCTTTAGAAAATATCATTGGTAGCTTGAATGACCCACCTATTGTAGAAGAATTAGATCAACTTGCTCTTGTCTCTCAGCATGAACCCAAAAATATTGATGAAATATTAAAAGATGAAAACTGGATAAATTCAATGCAAGACGAGTTAAACAAGTTTGAAAGAAACAAAGTTTGACATCTTGTTCCTAGACCTTCATCACAATCTGTCATTGGCACTAAATGGGTCTTTAGGAATAAACTCAGTGAGGATGGCAAGATAATAAGAAAGAAGGCTAGATTGGTGACTCAAGAGTATAATCAAGAGTTTGGGGTAGACTTTGATGAATCTTATGCCCCAATTGCTAGACTCGAAGTCATCAGAATTTTACTTGCCTTTGCATGCTCCTTTAGAATAAAGTTGTATCAAATGGATGTAAAAAATACTTTCTTGAATGGCTTGATCAAAGAAGAAGTCTATGTTGAGCAGCCCCCTGGCTTTGAGAATTCTAACCATGCAGATTTTGTATACAAGCTAGACAGGGCGCTTTATGGACTTAAGCAAGCACCAAGAGCTTGGTATGAGAGACTAAGCTCGTTCCTCATTGAAAAAGGGTACACACGAGGTAAGGTAGATCAAACACTTTTCACCAAGAAGCAAGGTAAGAACATCTTGATTATTCAAATTTATGTTGATGATATTGTGTTTGGTTCTACTAAATCTGAAATGTGTGAGGAATTTACTAACCTCATGACTAGCGAATTTGAGATGAGTCTAATGGGAGAACTCTAATTCTTTCTCGATTTACAGGTCAACCAAGGACAAGATGGGTGCTTCATAAGTCCAGCCAAATACATCAAGGAGCTTCTGAAAAGATTTGACATGATGAACAATAAAATCATTGCAACTCCTATGAGCACCACAACATCACTGGATTCGGATGAAAATGGTAAATTAGTGGATGCAAAGATCTATAGAGGTATGATCGGCTCTTTGCTTTACTTGACTGCATCCCGACTAGATATCCAGTTTAGTGTATGCCTTTGTGCTAGATTTCAAGCTAGTCCTAGAGAATCCCACTTGACTGCCGTCAAACGTATCCTTAAATATCTTGCCGGCACTCAAGATTTGGGATTGTGGTATCCGTCATCATGTGACTTATCTCTTATATCTTATTCTGATGCGGACTACGCTGGATGCAAGTTGGATCGTAAGAGTACTAGTGACTATTGCCAATTTCTAGGCGGGTGTTTAGTTTCTTGGGCCTCCAATAGACAACACTCGGTTGCCCTCTCAACCGCAGAGGCAGAATATGTTGCTGCAGGGAGCTGTGGCACCCAAGTGTTGTGGATTATGCACCAACTCCAAGACTACCTAGCGGATCTTGGTTGTGTCCCGATTCTGTGTGATAATACTAGTGCTATCAACCTTGCAAAAAATCCAGTCCAGCACTCTAGGACTAAGCATATTGAGATTAGGCATCACTTCATTAGAGATGAGGTCGTTAAGAAAAATTTTGAACTGCATTTTGTTGATACTCTAAATCAAACTGCTGATATTTTCACCAAGCCCTTGTGTAATGACAGGTTTTCAACACTCAGAAGGGAGCTTGGTCTTTGCCAACCTCAGTCCAAAAAAAATTGAAATGATGACTTTGTTCAATTTAGTTGTGTGTTTTTTTTACAGATTGGTGTCCATCCATTGTTTATATGTAAATATGTCATTTTGCATATGGTGTAGCATTGCATGTAGTCATGATGCATAATAAAATTGAATTCATGTTCATAATGTATTGCATGGTTTGTTGTAGCATCCCTATTGCATGTCCATGGTATATTAAATGTTGATGTATGGAAAGACAGGTTAGGCTTGCCTAGAAACATTCAATATGCGTGAGGTTTCACCTCCGCCAAGTATCATGCGTCACTATCGCATATAGGCCATATAGTAAGGGGGAGTTGTCTCTTTGCAGCATTCATACATATATTTCATCTTCATTCTGTTGCATTTAATAAGTGTACAACCATGTGTTGGGTCATGCATTTCATGTCTGGCAAATTCATGTTTGATCAGGTCAACCCCTGAATGATTCTAGTCAACCTCTCATTGACATTCATCATTCCACTTGAATGCAAACATAACTCCTTGAGTGCATTCACTGCATATCCTTAGGGGGAGTCATGCTGCTATTCTTATTCTCTTGCAATCTGAACTTCATGGCTTATAGTCTGAATATGAGATCATGAGACTGACAGAACTACGGCGTAAGAGCTTTCTATTATATGCCCTGATGATTGTCCATCTAATGAAAATGGTTCAGATTTAATGATTTCCTTGAAGTTCAAAAATATTTATTCTGAAATCATCTATATTCTGTGGTTTTAATAGACCTTAACTAGAGATTACATATTGTGCTTTGCATGACTATCCTGAAATCTGAAAATTCAAAATTCATGACCATCTTGGTGATACACTCAGGCTTAGTATTGTTCTTAAACATCTTGATAAGCTGGAATTCTTGGAAATCCATTTGACAGAGCAATGATATTGTTGCACGGAGAAATATGTCACGTCATCAAATCAAGTGACGAATGATATGTCATGATGTGCCCCTGTTATCTCTGTATTAATTATATTTGGACTCTAGGCGGAGCACTGGTATAATTGCTGAGAAATATATCTTCTCATCACAGAAATGAGATTGGATATGTCATGACGTGACTTTACTATCTCTATTCATTCTGAAGCATAACCGTCAGTCTTGCCAAATACCTAGGGATACTGGCGTCTAAACAACGTGTATTCTTACGGCTAGGAGGCATGTACTAGACTTGATTGCTCGTAAAATATGAGTCATGTGCCTTCAAATTCAAAAGATATTGAAAATCAACTTTGTTGAACTCATCAAATTCCATGCTTTAGTCATGATTGTTTAGCCTCAATACTAATTTTTGTGTTATTCCCTTTGTAGTTATTGCATATGGATATATAAGACAAGGGAAGGTTAAACACAGCCATGATATGCACCTTTGGTTCATTTCTATTAAATCTTGGATGTAGCTACTTTTCGAACTCTGTTGATGATCTCAGATTTCATTAACTTTGAACCATATATGTTGCTCGCGGTCTGTTTCAGATTTACATATAATGGCTTGCTCTTCACTCTCATTCAGCTCTGGTCTCTTAGACATTAGTCACCTTCTCTATCTTATCCCTCCCTTTTACTGCTGTCAAAGGGGGAGAAAATGTCTTGTTGTGAGTCCTTTAATACCTTTGTCCGTCCTTTATGCGGCCTTTGTGAGTTCTCAAAGGGGGAGAGTGAATTGTGGACGAGAGAGAGTCCATGGGGGAGAGAACCTTGTGAGATTTGAGTCTGCATATGTGATAGGGCTTTGTGCATAGCATTCACATGCTTTGATCATCCAAGCATACATATCCGCATTTACATGCTTTCACTATCATGGATCTTGAGCTGCACATGTCGCATATGTCATAAACTTTATCATTTTGGATATTCCTGCCACATAATGACTCACAGTGTTGCCATCATCAAAAATGGGGAGAATGTTGTGCCCCTGTGATCATTTGAGTCTTCCTGTGGTTTGGGTCATTCGACGTCGTCTTATAGTCATTTGAGTTATTGGATATTCTTAGTTTTGATAATAGCTAAACACTATAAGTCATTATTGTTTTAACTCTCATATGACTGACATACGTGATGTTTTGTTCATGACAGATATGCCAATGAATTGCCAAGGAATGAAGTGGAGATGGCAAATGTGAAAGCCCAATGTTGCTACCTCGCACGCTGATCGACCTACACGGTCAGGTTGCGGGGATTGGTTATAAGAGTGATATAATCAACAGAAATCTTTAAGACTGTCAAGGGTGATACCACAGACATGAACGGACTGCTAAAGGAGTCAAGCGATGGAGCTAAAGCAGTTAACGGACCGACCCAGGAAATCCTGGGGTCTGCCCAGCTGGCGGTCGACCGCCAGCACAGGGGCGGTCGACCGCCCCAGCCAGCAGCCCACCGTCTGCAGTGCTTTCAGTGGCGGTCGACCGCTAGCCCAATAGCGATCAACCGGAATTCCCAGGGACCATCCGTTTGCATGTTTTTCAGTAGCGGTCGACCGCCACCTACCTCCGGTCGACCGCCAGCCCCGATGCAGCCATGTTTGACTTCGATTTCCACCTTGAGGCAAGCCCCTTTCCTTGTATTTATTTAACCCCAAAGTCACCCAATCTTCCATAGATTGTGGATCTGGTCTGGGGGATGTCTAAGGACCATTCAATGGTTATAAATTACATGCAAGAGGGTAGAAACCCTAGTTGATCATTTTGTGAATCCAAGGGAGATCAAAGGAGGCTACAAGGGTGAGAGGAGTTCGAGTACTGTAGCCGTGAACAGTACTCCGGGAAGAAGATCTTCATCAATTCCAAGGGATTCAATCCTAGATCTGAAGCTATCTCAACCTCTAAGGAAGCAAGAAGCAATCAAGGCTCTCAAGGGTGATCTAAACTGCATCAAACTCTTCATCAACTCAAGGAGATCAAAAGGAAGATCAAAGCTACTTCCATAGTCTTCTTCATCAACTCAAGGAAGATCATCTCTCAAGGAAGAAGACACCATTGAAGCATCCAACTCAAGCTCCAGCAATCTCAGACAAGATTTTTCTTCTTGAGCATATTGTATATCTTATTTGATGATTGAGTGTTTTCATATTTGTTCTTTTTCATTTCATACAAACGATTGAAACTGAAGATCGTCCCTACCGGTGGTTAGTAGGAAGGCAATCGGATGTTGTCCGATCTGCGGTGTTGACGTCCCTACCTGTGGTTAGTAGGAAGGCAATCGGAGGCCTTTCCGATTTGTGGTTCAGTGCGTGGCACTAGTGGAGCCTCACCGGATTTGGTGAGGGGTGGACGTAGGACTGGGGATTCAGTCCGAACCACCTTAAAATCCTTTGTGTTGTGGTTTGATTGTGCGATTGATTTGTTTTAGATGCATGCTTAGGTTCAATCTCTATATTGTGAAATCATATTTCTAAGCAAATCGTTTTATACGTCGCTAAGCTAGTTGTATTCCGCTGCAATTATTTTTAACTAGCTATATAGATGTTTGCATTGCGAGAAGAGGCGATGATCTATTCACCCCTCCCCTCTAGATCCGCTGTCCACTACACAACAGAGAGGAGTTCGAGTACTGTAGTCGTGAACGATACTCCGGGAAGAAGTTCTTCATCAAATCCTCAAGTGATTCAAGCTACTTGAAGAGGAGATCAAGCCCAAGTCAAGAGAAGATAAAGCTGCATCCTTCATCCTCTTCATCATCTCAAGGGTGATCTAAACTGCATCCTCAAACCTCTTCATCAACTCAAGAAGATCAAAAGGAAGATCCAAGCTACATCCATAGTCTTCCTCATCAACTAGAAGAGATTCAAGGAAGATCATCTCTCAAGGAAGAAGACACTATCGAAGCATCAGATTGAAGCTCCTGCAACTCAGATAAGATCTTTCTACTTTGAGCATATTCTACATCTTGTTTGAGTGATTTCGTATTTGTTCTCTATTCATTTCTTTCAAACAATTGAAACTGAAGATCGTCCCTACCGGTGGTTAGTAGGAAGGCAATCGAAAGTTGTCCGATCTGCGGTGTTGACGTCCCTACCAGTGGTTAGTTGGAAGGTAATTGGTGGTCTTTCCGATTTATGGTTCAGTGCGTGGCACTAGTGGAGCCTCACCGGATTTGGTGAGGGGTGGACGTAGGATTGGGGATTCAGTCCGAACCACCTTAAAATCCTTTGTGTTGTGGTTTGTTTATGTGATTGCTTCGTTCTAGATGCATGCTTAGGTTCAATCTTTATATTGCGTAATCATCTTGCTAAGTAAATCGTTGTGTCCTTCGTTAAGTTAGTTATATTCCGCTGCAATTTATTTTATCTAGCTATATAGAGGGCTGCATTGCGAAAAGTGGGACAGATCTATTCACCCCTCCCCTCTAGATCCGCTGTCCACTACTCAACAGCCGTGCCACGGCTTCGCCCTGCTTTTGCTTCCCTTCTTATCTCCTGGTATAGAATGTGGAGGCAGAGTAGGAGGGGAGCGAGAGGAACTCGGGGATACCATCATCGTCTCACTTACCAGAATGTCCTCTCGGCCAAGAAGAACCTAGAGCTGTCTGGAGGTGTCCTCCTTAGAGAATGGAAGAGACTCCAGCTCTTGCCAAGGTCGTTATTGCGAAGCCGAAGTGGCAGGAACTGGCCGATTGGTACTCTGTATCTGGGCGTATGGAGGAGCTGAGGTGGCAGAGAATGAATGACGTTGACCGAGAAATTCCCCGGCTCAGTCTCCTGACTGGTGTCTCGCCTTCTATGGCTTCGCAGTTGCTCGAGAGCTTTTCGATTATCAGTTTGAAACTCAAGCCACTCCGGGACATGTTGATAAGGCAATCCGTGCCCATTTTCTTGCCGAGGATCTGGGTGGTCTAGTGTGTTTCTGGCAATGTTGAGGGTCTCTTCAATGGCTTATCTAAGCCTCAGAGTCACCATGGAGTTCCCTTCAGCATCAATCTACTCCCACTGGATCTATTCCTGGATTAAGTGCTGAACTTCCTCGTAGGATTCGATCGCGTCGTAGATTCTAGCATGAAAAGGGTAGTACTGGGGATGACTAAAGTCCCATCGGGTGTAGTCTACCCACGGCTCACGGGCCATGATTTGCCCCTTCGCGACGAGGACATGGAAGAGCCGCCTGGTCCTTTCTCTTGGAAAGGAGAGAGGTACGCGGTCATGCCAAGGTCTCCACCCCGGATACCACAATAAGTGCTCACCTTGGCTGGTGCTTGGCTCCTCAGCTTCGACATCGGAGAGAGAGAATGCAGCCATCATGTGAATTACGCTAGCTGTGTAGTGAATCACACGTGCTATCTTGGTGGGTCTAGACCACGCATATGGCTGCGGGGGATCGATGAGACTGGTCTTCATTTTGATGAGGCCGTCTCAGATCAGCTTCTACGCCTGAGTCTTGAAGACGTAGCAATCTTCAAGTGGATGGTCTAACATGCAATGATACGGGCAATAGCTAGGGTCATTAGTTTTCTGGGCCTCATCTAGCTTGCAAACTTCTGGCAGCTCAATGATCTTCTGAGCCATACAGAGGTCGAAGAGCATCTTCGTATGTTCCTTCTTGAAGGAGAAGGGTGTCTTCATATGCTCTGAGAAGGAAGGAGCAACCGGCTTGTCTGTTGGCTTCTTGTCAGAGCCGCTTGGCTCTCCCTCCTTCCTAGCTTTGGCGGTGGGGGTGAATTCAATGATGTTCACCTCCTTACCGGGTTGGCATTCCCGTGCCTGTTTACCCTTTGCTGAAGTATAGCTCGGGTTATCGGCGAAGAACATCTCTATTTCGGCGACTGCCGAGTTGAGCTGGTGGAAGCCTTTAATATTGGTGCCGAGAAGCTTTTCACTGACCTCGGCTGCCAAGCCTTTACGGCATATGGTAATGGCATCCTCTTGGGCCGGCGGATTGACACTCCTCATACTGAGGTCTCGCCATCTCTTGATGAAGTCAAGGGCGCCCTAGCCCTTCTTCTGTCGAAGAGAGCAGAGCTCTGCTAGGGAGACCTTGTGCTTGGCCATCTGGAAACGATCGAGGAACTTCTTCTGGAGATCTGCCCAGTCAACTACTGAATTGGGCTTCAGGCTGGGATACCATTAAAAGGCTGTCCCCGTAAGTGAAGTGGCGAAGTAGCGGAGGACGTATGACTCGTCCAACGCTAGCTCGCCCATGGCCATGTTGTAATAGGCCAAGTGCTCATGCAGAGACCCTTGCCTGTAGAACTTTTGCAGCTTCAGGGGCTTGGCGTACTTCGGGGGAAGCTTTTTCAACTGGTGATACAGTGGGTAGGGTACACTGTAGAGGTCTATAGTGGCAACCCCTTCCCCGTACTGGGCGAGCTTCGTCTCGACGATCCGCTCGATCATCTGCCGTTGCGCCACAAGACTTTCTGGCACCAACGTGTTGGATGCCTGCGGATGGGCTTCTACTAAAGGCGTGCCAAACCCTACTGCTATCGGGGTTCAGGCGGCTGCTGCTGAGGTGTTGTCACCATTGTGCCCCACCGGTAGCATCGGTGCTTCAGCCAACAGCCTAGCAGGTTGCTGAGGGTGAAGGTCTCGCTCCTGAAGAAGGTCTTACAGGAGGGCCTTCAAATCTTGATTCTTCTTCATGAGAGCCTCAAGAGTCACCTCTTGAACCTCGTTCGCCGGGGGATCATTGTTGACTAGATCCGTGTTAATAGGAGTGCCACGATCCTAGATTGGGACCTCTTCGGCGCATTCCGACGCTTGTGGTCTGACAGAAGTGCCGATGTGACCTGACGGTGCCGGGGGTTGATTTTGATGGCGAGGCCACCTGAGCGGGACCAGAGGCTGGTTCAGGTCATCTGACTGAGTGTCGGGCTGGTGATGCGGGACGGACAACGGACTCGACTCCAAGTGATGCGAACCTCGGACTCTAAGTGTTGACACGACCAGCAACACACGAACAGTAGAGACACTTTGGCCTGACACTAAGAGTTCCTACGGGCTATACGTCGCAAACAGAAGCCCAATCTCACTCGTCATCCCAAGCGAGGGAAAGCGTGGATCCGCGCGGTTGAGAAATCGGCAGAGTCAAGGGTGGTCGACTCACTTTCGTGCCCGAATCGAGTCACGGGACGGGTTCACTTTCTTTCTCACAGCGGTGACATGAACTCACGGGCTGGGTTCCTAACGCACTCAAACAGTGGCATATGATCATATACTAAATAAGCAAATGTAATGCCGAGAAGTTAAGACCGTTACCTCCACGCACCCGGCGTGGGGAAGACAACCCTGGCCAAATCTGTACTCCCGGTTAATAATAATTAACAATTATAAAAATTAACCCACTCCACGTAGGGAGATAATAGGTCACATGTGGGGCCCGGGAGTAGCGTGTTTGGGTTGACGGGTAGCATTTTGGGGCGCTCCGTCGGTGCCGACAAGCCTCGATTTGGTGCTGCCCAGACGGCGCGTTCCGCGGGATGTGGGGCCCACGTGCTGCTCGGGCCTCCAAATTGGGCGGGGTGGGTCCCCATGTGACGAGGACTACTGGAGAGGCGGTCCCTAGGGGAGGGATGCCCTGGTTCACCTCCTGGAAGGTGAGGCGGCTCCGATCTTCAACTGGTGAGGTTGCTGTCCACAGATCTGAACTCTGTTTCAGACCCGCGCGCTCCGGCGACAAAGCTTGCTGCAACCAGCACCAACATCGGATCGGCGCGAAATAGGTGCCGTTGTAAAGCTGACTCGAAATCCTTTGACCCTCAGTGGTGTCAGGAATTTTTTCAGGGCCATATGTTTGATGGTGGAATTTTGATCCGGATTGCTCTTAGTCTCAGATCTGGCCAGGCTGAATTGAATTTTCCTGAGAGTTGGCATTGACCGTGGCTCAAACGTCAGATCTGGGTGGTGGTGTCTTCATGAAAGTTGGAGAGGGGGAAGTAAGGAAGACGGGGATAGATTTTGTGAAAATTAAGATGAAGGTTTGGTTTGGGAAACATATTTTATAACACTGGGTGGTCGGATCTGGACTGCATGGGGCTGCACAGATTTAGGAAAAGACAGAGATTTTTTGAAAATGAAAACGAGATCTATAAATCTCAAAAACATGTGTGGAAGAGGGGTTATGTGGAAAGAATCCCCAATAAAAATTACAACACATTCAGACATGGGGAAGGTGGGTTCATGAACGATCTACTTGGTTGCTGGAACACTGGACAGAACGCAGGTAGATCTGAAGGGTTGGGAAACTCGAATTGGGAAAAATGGAAAATGAAGGCTAGAAATTCCACCAATTTTTCTAGGACGTGGGTTGGACCTCTAGAACTCACCCTGAAAGTTTGGGACCCAACAGATCACGAGGTTGAGAGCAGAAATTCTGGAGGTGGCTGGTTGTCCTGGTTGGACAGAACTCCGGTGATGATGGTGGCGGTGCAACGACGGCTCGTTGGCGACGGCGGCGGCGATCTTCACAAACTGATATCGGAGGCGTCACACCTCAGAACACAGCCTTCCCAGCTGCAAGAAGGGGGGAGAGGAGAGAGGAGGGGCGCACCAAGTTGGAGCTCCAAGAATTTCTCAAAATTTCATGCATTAATTCCAACCAAAATGGAAATACAAGGGTTTTATAGAAAATGTAAAAAGACTAGTTCTATCCCTAGATCTAGAATTGGGGAGGGGTAAAAGGGGGAGTTCAAATTTATTTCTCCCATGTGATTTGGAACCATATAAAAAAAGAATTCAAACCTATTATAATATAATAGGTATGGGGTGCCCCCTTGACTATGGTGTTCCAACTTTGGACTTTTTTTTCATCCTTTGTCCCCCCTTGGTCCAACTCTTCTAGAAGCCCACTTTGGAGGTTTGACTGACCCCACATAGACCCTAGAGCTGAGGTGGATCAATGGGAGAGGGGATGGGGGGCCCGTGGGACTCAGGTGGTCCCATTTTACAAATAAACCCATTCTACTATCCTTGTTACAATCCAAATAAAACCAAATAAACACACATTACACACAAATAAAATCCCAATAAATACGATAAATACTAAGACTCGGGAGGGAGACTCCAGACTATCTCCGAGCCAGAGGGAAGCCGATGTGGCTCGAGTGGTGCTGCGCGTACGGTACCGACGGCTCGCCGTATCGTATCTCTCGCTAGCTCTTGTGTCCGCACCAATTCTCCCCGGGTGGGAGAAACTCGACCCTATCGAGTAAGGGTCTGCATCACTCTGGTAGTGCTCCAGTAGGTCTGGATCTATCCTCTGCAACTCTCCACGGGTGATCCAAGTATCATCGGTGGCGGGTCACCCTCTCCATCACACTAGGTAGCGCAGGTAGGATCCACTCCAGGTAACAGTCACCTGCTCATCCAGTATATGATCTATATACTCCCGCTGTCATGGAAATGAGACTGGTGGTGGACACTCAAGTGTGGGGTCACTCTCAATGGGGGGAGATGGCTTGAAAGGCTAACTAGGGATCCCCGCTGGGTCCCTATAAGCAACTAGATCTGACACATTGAAAGTAGAGCTTATACCATATTCCTCAGGTAGGTCCACAACATACGTATTGGATCCAACGCGTTTCAACACTCTAAACAGACCGACTCCACGAGCTTGCAATTTCTTGACGGTCCCAGAGGGAAACCGCTCAGGTCTGACCCTGATCATGACATAATCACCCTCTTGGAACTCACGGTGGTGTCTGTGGGCATCGGTTAACTCCTTGTACCATGCATTACCGGCCTCAATGTGACGACGGATGTCGTCATGCAGACTCCTAACATGCCTAGCAAATGACTCGGCAGACTCTGACACTCGTGCATGAATGGGCATGGGAACAAGATCCACTGGTTTCCTAGGCCTACGACCTGTGACAATCTCGAATGGACTCATACCTGTAGACCTATTTACCGAATCATTATATGCAAACTCAGCCAGTGATAACATGAGGTCCCAATCCCCTACACGGTCCCTGACAAGACACCTCAAAAGGTCACCCAGACTCCTATTGACCACCTCAGTCTGACCATATGTCTGGGGATGATATGCAGTGGAAAACTTGAGGTGAGTACCTAACATATGCCACAGTGTCTTCCAAAAATAACTGGTGAACCTAACATCACGGTCAGACACTATGGTACGAGACAACCCAAACTTGCACACCACATGAGTAAGAAAAAGACGGGCTACCCTCGAAGCATCCGAAGTCTTCGAACAGGGAAAGAAAATGGCCATCTTCGGGAACCGGTCAACTACCACATAGACCGAATCATGCTTCCTAGAGGTGCGTGGCAATCCCAAGATAAAATCCATACTAACATCATGCCACAGGGTATCAGGCACGGGAAGAGGTGTATAGAGGCCCGAGCTTTGCTTCTTCATTTTGGCCGTTGATGGGGCATCAAAGGTGATTTCCATACACGGGTGAAGTGTATTTGTGTGTTATGGCTTGTATGAGATTGTAATTGTGTAATTTCTTTCATTTGGGCTCCTTGTAAGGCTTATATCAAGCCAATGGGCCATTTGTAATGTAGAGTCCATGGCTAGGTTGCCATTAGTAGAGTCCATTAAGGAGCTTATGCCATATTGGGTCATTAGGTTTCTAATGGGTCATTAATGCACTTAAGGCCCAAATTGGGTTACACTCCCTCATGGGCCAACTAAGTTGGAAGGGTCCAAGTCTAGCATGGGCTTGTGGATGGTTCATGGCCCATGAATGGCCCTTGGCCCATGAAGGGGGGCGCCCCCTCTTTTGGCTCCATTAGGCTATGTTGTTTAGTTTTTTTTTCTTTCCTTCCTTTCTTTGACCACATGTTGTAAAAATTAGGAATTGGCTTCCTTTAAATATGTTATTTTTGTGGTTGGTCACATCCAATCCCAGCCATCCTTTCCACCATACCTAGATCTAAGGGTGGATATTGGCTTTGGCATGTAACCTATAAAGAGTTGTAATTTCTCATTTTAGTAGAATTAATGCATGAAAAATCAGAAAAGTTGTGAGTCTCTTGGAGCTTGGTGCGCCCCCTTCCTCTCTCCCTCTGGTTTCCTCTCCTCCAACCCCCAGATCTAGAGTGTATCCCTCTTCTATCATCCCCTCTCAACCTCCGGTGATCATCTGTGCCGCCGCCGCCGCCGTTCGTGCCGCCTTCGAGCACCCGTGGAATCATCATCAAGTTTCTGTCCTACTGGACAGAGATGTGGTTCATGAATTCCTGAAGCCAGCCACGAGTCCTGATCAATTTGAAATTTTTAGGGTTGGTTCCTATCTTCTAGCTTCTTCTCCACAAAAAAATTGAGGTTCAAAATCCACCGTTTCGTATCCTTACCATTTCGTTCAACTCTCAATCTCAGATCTGTTCTGTCACTATTTACAGTGACCGTAGCCCTGAGTTTCATGTCTTAGGTCCACTTTTTGATTTATTTTGGTTCGCCCAATTTTACTGGAGGTTACACCCATCCACCCCTTCATCCATAATTTTTCTAAATTTTTTGTTCGTCCATTTCATATTTTCTAAAAATCGTTCTCAGTCCCAACTACAGTTCTATCCCCCTGTTCCCAGATCCGACCTTTGTCCACTAAACAAATCACAGAAAATCATATATAAATCCAAACGGGTCCAAACTAATTTTGCTGTCTTCCCCGCAACAACTTTGCTGAAGAACACAACCCCTGATTCGAACGTCTCCCTCACGGTCAAAGGCAATCCATAGGGAAGTTCTCTGCTGACCTGTGATTTCAGGAACTGTACAATAGAAGATTGAAAATTCTATAAGTCAAGATCCGAGCAGATCCAGGCCGGATCTTTAGGTCTAGGTTGAATAACTTCAAGCTAGCTTTCCAACGGCGCCACTCTCGTGTCGATCCGACGTCGGGGCTGATCGCAGCGTCCATTCTCGCCGGAGCGCGCGCTGCAAAACAACAACCACCAGTCCGTGGACAGCAAACCCGACGGGTGCCGATCGGAACCGCCCGACCCCCGGGCGACGTTCCAGTGTGCCGCCAGCCCAGGGAACACTTCCCTAAGTGTCCACACTACAGCGGCGCCATCGGGTCCCACACGGCCCCTCCAGACAGCACGTGGGCCCCACGGTCGTGATCACGCGTGTAGCCGAATCAACACCCGAAGCTGCCCGTCAACCCGAATTCGGCCCTCCCGGGGCCATTTGTATAGCCCTTTACCTCCCTGCATGGAGTGGGCATATTTCCATTGCTGTAATATTCATGTATTAACTGTCCCGGGAGCACGAGTTCGACCGGGCCCGTCGTCCCCACGCCGAGCGCGTGGAGGTATCGCATTCGCTCCCTTACTTGGCATTTTGCTTAATTTTCATATATACTTGCTTATGCCACTGCTAGAGAGCATGATAGGGTAATTAGCTCGCTTTCTATTTATATCACCGCTGCTGCGAGAGAGAGCGTTACCGTCCCGTGACCCGATCCGGGCCCAAGTGAGAGCCGACCACCCTAGCTCACAGCCGGTTTCTCAACCGCGCACATCCGACGCTTCCCTCGTTATGGGGCAGTCACGAGCTTGTCGTGCCCGTGGTCTCGTCCCGCATCAGCCGTAGCACATGTACGGCACTGAGCTACAATGTGAGCAACATCTCTCTTCAAGCTCAGCCAATAGAATATGTGCTCAACAGCCTTGTTGAACCCCCTCTATGTGGTTTTTGTAATGGATATAATGGATTTTTATGATGACTAAATTTAACTTGAATACCATGACTATTTCTGGAATAGTCTTCACTTGATGTGATACGGAGCTTTGCAAGTCGGGAATCACTTCAGCTGGTAAGATGTTTAACTTCAGTCTGATATCGCCAAAGCTAATGCAAAATGTATGTTTTGATAGGGACAAGAAGGCGATTCATGAATCAAGTAATACAAGGATATTATGGTGAGATCTATCCAAATTCTTGCATTGTTGAAATTCTTCTTTTGTGTTAAAGGGATCCACATTCGTGACTAAGGCAATTTCACTTGCGTCTTTTTCATTCATGCCTCAGTTTCTTGAATTTATGTGGTTTGATCTCTTCAGTTGGCACTTGAACATTCACACTTCATTGGCACTTGGTTTGGTGGTCTCCACCATTTTTTTGTTGCTCTGGGGCATGGGTCGACCCCTGGGGTCGACCCCTATAGCGTTTCTGCCAGACAGAATGTCTATTGTGCTAGGGTCGACCCCAAGGGTCGACCCCTTTTAATTCTATTTTTCATCAAGGCCCGAGGGTCGACCCCAAGGGTCGACCCCTGTAAAATCTTGTTTGGCAGAACCCTTGTGAATGAGGGTCGACCCCAAGGGTCGACCCATTCTGCCCAGAACATAAAACACCCCCCGAGGGTCGACCCCAAGGGTCGACCCCTTCCGGTCCGACCTCCAGCCGTCTTGTTTGACTTCGGTTTCCTTGCACCGGAAGTCTTCCAATCCATGTCTAATCACCTCTAGACATTCCACAAACCTCTCCACATTTTGTGGATATGGTTCCCAAGCTGTCTTTGACTGTTTTGATCATTTAATCAAACCCTAATGGCACTAAATATATAGGAGAGAGGTGAGATCCGATTTAGGATGATGGTTGTTCTATTGTGTATGTGCAGGTTCGGAGTTGCAGCCTTCAAGCCCCATTCCTCCTTGCCCTGAAGCTGAAATCCAAAGGAAGGAGCTGTAATCCAAGCCCAAGATCATATACATCGAAGAGCTGCATCAGACATCAAGCTTCCACATCCATTTGTGCTGCCTTGCGTCACACTTCATCCAAACTCGTTCATCATTCTGCTGGAGTATCAAAGTTGATTCGAAGAACACAAAGGGGGAGTTCTATCTAGAGATCCTTTCTACTCTGATCTTCTTTAGTGCTTTTTGGTGAATCTGAAAGTTGTTGTATTCTAAACTATCTTGAAACAGATTCGTGTGTGTGTGTTCGTGTATGGACACGAGCTTGTGTGTGTGTGTGTGTGATTGGGGTGCCTAGATTGGGTACCGTGTGTGTGTGTGTGCTGTTCATAACAGCGTGTGTGTGTGCTTGGCTCACATCATAGTGAAGTCGTTAATCCTCATGAGTGAGGGGTGGACGTAGGGGACATTGCAGTGTACCCGAACCACCTAAAAACTTTGTGTCTCCAGTGGTTTGTTCGCGTGCATATTTTGTCGAGTGGGCTTCACGGTGAGTAGAGTGTTTGATGTGACACAACCTAAGACTTAGGCAAACAAGCACATTCACAATCAAAACGGGCCAATTTGGGCCGCCGCTCTCTCGTCGCTCACCCAAGCCCGGGGTAACTTGGCAATGCCAAGGTGAGGTTGAGGGGTTGGGCCCTTGCTGGTAGAGGGCCAGCAAGGCCAAGATTTGAATCCCAAAGGTTGTAGATGCCCAATTCAATGGGGCCGACAAAGTGCCAAAGGCACCGGGTTACTCTCTCTTCCCACGGTGATCACTCAAAGCAACGGGGCTTGAGGATCGAGCTCTCACTCTCACGGCCAGTGGAACTATGAACTAATATTGAAAGAACAAGCATGAATTAGAGTAAGGTTATAGAGCACTTACTCGACCGGTTTGAAGAAACCGGTCCCGGTCGGAGACGAGGGCGAGCGGGGAGGAGAGTGGATCCCCACACGCCGCGTCGGGGTAGCTTGACCTGCCCAAACAAGTTACACCACTACACCTCTCGCAGGAGGGGGATCTTGGGTTGGAGGTTAATGAGATTACAAATAATACTACCTCCATGCAGGGAGGGGCCTTCATCCGGCCAAGCGAGGCGGGGAAGTTAGAGTAAGAGGGATGACTAAGTGACGGCACCGAATCTGTCTGCTGTCTGCGAACAGGGACAGATAGTCGGTGTTGCTGCTGTAGAACCCGCTCAGGAATTTTGCTGGTGGCGAGACTGGTGGGGAAATCTTCGTAGCTGAGAAGGGAATGCCTCAGAATTTCTTTAATTTCTTCTGGAGTCGCTGCTGGCTGGGATGGAGGTTTGAACAGAGCCTCAGATTCTCGGACCAGCAGCTGCAGACTTCTAACAGCAGATTGCAGAGAATGCCCAGGCAGCTCCCAACCTCGGAATCAATCACCGTCAGATTCGTTGGAATCGTGGACGAGTCCTCTTCACAGAAAAACTAACGGGGAAGCTAACCGATGTCGGAGAATACTAGGGGATGCAGAACAATGGCGACTGGTCGGTGCAGACTATGAGTAGCAGATCTGCGTAGCTGAGGGAGAAAAATGAGAACTCTAGATCACGAACTCCGAATGAAGTTATGTTTCTTGATTCTGGAAGTATACTGGGCGATGAAGAACTTTGAAGAAGAAGTCATGGACTGATTCCTTCGGGGTTCGTCGTGGCAGAGCTTCTAATCTGGCACAGGTCCTCAGCCGAGGCAGAACTGCACAGTTGTGGGAGAATGGACCTCCTGGACGGCTTGGAGATCGGAAGTAGATGAAACCACTTCTACTGCGAAGGAGACTGGTAGACGCTTCCGACGATGGCTCTTGGGTCTTCAAACTCGTTCGGAGGAAGTCGTGGTGGCCGCTGCAAGTTGCTGGTTCATCTGCAACCTCTGGACAGCAAACTGCAACTTCGAAGTAGCTTCCAATGACCAAGAAAGAAGAAGGGGAAGGGGGTAGATGAGTGTGGGAGTGACCCCTGGTTGTAAGGGGGTCTTGGAGGGGGTGTTCTAAGGTGTGGGAGGTGGAGAATAAGGTCTGGAAGAGGGTCCAATAGATGGTGGTAGTGGGGGCTGCGAATTTGGTTAGAATGGAGAGAGGGAAAGGATATTCGAAAATAGGTTTAAGGGTGGGGTTAATTTTTTGTCTTGGGAATGGGGGGGTTGTGTTGGGGAAGGGAAGGGGTGCTTGGGGTAGTGGGAAGGGTGCTTGGGAAAGTGG
Organism: Amorphophallus konjac; assembly: GCA_022559845.1. Classification (NCBI taxonomy): domain Eukaryota; kingdom Viridiplantae; phylum Streptophyta; class Magnoliopsida; order Alismatales; family Araceae; genus Amorphophallus; species Amorphophallus konjac. Next base: position 159,011,374 of record CM040129.1, on the reverse strand, counting down.
GAGGGGTAGTTGGGGGTTTGATGGTGAGGAGAGGATTGGTGGAGGGGGTCTTGGGAAGGGGTGGAGTATTGATGAGGGTTGTGGGGAATGGGAAGAGGCTTAAATGGGGTAGGTGGGGAGTGGAGGTGGTTGGGAAGGGAGGAGAGAGAAGAAAATTCGAATTTGGGTGTTGAGGAGAGAGAAAGTGGAGTGAAAAAGAGAGATTAAGATAGGGAAGGGTGGGGAATCTCTCCCCTAGGGTTTCTCACCCAAAAAATGGAATCTCTCCACTAGATAAGAAGTGTAAACTCTCAAAATGGCAAATTTTTTTTCATTCATTGATTCATTAAGTTGAAATGGGAGGGAATGGGGTCCTATATATAGGCAACCCACATTTTACAATAAGTCCCTGACAAAAGACTCAATGACAAATAACCGAGGGGGTAGGGGGGTGCACTTGGGCCAAGCCCAATGAATTGGGCCCAATAGCTAACTAGACAACCTAATGACACTCAAACTTAGGGAAATAAACACAAGACCTAGGAACATGACTCAAATAAAAGGGAAAATACATCAAATGACTCAAATAAAAATTACATAGGACTCAAAATTAAATAACTAGACCATGCCGGATGCAACAGGGGCGAGGAGACGAGCTGTGAACGTGGGCATGGGAGGTGATGTCCCCGTCATACTCCCGGGGTGCGGAGAACTCGACTCCGTCGAGTAAGTGTCCTTCCCTCCTTGGAGGGTGTAGAAGTGGTACTGCCCTCAAGTCTTCCGAACGAGACCGATCCATCCACCTACCGAGATAGCGCTCGTATACCTTGCTCCTGGTGGTAGTGACCTGTTCATCCAATATTCGTTCAATGCACTCACGCTGGGCTCTCTTGGCTGGTGGACTCTCCTCACGGGTGGGTGCTCTCTCAACAGAGGGAATAGGCTCAATATCCTCACTAGGTACCACCGTGGGTCCCTTGTATGGCACTAGGTCGGTGACACTGAATATGGGACTTAGCCCATATTCCTCAGGGAGATCTAACTCATAGGCATTTGCACCAATGCGCCTCAGGACCTGGAAGGGACTAGCCCCACGTGGCCTCAATTTGGAGATGGCTCCCGGGGAGAGCCTCTCCGTCCTTACCATCACAAAGTCACCCTCATGGAATTCTTGGTGACGTCGATGAGAGTCGGCTCGCCTTTTATAAGTCACATTCTTCTTGCTAATGTGCTTGCGGATCTCTTTATGCAATGTTGTGAATGCAGACATTCTAGGGGTGATGGGTGGACCTGGGCAACCAAAAGTAGACCTATCATGTAATGATGTAGTGTAGACTTTGGTCAGCCTAGGTGGGCCGGGGCACCCGTAGGTGGCCCTATCATGCAAAGTGGTGATAAATATCGGGGGACCCGGACATCCGTAGATGCCTTTGACATGCTTAAGACCCATGATGAATGAAGGTGGACCATGACATCCGAATATGGACCACTCATACTTTCTACTTGACATGTGGGTGATATGAATGAATGGACCCAACATAGTGTTCATGCCAAGGGGTATGGTAAGCCTAGACACATGCATGCTTTTCCCAAAGGTGACTTCCATGTGTATAGGTGTGGGACAACCTTTGAACTCCCATTGGAAAGGATCGAATGGATCTAAGAAGGTGGTCATCATGGGGTGGGGCACAACCTTATTACCTAGGGATATGTGGCTCAAGGTCATGGCTCCCAAGGTGTAACCCGGGTCTAGGATGGGGTGGATTGGGTCAAACATGGTGGGTTGGGATTGGGAAAGGTAGGTGGTGGTTAAGGTAGTTGGGTCACCCGGGTTCCTTGACTCCCATTGTAATGGATCATAGGGATCATAAAATGGGTTACTAAGGGGAAGGAGCTCCATGTCCTCAAGGTCCTCAAAAGGTGCTAAGTCATCCCTCTCAATGATAATTGGGTCAATGTTCTTGATGAGTGGGTTGGCCATGAGGGGAGGGCTTGGCTCTCTACCCGATATAAAAATCTCCAATTGGAGGAGAAGGTCGGGCTCATCGGGTGTGGGGAGGAATAGAAGGAGGTCGCTAGTGTAGCAACCAATGGTGCAAACCGAGGTGATAGACCCGATGCATAGGTGTAGGAGGCCAAGGCTCCTAGGTTGTTCGGCCATAGGGGTCAACATGCTAGTGAACTCAATTTGCCATGCTAGGCCCTTAAGAAGATCCTCTAAAGTTTTCACTTGGTAGGATGATTAGATGGTGGTGTGATAGGTGGAGAAGGGTACTATGGGGAGGTTTAGCTCCATGAGAGGGTAGACATTGGACGTGATGGGGTGAATTGGTTTCTCCTTTAGCCATCTAGCTAGGGGCCCATCTATGATTATGGTGCCATTTGTGAAGGTTTGTGGCTCTTGAAGACTCGGACAATTTGAAGTGGTAAAGGGTTGAAGCTCTTCCTCACCATTGGTGTGAACTTGGGTTTCCTCATGGGTGGGGAGAGGGTCTGGGCTAGCAACTATTCCTATGTGAGTGGGTGTGGCCTCATTTCTTAAGGGAATGGGAGGGTCTTTTGGAGATGGGGTGATGATGGTTGGGGCATGGTGCACCCGGGGTGGTGAGTGAGGTCGAACTTGGGTTGGGAGTGGAAGTAGTGGTGGCTTAGGTTGGGGTAGGGTTGGGGTTGGAAGTGGAAGGAGGGTTGGTTCAGTTTGGGTTGATTGGGGGGGTGTACCCTTTTTAGGGGAAGATGGAGGGATAGTGGTGTGGACCAAGGGGAATTGTGGAGAGGTGGATGCTTGGTTTATTTCGGTCTTAAGGGAGAGGACTTGGTTGCGAAGTGTAGTTATGATGGTTGAGAGGTGATTTGTTGGGGTTGGTGGGGGTGGAGACCAAAGGTCGGTCTCAAGTTGGCCGGGTGGGGATGGAGGAGTGGTAGTGCTCCTCGGGTTAGGGGTGCTTGAGTAGGAGGGGTGGGAATGTTTGGGGATGTAGATCTTTCTAAGTTCTACTTTCATATCATCCCATGAGGAAATGGGCTCTTGCCTCCTAACCCTTCTTAATCCCTCTATGTGTTCCCACTTACTATTGGCTTGACCCCGAAATCGTCCCTTGGCCCGTCGGACTCTCGCGGATCCATATACCCAAGTCTTTTCAAAGTACTTTTCTATGGTAGCCTCCCACCTAAGATAGTCACTAGAACGTGATCCGTCAAAGGTAATATCCCTATCTAGGATGAAGTCCATGGGTGGTGAGTAGGCTAAGTAGAGGTGGCCATGATGATCGGGGGGGATCAATGCAAGGGTTGGATTGATGATGACTCCAATGCAAGCATGCCCTAGGACTTGACTTGTAGAGACAAGTCAATGACTTTCTCTAATACCACTTGATGTGACACAACCTAAGACTTAGGCAAACAAGCACATTCACAATCAAAACGGGCCAATTTGGGCCGCCGCTCTCTCGTCGCTCACCCAAGCCCGGGGTAACTTGGCAATGCCAAGGTGAGGTTGAGGGGTTGGGCCCTTGCTGGTAGAGGGCCAGCAAGGCCAAGATTTGAATCCCAAAGGTTGTGGATGCCCAATTCAATGGGGCCGACAAAGTGCCAAAGGCACCGGGTTACTCTCTCTTCCCACGGTGATCACTCAAAGCAACGGGGCTTGAGGATCGAGCTCTCACTCTCACGGCCAGCGGAACTATGAACTAATATTGAAAGAACAAGCATGAATTAGAGCAAGGTTATAGAGCACTTACTCGACCGGTTTGAAGAAACCGGTCCCGGTCGGAGACGAGGGCGAGCGAGGAGGCGAGTGGATCCCCACACACCGCGTCGGGGTAGCTTGACCTGCCCAAACAAGTTACACCACTACACCTCTCGCAGGAGGGGGATCTTGGGGTGGGGGTTAATGAGATTACAAACAATACTACCTCCACGCAGGGAGGGGCCTTCATCCGGCCAAGCGAGGCAGGGAAGTTAGAGTAAAGAGGGATGACTAAGTGACGGCACCGAATCTACCTGTTGTCTGTGAACAGGGACAGATAGTCGGTGTTGCTGATGTAGAACCCGCTCAGGAATTATGCTGGTGGCGAGACCAGTGGGGAAATCTTCGTAGCTAAGAAGGGAATGCCTCAGAATTTCTTTAATTTCTTCTGGAGTCGCTGCTGGCTGGGATGGAGGTTTGAACAGAGCCTCAGATTCTCGGACCGGCAGCTACAGACTTCTAATAGCAGATTGCAGAGAATGCCCCGGCAGCTCCCAACCTCGGAATCAAGCGCCGTCAGAGTCGTTGGAATCGTGGACAAGTCCTCTTCGCAGAAAAACTGACGGGGAAGCCAACCAATGTCGGAGAAGACTAGGGGATGCAGAACAATGGTGACTGGTCGGTGCAGACTATGAGTAGCAGATCTGCGTAGCTGAGGGAGAAAAATGAGAACTCTGGATCACAAACTCTGAATGAAGTTATGTTTCTTGATTCTGGAAGTATACTGGGCGATGAAGAACTTTGAAGAAGAACTCATGGACTGATTCCTTCGGGGTTCATCGTGGCAGAGCTTCTAATCTGGCTGAGGTCCTCCGTCGAGGCAAAACTGCGCAGTTGTGGGAGAATGGACCTCTTGGACGGCTCAGAGATCGAAAGTAGATGAAACCACTTCTGCTGCAAAGGAGACTAGTAGACGCTTCCGACGATGGCTCTTGGGTCTTCAAACTCGTCCGGAGGAAGTCGTGGTGGCCGCTGCAAGTTGCTGGTTCATCTGCAACCTCTGGACATCAAACTGCAACTTCGAAGTAGCTTCCAATGACCAATAAAGAAGAAGGGGAAGGGGGTAGATGAGTGTGGGAGTGACCCCTGGTTGTAAGGGGGTCTTGGAGGGGGTGTTCTAAGGTGTGGGAGGTGGAGAATAAGGTCTGGAAGAGGGTCCAATAGATGGTGGTAGTGGGGGCTGCGAATTTGGTTGGAATGGAGAGAGGGAAAGGATATTCGAAAATAGGTTTAAGGGTGGGGTTAATTTTTTGTCTTGGGAATGGTGGGGTTGTGTTGGGGAAGGGAAGGGGTGCTTGGGGTAGTGGGAAGGGTGCTTGGGAAAGTGGGAGGGGTAGTTGGGGGTTTGATGGTGAGGAGAGGATTGGTGGAGGGGGTCTTGGGAAGGGGTGGAGTATTGATGAGGGTTGTGGGGAATGGGAAGAGGCTTAAATGGGGTAGGTGGGGAGTGGAGGTGGTTGGGAAGGGAGGAGAGAGAAGAAAATTTGAATTTGGGTGTTGAGGAGAGAGAAAGTGGAGTGAAAAAGAGAGATTAAGAGAGGGAAGGGTGGAGAATCTCTCCCCTAGGGTTTCTCACCCAAAAAATGGAATCTCTCCACTAGATAAGAAGTGTAAACTCTCAAAATGGCAAGTTTTTTTTCATTCATTGATTAATTAAGTTGAAATGGGGGGGAATGGGGTCCTATATATAGGCAACCCACATTTTACAATAAGTCCCTGATAAAAGACTCAATGACAAATAACCGAGGGGGTAGGGGGTGCACTTGGGCCAAGCCCAATGAATTGGGCCCAATAGCTAACTAGACAACCTAATGACACTCAAACTTAGGGAAATAAACACAAGACCTAGGAACATGACTCAAATAAAAGGGAAAATACATCAAATGACTCAAATAAAAATTACATAGGACTCAAAATTAAATAACTAGACCATGCCGGATGCAACCGGGGCGAGGAGACGAGCTGTGAACGTGGGCATGGGAGGTGATGTCCCCATCAGTGTTCACAACCTTTTTCTTCACACACTCACCATCTTTCACATGCATTCATGTGTGATCATGCACGAGTAAGACCGAGCGTTTGATTGCTTCTATCTTATCTCGCAAGTTCTTCAGAAAATAATTTTAATTTGCCAATCAATTCACCCCTCCCCTCTTGATTGCCACCGTTTGGGACCCAACAATTGGTATCAGAGCTTTGGTCTCTGTGTAGCCCGATCTCACGATCGTAGAGCAGATCCTTTTCTATGGCAAACAGAGGGATGATGCCCGAAGGGCATTCAGTTCACAGGCCTCCGTTTTTTGATGGAACAAACTACACATATTGGAAAAACAGAATGTATTTTTTCTTGCGTGCTCAAGATTATGAAGTGTGGAATGTTATCAACAGAGGTCCTTATAAGTTTCCTGACAATGAAGATGATTGGGATGATGATCACATCAATAAGTGTTCAGCTAATTTTAAGGCCATGAATATAATTCAATGTGCTATCCATCCGAATGAATACTCACGCATATCTATGTGTTCCTCTGCATAGGAAATGTGGGACAAACTACGCTTGATCTATGAAGGAACTTCTGAAGTCAAGGAGACCAAAGCTAATCTATTGGTCCGAGATTATGAGTTGTTTATGATGAAGCCAGACGAAACCAGTTCTGAAATGTTCGCGAGACTGATGGAAATCACTAATGGTTTGAAGGCTCTTGGCAAGGAATATTCAAACCGTGATCTTGTGAGGAAGGTACTGAGATCTCTATCACCTCAGTGGCACACAAAGGCTATAGTGATAGAAGACTCAAAAGATCTCAGCACTCTGACTTTGGATGAGTTAGTCGGCTCCCTGATGACATATGAGATCAACATCAAAAGGAGCGAGGACGACAACAAGAAGAAGAAAGTTGCCACAACTATGTCACTGAAGGTAAATCCTCAAGAGTCGGAAGAAAGCGAGGAAGGTTCCTCAGCCAATACTGAAGATGAGGAGCTTGTTGCTATGTTCACCAGAAGAGCAAGAAAACTTGTCAAGAACACCAGGAAGTTTGGAGGTAAGTTCAGGAAAGGGCCAAGAAGGCAAGGTCCTAAGAGGAATGAAAGCAGCAAGAAGGAAGAGATAATTTGCTATGAATGCAAGAAACCCGGTCACATGCGGGGAGAATGCCCGGAGTTGGCCAAAAGGTTCAAAAAGGGAAAATTCAAAAAGCCTAAGGCCATGGTGGCCACTTGGAGCGATGAAGATGAAGAAGACTCCGGGAATGAAGATGGACTAAATGAGCTTGTCCAACATCTATGCTTCATGGCAAATGACGACACCAATGAGGTACAATCTGAAACTGAATCACTCACTTGTGAACAATGGCAGATTACATATGAATCATTGTATGGAAAATGCAGAAAATTGAAATCTGAAAATAAACTTCTAAAAAAGAAAGTCGAACAAGTTGTGAGTGCTAAAAATCCCTGTGAGAATTGCAATTTCATGAAATCTGAAAATGAGAATCTTGAACAAGAAAATGAAAGTCTCATGTCTAAAATTGAATTGTTTGAAGAAGAGAGTTCATGCATGCGTGAAGATCAAACTGCTCTCATCAAAATGCATGAAGATTTGAAACAGGAATTGGAACATGAAAGGATTGAAAATGTCTCAAGTAATCAATCCAAGGAAATTGCTGAAAAGAAAGTTGAAAGTCTGTTGGTTGAGATAAATGAATTGAAGAATGCTCTCACCACACTTGAAAAAGGTAAACAAGTGTTGAATACTTGTGTGGGTCCTGATGAAGGATGTTCTCCACCCTCTTCTGAGAAAAGAAATAACTTTAAGTCCAAAACATACATAACTCCATGGGTTTCAAGAAATACATATGCCTCATCTTCCAACACACAGATGCACACTTCATATATGAATGTGAACAGGAGAAGAAATCGTGATAAAAGAATCACTACTTGCTTTTATTGTGGAAGATTAGGCCATGATATGTATGAGTGCAGAACCATGAGGTTTGATGATGAAAATTTTATTAGAATGATGAATAGATCATACAGGCCTCTTATGTCTAACCACCGAGGACCCAAGCTTGCTTGGGTACCAAAACCCCATAAGTACTCTCTTTGTATTTGCAGGTCTGCCTTGGAGCTCAAAAGAACAAATGGTACTTGGATAGTGGATGTTCAAGGCATATGACGGGGAACAAGGAAATGTTTGCAGACCTGCAAGAAAAGGATGGTGGGGTGGTAGCTTTTGGAGGTAAAGACAAAGGAAAAATTGTTGGAGAAGGTAAGATAGGTAAGAACCAAACTCAAATCATTGAAAACGTTTTGCTTGTCAAAGGCTTGCATCATAATCTTCTAAGCATAAGTCAACTCTGTGACAAAGGTTGCAATGTGTCTTTTGATGCTACTCATTGCACTGTGGTAGATAGAAACACCAATGAAATCAAGTTCATAGGGGTTAGACACAACAATGTTTATATGATTGATCTTGATGATGTTTCACATAAAAATCTTTGCTTGGTTGCTAAAAATTCTGATGATGCATGGTTATGGCATCGCCGTCTTGGGCATGCTAGTTTTAATGTGATGATGAAGTTCTTCAAGAAAAATCTGGTGATTGGCTTACCCAAGTTGAAGATGGTCAACGAAGGAATCTGTGGAGCATGCAGCAAGGGCAAACAGACAAGAACATCCTTTAAATCTAAAAGTGATGTAACCACATCTAAGCCCCTTGAATTGATCCATATAGATCTCTTTGGACCAAGCCGAACACATAGCTTGGGTGGTAAGCTTTATGGATTTGTTATTGTGGATGATTTTACTAGATATAGCTGGGTGTATTTTCTCTCAAACAAAAGTGATGCTTTGATGGAGTTTGAGGCGTTTTGCAGGATGGTTCAGAATGAAAGAGGGTGGTGCATCAAGACCGTGAGAAGTGATCATGGTAGGGAATTTGACAACCATGAGTTCAGTAATTTTTGCAGGGATCAAGGTTATATACACAACTTCTCTGCACCAAGGACCCCCGAACAAAATGGGGTCGTAGAGAGGAAGAACAGGACACTTGTTGAAATGGCAAGAACCATGCTAAATGAAAACAACCTTCCAAGGTATTTCTGGGCGGAAGCCGTCAATACAGCATGCTACATAATAAACCGAGCCATGGTAAGGCCATTGTTAAAGAAACACTTTATGAGCTATATCGAGGTAAGAAACCAAATATTTCTTACTTCAAACCTTTTGGCTCCATTTGTTACATCCATAATAACGGTAAGGTGGATTTGGCTAAGTTTGACCCCAAGAGTGACAAGGGGATATTTCTCGGATACTCCCTTAACTCAAGAGCCTATCAAGTGTATAACTTGAGAACTCTTGTAGTTGAGGAAAATCCCCATGTCATTGTTGATGAATCATCATCCAAGGATCCTAATAAAAAGCATATCTTGCAGGAAGAAGAATCAGAAGAAGATACCACCAAAGAGCTCTCAAATGAAGCAAACAAATCAGAAGGTGAAGAACAACAAAAGGATGATGAAAATCAGCAAACTCTAAGTGAACTACAGCTGCCTAGATAATGGACTTTTGTAAAAGATCACCCACCAGAAGTTGTCATTGGCAATGTGGAAGAAGGAATAAGAACGCGTTCCTCATTCAGGGAAGTTGAAAATCTCGATTATATTGCATTACTCTCACAATCTGAACCTCACTCTATAGAAGATGCCTTAAAAGATGATTCCTGGATCTTGGCTATGCAAGAAGAACTACACCAATTCCAGAGGAACAAAGTGTGGTTCCTTGTGCCTCGCCCTAGAAACCACTCTGTGATCGGAACCAAATGGATCTTTCGAAACAAAACAAACGATCAAGGGGTGGTAACTAGGAACAAGGCAAGACTGGTAGCCAAAGGTTATAGCCAGGAGCTAGGAATCGATTTTGATGAGTCTTTTGCTCCAGTAGCAAGACTCGAGGTAGTGAGAATTCTTTTATCATTTGCATGTTGCAATAATATCAAACTGTTTCAGATGGATGTGAAAAGTGCATTCTTAAATGGTTTTATTTAGGAGGACGTATATGTGGAGCAACCTCCGGGGTATGAAGACACAAAGTATCCAGACCATGTGTACAAGTTAGACAAGGCACTCTACGGTCTTAAACAAGCACCCCGAGCATGGTATGAACGGTTAAATGATTTCCTTATACAAAATGGATTCAAACGAGGTAATGTGGATCAAACCCTTTTCACAAGGTTGAACGGTAAGGAAATTTTAGTTGTTCAAGTCTATGTTGATGATATTATATTTGGCTCCACCAAGGATATGTTGGGTCCCGCGAGGTGCAAACGGATCTAGAAGGGGGGGTTGAATAGATCCTTTCACAAGCTTTGGCCTATTTAAAACTCTTAACTAACAGAAACTTAAACCACTCTTATAAAGTGAATGAATCACTTAAGCACAATGCACAGCGGAATTAAGTAGAGTGGCTCAAATGAAAAGACTTGGATTACAAGCTATGAAACGTCCACACTTCTTTAAGCACATTTGTGATCTTGAAAGAAATAAGTCTTGTAGTGCAGGGTTCATAAAGCATAACACTAGAGCATGCAATAGCTTGCAAAAACCGTGCGTGTGTGTGTGTGCCATGTTGATCACTTAAAGTGCATATGTGTGTGAACAATCTAACCAAGTATGGAAGCACACGAACCTGTGAATGGGGTTAGAAGATATAGATCAATCACACACGATAAACAACCCACAACACAGGGATTTTTAAGGTGGTTCGGTTGCAACCCCGCAACCTATGTCTACCCCTCACCAAAACCCGGTGAGGCTTCCTTGCTGACTCACAGCTTGACCGGGGACACGCCCCAAACCACAGAACAGAGAAAACCCTCTTTCTGTCTTCCTACACACAAAGCCGGCAGGGACGGCTACACCGCAGATCGGAGAACTCCCGATTACCTTCCTACTAACCACCGGTAGGGACGATCTTCAGTTTCAATAGATTAAATGAAATGAAGAAAGAAACAAGATGAAAATGCTCAAACAAGATATGAAGATATCCTAGAATGAATTAGATCTTGTCTAAGATTGTTGGATCTTGAATCTATTGGGGATTTGATCTTCCTTTGATCCTTTTGAGTTGATGGAGCAGATATAGGATGTAGCTTGATCTTTCCTTTGAATCTCCTTGAGTTGATGAAGAAGAATATTGGATGTAGCTTTGATCTTTTCTTGAATCTCCTTGAGTTGATGAAGAGGTGTATGGATGTAGCTTTGATCACCTTTGAGAGCCTTGAATGCTTCTTGCTTGCTTGGAGGTTGCTTGGCTTCAGATCTGAGCTTAAATCACCTTGGAAGGATGAAGAACTCCAGCCCGAAGTACTGTTCACGCAGGTGCTACAGTACCCTCGAAATGGCCTCCCTTGAGCTCTCTTTGATTCACTTCATCAACTACATCAACTAGGGTTTCTAACCCTCTTGTATTAGTTTTATAGACTTTGAATGGCCTATAGGCAAGCCCCAGACCAGATCCACAAATCATGGGTGATTAGGTGACTTTTGGATTAAAGAAATCCATGTTGAATGGTCCTTTTCGAAGTGGAAACAAAAGTTAACAATTGATGGCTCGGGGCTGGCGGTCGACCTATGGTAGGTGGCGGTCGACCTCTACTGAGAAATACTATAGATTGGTGAGCCCTGGGATTTTCGGTCGACCGCTACGTGCTGGCGGTCGACCTGCAGCTGAAAGAACTATAGACGGGCTTTCCCTGGCTGGGGCGGTCGACCGCCCCTGTGCTGGCGGTCGACCGCCAACTGGGCAGACCCCGGTCCGTTCCGGGTCGGTCCGTTAGCCGCTTCAGCTCCGTCACTTGACTTCTTTAGCAGCCCGTTCATGTCTGTGACTTCATCCTTGTTGGTCTAGAAAGTACCAACTGAATCTTTATCTTTGGACTCTCATCTTGTGCAGTGACCTTGGCTATTTGAATGAATGTGTAGGCTTTGTGTGCATGTATGAACTCTGTACAGACTTGACACCTTGAGCATGCATGAGCCTGTATAGACTTGCTTCATGAATGTATAGACTTGGTAGCTTGATGCATGAACACAACAGAAAGTAATGTATAGACTTTGCGTTTGACATTGTGCAGCCAACGTACAGACTTTGTCCAACGTACAGACTTCGTCCAATGTACAGACTTGAGTTTATGCTAGCAGCCAACGTATAGACTTCGTCCAACGTACAGACTTCGTCCAATGTACAGACTTGAGTTTGTGCTAGCAGCCAACGTACAGACTTTGTGTTGCAGGATGTATAGACTTGCTGATGTATAGACTTACTGGCTGTATAGACTTGCTGCTGAAGAATGTATAGACTTGCTGCTGTATAGACTTGCTGATGTGTAGACTTGCTGCTGAAGGATGTATGGACTTGATGTGCCTGCAACAGGATGATGTATAGACTTTGAGTTGCAGGATGTATAGACTTAGTAATGAAGATGCATGGAGAATGTATAGACTTTGCATGGCAAGCTATGCAATCCAATGTATAGACTTGTTAATGAAGATGCATGGAGAATGTATAGACTTTGCATGGCAAGCTATGCAACCAATGTATAGACTTGTTAATGGATGTATAGACTTTGATATGCGAATGACAAACAATACACCGATGCAAACAATGAAATGCACAGACTTTATGTGTAGCAGCATAAGAGATGCACCGACTATATGAATGAATCAATGCAAGATAGGAACAATGGTATGCACTGATGCATTACTCATGCACACAACCTGTTCGATGAAATGACTAACTGTTTAATGCATTGCTCATGTACACAACCTGTTCGATGAAATGACTAACTGTTTAAACAGATGCACAATGACGTCATATGCAAACTCAGTGTGACTTAGTATTTGCTATCAAAACCATGCACTGCTCGTGCACACAACATGTTCGATGAAATGACTGATTGTTTAAACAGATGCACCACAATGTGACTTATAGTAGTTGCTATCATCAAAACCATAACAGTAATCATGGTGCACACGTATTCAACAGGATACTCTTAGCAAGGACTTTGCAAAATTGATGCAAAGTGAATTTGAAATGAGCCTAATGGGAGAGCTGACATTCTTTTTAGGATTGCAGGTTACACAAACGGCCGATGGGATGTTTGTACATCAGAGAAAATATGCAATGGAGCTGCTGAAAAAGTTCGACTTGGCATCTACCAAACCACAACCCACACCTATGTCCACATCAATAAAAATTGATAAAGATGAAACAGGTAAATCTGTGGACCAAAAACTTTTCAGAAGCATGATAGGTTCCTTATTGTACTTAACTACTAGTCAGCCTGATATTCAATTTGCAGTATGTTTGTGTGCTCGTTTTTAGTCCAATCCTAAAGAGTCACACTTGTCGGCTGTGAAAAGGATATTTAGATATATTGCTGGCTCTGTAGACTTGGGGTTATGGTTTCCGCATACTTCGAACCTTGATTTAATTGCCTATTCCGACGCCGATTATGCGGGTTGCAAAGTGGATCGGAAAAGCACCAGCGGGTATTACCAGTTCCTCTAAGGTTGCATGGTTTCATGGGCCTCCAAGAAACAAAATTCAGTGGCCTTATCAACCGCCGAAGCCGAGGATGTAGCTGTAGGCAGTTGTGTTGCCCAGGTGCTTTGGATCCAACAACAAATGATTGATTTTGGCATTTCCTTCAAAAATACTTTCATCTTGTGTGACAACACATCTGCCATAAACCTGTCAAAGAACCATGTCCATCATTCTCGCACAAAGCATATTGAAATTAGACATCATTTCATCAGAGATCATGTTAGCAAGGGTGATGTAGAAATCCGCTTCATTGAGACAGATCTTCAAATTGCTGACATCTTTACAAAACCCCTCTGTGAAGAGAAATTCACAACTTTTAGAAGAGAACTAGGGGTTTGTAGGATAGATGAGTCTGCATCATGATCTTATGCATAATTAGGGGTATAGGTTGTTGCATATCTTGCATTTGCATTAGTCATATGCTAGTTTATAATTTCCTTGTCATGCATGTGCATTATATTGTGTGAAAAATAAAAAATACAAAAACAATTGTGTGATAAGTCTTCTATGTGTGCTCTTGCATTCCTTCTATATATATAATATCCACTCATTCTTGTTGAAAATTCTATGGACGTTTATGACCTTGAATACACTCTCCTACCATTAATGGAGTAAAACTGTCCGAATCATGAAATCCGGAGAATTTTGCTCTTAAAATGGTTGTGACATTTCCCCAATTGTCTAAAACTTTTTATCACTCTTATTTTTATTGATTCCAACATATATGTACATTGGGGACTCGAGCCTATCCTCTCTCTTGACCATCCGGTGCAAATTTGAACAAATTTTGCTAAACTTCACTGAATGGGTCGACCCTCGCAAAAATCGGTTCTGCCGGGGTTGAGTTCACAGGGCTCGACCCAATGGGTCGACCCATTCCGGCGACGCGGTTCCACCGCGTCTAGGCAATCCGCGAATGGGGTTCTAACCCTAAGTTAGCCCCTCCCTTGCCTATATAAGAACTCATAACCCCCTAGAAAGCTAGCCACCATCTCTTGTAAGCCCTAACAAACCCTCTTTGGCTCCAAAATCGTTCAAACCCTAGCCGCGGTTCTTCCGGTGGCTCTCCGCGTGATCTTCCTTCCCCGGCTCCAAGGATCATTCCTTGCTACTCCTTTCACTTGACGTAAGTTCTTGGTGTTGGTGGAGGATCATAGACTCTCGTTTATAGCTTTCATCTCCACGGTTAAACCATTTTGATCCATACCCCATCTTGCGGCCCTTTTGATCTTTGTTTAGATGGCCCCGAAGAGACGTGCATCTCGCAGAGGAACCGAGTCTAGCAGGGCTCAAGAAATTCGCTCTAAATCAGCCGCACAGGCTGCTACTCTTCGCGGTCAATCTTCATCCAGTAAGGTGATTGACAGAAAAGTTCTTCGTCCCCGAGCTGTGGACTTCGGTAATTTGAGCAAACATATCCCCAGTTTAGTTGATGTCATTTGCAGTCAGCCCAACTTGGATGTGTTCATGTCTAACCACCGACGGATGTATCCCAACTTAGTGCATCAATTCTATAGCAATCTCTCCATGGCTGGTGACACTCCGATTACTAAAGTTAATGGGGTTCTGATTCTTCTCTCCCCACAGTTGTTAAGCGACACATTTCAGCTCAGTCCCGAGGGGTATGCATTTGGTGATATTCTTGTTCCTGAAGATATCATTTATCTTTACATGACTTCTGAAGATCGAGCAGGCCGATCTATTGCGGGGTTGAATGCTAATCGTTTCCCTCCGGTTCAACACATTCTTCACAGAATGATTACTACCATTTTGCTTCCACGAGGGGGAGGACATGACAAAGTTACAGAAATTCATATGTTTCTCATTTACTGTCTCTTGGATGGCATCCGTATTAACTTTCCCGCAATTATCTTGGAGCATATTTGCACGAGCATAAAGCACAGAAATAGAACTCTAACTTATGCTGCAGCATTAACTGCCATTTTCCAGTACAAGAATATAAATCTCTCTGCAGAATCCTCACAAACTATGCGAGATTCCGACATTTTCACTATTCACTCCATTTGCCACAATATGGGTTATGTTCTCATTGACGGTGAATTAGTCCGGCAACTGAAAACCGCCGTTCCTCTTGCTGGTTCTGATTATGATGATGAGGATGAAGATGTCGAGTCTGATGAAGAACAACTCCCTCCTCCTACAGTAGATATACCATCTGAGGCGGCCAAGCTAATCATCGATCGGTTGGATCACATTGATGAGCGGTTGGATAAGTATGGGGAGGCCTTGGATGACATTACAAATGAGCTGCATGAACTGAAGCTGTCTCACCAAGAACACACTCACTCTGTCACTGATGCCTTGGCTCATCACACCCAATTGTGCCACGAAATTTTGGAGTATGTCCGGCGTGCTCCCGGTCCACCCAATCCGGATGATGACTAGGCTGTTGCCCTCCGTTCTCATGGCACCTTCACAGTCCTGTTTCACCCCCTCTTTTTGATGATGCCAAAGGGGGAGAAGTTTTGCCTTCTACTACTACTTGTGTGCCCGGCTACCGGCTACTTATATCTATGTGTGATGTATGCTTGCATGCATGTGTGTTGCATTTTCATCTTCATATTTGACTAGTGTCTTAGGAGTGTTGCATTTTCCTTGTAATCATAGCATGGCATCTTGTTATATTGCACTTTCACTTCCCCTTGTTACATTGTAATCAGATTGTGGACTGTGGTTGTTTTCCTAGTAAGATATGATGGTTGTTGGAATATGCCTATCTTTATCAATCGCATAGCACTCTGCTCCAATAGGAGTTTCAATTGATTCATGAGTTTGAGGTGGTTAATTCACGTCCTTCTTATATTGTTCCGAATCGACTCATTGTTATCATGGTATGGCTTTTGGATTTTGTAATTCCACATTCTGAATTTTGTCATCATCAAAAAGGGGGAGATTGTTGAACCCCCTCTTTGTGGTTTTTGTAATGGATATAATGGATTTTGATGATGACTAAATTTAACTTGAATATCGTGACTATTTCTGGAATAGTCTTCACTTGATGTGATACGGAGCTTTGCAAGTCGGGAATCACTTCAGCTGGTAAGATGTTTAACTTCAGTCTGATATCGCCAAAGCTAATGCAAAATGTATGTTTTGACAGGGACAAGAAGGCGATTCATGAATCAAGTAATACAAGGATATTATGGTGAGATCTATCCGAATTCTTGCATTGTTGAAATTCTTCTTTTGTGTTAAAGGGATCCACATTCGTGACTAAGGCAATTTCACTTGGGTCTTTTTCATTCATGCCTCAGTTTCTTGAATTTATGTGGTTTGATCTCTTCAGTTGGCACTTGAACATTCACACTTCATTGGCACTTGGTTTGGTGGTCTCCACCATTTTTTTGTTGCTTTGGGGCATGGGTCGACCCCTGGGGTCGACCCCTATAGCGTTTCTGCCAGACAGAATGTCTATTGTGCTAGGGTCGACCCCAAGGGTCGACCCCTTTTAATTCTGTTTTTCATCAAGGCCCGAGAGTCGACCCCAAGGGTCGACCCCTGTAAAATCTTGTTTGGCAGAACCCTTGTGAACGAGGGTCGACCCCAAGGGTCGACCCATTCTGCCCAGAACATAAAACACCCCCCGAGGGTCGACCCCAAGGGTCGACCCCTTCCGGTCAGACCTCAGCCGTCTTGTTTGACTTCGGTTTCCTTGCACCGGAAGTCTTCCAATCCATGTCTAATCACCTCTAGACATTCCACAAACCTCTCCACATTTTGTGGATATGGTTCCCAAGCTGTCTTTGACTGTTTTGATCATTTAATCAAACCCTAATGGCACTAAATATATAGGAGAGAGGTGAGATCCGATTTAGGATGATGGTTGTTTTATTGTGTATGTGCAGGTTCGGAGTTGCAGCCTTCAAGCCCCATTCCTCCTTGCTCTGAAGCTAAAATCCAAAGGAAGGAGCTGGAATCCAAGCCCAAGATCATATACATCGAAGAGCTGCATCAGACATCAAGCTTCCACATCCATTTGTGCTGCCTTGCGTCACACTTCATCCAAACTCGTTCATCATTCTGCTGGAGTATCAAAGTTGATTCGAAGAACACAAAGGGGGAGTTCTATCTAGAGATCCTTTCTACTCTGATCTTCTTTAGTGATTTTTGGTGAATCTGAAAGTTGTTGTATT
This sequence comes from Amorphophallus konjac, assembly GCA_022559845.1. NCBI lineage: Eukaryota > Viridiplantae > Streptophyta > Magnoliopsida > Alismatales > Araceae > Amorphophallus > Amorphophallus konjac. Next base: position 158,993,887 of record CM040129.1, on the reverse strand, counting down.
CTAAACTATCTTGAAACAGATTCGTGAGTGTGTGTTCGTGTATGGACACGAGCTTGTGTGTGTGTGTGTGTGTGATTGGGGTGCCTAGATTGGGTACCGTGTGTGTGTGTGTGCTGTTCATAACAGCGTGTGTGTGTGCTTGGCTCACATCATAGTGAAGTCGTTAATCCTCATGAGTGAGGGGTGGACGTAGGGGACATTGCGGTGTACCCGAAGCACCTAAAAACTTTGTGTCTCCAGTGGTTTGTTTGCGTGCATATTTTGTCGAGTGGGCTTCACGCTGAGTTGAGTGTTCACCACCTTCTTCTTCACACACTGACCATCTTTCACATGCATTCATGTGTGATCATGCACGAGTAAGACCGAGCGTTTGATTGCTTCTATCTTATCTCGCAAGTTCTTCAGAAAATAATTTTAATTTGCCAATCAATTCACCCCTCCCCTCTTGATTGCCACCGTTTGGGACCCAACAAGCCTTAATAGTCTTATTCCAACCGAAATGGCCAACTAGACCTCCCGCATGTAGTTCCCAGACTAAGAAATCACGAACCGAAGTTCGGGGAACACAAAGCCTGCCTCCTCGAAAGAGGTTCCCCTTCTGAAGCACATAATCATCATAGTCTCTCGAGGGTCCTACCTGGAGAGTGGTATAGATCTGACCAAAGTCAGAGCTGTCAACATTAGCCTCTCTCATCTTCTCTACCCCTATGACCTCGACGCTCATGGTAGTCAGCAGACGTGCACGCAGACTCAAGGCATCAACTACCTTGTTCTCCACTCCAGCCTTATATTTAAGCATAAATGTGAATTGCTGGAGATACTCAACCCATCTGTTGTGACGCGCATTAAGCTTCTTTTGGGCATGAAGGAACCTCAAAGCCTCATGATCGGAGTACAAGACAAACTCCTGATGTAATAGGTAGTGCCTTCAATGCCTAAGAGCCTGAACAACTGTATAGAATTCCTTATCATAAGTGGAGTATCGCAGTTTCACGTCATTCAGCTTCTCACTAAAATATGCGACCGGGTGGGCCTCCTGACTCAACACTCCTCCAATCCCTACACCCGCCGCATCACAAGAGACCTCAAACACCTTCGAGAAATCTGGCAATCGAAGGATCAATGTTTGGGTCATGCGCTCCTTGATGTCCTTGAAGGCGACAGCAGCGGCCTTCGTCCATACGAATGTGCCCTTCCGGGTATAGTCCATGATAGGGGCAGTGACAGAACTAAATCCACATATGAAACGATGATAGAACGTCGCGAGGCCATGGAAGCTGCGGACATCATGGATTGTACGGGGTTTCGGCCACTCAACAATGGCCCGGACCTTCTCCGGATCAGCGGAGACCCCAGTACTAGACACAATGAAACCCAAGAAGATAAGCTGAGGAGTCATGAAAGCACACTTATGTTGGTTTGCAAACAATTGCTCTCGCCTCAAAAGTAGGCAGACCTGCCATAGATGGTCCAAGTGGTCCCCCTTAGTGTGACTATAGATAAGAATATCATCAAAATACACTACCACAAATACTCCAATGAATGGTCGAAGGACCTGAGTCATGAGTCGCATGAAGGTGCTAGGGGCATTGGTCAACCCAAAGGGCATAACCAACCACTCATATAGACCATCATTGGTAAATGCGGTCTTCACCTCATCACCTGGCCTAATCCTCACCTGATGGTAGCCACTCTTAAGGTCAATCTTCGAAAAGATAGTGGCACCTGCCATCATGTCAAGCATATCATCTAGGCGGGGAATAGGGAACCTATACTTCATGGTGATTTTGTTGATGGCACGACTATCAATACACATTCTCCAAGTGCCATCCTTCTTTCGGGCGAGTAATGCGGGAACAACACACGGACTCATGCTGTCCCGAACAGACCCTCTCTGCATCAGCTCATCGACTTGCCGATTTAGCTCGGCATGTTCTGTGGGACTCATGCGATAGTGAGGAAGATTGGGCAATGAGGAGTCTAGAATTAGGTCGATAGCATGCTGAATATCCTGCATAGGTGGGAGTCCCTCGGGAAGCTCTTCAGGAAAGATATCAGCAAACTCCTACAGAATGGGAATGACATCGGGTGGGAGTTCACCCTCGGATTTTGGCTCCACCTCCAGGACCGTGATAGCAAACACATGGCTGCCCCTACTAGCCTCCCGCTCCATCTCTCGGGAGCTAATGAACATCAACCTCCTAGACGAGGGCTCGCCTGTGCTCTATGTAACGGTCATGGCCCTAGCTGGGGATGGGGTACTGGGTCCAGGGGCGGAAGGCTCTGGAGTACTAGGACCAGTAGGACCCCTAATTGAAGGACTCTTGGGCTGAGAGGGGTGGAGAGTAATCCGTTGGCCACCATGGTCGAAGGTACAGGTGTTCAACCGGCCATGGAGAGTAGCATCCCGATCAAACAACCACGGCCTAGCAAGAATAATGCTGCCTACCTTCATGGGGAGGACATCACACCAGATCTCATCAAGGTAGGCATGGAACTGCAGTGGGACCAAACACCGTAGTCTGATCGGAATGGAGGTGGAATCCACCCATGATACTCGATAGGGGCAAGGATGGTCCACGGGGGTAAGACCAAGACTAGAGACAGTGCTCATGGAGATTGCATTGATACAATTCCCACTATCGATAATCACCTTACAAACTTTTCCGCCCAGCCTATAGTATGTATGAAAGATAGTGGTCCGACGCCAGTCATCACTGGCCTGTGGTTGGGTGAGAATACACCTGACGATCCCTATCTGGGCATCATCCAGATGCTGAACCTCCTGACCATCCTCCTCATTCTCAAAGAACTCGTCAGCTAATTCTTCATCCGCCTCATAGTTGACTGACACAAGTTCGGAAGATGAGGTGTTCCTGACCTGTGTGTCTCCAATGACTAGAGATTGAAGCGTGGGACACTGGTTGGCAAAATGGCCAAACCCATTGCAGCGAAAACACTACTGCCATGATCCACTAGGCTCCCCGATCAAAGGTCCCTTACTCTTATCCTCCCGACGGATAGGGGGTGAAAAAGGACGGGCAAGAGGAGCGGGTGTCGGTGGACAGGATATGGGTGCCGGGGGTTGTTGGGGACGAGGAAAGTCCCTCGGAGGTGGAAGGCGAGGCCTAGGGGTGAAGTGCTCTTGACGAGCGGGCTCCTGAGGATGAGCCATGGGGGCCCTCTGATATGTGCCTAAAGAGCCACGGGGCTCAACACTACGTAGAGTGAAGGGGCCCATCGGTTGGGTAGGCTCGAACTCGGCCTCGAATTGTTCCAATTCGAGAGCAACCTGATATGCCTGCTTCAAAGTGGTCACATTGCGACAGAAAAGTTCATATTGATAGTTTGGCCGCAGACCTCTTCGAAAGTGTGAGATGGTCATGGTGCTCTCTTCCGTAACTCCACACCGTAAATAATATTCATCAAACTCGGTGGTGTACTCAGTCACGGACCGGTTCCCTTGGGAGAGACTTTGTCATTTGTCTATGAGACGCTGGCGATATGTGGCAGGAAGGTACTTCTGCCTCAACTTGAGTTTCATGTCATCCCAGGTACCTATCTGGGGTTGGTGTCGCTGCATTAACAGGCTCTCCACATTTGTCCAATAAGTTTGCGCCTACCCTTGCAACTTCATCTTTGCGTATCGAACTCTTCGGTGGTCCGTCAACTCAAACCACTCGAAGTACCGGTCCATGCCGGCCTCCAAATCTAAATAGACCTTCGGGGTCCAAGGACCCGTCAAATAGGGGAGGGTCCGTACGCACACACCGAAGAACGTGGTCATCATCATCGTAATCACGATTCCCTCGTTGGGCTCGACGGTCACGACCATAACCCCCTTGTTCATTATCGGATGCGTAGTCAGCCACCTCGGGCACTTGGTGCCTCCTATCATCTGCCCCTTGAGCCCCTGGAGCAGCTGGTTGCTGATACGGCTCTTGTAGGCCATTTGTCGGCGCGGGTTGCACTGCCACTAGGGCCCTCTCTAGGACAGCTATTCTCCCTACAAGACCCTGGATGGACTGGTCCGATGCCTATGCCCGATCATCGATGGTTTTCATCCTCCCTTCTAGATGCGTTCCTATGCCATCTAGACGCGTACTAAGCCCATCCATATGCGTTTCGAGATGATCCATGAGAGTTCGGAACATCTCGGCCACCGAAGGCTCATCGGAACTACGGGATTGGGAATCCGCCATAGGTGGTGGTGGTGCGTATTGGGTGCCTCTACGAGTGGGCATGCAAGAGAGACGGTGACTGGGAGACACGGACTAATGCAATGAGGATGAACCTTAGACTTAGCCGATATCCGGTACGTGGCGGAGTTGCGGGATCCGAAGACCCTCTCTCGCAAGTGTGATCCTTCCCGATAGGTGTGGCCTAACGTTCCAGGGACACCTTTTAGATACCGGGTAAAGGAAGCAATGAGACACCTAGACTTAGACACTTTTTTTTTTAATTTTTTACACAAAGACTACCCTGGACTCAACCTTCGACTCTGATACCAAACTGATGCGGGACGGACAGCGGACTCGACTCCAAGTGATGCGAACCTCGGACCCTAAGTGTTGACATGACCAGCAACACACGAACATTAGAGACACTTTGGCCCGACACTAAGAGTTCCTACGGGCTATACGTCGTAAATAGAAACGCAAGCTCACTCATCGTCCCAAGCGAGGGAAAGCGTGGATCCGCGCGGTTGAGAAACCGGTAGAGTCAAGGGTGGTCGACTCACTTCCATGCCCGGATCGAGTCACGGGACGGGTTCACTCTCTTTCTCACAGCGGTGACATGAACTCACGGGCTGTGTTCCTAATGTACTCAAACAGCGGCATATGATCATATACTAAATAAGCAAATGTAATGCCGAGAAGTTAAGACCGTTACCTCCACGCACCCGGCGTGGGGAAGACAACCCCGGCCAAATCCGTACTCCCGGTTAACAATAATTAACAATTAAAAAAGTTAACCCACTCCACACAGGGAGGTAATAGGTCACATGTGGGGTCTGGGAGTAGCGTGTTTGGGTTGACGGGCAGCATTTTGGGGTGCTCTGTCGGTGCCGACAAGCCTTGATTTGGTGCTACCCTGACGACGCGTTCCGTGGGATGTGGGGCCCACGTGCTGCTCGGGCCTTCGAATTGGGTGGGGTGGGTCCCGTTGTGACGAGGACTGCTGGAGGGGTGGTCCCTAGGAGAGGGACACCTTGGTTCACCTCCTGGAAGGCGAGGCTGCTCCGATCTTCAACTGTTGAGGTTGCTGTCCACGGATCTGAACTCTGTTTTAGACCTGCGCGCTCCGACGACAAAGCTTGATACAACCAGCATCGACGTCGGATCGGCGCGAAACCGGTGCCGTTGGAAAGCTGACTCAAAATCCTTCAACCCTCTGTGGTGCCAATAATTTTTTCGGGGCCGTATGTTTGCTGGTAGAATTTTGATCCGAACTGCTCTCAGTCTCATATCTGGCCAGGCTGAATTGAATTTTCTTGAGAGTTGGCGTTAACTATGGCTCAAACGTCGGATCTGGGTGTTGGTGTCTTCATAAAAGTTGGAGAGGGGGGAGTAAGGAAGACGGGGATGTTTTTTTTGAAAATTAAGATGGAGGTTTGGTTGGAAAAATAGATTTTATAACACTGGGTGGTCGGATTTGGACTGCAGGGGGCAGCACAGATTTGGGAAAAGACAGAGATTTTTAGAAAATGAAAACGAGATCTATAAATCTCAAAAACATTTATGGAAGAGGGCTTATGTGGACAGAATCCCCAATAAAAATTACAACTCATTCAGACATGGGGAAGGTGGGTTCATGAACGATCTACTTGGTTGCTAGAACACTGGACAGAACGTAGGCAGATCTGAAGGGTTGGGAAACTCGAATTGGGAAAATTGGAAAATGAAGGCTAGAAATTCCACCGATTTTTCTAGGACGTGGGTTGGACCTCTAAAAGGCACCCTGAATGTTTGGGATCCAACAGATCATGAGGTTGAGAGCAAAAATTCTGGAGGTGGCTAGCTATCCTGGTTGGACAAAACTCCGGTGACGATGGTGGTGGTGCAACGGGGGCTCGTTGGCAGCGGCGGCGGCAGCGACGATCTTCACGAACTGATACCAGAGGCGTCACACCTCAGAACACAGCCTTCCCAGTTGCAAGAAGGGGGGAGAGGAGAGAGGAGGGGCGCACCAAGCTGGAGCTCCAAGAATTTCTCAAAATTTCATGCATTAATTCCAACCAAAATGGAAATACAAGGGTTTTATAGAAAATGCAAAAAGACTAGTTCTATCCCTAGATCTAGAATTGGGGAGGCGTAAAAGGGGGGGCTCAAATTTATTTCTCCCATGTGATTTGGAACTAGATAAAATAAGAATTCAAACCTATTATAATATAATAGGTATGGGGCTCCCCCTTGACTATGGTGTTCCAACTTTGGACTTTTTTTTCATCCTTTGTCCCCCCCTTGGTCCAACTCTTCTAGTAGCCCACTTTGGAGGTTTGACTGACCCCACATGGGCCCTAGAGCTGAGGTGGATCAATGGGAGAGGGGATGGGGGGGCCCGCGGGACCCAGGTGGTCCCATTTTACAAATAAACCCATTCTACTATCCTTATTACAATCCAAATAAAACCAAATAAACACACATTACACACAAATAAAATCCCAATAAATATGATAAATATTAAGACTTAGGAGGGAGACTCCAGACAGTCTCCAAGCCAGAGGGAAGCCGATGTAGCTCAAGTGGTGCTGCGCGTACGGTACCGACGGCTCGCCGTATCGTATCTCTCGCTAGCTCTGGTGTCCGAACCAGCTGGTGTCCTGTGGCATAACACGCGAACACTCGAACCACGTCGTTGATGAGCCGAAGCATCCGCTTCTTCTGGGAATGCTTCTCAGAGTGGATTGGCGCCCGCAGTCTGTCGAAGACTGAGGTCCGTTGAAGTGGAGCCTCTGTTGTGGGGTCAACTCGAGGAGGGCTTAAGGCTGGATGCTGGCGGGGCCCAGCGTGGACCCTTCTTTGTTTCCGCCTATTCAGGCTAGAGAGGCTGAGCGACTGGGTGCCGTCGGACTGTGCCGATGCAAGCTCGGCTATGTTCCAATCGATACGGCATCCGGGCGTTCGAAGGGGGTTCTTAATACGTGCCCTCCGAACAGCTTGAGCCTCCTCCGGGGTAACCCAGATTCTTCTTAGGCTAGGTTGCTGACCTGCCGTGTCATGATTCTTTCGGCGAGACTTGGGAGTCTAGGTGCCGGACTGGTGTAGGTGCCCTCGGCTTGCTATCGAGGCACGTGTTTCTCTTAGTTCCACTTTATCCTCTCACACTCGTTGCAAGAGGCCGAAGCGGTTCGTAGTGGGGATCGTGGGCACGGCCCGATCCCTGGGTATAATGGGTTTTCCCCCATTAAGACGAATCCTCAAGTCACCGACAAGGAGAGTCTTTCCGGAATTGCTGGCCGTGGCGGCGGGCCGCCTACCTCTGCGGCAGCTACATCACTTCTTCTGGGGAGCCGAGGAGGACCCTGCCCCGAGGTGGTAGACAGAGAAGACCTGATCTACCATTGTCGGCAGCATAGAGCTATTGGCAAAAAGTGCTGGGATCGACCTTCGAGGCATGATGCCCACACCGACAGCCAAGGGCTGAGTGACCCGAGCGTAAGCTTTTTCCCATGTCGATAGAAGTGTTGCTGATGCCTGAGCTGACACCCTTGCACCAAGAACCGATGTCGTAGAAGATGCTGTGATGCCGACAACTCAAGGTCGTGAATATGTGTCGAGTGCTGGCGTTACTGGAATATGGGGCCGAAGGCACGTGCTGGGCGCTGAGGTTCCCGTATCCCGGGGGGGAAACCCTGTGCTGGGAGTTGGCATTGTTGGATTATAGGGGTAGAGACCCTATTGTAGATCTGGGAGGCCAAAGGCCCATAGTAGAGAGTCCGCGTCGGGGACCGACCTTGATGAGACCCAGGGTTGTGTGCCCGAGCTGGGTGCTGGAGAGCTCCGACCTCTGGGTTGAGACCCCGTATTGAGTATTGGCTCGATTGAGGCTTGGGCCAGAAAGCCCGAGTAAAGTGCTAGGGTGCCTTGAACCCGGGGCAAGGAACCCGTGTCGGGCGCAGACTCAGCTGGAGATCGGGGTTGGAAGCCCGAGTAAGGAGATGAGGGGTCAGGGACCCGGCGCAAGGAGCCAGCGCCGGGTGCCGGCTTGGCAGGGACTCGAGGTTGGAAACTTGAGTGAAGTGCTGAGGAGCCGGGGACTCAGGGCGAGAAGCCCGTGTCGAGTGCCGACTTGGCAGGGACTCGAGGTTGGAAACCCGAGTGAAGTGCTGTGGAGCCGGGAACCCGGGGCGAGAAGCCCTTGTCGGGTGCCAACTTGGCAGGGACTCGAGGTTGGAAACCCAAGTGAAGTGTTGAGGAGCTGGGGACCTGGGGCGAGAAGCCCGTGTCGGGTGTCGGATTGGCTGGGAGTCGGGGCTGAAGACCTGAGTGAAGTGCTGCAGTAGAAGCCGAAGTCTGGGGCGTAGAGCCCGTGTTGGAGATCGATCGGTGCTGGGCCTGGGAGCTGACGCTTGTCAGGGCAAGAGACGATCTGGGACCCCAGCGGGGGCTGGTAGTGGAGGCCCCGAGTCTGACACTCGGGTGGGCCACCGATGCTGGTAAAGTGCCCGGCACATCAACCGCACGAGCCGAAACAAGAACTGGAATCGACTGCGGAACAACCATAGGGACTACACCCAGGAAGTTGGGTGATCGGACGATGGGGGCGAAGTTGCCGAAAGCAATCGGCATCGCCAGATAGCCCACCAGCGCATGGGTGGCGATGACGATGGGGCCATAGGTCACTACCGCCATAGCTGTTGGACTGCTGGTTGTTGGAAGGGAGCGACAGTCGAAGACGGTCGCCGGGTGCGGTCCGGCTGTCGAACGCGAGCCGGAAGCTATAGGGATGTGTGTCCCTCCTCTACCTCTCCTGCAAGGAGAGTAAAAGGGCACCACGGCTTCAGGGCTGGCACAGGCTTCTCTTCAGTAGAAAGAAGAAAGGCGGGAGATGTCCCACTGGGCGTGCCAACTTTTGTTTCACCGCCATTCGACGTGGCGGGCGAAAGTGGGTCGGTGATCGCGGTGAAAGGCAGAATAAAGCGATAAAGGAAAACAAGGGAGTTGGTGTTATCTCGTGGGTATTCTCATTCGTAGCCGTATGCCTCTCACGGTAGTACTGTACACTCACCTTTTATGGAAAGTCGAGAGGGGTCAACTTGCACGAGAGGTTTTTGGATGCTAGGGTGACCAGACAGGGTGCAGGCGTGCCAATCGATTTCTCGACAATCACCTATGGAAACAAAAGTTGACTGTGGGAAGCGCCACCAGGACGCGGCACATAGGCATAGGGTATTGGGCGACACGTGAAGAGAAGGGAAGTTCCATGGGTGCGAATGCACAGATGATTATGGGGATTCATGTACGACACGTCTTTCCCCACCGACCGTAAGTAGTCGGTGTTATTTATATCGGATTGAATCCGGACACCTTTGTTCTGTGTTGAAGAAGAGCCTGGATATTTTTGAAGCCAAGGATAGGGGACCGGGTACACTCTGCAGCTGAGGGATTGACAAATTGGGGCCCGAGAGATAGGTTACACACTGGCTAGTGCAGACAGGAGGCTGGGGCCCGAGTACGGGCATGCATATTGAACTGGTTTCATGCTTTACAGGTGCCACGTGGGCTTTACAAAGGGGCCAAAAGGGCTGAAGTACAACTGGTACAAGTTGGGGGACTGTTTTGACTCGTGGGTCGGCCCCCGGGTCAATGCAAGACAAAGCGGATTATCCGTGTGTTTTTACAGGGGCTCTCCACCAGAGGCTAAGGATGTGCCCGACTCGCCGAAGGAGGGTTGGACTAGATGGCAGAGGCAAGCGGTGGCTGGCGCCTAAGGGAGGCCGGACGCGGCTTGGGATGAGCAGTCGGGTCCAGGTCCCGAGGGGAGAGTGTGTTCATGCGGGGGAGTTAGGGCAGGTCCCAGGAATGTTACTTCCGGGCCATGGTCTGGCTAACTCGGGTCAGCGGTCGGGACAGTCGGTGGCCGGCTAGAGGTGAGCGACGGGTACGTGGTCCCATGGTAGGGGCGATTTCCACATTATAGTGCGCGCTTTGTTGTCATATTGTGTCGTAGGCGGGCGGACCCGATGTGCGGGTGTATTCACCATTAACATAACGCCTTATACGTGGGGGATGGACTTGAGCGAGACAGCTAGACGTCATGTGAGGGGAGTACGTTCGACATACCCTCGGCGTATACGAGCCGACCAACAAGCCACCCAACACGCGCTTAGCTCCTCATCTCCTTACCGGAAGCCTTGGGGCTTGAGTCCTCGGACTTGAAGGTCCGATGTATGCTATGTTGTGCTTGTCTGAGTGTCTATCTCTCTATATATGTATGCATGCCCCTTGAGCTTCTAAGGGGGGAAATTTATGGGGAAGTTGAAGGGTCATGGGGGGGTTTACGCGGGCCAGCTCGGGGGGGGGGGGAGCTGGTCCGCGTAAACCTCCCTAAAAAAATATATTTTTTATTTTTTTTGGAGTGGGGAGGGAGATTTACACGAACCAGCCTAGGGGGGGTGGGCCGGTCCACGTAAACCCCCCTTTTTGGGAGGTTTACGTGGACCAGCCCCCCCCCCCCCCCTTGGGGGTTTACGCGGGGTGAAAATCCCTATTTTCCCCTATTTTTTATTTTTCTGGAGGCGGGCCTAGGTTTACGCGGACCAGCCCGGGGGGGGCTGGTTGGTCCGCGTAAACCCCTCCCTTGGGGGGTTTACGCGGGCTGGCTGGGGTTTTTTTCCCCTACTTCTCTCTTCTTTTTTTTTGTTTTCAACGCAGTGGGCCCGGGTTTACGCGGACCAACCCGGGGGGGGGGGGGGGGCTGGTCCGCGTAACCCCCCCGGGGGGTTTTACGTGGATTGGCTGGGGTTTTTTTCCTTTCTCTATAAAAACCCATTTTTACCCCATTATGGACCCACTTTGACTCCGTGTGAGCGCAAGAGGATGAAGGATAAAAGGCTTCTACTGGTTGGCTGGCCGCGTACGCGCGTGGAGCGAGGAAGTTGACCCGCGTGAGGAAGTTGACCCGCGTGATCCCGAGGATCCTTATTCACGAGTTTCTCCACGTTGGTACACTGATTGACCTTGCATAGAGCTGGCACTGGCACAAATTCACACTCGGGCTGACTGGGCTGGGTGGAGGGGACGCCCCCAGGTGAGTTTGCCCCCACCAGGGCGCGGCCGCGCTTGGGGCGAACTCCCCCCGGGCGAGCCGTGGCTGCAGGGGGTGGTTCGGGTGGCCTCCTGTTGTTCTTCTAAGTTGTGCTTTGAAGGACCGAGTGTTTCGGGGTGCTGGTATTGGCCCATGGGGGTCAATTGCTCGGTGTTGTTGCTGTCGCTCGCAAGGTGTTCGGGAAAATTCCCGACACACCCCGGGTTGCCGAACGACTTGGGTCATTGGCTGGCAGGCCCCAGGTTTGGCCCCTGGCTGAGGGTGAGGGCTCCTATGAGCTGAGAGAAGACGTTTTGGGTGTGTGGGCCTGGCCTTGGTGGGTTGAGCCACGTTGTGTGGCGGGTTGACAGAGGAGTCCCTGGTTGGCCCGGGTGATGAAGTAAAAGGCTCAACGCCTTGTGTCTGAGGGTCGGGGGTGACCCCAACTTGCTGGAGGGTTGCTGTGGGACGTGGCTAGGACGTTTGAGCCATGGGTTAGCCCCCGGCTTGCTGTAGAATGGTGGGAATATGTGCGCCCATGAGGTGTTCAGGGAAATTCCTGATACGCGAGCACGGGCCGTATAGGTGTCGTAGGGGCTCTCGGGGCCCGTAGTTGGCTGGAAAAAGTTTTCCTTGGACTTTGAAAGGCTGGAGAGAGGAATTTTTGGGGAGAACCCCGACCTCGTTGCTGGGTGTCACGTGTCTCGGTTTGTGGTAAGGGCGCCCTCGGGTTGGCCCATGCCGCTCAATTGAAGGCGGGTGAACCCGTAAGCTGAGTGATCGGGGGTGGCCCCAAATCAATTGTTGATGTGGCCATGGATCACGGCTAGCTAGTTGGGATCCTTAGTTGGGCCTGATAAGACGTAGAAGGGATTGGGTAGGTAGCGTCTTCATGGTATTTGGAAAAATTTCTGAGCCTTTAGTTCTTATTATTTTGTCGGGGAAAATGTCTGGGTACAACAGTGACGATCACAGTCTTTTTCTTTATTTTTTATCACATGCTCTCATCATAGAAGGGGCACGTTTTAAGTGCATCACGTAGTAGCTGATCCACTAACTAGAGTTAATGAGGCTCTGACATATTTTTTATTGTCATGGAAGCCGATTCATTAACCAAATAAGATCGCTAGAGAGTGTTTCCATTATGGGTCCATGGGTATGTGAAAATTACAGTTGTTACAATTTTTAGGACATCATTAATAATATAGCTTTCTCATTCACCAAATGTCTATGCTTAGATTGAGTGAATTGATCATTCTCAAAATGAGTATCCTTAGATTGAATGGTCAGTTTACACATCATCAGAGTGTCACCAAGCTTGAATCGACCCTCTCACACGGGTGATTCACCTTTGGCACTTATAGAAAGAGAGCAATGATGAGGCATCTTATATTGCGACATCGTGGAAGCCAAGGAGCGAGCACAATATCCCGAACATCATATACATAATTCCTTAGCCAGGGGTAAGATTAGATTTGACTCAAATTGACCATGAGGATTTGGCTGTAATCCCACAGAGTCTGTAAAAGCCAGATACTTGAGTCGCAAGAAGGCGCTGAAGGGGAGTGACTGGCATGTAAGACTGATGGGAATCGACGCCGAGCATTAACTTTTATTTTTACATTTGAGTCCTTTTATTTACTTTTATATCCTTGGGAAAGTATATGTACAATTGTAAGGCTTTGTAAGCCAATGTGTCATTCCCTAGGATTGTGTGGGTTTTTGTGCAAATGTGTAGTAGGTCCAGTTAGGGGGCCCCCTCCCCTTCCCCATTGGTCCACCTCATCCATGTGGGGCTGGTCAACCATCCTAGGTGGCCATCTAGAAGGTTTGAATGCTAATTGACCACATGGGAGACAAATGGGTTAAAATTTCAAAGGTTGGCCACCTACCTTACCTACCTAGTCAAAGGAGTGCTCCATTCATATGTAATTTATTTTTTTTGAGTTTTGACCACATGGGGGAAGAAAATGACTTATTTCCCACAAAATTCCCAGCCCCCCACCCCTTGCCATTTTCTATATAAGCCTATGTATAGTGTCATTAGAGATTAATGAAGAAATGAAGAGAAAAGTGTTGGAAAATCAAGAGTGTTCTTGAGCCCCTCCTCTCTCCCTCTGGTCTCTCTCCTCCAACCTCCAGTTCTAGAGTGATTTCTATCTTCTATCCCCTCCCCTCTATCTCCGGTGATCATCTGTCCTGCCGCCGCCGCCGTTCGTGCCGTCTTCGAGCCGCCACGGAATCGTCTTCGGTTTTCTGTCCTGCTGGATAGAGGTGTCTTCACGAAAATCCTGCTATCAGTCACGGCCTCTTCGTGGATTGAAATTTTTATGGTGTGTTCCTACCTTCTAGCCCCTCTTCCACAAAAAAATTCCAAGTCCAAAATCCATCGTTTGTTATTTTTACATTTTCGGTCTTTAATCTTTCCCAGATCTGTCATGTCTCTATCTACAGTGATAGCAGCCCTGTGTTTCCCACCTCGGGCCATCTTTTTGATTTGTCCAAACCCTCCCAATTTTTTTGAGAGTTTTGTCCATCACCCCCTACATCTAAAAATTTTCTTAATTTTTATCCGTCTTCTATCTATTTTTAGAAATTCGTGTTCTTCCTTTGCTACAGTGTTTTTAGTCAGATCCCAGATCTGACCACCCTCCACTTCCAAAACCAGAACAAATCACCACCACCTCCAAATCCAGATCCAAAAATAGTCCTGGTTTTCTTACTTGATTTCCTACAAACTTCATGAACATGTCAAAGTCTGAATTCGAGGTCTTCATATCGGTCAAAGGTAATCCACAGGAAAGTTCTCTACTGACATGAGATTTCAGGAACTGTACAACAGCAACCTTCAAAATTCGCCAATCAGAAGTACATGCTTGATTATTTTTCTGTAATCACCTTGGGTTGAAGCCCTTTGAAGCATCTTTCCAACGGCGCCAGTTTCGTCGCATTCCGACGTCGGGGCTGATCGCAGCGTCTGTTCTCGCCGGAGCGCGTGCCGGAAAATAGAACCGGTAGGCCCGTGGCCGGTTATTCCGACCGGTGCCGATCGGAGCCGCCCGGCCTCCGGCCAGCGAACCAGCGTGCCGCCAGCCCGTGGAACGCTTCCCTAAGTGTCCCCACTACAGTGGTGTCACCGGGTCCCACACGGCCCCTCCGGACAGCACGTGGGCCCCACAGTCACAAGTTCGGGTGCTGCCGAAGAGACGCGAGAAGCCGCCCGTCAACCCGAATTCGATCCTCCCGGGCCCGTTTGTGTATCCCTTTACCTCCCTGCGGGGAGTGGGCATGTTCCCATTGCTGTAATTATTGTGTGTTAAGTTTCCCGGGAGTACGAGTTTTCGTCCGGGTCCGTCTTCCCCACGCCGAGCGCGTGGAGGTATCATTCTCGCTCCCTACACTCGGCATTTGCTTATTTTCATATATACTTGTTTATGCCACTGGTAGAGAGCATGCTTTAGGTCCATTAGCTCGCTATATTATCATTCACCGTGGCTACGAGAGAGAGCGTGACCGTCCCGTGACCCGATCCGGGCACGAAAGTGTGAGCCGACCACCCTAGCTCTTGTCGGTTTCTCAACCACGCACGTCCGACGCTTCCCTCGTTAAGGGACGATCGCGAGCTTGTCGTGTCCGTGTCTCGTCCCGCATCAATTTGGTATCAGAGCCAGTTTGAGTCTAGGGTGTCCAAAAAAAAGGGTGTCATTTACGTCTAGCCATTAGTCATTGTCTAAGTCGTGTTTAGGGTCATCATTGTTTTAAAATAAAAAACGTGTCTTTTGGGTCGCATTTGCATACCATTAGTCGGTATATAAAAAGGTGTTGTCCGAACGTTAGGCTACGCCTATCGGGAAGGCTGCACACTTGCGCGAGTGACCTTCGGGTCAATTATCTCCGCCACGTACCGAGTCTTGGTTTACGTCTAGGGTCCTTAGTGTGCATGCATTCCAACTTTGCATTACTTAGGGTCGTGTCTAGTGTCTTGCCCAAATGGGCTTGCATATCCATTCCTAGGGATCCATTCCCGTATTTTGGCAACTATGGCCAACCCATGTCGACCCGTCCAAGGTGATAGGTCCGTGTCCGAGTACATTCGGGCATATCATAAGTATTGGTTGGAACATGGCTTGGGAGAGGAGAGCAACACGGCCGCATTTCAGTTCCGGAGAGGTTTGCGCCTTCACTTCCAATTGGAATGTCTTATCCGCAATGCATTCTCTCTAGCGGAATCCTATACAGTCGCTCTAGTGGTCGAACCATTTGAGTCACACTTCTCTCGGTATGGTGGCTTTCGACAAGCATCCACCTCCCAGCCGCCTACACCATGGCCTTCACCACACGAGAGAGTTCCAATGTCATCCATCTCTATTTCCGAATTTGATTCGGAATCCTCTCATTTGGAACCACCAAGGCCCGAGCCACCCGTATTTCTAACCGGTACGCTTTTCATAGCCGAGCCGCTTCTTAGTTGGCTCAAGGATGGCTTGGTCCCACCTCCCTTCCCATCAATGGACCCCACACTACCACTAGTGTCAAGCAACTCATTTCATACCACCTTCCGGTCTCGTCACTATGTGGACACATTGGACGACCTTCTTAAAGGGTTAGACCGGCAGTTGACCTTTACACATTTATTGGCCCGAGGCTTCGACCAACCCGCTAGTCTTAGCTTCACCCATCCGGCCTATGGGTCCATTACCTCCGAGTGCACCGTGGGTTGTGTCACCACGGAGATCCTCTTACTCCTTCCCTTACCGGTCGAGCCGGAATCCATACCCTTTTGTCCGAGGGAGGAATCATACTTCTTGCTTACGGTCCCCGTCCCACCCATCACAATGCAAGAAGGTGACTATCCACACCTTCAAAACTTCTACACGTGGGACCGTGACTTGGGGGAGCCCACCACAAGGGATCATACCTTCTTCGATCCCTTTGACCCATTCCTTAGTGGACCCCATGACCCACCTTATATAGTTCATTTCTTCAAGGGAGTCCACTATCACACTCCTACCCCACGGGCCGGGTCATTTACAACCACCAAGCCCGTCCACGATACAACAACATTCGGCCCTCCTAGCCCTCTCAAGTCCCCCAAATCCAAAGGGCCGTCCATGCATGACTGGGTCATACTTGGATGTTTAGGTGTTCCCCATACCACCCATCTCCGGTTACATAACATGCATGCATGGCACACATTCGGGTGTCCTGGTCCGCCGTCACCTATGTACGGGTCGGACTAACAATAGGTGTGTCTAGAGTCATGTATGAGTCGGTTTCTTATTTGTGTGGTTTGCATATGTGTGTTAGTGCATGGTGAGTCTGCATATGTCGTGTGCAAGCTCGTCGATGTCAGTCCCTTATGAGTGTGAAAGCGAGTATACTCACTCGAGGAGTTTGGGAACGGTTCTACCTCAATACCCGGATCAGTCACCTACAGGGACCCAGTGGTGATTCCTAGTGAGTCTTCGAGCCGCCTCCTCCCCTTTTGAGAGTGCCCCACCCGGAGTGTCCACCTCTAGCCCGTAGCAGCTTGTGTATATCGAGTATATATGGATTGAGCAGGTGACGGTCACTTGGAGTGGAGCATACCCGCGCTACTCGGCACGGTGACGGATCCGCCGGAGTACTCGAGCATCCATACCCCTACTCGACGGGGTCGAGTTCCTCCCACCCGGGGAGAGTTGATGGGAACCGACGCCGAGCATTAACTTTTATTTTTACATTTGAGTCCTTTTATTTACTTTTATATCCTTGGGAAAGTATATGTACAATTGTAAGGCTTTGTAAGCCAATGTGTCATTCCCTAAGATTGTGTGGGTTTTTGTGCAAATGTGTAGTAGGTCCAGTTAGGGGGCCCCCTCCCCTTCCCCATTGGTCCACCTCATCCATGTGGGGCTGGTCAACCATCCTAGGTGGCCATCTAGAAGGTTTGAATGCTAATTGACCACATGGGAGACAAAGGGGTTAAAATTTGAAAGGTTGGCCACCTACCTTACCTACCTAGTCAAAGGAGTGCTCCATTCATATGTAATTTATTTTTTTTGAGTTTTGACAACATGGGGGAAGAAAATGACTTATTTCCCATGAAATTCCCAGCCCCCCATCCCTTGCCATTTTCTATATAAGCCTATGTATAGTGTCATTAGAGATTAATGAAGAAATGAAGAGAAAATTGTTGGAAAATCAAGAGTGTTCTTGAGCCCCTCCTCTCTCCCTCTGGTCTCTCTCCTCCAACCTCCAGTTCTAGAGTGATTTCTATCTTCTATCCCCTCCCCTCTATCTCCGGTGATCATCTGTGTTGCCGCCGCCGCCGTTCGTGCCGTCTTCGAGCCGCCACGGAATCATCTTCGGTTTTCTATCCTGCTGGATAGAGGTGTCTTCACGAAAATCCTGCTATCAGTCACGGCCTCTTCGTGGATTGAAATTTTTATGGTGTGTTCCTACCTTCTAGCCCCTCATCCAAAAAAAAATTTCAAGTCCAAAATCCACCGTTTGTTATTTTTACATTTTCGGTCTTTAATCATTCCCAGATCTGTCCTGTCTCTGTCTACAGTGACAGCAGCCCTGTGTTTCCCACCTCCGGCCATCTTTTTGATTTGTCCAAACCCTCCCAATTTTTTTGGGAGTTCTGTCCATCACCCCTACATCCAAAAATTTTCTTACTTTTTTATCCGCCTTCTATCTATTTTTAGAAATTCGTGTTCTTCCTCTCCTACAGTGTTTTCAGTCAGATCCCAGATCCGACCACCCTCCACTTCCAAAACCAGAACAAATCACCACCACCTCCAAATCTAGATCCAAACATAGTCCTGATTTTCTTACTTGATTTCCTACAACTTTCATGAACACGTCGAAGTCTGAATTCGAGGTCTTCATATCGGTCAAAGGTAATCCACAGGAAAGTTCTCTGCTGACCTGAGATTTCAGGAACTGTACAACAGCAACCTTCAAAATTCTCCATTTAGAAGTACAGACTTGATTATTTTTCTGTAATCACCTTGGGTTGAAGCCCTTTGAAGCATCTTTCCAACGGCGCTAGTTTCGTCGCATTCCGACATCGGGGCTGATCGCAGCGTCCGTTCTCGCCGGAGCGCGTGCCGGAAAATAGAACCGGCAGGTCCGTGGCCGGTTATTCCGACCGGTGCCGATCGGAGCCGCCCGGCCTCTGGCCAGCGAACCAGCGTGCCGCCAGCCCGTGGAGCGCTTCCCTAAGTGTCCCCACTACAGCGGTGTCACCGGGTCCCACACGGCCCCTCCGGACAGCACATGGGCCCCACAGTCACAAGTTCGGGTGCTGCCGAAGAGACGCGAGAAGCCGCCCGTCAACCCGAATTCGGTCCTCCCGGGCCCGTGTGTGTAGCCCTTTACCTCCCTATGGGGAGTGGGCATGTTCCCATTGCTGTAATTATTGTGTGTTAAGTTTCCCGGGAGTACGAGTTTTCGGCCGGGTCTGTCTTCCCCACGCCTAGCGCGTGGAGGTATCGTTCTCGCTCCCTACACTCGACATTTGCTTATTTTCATATATACTTGTTTATGCCGCTGCTAGAGAGCATGCTTTAGGTCCGTTAGCTCGCTATATTATCATTCACCGCTGCTACGAGAGAGAGCGTGACCGTCCCGTGACCCGATCCGGGCACGAAAGTGCGAGCCGACCACCCTAGCTCTTGTCGGTTTCTCAACCACGCACGTTCGACGCTTCCCTCGTTAAGGGACGATCGTGAGCTTGTCGTGTCCGTGTCTCGTCCGCATCAAAGACTCTGGTTAGCTACGTAGGTCGCAACTAGAATTGTATGCATATAATATTTTATAGTTTTAGAATTTTATAGTGACATGCCCATATTAATGGAAGAACACCACAGCTTGTGAATCATATCGCATGTGCTATATATGACATCATATGAGAATGATGAATGTATCTCTATGCATCATTATGTGAGCTCATACCGTTTCTACCTCTAGTGACTTGTAGTGCTATGTCATGAAGGGGAGGCTCGATGTCGCTACTTTAGCATGCTTGTCTGGGACGAAGATTGATATTGTCAAAAGGGACATGTCTAGGAAAGCGATCGAGACGAATTGGATTGGTATATACAACATAGGGAAGACATCTTATTGTCTCACCATGCCTTGTGACTCATTGGGATGCAAGCTTAGTCGCCATGAGCGCTTAGTATTGGGACTCTAAACTGCCTATTTTGAGAGATATGAAGTGTCAAACTAAGTGTGATACTAAGTGTCAAAGGTACATGCGAGATATTTTGTGATCCATTAGTTATGTGATGGCTTAACGGAACACCCTTACGTTTTTCGAAAAAATCTTGCGGAGGTCACACGCTCCATTTCCTATATGACCGTGAAGAGTAGGCCTTAAGACAGAAGGACATGCATGGATAGCCCTAATGGGAAAGTGGGAGATGTTGGCGAATGGGCTTAAATCCCATTGGGGTGCCCATTTTGGTCTGCCCCGCATATGGAGTAGGGACGTCACACACTCGGCACTTATGGCACCAGCTGCCCTTGTACTGGCCACGCCAACGGAGAAGGGCCATGACCATTCTCCCTTCATCTTCCTATTCCTCCACCTGTTGTAATAACCTGATTAAAATATTAAAAAATAAATATATAAATATATTTTCCCAAATAATGTAAGGAGAATAATATAATTTCTTACTTAGAGAAATTAAGAAATCGTTCATCGACCTTCTTCTTCTTCTTCCTTAGGGTGATTTAAAGGTAGGTTTTCTCTCAGGCCCAACCTAAATCTTTGAATTAATAAAGTTTATATGCATGTGTAGATGTTCATAGACATGTTTTCCCCAATTTTTAGTGTCTTCCTTTATAGTATTTTATGATCGAAGCATGATATGTCATTTTCTCGCCGGAACATAGTTTCTGCTCAAGATCCTGATCCTCACAGTAACCGCATCTCTGATCGTGGGCCCCCGATAGACCGCATTCTTAAAAGACTTTTTTTTAACTTTATGGTGTTTTCAGTGATGATCGCGGTTTTGTACCCGACCACGTCCTTATGATCGCGGCCCCTGTAGAGACCGCGTTCTGTCACAGATTTCTAGAACCCTAGTTTTTGTCCCAGCATGTTATATTGATGTGGTTAGAGTCTAAAAGCATGATTTTCATTTAAATATGTCATTTGAACAATTATATGATAAGGTAAATCATGGAAGATGATTAAATATCTTAAGTTTCTTTCTATGATCCATGTCTCTTATTGATCTCATGAACTATTCTTATCTCCATGTCTTCCAACATGTTACAAGAGTAGACTTAACCCAGTAACCTGTTGAAATTGTTTCATAGCATTGGTGCATCATCTCAACATGTTTTTGGAGATTTTGATCGGTGGTTTGATGATTAGATGTTTATATATATATATATATATATATATATATATATGATTGTTTCTATTTGAAGGTCTCACTCCGGTGACATTGATCTACCGCTACTGCTGGTTTTTGGTTCTCGCTCAAACCCAACTCTTGGTGGATGGTAGGCCCCTCCAATGAGTACTCCTCCTGTTGGTGAGAAACTTCTCCATCGAGGCCTCCATAAGTCTTGACGAGCTATGGATTGCCACATAGGCGCTTAGCAGGTTGTCTTCTAAAAGCCTTGAAAACACTTAGAATCTCGTCCTACTAGTAGAAGACGGAGCTTAACCGGCTTTTGAAATGACAGAATAGGATTATGTCCAAGTTTTGTTCAGTCTGTCTTGAACGCGGCCTGCCCAGAGACCGCATTAAGCTTTTATTTCATGAAGGTAGATGACCCAGAGACCGCGTTCATGTGAAACCCTATCCTTGTCGCTGTGTACATCCGGACTACGTTCTTATAGTCGTGGTGCCTGTCTAGACTGTGTTCAACTTGAATGAGTCTTTTATCCATGACCGTCTGTCTTTTGAACGCATCCATCAGTGAGACCATGTTCATCTTTATTGCGGCATCTAAAAAGACTGCGTTCATCCCAGATTGTTGGAACTCTTTTGGACATAACTAAATGATAGAATTATTTGAAAATTATTGAATGGGACTTCGGTCCAAAATGACCCCAATGCCTATGCATATAAGGGCCCTGTCTGGTCTTGAGAGGAGCGCCCAAATTGCTCATAACCGCAGGAGTCAAATGACTTATGATGTAGCATTGCATCTAAGCGAAATGTAAGATTGATCTAGATAATTTAAATGTTAAATGATTGATTGCTAAATGATTGATTGTATCAGTCCGAATGGGTATTCAATGAATGAATGGCCAAATCTTGGAAATGTTCTTGTGAATATCGTTCATTTGTACATTGTTATACCGTCTATTGTACATTGTCATATCCTTGAATGTTCTCTTATATCTTGTAATTCGAATTTCATTTATCTTATTGCCTTGAACTTAGTGAAATCTTGTCTTATAGCATGATTTGAATTTTCCGATTTACATAGAAAATTCAATTCATTGTTTCCACTGTTAAAATTCTAATTACTTAAATTCTGCCTGATAGAGAAGATGTAATTCCTACTGAGCTTTCGCTCACCTAGTGTTTTAATATTTTCAAGTAATTCAAATGAAGATAATCAAATTGATGGGGAAGGCCAAGAGTGATGAGAGTCACCAAGTCTGGAGATCTGATGTCTTTTATTTTATTTGAGTCTAGAAATTATGAGTCGTTGTATTAGAGTTTTGAGTGTTGTAATCAAGTTATAGTTATTGGAAGAACTAATTGCGAGTCTTATGTAATTTGGAGTTGATTAATAATAAGGTTGGCTATGCCATTTATTATGTGATATCCCTGTCTTACTTGTGGATGAATGGATGTCATTATGTTATTGCTTTGAAAGTTTTTGTTATAACTATCGTGCTCTGTATTCCGTAACAGGGCGTGACAATTTTGTGGTATTAGAGCCTAGGTTTTGTAAAGACCCTAGGTTTTAAGCATAGGATTAGAATGTCACGATTATTAGAACCTAAATTAGATTGGTATTTTATTGCTTACCGGTGAGATTGGGTAGAGCCTTGGGATAGATGTTAAATAAGTTAATAAAGTAATATTGAAAATAAGGTAATGAACTTTGTGATCGCTTTGCAGGACTTAGTTGTTAATCATGGTGGCGGAGCGAGCCCAATGGCGTGATATGCAACACACGGTTCAAGGGCTAACCCAAGCCCCCCAGCAGGTAGCACAGGGAGCTGCATATCATGGTGCTGGGGACCTCCGTAGGTGTTTTAGAGGTTTAAATCTTTCTAAGTTCAACAAATCTACTGATCTAGACAAGGTGGAGCATTGGGTAAAGAAGATGGTGAGGATCTTTAGGGTAATGTAATGCACCGATCAGGAGAAGGTTCTCCTGGCGACTTTCCAATTAGGGCAAGATGCTCGAGCATGGTGGGAGTCTATAGAAACTACTTTGCCTCGGGCGCAAGTCTCATGGGAGGAATTCATAGAGTATTTTAATGACAAGTTTTTCTCTGATAGAGTCCGAGAGCTTAATTAAGGCAACTGAGTTTGTAGATTTAAAACAAAGAGGTTTTTCTATGGTAGAGTATGATGCCAATTTGCAAGACTAGCCCACTATGCTCCTCATCTAGTATGTACGAAGAAGATGAAGGCAAAGCGATTTATAAATGGGTTACGACCCAGGTTCATTACCCAGCCAGCACCAATGGACATACAAACTTATGCTGAAATGGTAAAGAAGGCACAATTGTTAGAAGATGCTTTAGTCGTTGCTAAGTATATAAAGGGAAAGTTTGCAAAGAGGGAGTAGACTAGTGGCTCTGGAAACTCTAAATCTAGTATTGGGGAAGAGGCCTAGTGGTGGCCAAGGGTTTTCAAAAGATAAGAAGTGCAAAGACAACAACAAGCAGTTGGTTCCCGTGCCCCCATCATAAGAAAAATGCAAGCACTGTGACAAGGGAAATCATCAATCTAATGAGTGCTGAAGAATTATTGGCAAATGTCTCCATTGTAGGAGTCAAGACCACAAAATCTCTGATCATCCTTGGTGGATTGAAGCGTCAAGGGAGACTCCAAGCTTTGCTGGAATAGGAACCATCCATGGAAGGTGGAGTGGTTGAAGGTACACTTGTTATTAACTCTAGACCTGCATCTGTTCTATTCGATACTGGTGCCACACATTCCTTTATATCTAAGAAATTTGCTGCTAGTTCATCTTTGGAACCTGTTCCGATGAAATTTGGTTTAGTTATCACTACACCCTTAGGGCCACTTTGATAAAGGGGTGGGTTAGGGGTGGGTACACCACCCCAGGTGGCCCACCCCTAACCCACCCCGGGTGGCTTATTCCACCCTTTTGCTTGGAGTTAAAAAACCCAAGCTTATCCCTAACCGACCCCGGTTAAGAAAAAAAGAGCCAAATAAGAATAAGTCATCCCACCCTGGGTGGGTAACCCACCCTAACCGGGCTTACCCTTTTATCAAAGTGGCCCTTAGGGGCTGGAGCTAAGCTTAGATTATATTATCCTTCTAGTGAGGTTCTGGTTAATGGTCTTAATCTACCTGCCGATTTGATATGTATGGATATGGAAGGCTATGATGTGATCCTAGGAATAGAATGGTTATCTAAGCACGGTGCTAGTGCAATTTTCATGAGAAGTATGGTGACTTTTGAGAAGCACACCGAACTAACTTTTTCTAGAGTTAAGCATTCTAGACCATCGTATCTTATTTATGCTCTTTGAGCCCATAAGTTGTTGAAGAAGAGATGTGTTGCACTTTTGGCATCGGTGGTAGTGGTTAAGGAAGGAGCTAATATTGAAAATATCTCTATGGTGAGAGATTATCCAGATGTTTTTTCGAAAGAGTTACCTAGTCTTCCACCTGAAAGAAAGGTTCAATTCTCTATTGATTTGATCCCTAGAGCTACCCCGGTATCTAAGGCACCTTATAGATTGTCACCTGCAGAATTGAAAGAACTAAAGGAACAATTGATGGAATTATTGGTAAAGGGTTTTATTAGACCTAGCACATGTCCTTGGGGAGTGTCTGTTTTGTTTGTAAGGAAGAAGGATGGGTCTATGAAATTATATATTGATTATAAACAATTGAATCAGCTAACTGTTAAGAATAAGTATCCACTACCGCGGATTGATGAATTATTCTACTACAAGGAAAGGCGGGAATAGCGACGGAATTTTTCGACAAAAAATGATCCATCCAAAAATCCGTCTGTATTTTCGATGGATGAATGTTCATTGGAAATTCCATCAGAATTTTTGATGGATAAATATTCTATTGGAATATCCATCGGAAGTTCCGACGACATTTTCGGGGGAAACATATCTGTTGGAAACTCTCACGACTAAAGTAATATATACGTTTGAATTTTCGATGGAACTAAATTCCGTCAGAGTATCCATCAGAAAATTTTGACGGACTTTGTTCCCGTCGAAAATCCGTCGGAAATGATTTCATTTCCTTCCCACCTCCCATGCTGTTTCCTACCCTCCTGCTTGACTCTCTCACTCTCTCTCGCGATTGTCTCCCTCTCCCTCTCTCGAAGGTGGAACTTGGCTCGACGACGTCTCCCCCCCTCTCTCTCTTTGACGAGTGGCGAGTGGCGGTGGCGGCTCCCTCTGGTAGGTCACCCTCACTCTCACCCTCTCCCCCTCTCTCTCTAACACATGCATTCACTCACAGAGGGGGAGGGGCCGATCCCCTCTATCTCCCTCTCCCTCACTCTGTCTCCCCTCTCTAACTCTCTCTCTAACACATGCACTCACAGAGATGGAGGGGCCGAGACCCTCTATCTCCCTCTCCCTCTCTTTCTCTAACACATACATGCACTCATAGAGGGGGAGGGGCCGATCCCCCCTATCTCCCTCTCCCTCACTCTATCTCCCCTCTCTAACTCTCTCTCTCTAACACACGCACTCACATAGATGGAGGGGCCGAGCCCCTCTATCTCCCTCTCCCTCTCTTTCTCTAACACACACATGCACTCATAGAGGGGGAGGGGCAGATCCCCTCTGTCTCCCTCTCCCTTACTCTGTCTCCCCTCTCTAACTGTCTCTCTAACACATGCACTCATAGAGATGGAGAGGCTGAGGACCTCTATCTCCCTCTCTTACTCTCTCTCTCTCACTATCACACACACGCACACAGTGAGGGGCAAGGCCCCCCTCCCATTCATTCACCCTCTCTCTGTCTCTGTCTCACAGTGACGAAATTTTCGTTCAAGGCTATTAGCGTCGGGGATGGCAATGGGCTTCGTTCTATCTTTTTTGAAGAATTTCTGTCAATAAATGGTCAGCAAAATATATATTTAAAATTATATTATTTAATTTTAATTTGTTTAATCTGATTTAAATTTATTATTTATTATTATTATTATTATGTGTGTTTAAATTTATTATTTATTAGATAAGACAGAGAAGGGAGAGGGAGGGGGTGGGGTGAGTTGGGGTGGCCTTCTGCCGTTCGGTGTGTGTGTGTGCACTAGTGAGAGAGAGAGAGAGAGAGAGATCAGATATGGGGGGGTGGGGGAGGAGAGGGGGTCCGGTGTGGGAGGGGAGGGGGCTTCAGGAGAGAGAGGGGGGTACGGTGGGGAGGGCGGGGGGGGGGATCGGGAGAGGGAGGGGGCACATTGGGGAGGAGAGTGGGTTCGGGAGAGGGAGGGGGGCACAATGGGAAGGGGAGGGGAGGGCGTCGTTGGGGGAGGGGGGTCCATCGGGTTCCTCAGTGGTGAGCAGCGAGGGGAGGGGGCTTGGTTGGGGAGGGGAGGGTGGGGGGGTCGGTTGGGGACGGGAGTGGGGAACGGTGGGGAGGGTGTAGACATGCCAAAATTGATGCTATGTTGATCAAAACTCATGTCACCATGTAATGCCCCAAAGTGAACTTCAATATTTCCATAATACGAAGTTTTTCTAATTTTTGCATGTTTTTTACGAATTTTCTTGGCATTTTTATAATTAACGACTTTATCTGGGACGTGCTTTAGTTAACGGCCTTATCTTAGGCGCGTTTTAAAGAAAGGACGGCTGGTGTCGAGGGCGTCAATTTCTGGTATTTTACGAGCCCCACCCAAATTGGAAAATAAGAATTAACGTCCTTCCTTAGGGCGTGTTTTTGATTAACGCCTTTCTCTCAGGCGTTATTTTACAATTTTCAAATGAGGAAGGTTTTTATTACTAAAATTGAATCCAGGAATTGACGCCTTTGTCCCAGTCGTGTTTTGAATTAACGCCTTGAATCGGGTCGTCAATTTTAATTAACGCCCTTCTGGGGGACGTCTCTCACCCTTCCGTATCCGGTTTGAACACAGCTTTCCTGGAGAGTTCCCTACCTTGATTAATCACCTTGCTCGATTGGAGAACTAGAGTCCTTGCCATTAATGATCATTGCCTGTTCTTATCCCATTAGAATACGGTTTTACACCCTATAATTAGCCCTCTGGGTTGAGCTCGCAAAAGGTTGGATGCGGGAAGGAGGAGTTAGAGAGGAGAAAACCATAGTTTCTCTCCTTCCTTGTGAAGTCTTCTGCTCTCCCTACGGTCATCCTCTTCCTCCTGCTGCCAACATCCGTGTGGTTCCCTTTACTGTTGTCAGGAACAGGGGGGAGTTCGTCTTATTGTCATCTCATCACATATTTTTACTTGCATTAGCTTTGCATCTTCTCCCTTCCCTAATTCTATTAGGGGCTTTAAAATAATTAAAAGGTGCACACTTTATGCTTCACTTTCATCATCCGATTGTTCTTTTGAATTGATACTAGACTCACGTTTGGCTAATCCCATCTTCTTTTTGTTTGTTCTTTGTTTAAAGGGTAATCAAGAGGAAAACCCCCTTCATCGGTCGGCCGGTAGAAGGAGGAGGAAGGAATCTACATCCATCCCGCATCTTCATCTTCATCAGGTATTCGCGATCATCTTCTTTCTTCTTGAGGTAACCCCTCTGGCGATCACACTCCTTATTAGCACCACGTGCTCCCTCACACTCCCTTTTTATCATTCTCTCCATTCTTCATCTTATTATTATTTTTATCTTAAAAGTGGATTTTTCATAATCTACAAATTGGCGATCACGGTGGGACTACCACTATTTTTTTGTTGATTACCCCTTTCCTATTGGCACCCACGTGTGCCCTTTCCCATTGGCACCCACGTGTGCCCTTTCCCTTTGGTACCCACGGTACCCCTCCCTTGTGCCCTACGGACACCCTCCACTGTGCACACTGCTCACTCCGGGATCAGCCAGTCCAGTGATTTTCCTAAATTAACGCCTTCTATAAAGGCACTTTTTGAGTTAACGCCTTGATCCAGGGCATCCTTTTTCTGTTTAACACCTTCTGCCAAGGCGTCTTTCATCGCGTCTCTTGGTTTTTTACTCTATCTGTGAATTCACGCCCTTCTCTCCGGGCGTCCTTTTATTGATTAGCACCTTACATCAAGGCGTGTTTTTATTTTGATCGTGTGCACCACTCACATTTGACGCCCTCTGTCAGAGGCGTCCTTTTCACATATAGCGCCTCACACTAAGGCGCGGTTTTGCACTGTCTGTGAGCGCCTCCCAGTGATTCACGACAACCGCGCTGTCGTCTCTTCCATTAGTAGCGACTGCTTCAGAGTCGTCTCTTTCCTCTGCGTTCACAGAGACTTGCTTCCTATGTTTGTTCATGCGGGATTGATTCTTACATTCATCATTTGATTATATTGGTGTGATTTGCTTATATTATTCTGCATCTTGTGGCATTGGGTTGAGAGACCTCCTCTCTCTACACTAGGATTCCACACACCTCTCTTGGAATCGGGATAACCCTCCATTGAGCATTCCGTCTCTTTGGACCGAAAATCCATTTTCCAAGACCTCCGTAAGTCCCCGCACCCGTGGATTCCCTCACGGACGTCGGGCTAGTTGTACCTTGAGGTACCCGGAGTTTAGATAGCCCACCGTTGGTGAGGAGAGAGAAAGAACTTAGTTAACCCGGATATCACAACCGAAACCCACAACTAAGTTCTACACTACAAAGAGAGAGGATTGTACATCAATTTAATTCACTCTAATCTCAGACTTGAATCTAAAAGCTTGCGTTCATTACAACTTGTTTGCATAACTTGATTGGATTGAGTGATTACTGCAATTATAATTCCTCCAAAATACGCTTCTCTGCTTAAACATGCAACTCCGTTCAGGTAAGATTATCAACATGGCAAGCTACGGGTACACCTACGATGATGTGGAAGAGAATATTTTTGATCAATCTTATGAGGCACCCCTCCAAGATTCCATCTATCATGAGGGAAACCACCCTTCATCTCAGGTTCATTATTCTCAAATTCATGTGGTTGACACCACAACTCACGAGGTTGAACCCTCTTCTCAAGCTTTACCATCCAATCAGAACACGTCGGGGAACACCTCCCCTTCTTTCAACGTCAATGATTTAATTCATGCATTATCTCAATTGGACGATTCCCAGCTGCAGGTAGTTCAAGCCGCTTTGAAAGGGAAATCTATTCCCTCTTCATCTTCCAATACCCCTCTGGCCGCGAGTGGCCATCACGTTGTTAATGACCAGGCGGTCTTGCACAAACCCCCCTCTTGTCCACCAACGCCCGGTGCGGCCATGCCGGCCCAACAGGCAAGTTATTCCGCGGCTAGGCCCCAATTCTTTCAACCTCCCCAAATTCTAAGGACGCCTATGCCAAATACCTTGATGGGGACATCGATTACCCCTTCACATGGTCCTGCTGCTCGCCATTTTGTTCGCCATCATTTTCTGAGTATAGCCATGTAGTTTTCTCATTTTTTTCTTGAGTCTTATCTATGTAATTTTCTCTTTATTGAGTCAAGTACCTAAGTAGGTAATGTCATCTACCTAAGTCCAAGGTCGCATTAAGTGGTTTAATAGGATAGTGGGTTAGTAGGCCTTAAGGGGCCACTTCTTTGGGCCTGGCCCATGGGCGCCCCATTCTCCACCCCTTGGTCTTCTGTCATTAGTCCATTTTCCAGGGACTTCTATGTAATTGGGGTTTCCCTATAAATAGGGCCCCAAGCCACCATTTTGAGGTAATTGATGAATGAATGAAAACTTGAAATCCACTTGAATCCCTTTGAGTCTATTTCTCTCTCTCTCTCTCCCTCTCTAATTCTCTCTCCCTCCCTCCTTGGGGCAAACCCCCTCTTTCTCCTCCCCCCTCTCTCTCTAGTTCGAAATTCCCTTCTCTCCTCACCCCTTGCCACCTAGGCAAGTCCCTTCAACTCCCAAGGCCCCATTATTTCTCTCCATTAACTTTTCCATCTCCCCAAGCACCCTTTCACCTTCCCAAGGCATCCCTCCCCCTTCCCAAGCATTACTCCACCTCCCAAGAGGTCTCTTTCCCTCCCCAAGACACCCATTACCATCCCAAAGTCGTCCACCCCCTTCCCCTCCCTCCTAGGGTCGACCCCCTCAACCCCTCTCCACCTCCATTGCCTTGGCCGGCCACCCCTCACCCCCCCCTTGACCTAGTGGCAGCCAGCCATTTCCACCACCACTCCCTGCTAGCTCCGCCCTCCTCTCCACCTCCACTACCACCCATTCCATCCCCCAACAGCTCCCATCCCCACATAGACACCTCTCCACCAGCTATACCCTCCAAGGAGACCATCCTCCCCCAAAGAGTCACTTCAGCTTTTGTGCAGGGTCGACCTGCAGACAAGCCCCTGATTGCAGCGACGACCACGACAACATCTTGAGGCTTATTGGTCCGTGGCCTATATTTATGGAAAAGCCTCCCTGTCCTCTTCACAGGAGAGGTGGAATCACTCCATTCCGAGTTCGTGGCCGCCCGTGAGAGCTGCTCTACCCCGACTGCGCCAGACACCACCTGCAGAAAGCCTGAGCCCGATTGGAAGCTGTTTCGCGACCAACGGCGAAGGAATCAGGATGAAGTCTCTTCTTCAAAATTCTTCCTCCATCTGTCCACGACCAGACGCAAGAAACGGAATGACATTCGGTATCCAGGAGCCAGAGTTACAAATTTTATCCCTCTATCACGCGGACCTTCCCCCTGCAGTCTACAGCGACCAGTGCCTACTCTTCAGGGCCCACCGATAGTCCACGGCCTCGGATCGAAGCCCCATCGACTCCATATGAAAGCTACCTCGACCACGGAGACGAAACCAATGATTTCGTGCCATTCGGAGTTCGGGATCGCCTGTGACAGCATCTACAACCTACTTCTACAGAACAGGTCTGGCCAGAGACCACACCAGCTGTCCCGGATCAGTTGCCAGTGCCGCCAGTCCCTGCCTCCAAAGGCCGCCCCAAAATTCAGACAACACCGGCTTCAAGTTAGGAAGCATTGCGAGGTGGTTTTGCTCAATTTGGAGTCCGGACGAGCCCGGGACAGAGCCAACAACGGCACCCTGTCCAGCAGTCCAGATTGCAGCTGAACCCTCATTGATTTCCTTTCTACCATTTCGGTCCGTCCTCCCATCCCTGCCTGGCCGGATTACCGCCCCACACTGCGTGGTGGTAGTGTTTGTTTGTAATTAACCAATTCCCACCCCCGAGATCACCCTCCTGCGCGAGGTGTAGTAATTGTACTCTTGAACAGGTTTTGAAGCTTCACCGGCGCAGTGTGCGGGGAGCACACTTCCCCGCTCGCCCTCGTCTCCGACCGGGACCGGCGTCTTCACGCCGATCAGGTGAGCTCCTGACCACTCTTCGCTGCTGGTTATTACCATTGCTAGCTTAGTATCGCTCTTAGTTGCCCGTCGGAAGTGAGACGAGCGACCGACCCGCAATTCAATCAATTCTTGTGTTCCCTGCGGGGCAAGTTGAGAGAGAGCCATTGCATCCCACGCCCTCGGCGTGCCGGCCGCCCTTGAAATCGGGCATCCCTGGCCCATTGGGGTCCCTTCATAGCTAGCCAAACCCTTGGGACCTTGAGGTCCAACCCCCGGACCCTCACCGCGATTGTCGGTCCTCCTTCGGACCCGAGTGTGCCTACGCGAGTGAGTCCGCTAGTGTGACGTTGCCGAACTCGTGTGTTGCTTGCTATCCTAGGTCCAAGGGAGTCGCATCACATCAAATTAGTATCATTGTCCTCCGCTGCATATTGTGTCACATCAAGTGGTATCAGAGCAAGTTTTAGACTTGTCTCTACGAGTCTAGTCCTTGGGCATTATCATTTGAGTCTCCCTTGCATCATGGTTTCCATCACTCCATTGCATGACCACCCTAGGGAGATGTCCCAAATATCCATGGACCGATTTGACACTCTCACCAACAAGATTCATAACTATCTTGATACCCTCACCACCCGACTTGACCGGCTTGAATCAAAAAGGAACCACGACCCTAGAGCTTGGTCACCTCGGGATGAATTTAGATGGGAAACCAAAGGACCCATAGACTCATTGGAAGAGATGAGGAGTGAGATTAGAAAGATCTTCACTCCCCAACCTACCCACTCCCACCTTGTGAATCATCACTCGAGGAGCACTCCCACTCCCCCTTCCCCTCCCAGTCAACCCAAGACCTCCCTTAGGGTCCAAACTCCACCACCCCAAATAATTCCAACTTGCACCACCCCATCGCCAAAAGGCCTTCCCACTCCCTTGGAGAGCAAGACCCACACACCACAAAGGAATGAGATTGAAGTTGAGGAATATGAGGCCTCCCCCGATTGGGAAGAAGAGTATGAATCACACTATCATGGGTTAGGCCAAGAAGTTCCCATCCCAAGTGGAGGAAGCATCATGGCTCACTCCACCCTCACCATTCCAACCCGTGTGGTCCCCATGTCCACTCCACCTAGGCCCATGATGGCCACCACCACCCCGCCCAAAACTCTCCCACAAACCCACACTCCACAAACTTCCTTGGTCCCCAAAACCACCCCTCCCTCTTCCCCTAAAAGAGACACCCCCCCTAAAACCAACCAACCCAATCCTCCTCAACCCATCCATCTTCCACTACCAATCCCTATCCAACCCCAACCTAGGCCTCCACTTCTCCCCTTACCGATCCCAAACCAAGTTCCCCTTTACCTCCCACCTCGGGGGTACCACACACCTATCCTCACCACCACACCCTCACGGGACCATCTCACCTCCTTGATAGAGGAAGACATGATTCCCATACCCGACCCCATAAAAGTGAACACACCAACCCCCGCCATAGAGATCACCCATGTCTAGGAAGAAGAAGGAACTTCACATGGTGGTCTTAACCTTACACCACCCTCCTTAATAGGGAGCGAGCTTATCTTAGGAGAACCCCTTTCACGTTGGCTAAAGGAGAACCCATTTGGAGATCTCATGGTCCATGCTTACCCACCCATGGAGCAAAACCTTCCTATAGTACCCTTATCCACCTATCACACCACAATCCAATCATCCTATCAGGTGGAAACATTAGGGGATTTTCTTGAGGGTCTAACTTGGCAAATGAAGCTAACTGGCATGTTGACCACTGTAGCCGAACAACCTAGGAGTCTTAACCTCCTACATCTATGTGTCGGGTCCATCTCTTCCATTTATACTATGGGTTGCTACACTAGCGACCTTCTTTTATCCCTCCCCATTCCCGAAGAGCCCGATGCTATCCGCGAATTGGAGTTACTTATTTCGGGTAGGATGCCAAGCCCTCCAATCATGACCAACCAACCCTCCTCGAACTTCGGTTCAATTACTACATTTGAGGAGGAGGACTCACCATTTGGAGACCTTGAGGTGAAACAATACCTCACCCTTGGTAACACATTCCATGACCCCTTTGATCCCACCCTATGGAAGACAATGAACCCATGGGACCTGACCGCCCTACCCACCACCCACTCCCTCCTACCCTCACCAACCATGCTAGAACCAACACACCTCGTCCTAGACCCAGTCCACACCAAAGGAACCATGACCATGGGCAGTATACACCTAGGGAACAAGGTAGTGCCCCACCCCATGATGCATACCTACTATGATCCCTTCGACCCTTACAAATGGGAGCTTAAAGGTCACCCCATACCCACACACATGGTCATCATCTCTAGGAGAAGAAAGCACCCATCTTGGCATGTCACATCATTCGACAAGGGTCATGAGTCCAGCCCTCCCATGCATGTCACGCACAGTTTAGGCTCAATGCATAACTGGCCTACATTTGGTTGTGCTGGCCCACCCACATTCTTCATAGCCCTTACACTTGAATGGAGCACACATGGATGTCCGGGTCCCCCGGTAATTCTCACAGCCATACACGATAGATCCACCTATGGTTTCCCAGGCCCCCCTGAGTCCACAAGATGCCTCATCACATCCATGAATGATAGGTCTATGTACGGTTGCCCCGGTCCCCCTCTGCATACCACATACTTCCCACCCCCACCGCACCTTCACTCAAAGCATTCTCATTCAAGCAAGCATCCAAATATGGGTAGTGACGATCATAATGAGCGGGCTATAACTCAAGGGTGGCACTTTGAAATCCAAGGAGGTAACCTCGCGATGGTGGCATTGGAACGACTCTATCTTTGGGCCACCTCCAAATCGAGGGCACGAGGACTTGGACCTTTCATGTTCCAAGCGACTTTGGCCAACCTGGCTTATGGATTAGATTTACTAATGGGCTATGGGATATACCCCAATTCTCATGCGGCTGACCGGCACCCTATATGGGCACCGCGGTGAATCCCAGTGAGTACTTTGAGCCTATAACTTCCTTTAAGAGGGACACCCCGGAGAGCTTCCACCAAATAGCCTTGAGAGCCCGACGTGTACACAGAGGGGCAATACTATGCAAGCAGGGTTCCACCGCCAGCATGAGGGTGTGTCCGGGCCACCTTGAGAGGATGAAGAGTCGTCCCCTGGACGCAGGTGCAGGTTGGGTTTGGAGATTGCAGGTCACCCTGAGCTGCTTCCTCGGTGGGCCCTTACTCGACGGAGTCGAGTTCTCCGCACCCCGGGAGTATGATGGGGACATCGCTTACCCCTTCACATGGTCCTGCTGCTCGCCATTTTGTTCGCCATCATTTTCTGAGTATAGCCATGTAGTTTTCTCATTTTTTTCTTGAGTCTTATCTATGTAATTTTCTCTTTATTGAGTCAAGTACCTAAGTAGGTAATGTCATCTACCTAAGTCCAAGGTCGCATTAAGTGGTTTAATAGGATAGTGGGTTAGTAGGCCTTAAGGGGCAACTTCTTTGGGCTTGGCCCATGGACGCCCCATTCCCCACCCCTTGGTCTTCTGTCATTAGTCCATTTTCTAGGGACTTCTATGTAATTGGGGTTTCCCTATAAATAGGGCCCCAAGCCACCTTTTTGAGGTAATTGATGAATGAATGAAAACTTGAAATCCACTTGAATCCCTTTGAGTCTATTTCTCTCTCTCTCTCCGTCTCTAATTCTCTCTCCCTCCCTCCTTGGGACGAACCCCCTCTCTCTCCTCCCCCCCCTCTCTCTCTAGTTCGAAATTCCCTTCTCTCCTCACCCCTTGCCACCTCACTTGCCACCTAGGCAAGTCCCTTCAACTCCCAAGGCCCCATTATTTCTCTCCATTAACTTTTCCATCTCCCCAAGCACCCTTTCACCTTCCCAAGGCATCCCTCCCCCTTCCCAAGCATTACTCCACCTCCCAAGAGGTCTCTTCCCCTCCCCAAGACACCCATTACCATCCCAAAGTCGTCCACCCCCTTCCCCTCCCTCCTAGGGTCGACCCCCTCAACCCCTCTCCACCTCCATTGCCTTGGCCGGCCACCCCTCACCCCCCCCCCTTGACCTAGTGGCAGCCAGCCATTTCCACCACCACTCCCTGCTAGCTCCGCCCTCCTCTCCACCTCCACTACCACCCATTCCATCCCCCAACAGCTCCCATCCCCACATAGACACCTCTCCACCAGCTATACCCTCCAAGAAGACCATCCTCCCCCAAAGAGTCACTTCAGCTTTTGTGCAGGGTCGACCTGCAGACAAGCCCCTGATTGCAGCGACGACCACGACAACATCTTGAGGCTTCTTGGTGCGTGGCCTATATTTATGGAAAGGCCTCCCTGTCCTCTTCACAGGTGAGGTGGAATCACTCCATTCCGAGTTCGTGGCCGCCCGTGAGAGCTGCTCTACCCCGACTGCGCCAGACACCACCTGCAGAAAGCCTGAGCCCGATTGGAAGCTGCTTCGCGACCAACGGCGAAAGAATCAGGCTGAAGTATCTTCTTCAAAATTCTTCCTCCATCGGTCCACGACCAGACGCAAGAAACGGAACGACATTCGGCATCCAGGAGCTAGAGTTACAAATTTTATCCCTCTGTCGCGCGGACCTGCCCCCTGCAGTCTGCAGCGACCAGTGCCTACTCTTCAGGGCACACCGACAGTCCACGGCCTCGGATCGCAGCCCCATCAACTCCATCTTAAAGCTACCTCGACCACGGAGACGACACCGCTGATTTCGTTCCATTCGGAGTTCGGGATCACCCGTGACAGCATCTGCAACCTACTTCTACAGAACAGGTCCGGCCAGAGACCACACCAGCTGTCCCGGATCAGTTGCCAGTGCCGCTAGTCCCTGCCTCCAAAGGCCTCCCCAAAATTCAGACAACACCGGCTTCAAGT
Source organism: Amorphophallus konjac (assembly GCA_022559845.1). Taxonomy (NCBI): domain Eukaryota; kingdom Viridiplantae; phylum Streptophyta; class Magnoliopsida; order Alismatales; family Araceae; genus Amorphophallus; species Amorphophallus konjac. Next base: position 158,958,086 of record CM040129.1, on the reverse strand, counting down.
CAGGAAGCATTGCGAGGTGGTTTCGCTCAATTTGGAGTCCGGACGAGCCCGGGATAGAGCCAACAACGGCACCCTGTCCAGCAGTCCAGATTGCAGCTGAACCCTCATTGATTTCCTTTCTACCATTTCGGTCCGTGGCCGGCTTACCGCCCCACCCTGCGTGGTGGTAGTGTTTGTTTGTAATTAACCAATTCCCACCCGCGAGATCACCCTCCTGCGCGAGGTGTAGTAATTGTACTCTTGAACAGGTTTTGAAGCTTCACCGGCGCAGTGTGCGGGGAGCACACTTCCCCGCTCGCCCTCGTCTCCGACCGGGACCGGCGTCTTCATGCCGATCAGGTGAGCTCCTGGCCACTCTTCGCTGCTGGTTATTACCATTGCTAGCTTAGTATCGCTCTTAGTTGCCCGTCGGAAGTGAGACGAGCGACCGACCCGTAATTCAATCAATTCTTGTGTTCGCCACGGGGCAAGTTGAGAGAGAGCCATTGCATCCCACGCCCTCGGCGTGCCGGCCGCCCTTGAAATCGGGCATCCCTGGCCCATTGGGGTCCCTTCCTAGCTAGCCAAACCCTTGGGACCTTGAGGTCCAACCCCCGGACCCTCACCGCCATTGTCGGTCCTCCTTCGGACCCGAGTGTGCCTACGCGACTGAGTCCGCTAGTGTGACGTTGCCGAACTCGTGTGTTGCTTGCTATCCTAGGTCCAAGGGAGTCGCGTCACATCAAATTAGTATCATTGTCCTCCGCTGCATATTGTGTCACATCATACCTTCATTCCAAATTCGGCCCCGGTCGAGTCAGACACTAATGCTTTGCTCCTTCAGAAATTGGCTAGCATGGAAGAACAACTCAACAAGGTTACTGCTGCCAAGAATGCTCCAGAGATTTCTCTGCCTACATTGCCAGTTTTTCACTTACCACCTTCTGAGATGCCGAATTTTCGGCGATACAATGGAACTGGCAATCCATTTATTCACTTGAAGGATTTCATGTATGAGACCTCTTTTTGGCAAGGCAACAAAGCCTCACTGGCTTATTTTTTTAGAAGATCCCTAGAGGGGCCAGCCCTCGAGTGGTTCTATTCCTTGGATCCGACAGATGCCAACAATTTTGATGCAGTTCAAAGGAAATTCTTGCAGAAGTATAGGGACCGGGTTGGACCCTCTCTATCTGTTACAGACCTGGTTGCAGAGAAAATGAAGCCCGAGGAGGACTTCATCATATTTGCTGATAGATGGCGATCAATGGCCGAGAAATTGAAAGATACTTTGTCAGAACCAGAGCAGGTTAAAATGATTATTTCAAATGCAACCCCTCAGTTCCGGCATATATTAGCCATGAACAGATTGACCACCATGGAGGAGCTCTATGAAAGAGCTCGATATATTCAAACTCAGATGAAGGATTTGCCCATCATGGGCATGTTCGAACCGAAACCACGGTTGGTCAAGAAAAATACAAATGTCAACAATAGCGGGCCCACGACTGAGGGCACCGTCATCAATGAGCAAGTTGGCGCGGTCGGCAACCCCACACCTTTTCGCCAATCTAACCCACGACCTCCGCCACCTCCACAACAAAACACCCTCTTCCACTCACCCCCACAACACCAATTCGCTCCTCAACCTTCCCTTGCTCCTCCACAAAACCAAACGCCACATGCAGACCCCTCAGCTCCGCAACAGTACCACCAAGTACCGCCACCCACCAACTATGGCCCGCAACAACAACAGCAAAGGAGACCACTTGGCCCCAAAAGGTCCCATTATCCGCCATTGCCAGAAAGTCTCCCAGATATATTTAATGCCCTGATGGCTGCTAATCTACTCATGCTACCAAAAGAAAGGACAGCGTGGCCCGCTAATGTTGACACGTCCCGCTATTGTGCTTTCCACCGCTCCCCTGGTCACAATATTGACCATTGCTTTCACTTCAAGGACTACATCTATGATTTAAATGACCAGGGTGGCATTAATTGGGACGAGATGAGACAGTTCATCGCTGCTATGAAAGTAAGAAGGCCTCCTCGGCAACAACAGGCTCAGCAGCCGCAGCAACCAGCTCCACCAGTACAACAGCAAGCTCCAGCACCTCAGCAAGATATGGGGATTGTCCACAACCCATTGCCGGAGCACCAAGCAAATCAGCATGTGAACCCAGTCACATCTCTCCATGAAGTAGAGAGAGGGCAGGGATGGCACGAAGAAAACGCCTCTGTCGGGGCATTCAATCATAATTCAAATCAACCTCCGCGCCTTTTGCGCACACTTCCTTCTTCTTCTACCCCTCAATTAGGTCGCCCCCTTTTGCGCCCCGTTTACCCATCTGTCCCCACTAATTCCTCATCCTTGCCAACCCGATCTCTCCTTACCTGTCCACCACGACCACAGCCTCCGACGCAGCAAACTCCATCATTCGCCACCAATCCTTCTAGGCCACTCCTCATTCGCCCGTCACCAGCACCGGTTACATCCACTACCATCACTCCTCCGCCGGCAAGGACACCTCCACCATCAGCTCAGCCGCCATTTATACCCCGAACCCTCCTTGTTCAATCCGCTAGCACTTTCCACACTCGGGCACCCCTTCCTACCCCTACGCCTCCTACGGGGGCTGCCTTGTCGAATTCCTCACCGATTTCTTCTTCAAACACTCCTCCACCAATTTTCAATGCTAACACCCCTTCTTCTTCCAATCCTCCCTCCATCCTTGCCCCGACAGAGGCGTGTCGAACCATGGCACCGCTCCGCAGTGGATGGATGTTCCAGCGCATCTTTCCCCAGAGAGAGCAGGAGCCCGCACAGGGGCCAAATGAACAAGAACAGGAGCAAGAGTCCGTGCTAGGCACTTAATATGATTTACTGAAGCATCTTGACCGAACTCCAGCAAGAATCTCTATTCTAGAATTGATTAAGAGGTCAACCACTCATCAATTGGCTTTAAAGGAATATTTACAGAAAGTTATGGTCAATGAGGACATACCTGCCGAGCAGATAACCACAGTCTTGACGCCCGCTAGCAGTCAGCCAGCAATTACTTTTTATGAACATGAACTGGCACCTCAACCGGCAAGAAAGTATGCTTTATGCATCACAGTGGATATCAATAAGGTGGCAGTAAAACAATGTTTGGTGGACACTGGGACATCCATCAATGTATTGCCGCCCACCACTTTGAAGATGTGCGGCATTCCAGAAAATCAGATTCGGTCATCTACCATAACAGTCACAGCATACGACAATACTAAGAAACCTCCTTTGGGCATGATAACATTAAAGGTTAGTTTGGGTCCAACAACAATCACAGTCGATTTTCACATTTTGGATATGGATCCAACATTCAATGGCATCTTGGGTCGCCCCTATATTCAACAGTTAGATGCAGTGCCCTCTACAAATCATCAATGCCTCAAGTTTCCACACAAGGGCCGCATTATCAAAGTGACTAGCATGCCGATCCTGCCTGATGAAGACATACACCTAGCAACGTCAGTTCGTTCTATTTGGCCTTCCAACAAACCATTGCTATCAGTGCTGGATATCCCTCACCCACGGCCGATGCCACCCGAGATAGTTACAACAGTTGGCATGACACCCCTAACTTCCAAGGGGAAGAAGAAGAAGAACACAATGAACACCCCGGGATGGAATATTTTGACGAAGATGGGGTACCAGGTCGGCAAAGGCCTGGGTGTAAATTGTCAGGGCAAAACTAGGGCTGTCAAGTCACAGAAATTGATTGCACGAGGCGGTCTAGGCTACAAAGGGCTGAGCAAAGATGAAAATGAACCATGGGCAGTCATGACATCCACTCTGAAGACGGATCGCCAACCGCTTACATGGACATTACAGACATATTTTATTAAAGGTGGCGTCCAAAATAATGAGCAGACTACAATAATCACTTCCATGTTAGACTGTCAAGATGTTCATGCTAGACAGTTTGCTCGACATATTGCTCCACTGGTTACATACAAAGCCCTGGAATATCTAAGGCCTGATAAGAGAAGGAAATGGATGATCCAGAGTGTGACTGGTATAGATGGTTTGATATGAATGACATCACTATTGCCTTAAGCCGTCTCTTCATGTCGACAGATCCGGAATGGCCGCCACTGATCCACGACTTGATTGAAAAGCCTGTTGTGATAACAGACAAGAGGCAGCTACTGAGTGATTATACAGACACTGGAGAGCCTGGTGTACCATATGAAGAAGGATTTACAATAGACAGGCTGTGGGCCGGCCTTTTCTCTCTCACTTCTATGCATCCGTCTCTTCTTGCTTCTCTGCATTCTCAATTGTTTTCTCACGTGCCGAGACCGCCTCCGATCATGATCAGCTTTTCTCCAAATTCAATGCAAGTCTCTCTTTCAATTCCTCCCTTGCTCCTCGAGCAATTTTCCAAACTCTCCATCACACCCCCGCGTGGGTCGTCTTTGATTCAATCTTTCTCCAATCTTCCAATCTCCACCCCTCCTTCTATTCTCCCTTCACACTGCTTTCTTCTTGAAAAAGAAAATAAAAATGAAGAGAAAAATAAAGAAGAAAAAAAATGCCAGAATTCCAACTTTTCAATCCTCCATCTCTGTTGAGGAGACCTCTTATCTCCTTTCTGAGTGTGTCCCGACCCAGGGGCCGCTCTTTCAGGATTCATTGATAAACCTTTTCCACCCCTCCTGCGAGGGGTCCTCATCTGTATCCCTTCTTGTATCCACTTTTTCACCCCCTCCATGTTCTTCTTCTAATAATCAAGCTAGTTGCTCTTCTTCTTCTAATAATAAAATCCATGGGGTAGTTTCACATAGGAAATCCAAGGGTAAGCAGATTCCCCGTAGATTCTTGTTAGAATTGGCTAGAAGATGTCGGGCATGCTCAACCCTCCCTGAATTTCTAGACAATCCAATTATCCTGCCAGAGTTAGAATATGAGGGTACTTGTGCTTCTTATGAGGGTCTTGGTGTCTATGAGATTATGAATGATGAAGACCCTATTGAAGAGGGGGATGAAAGTTATGAAGAATATGAGGACGAGGCTGATGCCCTTGCTAGTGGCATGAGAAGATTTGACGAACCATCAGCCTCAGTAGAAGAGCCTACCAAAGAAATAAATTTGGGTACGGAAGAAGACCCTAGGATTGTCCTCATCAGCAAGAATTTGCCGCCTGCCGAAGAGGAGGCGCTTATTTTGGTACTTCAAGAATACAAGGACACGTTTGTGTGGAGTTATGAAGATATGCCTGGATTAGACCCTGCGCTCGTTGAACATCGGCTTACACTTAAGCCAGGGTCTGTCCCGATCAAACAACGGTTGAGACGTTTCCACCCTAACATGGCTTTAAAGATGAAAGAAGAGGTCGACAAGCTTCATAAGGCTAGATTTGTTAGAGTTATCCTCTATCCGAATTGGGTGGCTAACATCGCCCCGGTCATGAAAAAAGATGGAAAGGTTCGGATTTGTATAGACTTTCGGGACCTCAACCGTGCGTGTCCTAAAGATGACTTCCCCCTCCCTCATATTGATGTTTTGATTGATAATACGGCAGGATTTGAGACTCTCTCCTTCATGGATGGTTTTTCGGGTTATAATCAAATTCGCTTGGCTGAAGAAGACCAAGAGAAAATATCGTTCACTACACCATGGGGTACATATTGCTATGTGGTCATGCCTTTTGGACTCAAGAATGCTGGAGCCACCTATCAGAGGGCTATGATGGAAATTTTTCATGATATGATTCATATTTATATTGAGGTGTATGTGGATGATCTGGTAGTAAAATCAAGAACAAGGATTGAGCATCCTGGGGTTTTAGCTAAAGTCTTGCAAAGATCACGAGAATATCAGTTGAAAATGAACCCCAAAAAGTGTGTATTTGGTGTTTCATCAGGGAAGTTGCTTGGATTTATTGTCAGCAAAAGAGGAATTGAAGTTGATCCCAATAAGGCAAAGGCCATCAGAGATATGCCTCCTCCCAAGAATTTGAAGGAAGTTCGAGGATTAATCGGGAGGTTGCAATTTATTCGCCGCTTCGTCTCCCAGCACTCACAAAGATGCAGGCCGTTTTACGAGCTTACTAAGCCGGGGGTCAAGTTTAATTGGGATGACAAGTGTCAGGCAGCTTTTGATGGATTGAAGGATTATCTGGCCAATCCTCCTGTCCTGAGGCCGCCAATTCCGGGCAAACCACTTATCCTCTATGTTTCTGTCCTGGATGACTCTGTAGGTGCTGTCCTAGCTCAAGTGGATAAAGAAGGGAAGGAGAGGGCAGCATACTACTTGTCTAAACTTCTCAACCCTTGTGAGCAGAGGTACTCAGCCATGGAGAAGACTTGCGCTGCTTTAGTTTGGGTAGTTCAGAAGTTAAAACATTATTTCTTAGCTCACGAGGTTCACTTCATTGCTCGCATGAATCCGATTAAATTCCTTCTTGAAACATCTGTCCTTACCGACCGATTGGCACGCTGGCAAAGTTTTCTCTCTCAATTTGACATCACTTACATTCAACAGAAAGCAATCAAAGGTTACGCCATCGCCGAACATCTTGCTCACCACCCTCTCCCTCGATTTGATCCTGTCAATTCAGAGTTTCCAGATGAAGAACTAATGTCCATTAATCAACCCCACGATCCTATGTGGACATTACATTTTGATGGAGCTCTAAATTCCCAAGGAAGAGGGATCGGCATGGTTCTTTTAACACCAGAAGGGGTCACCATCCCATTTGCTGCTCAGCTCACTTTCCCTGTCACAAATAATATAGCTGAGTATGAGGCCCTTTTGGCCGGTCTTCAAACCGCTCATAAATATGGTGTTACCTAATTACGAATCGTGGGTGACAGTCAACTCATTCTACGCCAGGTGCTTGTCAAGTGCCGCACTATCAATCCTAAACTCAAGCCCTACCAGGAACTTGCTTCAGCTTATCCCAAACTCTTCACCAAGTTGATCTTCGTCTATGTCCCTCGAAGCCAGAACATCTTTGCTGACGCTCTTGCCTCTTTGGCCTCTGCTTTAGTCTTTCCTCCCCAACGAGATTTTCACGTTCCTCTCATTCATCAGCGTGACACTCCAGCTATTAAGGATCATGCATTCCTTGACATTAGGGACAAGGTGCTCGAGAAGGTCAGGCGGAGTGAAGCTCTTAAAGGCAAAGAGGTCATGTTGTTAGATTGGGAAGAAGAATTGGCTGATGAAGAGAAACCTTGGTATTATGAGATTGCCAGATATTACAATGATCAATCCTATCCCGAAGAAGCCAGTGTGGAAGAAAGGAAAGCAATCAGAAGAGTGGCTCAATGGTATGTTTTGGTTGGAGGTGTGCTCTATAGAAGAGGGCTCACGGGTGTTTTATTAAGATGCCTCGACGATGATGAATCCTGGAAGGTCGTGGAAGAGGCGCATTCAGGAGTGTGTGGTGGTCATGTGAACAGCCAGATGCTAGCTAAGAAGATCCTTAGGCTAGGCTTCTATTGGCCAACTCTAGAAGAGGATTGTTCCATCTATGTTCGAAGGTGTGTTAAGTGCCAACTGCACACCGACAAAATTCATTCTCCTGCTTCTTCACTCCATCCTATGTCCTCCCCATGGCCTTTCTCCATGTGGGCTTTCGATATCATTGGACCTCTTGGTGACTCGAACCTCCTCACGAAGTAAAAATCATTCATCCTCACGGCAACGGAGTACTTCACCAAGTGGGCGGAAGCGGAAGCATTCGTGGAGATCAAAGCATCAACCGTCTGTAAATTCATAATGAAGAATATCATCACAAGATTCGGCATCCCGAGTACCATCATCACCGACAATGGACCTCAATTCATCTCTCAAGAGCTCAAGGATCTCTGCAACAAGTATAACATTGCATTGCATCATTCTTCTCCCTATTATCCACAGGGCAATGGCCAAGCAGAGGCAACTAATAAAACCTTGATTAAAATTTTTAAAAAGATGTGTGAGGCTAATAAATTTTCGGATTGGCCAGACAAGCTAGTTGAAGCTCTCTGGGCCTATCGCACTTCCATTCGTACCCCTACAGGGCAAACCCCTTTCGCCCTCACTTATGGAATGGAGGCGGTGGTTCCCTATGAGATTCTCATTCCATCTCTGCGAGTACAATTGGGCAAGGAATTCTCTATTGATGAGCGTCGTGATTCACTCCTTGCCCAGTTGGAACTCCTAGATGAGAAGCGTCTGGTTGCCGCTGAGCATGCGCGCGTTTATCAAAATAGGCTTTCACATTTTTATCAAAAGAAAGTAATTGAGAGAAAATTTAAAGTTGGTGAGTTGGTAATCAAGAGAATCTTTGTAAAACCTGGAGGACCCCGTTCGAAACTCCAACCAAACTGGGAAGGACCATTTGTTATAAAAGATGTTTATCCTGGCAATGCTTATAAATTGATTAACGCTGAAGGAGAAGAGCTAGCTCATCCTTGGAACAGGCTGTACCTTAAGAAATACTACCCCTAATTCAAAATCCAAAAAAATAGAAATCTTCAGAATCAAAAAAAGAATATAAATTTCCAAAATCCAATAAAAATCCAATATATATATATATAATTTCCAAAATCCAAAAAATATATATATTGAAAAATTTTCAAAATGGTTGCCATGGTTGCGAGGACGCAAGGTCTGAAGGGTCAAAATTTCGAATTCATTCATCAGTCTTGTTAACTTAAAATGGGGTCGACACCTGCACACACTACACGCTTATCCTTGAACTCAAGCCGTGCAAAGTCCGATGGATGGTCAAAACTTGACTCAAAGTGAAGACAATACCCATTCTTTTCTTCTTCGGCCCATAAGGGAGGAAGGGAGGCCTCGGGGTAGACTCGCCAAGCCTGCCCGCCGCCTTAGTAGGTGGAAGTCAGGGCCCAAAAGGGAACAAAAATGCCGCAAAAGCCCAAGTACAATTAGGTTTTTTATCAATGCAAATCAACTTCAAAGTGAAAGTCAAATTGTGAAAAGAAAAGCATGTCAAGAGGGCAAAGTCCCCGCAAGGAGAACCTTGGGCGTATGCATGCAATATGAAAGAGGCAAAAGGTAACAAAATTTCCCTATGCCAACGACTGAACCCCAACAGGCATAGGGTAGGGGAGGTAGTTTTGCCTCAGGCTTCTCAGAATCCCTTATGGGCTTCCTTATATTTTCTTCCATCTCTTCTTGGTGATAAGTCATAAACCAGCATGATGGTCGAGACTGACCTAGGAAATTGCACCGCGCAAGATCTTGTGTATAAGTTCAATCATTAGCACGTGGACCCTCTTTTGATTATGCAAGAAAGATTAATGAATCCTAAATGGTGGCCTGGTAGGGCCCAGAGCCCTCGCAGCCTTGACAAACCCAATTTGGAAAACAACAAAAAATTAACGCCTTTGTTTAAGGCGCGTTTAATAGAATTAACGCCTAATGGAAAGGTCGCCTTTTTTAAAATGATGCCCCTGGACAGGTCGTCTTTTCAACAAAAATCAAAAAATCTTTTTCAAAATCACGCCGTCACCTAGGGCGTCTTTTATTTAAATAACGACTTAATCTAAGGCGTCTTTTTCAGCAAATAAAAGAAAAAAAGAGAGAAAATATATATAAAAAGGAAAAGAAAAAAGAAAAAAATGGTGATTTATTCTTCATGAGTGTGCTTGCATTTTTGCATGGGCATCTTTATTATTGTTTGCATGCGTGTGCTTGCATATTGCATCTCCCTTTATCGGTTGTTTCATTTGCCTTATTTGATTAAAGGCCTGGCCCCTTGACCCGTTATCAAGGTCACAAGTAAAACATCCCTTGCTTATTGAGCAAGGGGCCAAGTCGAACAGATGAATTAACCTGTTTATTCAAGTGTGGACTACAGCTGCAGGCACAGGGAAAAGTAAAGCAAAAGCGAATAACGTGAAAAAAAAAGGAGCAGAGTAACCACAAGTACACAACTACACAAGTGCTCAGGTAATAAAAATTTCAATCTCATATATATACACATCATGAATATCTGAGTACAGGTGTGAGGGTGGAGGAGTACAAGTAACAGTCTCTCAGCTCTCGCCTCCACCCTCCTCTCTCCTACTCTCTACCTCGTCCTCACCGTCCTGAGGAGGCGCTGGTGGAGGGGGCATGGGCCCCCGTGAAGAAGCTGGAACTCGAACCTGGCCCCCTACCTCGCTCCTCTCTCGAAGAGAAGAGCCCGCCACAAAGGTGGAGCTGGTGAAGCTGTACCCTGCAGCTCGCGCCCGCTCACGCCCTCGCTGGAGACGCTCCTCTGACACTCGTAGCCGCTCCTGGGTAATGGCTAACTGGGTCCTCAAGTCTGCCAGCTCACGCTCGCGCGCTGCCACCTGCTCCTGGTACCGGGCACGCTCTGACTGCTGTAGCTCGTGGTGACGCGCACGGTCTACCAGGTGCTCCTCACGCTCCCGAGCATGCTCCTCGCGCTCTCGCGCACGCTCTCTCCGCTGCAGCTCAAGAGCGACCCGCAGCTCCACTACGTCCTGAGGCAGCTCCTCCCGCTGCCTCAAAGCCCTCTCCAGCTCCGTGACCCGCTGCTCACGGATCGCCAACTCCGCCCCAGCTAGGGAAGCCCGGGTATGAGCCGCCTGTAACTGTGTAGTCTGCAAACAGGTAAACAAGTCATCAGTTTCACATTTAATGCAATAATTTAGCAATTTATGAAATGGATGCATGGTTAAAAGTAAAACTCACCCGTGTGGCCATCGCCTGCTGGCCCTCCTCGATGCAAGTAAGAGCGGCTCGAAGCTCCTCCGTCTGCAAACCACCTTTTTTTTTTATCAGCACATAATAATAAATAATTGAAGGAGGTCTGAGTTTTGAAACTTACCCGTGAGGCAAGGTCGCGCTTTGCCGCCTCGGCCCGAGCCACTGCCCCAGCCAGCTGCTCCGCTAGTGCAGTCGTCTCTGCACTAGGCCCCCTCGAGCTAGAGGCCTCTCCCGTCTCTCTCCCTACTGCTCCCTGCTGGGCACGCTGCATTCATTAAGGTTGTCAGTGACTGATCATCAATAATTCAACAAAAAAAAATTCATTTTCATATAGGAATAATTTAAAAACTCAACAGGGTCTCCAGGTCTGCCCGTGTGGCAGCTAGCTGGTCCTCCAGGCTGTGGAGGTGGGCCTGTGCATCCATCGCCGCTATATCTCGCGCATCCTGCATCCATCACACATTAGTCGCATAATAGAAACACTTGCATTTAAATTAGAGATAATTGCATTCATACATACCCCTAGGACCCTCATATGGGGTCGACCGGCGTAAACCACCGAGTAGCGCCGGAGGTATTCGGAGCTGTCAGTCGCCCGTGAGGTGACTCGGGTCCCGCCTCGCTGCCAGTGGCCGTATTGGTCCTCAAACCGCACTCTCCAGCCGATCGCCTTCGTGCGACCGCACGTCTTCTTTCCAATCCCTCACGGCTCGCCTACCTCTATCCACTCCTGGTGTAGGCCGAGGGCCCTCATCACTAGCCTAAGCCGTAGTGGCTCAATCTCACTCAAGCAATGAACCCAAAGCTCATGCTCGAAGCGAGGTCGGCCCGCTACGACCTACGACTGGCCCTCGTCAGTCATCCCCTCATAGGGCCTCCATCGCACCTGCATCCATAAACATACATTCATCATCATCATCATATTCGCACAAAAAAGAAATCGCATAACATTCATCATGCGTACCAGTGATGGAGGGAAGTCTCAGAACTCCCTCCGTAACACCCACAGCTCGTAAGAGAGTGGGGCTCCGAAGACTACCGGTAGCCAGCGCCGTGCTAGAGGGAAAGATCCCTCACCTCCGGGCCGTGGGTCGACGCGTCCCATCGGCATGTACAGATGGCTCCAAACCTGCATCCATGCATTGCATTAGTGAGGTATTCACATGCATAAAGTAAAAGAAAAGAAAGAAAAAAGATGTGCATACCTGAAGAAAATGTGAGAAGCCACTGACGGTCGTCTCTCGACCTGTCCCCGTAGACAGGTCGGCTATCAGGTGCGCCAGCAGCGCTGCTCCCCAGGCGTATCTGTCGACTCCCTCTAAGTCCTCGAGGATCCCTAGGAATCGGTAATTGATGACATCACCCTTCGTGCCGAGTAATAGCCTCCCGAGCATCAAGAATAGGAACCTCCTCAAGTCTCGGTCTGCCCTCTCCCTGTCGGCTGGGTCCTGGCAATAGGCTGCCCTAGCCCCGTCAGTCAACCTCTGAGAAAACTACTCTAAGGTCTCCCCAGACCTATGTCTAGCATCCCCTAAGCCCATCACTGTAGTCAGGTCGGTGCGGAGGATAGTCCTGCACTCGCTGGGTGTCTCATAGACCATCTCTAACCCTAGCAGTCTCTGGGTAAGATCAGTGTAGTCCGGGTAGGTGAACCCGCTCACAGCCTCACCGTCTACCCTCAACCCTGTGATCCTAGTCACATCCTCTAGGGTAGAAACCATATGACCCCAGGGCATCAGGAATGCCCGGCTGGTCCTATCCCATCTCTCCCTCAAAACCTGGATAAGTGGTAGGTCTGGCCTGACTGGCTCAATACTAAGGAAGGCCTCGAATCCCATAGCATCTACCCTCGCTCTCTAGAACTCGGGGAGGCCGTAATATGCTGCCCGGACCATGACCCAGGAGATCCGTGTCCTCATCAACCCCTGCATGCATAAAGAAAGAAATTTTGGCTTAATTGTTCAATTATTCATGCTGAAATTCACTTAATTGCCTTGGTTGAGATTTTGATGTTTGATTTAGTTAACGACCGCCCCCGGGTCGTGGCTGGTTTAATTGGCACCCCTGAGGGGGGGGCGTGGTTTCTAAGAGATGTGAAGACCGTATGCATTCATTAATTAACGACCTAGCCTAGGTCATTGTTTATTTAAGAGACGCCCCTGTGGGGGGCGTGGTTTTGAGGTTAATTTCTAATTTCCTAAAGATTTTTCAATTGACGCCCGTCCCAGGGTCGTCATTTGATTAAGTAACGCCCCTGTGTAGGACGTTTTTCAAAATGGCTTTTGGGTCCTAATTATTTATTTTGGAATTAATGAATTGACGACCGCTGGTTTGGTCGTTCTTTGTTGAATTGACGCCCAGGTGGGGGGCGTTGTTTTCAAGGGTTTTTAAAAGTAATTAAAGGACAGCATGCGAAACAATTCATGGCAAAGATATTTAAAAATAATTGGAAAAGAAATGCATGGAAATTAACAGCATGGTTGATATAAAAAAATGATAATTTAAATGGACGACATGCTGCAAGGTGTGTTTTCATGAGGTTAATTATTTCGTAGAAAATAAGTTGAATTGACGACCCAGGTCTGGGCGTCTCTCTATTAAATCGTGACACCCATGAGGGCGTCTTATTTCTGAGTTTCAGGTTTTCTAGCCCGAGGGCTATGGAAATGGAATAAAAATGAAAATAAAATTACAAAAAAATGGAAAGAGGGGTTGGGGGCCTACCTTGTGTCGCCTGGGTTCTACTAATTCTCCCCGGAGTTGGGGCCGGGATTGCCGTGGCCGTCGAAGCTGGCCGGGGCGAGGAGTAGCCACCACCGGCGGTTCATTATCCTCTTCTTCTCCTCCTTGTTCTTCGTCTTCTCCCTCTTCGCCATCGTCTTCCTCTTCTTCACTTTCATCCTCTGCATCTTCCACGGCCTCGCCGTCGCCGTGTTCCCCCTCGTCGCCGGTCACCGCCGCCGGAGCTTCCTCGGCTGCCGCCGGGTCCTCCTCTTCCATGGCGTGCTCCTCACCGTTGTGGGCTTGGTCGCCCACCAAATCCACCACTTCCGGGGCCGAAACCCGTTGGCGTTTGTGTCCGCCACCGGCCATGGCTAGGGTGTAGAGTGAGAATGAGAGAGAGATAGAGAGTGAGAATGAGAGATAGAGAAAGGGGGGTTCTTGCGGTTAGGGTTGCAGAAAAAGAGAAGAAGAGGGAAACGGACGAAGGAAGAAGAAGAAAGGAGGGAAAGTAAAGTTGAACGGTCAAAAAGAATTAACGACCCCAGCGAAGTCGTTTCTTGTTGAATTGACGACTGTATCCGTAGGCGTGTGTTATTGAATGGACGACTTTCTTCGAGGCGTGATTTCTTTTCGCATGGGAACTATCAACCTTCGTCAGGTGCATTTAATGGGAATTGATTGACGTGATTGGGAATAATGATTACTGTTTTTAATTAACGACTTTGATGAAGGCGTTATTTATGTGAAACGTGGCTTATCTTAAGGCGTCACTTTTGGAATTTCAACGAATATCTTCTGGAATTTGAATCAAATTAACGCCTTGTCTTGAGTCATTTTTTTAGTTAACGCCCACAGGTGTAGGCATCAATTATGAGAGCTGATTATTGGAAGACGACGTTCACTGAGGCACCATTATTAAAATTGACGTCATTGTCTGAGTCGTTATTCGCAACAGAACCACAGACTGTTGGAGGAATTGATCAGAAACATTGTATGGCTCAACGAAATATTATCATTTTCATTGAAGAAGCTACGTTGCATTCAGTGAGCCACTTTGGGCCCCAAGCTCCTTAAGGCTATTAAATAAGATTTCCATTGATCTCTGTCTTCTTCCAAGTTCTCTACAGGTTGATGGGTCTTGCAGATTTTCCACAGAGCTTGGATTGTTGTGCACTCTTCCCCATCTTCATTGCTGCCAATATCCCTTGCCTTGATAGGAGGGAGATGAGATGGATCCTCGAATATTCACCGTGGGAGCCCAAGTTGAGGAAGGCATCGGTATGAGTTATATAACACGAATTCTGAAGCACCTATGAGTCTAAGGTCCGTCCCGGGGGAGAATCGTGCGCGGAGTTCTTGAGCTTTGAGTAATCCCGAGGTGCATGTGAAGAAATTCTTTGGCATCACTTTGAGGTGATCTCTCCATTCCACTCTTTTCTTGACTTGAGGAATCCGGTTCACCACTCTATTGCTTATTCCCAATGAGCCGGTCATGTAAGAAAGTGGGCTTTTTGAGAAGATTCTTGAGGGTTGTTGGGCCTTCTCACATGGATCAAACTTGAAGTGGAGATCTACCCAACTAGATAGTGCTAGCATGCACCCATAGATTGGTCTTCCCATCGCCGCCGAGGTGAGTCCACTATAGAGATAGGCAAGAATTGCCGGTCCCGCTCTCTCTCCTTCCCATAAGCTCATTATTGCACTTAATTGGGACTCTTCCAAGAAGTCCTCCATGGATGGAAATAAGATCGCTCCCGCCAAGCACACTACAAAAGCCTTTGCTACTCGCTCCACTTCATCATCTTCTTTGGCTTGGTCGGATCGTTTGTACACCCAAGAAGCAAGCTTTAGGAGATTGATTCCCTTGGTAGCTTTGATTCGGTTCACTAAGTTTGGGCTGGGAATTAAATTTGTTAATAGCTCATGTGAAGAAATTTGCCTTGGCATGATGGTCATCTTTTCCTCCTCTCCTTGTTTCATCTTCTTTAAGCCCAAGATCATCTCTAATTCCTCTAATAGAATTGTGGCTTCAAAGGTTGAGAATAAGAATGTATGGGTGGAAGGATGCCATATCTCAGCTAAAGCTCCTATAGCTGTCCAATCAAGATAAATTTGATCATAGTGTTTGGCATGGGTGACTAGGCCTAAGAGGTGCCATCTAGATAAGTAGACCCTCATGTCTGAAGAAAATTTGGTGAGTAAGAGAGGCAGCCACTTGATTTTTGTGAACCTCCTTGCACCAGGAACATTGGGATATGTTGACACCTTGAAAATGAGCAAGGGCGGAAACAGAATTGAAAAGAAGATCAGACCAATAGTGAAAGATTGATGGTAAAGCTCGTCAACCATCTGCCCGGCTGAAGCCTTTTTCGGCCAAGCTGCTGTCCGGTGTCATCGTTAGCCAGACGGCAACACTGATGAAGTAGCAGTCAACTGACTGATGAGACCCCCTATCACACTGTAACAAGAGCTATATTACTATCTCGTATGAAAGTCTACAGGTAACATGTCAGATTAAGTCAGATGTTGACTTGTTAACAGATAAGACAAGAGCGAGACAAAGATGAAGCCAAAACCAGCAAATGAAGATTATAAAGACTCCTGCAAAGTCAGAATGGAGGAAGTACCGTACCAGGGTAAAGATGTTATCCTGTCTTGTCATCATTCAGGTGACAATGCTGATGAAACGATACCCGGTTTTGTCATCATTCAGATGACAATGTTGATGAAATCCCAGCCTACTGACTGATGAAATCTCAGAATGATCTCAATAAAAGCTATGCCCCCAATAAAGGGCCCTCTCCTGTTCTGATAAATGTATTTGAAGGACTAAGAAAGGTCAGGGCATATGTGAAGTTTAGAAGCCCTAAATGGGCCTGCCAAATGGGCTCACGAAAGCGGCGCCGGGATGCTCTATGGAGGCCACCTAGCGCGTCGGGAGCTGCTATACTCGACTGATGCACGCCATGAAGGCGAAGAGGCACATCGACTTCCATCTGCCGAGAGGTCAGGAGGGGCTGGGTCTATATAAACCCACTCACTCGAAAGATTAAAAAAAAAGGAGAGAGGGGAAGAGAGGGGTTTTTGGCAAGCGGAAGTCCACCTCCTCCAGAAGAAAAAGAAAGGAGAGCCAGAGAAGAGAGAAAAAGCAGAAAAGAGAACCCGAGGCCGATCGAAGGTGGGCAGCCGGGGAGGGAGAGGAGTCAATGCTCCGCCCTCCCCCCCCCCATTTCTGTAGTTCATTTTCTTAATTTCGATGGTTTCTCCTTCTTCTTCCTCTGATGTATGCTATAATGCTGTAACCGATTTCACGCCGATAGGATGATGTATCACTTTTTCTTTCTTCCTATGTATCTCCTCCGATGTATGGGTCAGACGGAGTATCAGTGTTGAATGAATGAATATGACAGGTTGCAATTGGTGCCTGCTGTTCGTTTCCCTGAAGCCTTGTTGCCATCCCTCATGTTTTCTGCCTTATCTTAGACTCTGTAGCATGCTATTCCCCTCCCCAGTTTGATCAATAGTCTCCTGATTCGCCTGGTTTTCAAACGCTCTCTATGCTTATTCCAGAGCTAGGGACATACCATCCCTTGGCCCCTGGAACAAAGCGAAGCTATATAATGACCGCTGTTTATGAGATTCCGGAGTTTCAGATGCGTACGTTCTGACTGCTAATATTATCGAAGTCATTCCTGGGCCAGAGACAACCATCTCTTGGCTCCCAGGATGATGAAAGATAACATTAAAACTATCCCTGGAACTCTGCGTAATAATGGTGACAGGGATCCTCCAGACCCTGATCTTCCCCAATTCCTCTTCGATCATGGCCTTCCTTTGGAGCCTAAACCTAATCCAGTTCCAATTTGATGAATTGATTCACTTTTATCCCAAAGAAACCCTCTATCCTGGTCTGGACCATCAAGAAACCCAAAACAGGGCACCGTAAAACTCTAAAACTCATCCCGGCGCCCTCATCCATCTCGGCTTCACGAACAGTAGAATAGGTGAATAGTTCTCGGCGCAAGCGTTCCCGCGCCGAGAACCCCATCTTCTTACCTGCGCCGAGAAGCCCTTCCCTTGGCCACCTTGTTGGCGCGTCGAGAAGCCTGCCTCTTGGCCTCATCTCCTGTGCGCCGGGAACTCCCTCAGCCTAGCCTTCTGGCGCCGAGAACCCTAACTCCTTGGCCTCCTTGCCTGCGTCGAGAACCCTAACCCCCCTGGCATCCTTCTGGCACCGAGAAACCTAACTCCTTGGCCTTCTCACTTGCGCCGAGAACCCTAGCCACTCTACCTTCACGCCGAGAACTCTATTAATGCCAGCTTCCCGGCGCCCCGAATAGAACCTTGTGAAGAACCCTTCCCGGCACGGTGGTTTTCCCGTCGGGAACCTATATGCCCATTTAAAGCTGTGCCGAGAAGCTGCCTTGCCATCCACTTGAACCTCCGATAGCTTGATCAAACACACCCAGAGATACCCATGAGTCACCAGGCCCGTCCAGGGGATAAATCCAAAGGGGGTCAGACTCCCTTATGTTCCACCGTCCCGCATCGGATTCATGAATAACCCCTTTAGCTCTGAAGGTCTCTGCCACTGCATGAGTTCCACCGGCTTCCTTAAGGGAAAATCGAACATTGCCCCATGGCAGATACGTGGTTCGGGAAGTTCGACACTTCTCTCTCTCTTGGCTTTCATCCCGGCACTCCGTGGGTGATAGCCTATTTCCCCCTGGGCATAATTCAGATTAAGGGGAAATGCTGTCGAAATATCGATTGATGCTTTAACCCCGACAAGCCTCGGGAAGCGTGTATCATACACCTCCCGTCTGGCTCAATTCTTCGGGGGATACGAATACTTCGAGACCCTTGGCCGGATGAGAAATGTGAAAGGGGGTATATGTCCCCGATGATTGTTCAGGCCCCGTCCCGCCACTGCGTGGGCGGTGTCCTATTTCTATCCGGCATGACCCACATAAGGGGAGGTCATGCTGATTTAATAATTTGTCGTTTATTCAATTACCTTCTTAGAATAACAAGAACTTCAATGTTATGCACTGTCATTCTCAACCGCCCCGAGGGGCCTCCTATTTTGGCGTTTAATCAAGGGTTGTCCTTCTTAGGAAGGGCGTAATTAACGTCATAGCCTTTATGGTATGACGGACTTCCGGTCCCGACTCGGACTTCATAATCGACTGATTGAGTCAGATCGAGCGCATAATAAATCGTCACTCCGGTGACTGGCACGCCTAACAAACCAACCAATAAACCAATAAACACACATAAATAAAATAAATAAATAAACGATGAATAAAACCATCCCCACAAGTCTGGAACGCCCGGTGGGACCAAGTCTCCCTTCATCTCTACGCCAAAATAGGAGGCCCGATGGGCCCCCCCTCAAATTTCTGATTCTGTGTGCTTTCTCCATTTTCAGGAAGCTAGGATGACAGCTGGAATCATGTCCGTGTGCTTTGGCCAGTAAGCGGTCGAGGCACATGTTCGAGAAGGCTACCTGGCGGTACCTCTTTCATTCGGATCGATGCCGCCTGCTGTCGGAATGCCCAATTGCCTGGGCCTCATTTTCACTGATCTGCTCGAGATTGACAACTAGGCGCCAAAAGCTATTGTCGAGACGTCGCTGCAAGCTACCGGTCCCAAGAAGAACCCGGTGATGAAGGATACTCCTGGGGTCGTGTCCTGTTTTGTCCATCACGAGGCAAGGAGAAGCGCACCCTCTGCTGCTACCGGAAAAGGAAGAACATCCGACCGGAGAGCCCGATCTATTGCTGCGGGTCGTCGGATGTCCAACTCAGGGAAGACGATGCTGATTGGAGATATCCGGGCGAACCTCAATGGTTGCCCAAGGGAGGTCAAGCCAGATGTGATCATCCCAATGGTACCTACCACCAATAGGTTCAGAGTACTGACTGCTAGGAGGGCCGACATGGAACATGGAGATAGAAGGCCACTGGCACCAAAGCCACCTAGATTCATGCAGATCTGGCGGCCGAAGAAAATCCAGAGCTGGGCCCCAGCTCAAGATGAAGAACAAATTGCTGATGCTGCTATTGCCCGCTTTAGGGCAGGGAGCAGAAGAGGAGAAAGAAAAGACGAAAGAGATGCTGTTGCTGTTCACCCTAGGGCTCGGGGTAGGAGAGATGAGAAAGAGAATGAAGGAAGAAATATGACTGCTACTCGCCCCAGGATGAGGGGCAGAAGATGTGAGAAAAAAGAAGAGCCCATGGTCACCCGCCCCATGGCCGGGGGCAAAAGGTGGGAAAGGAAGAACTATGCTGTTGCTGCCAACCGCCGCCAGGATGGGAGTAGAAGGTTCAGGGAGGAAGAGAAAATGATAATGAGTGAACCAGTCGCTGCTGCCATTTCAAGAAGACCGAGAGCCTGTGCTAGACAGGCCGACATATTCAAATATTCCAAAGCCGAACATCTGACTGCTCAGGTGGCAAGACTGGCTTGTCAGCGGAAAGGTCAGGAAAGACTGATGCCCCGACCAGAGCTACAAAGACACAGCCAAGAGGAGATGAAACAAGTGGTTCAAGACTACTTTCACTACCTGGGGAATTTTTACCTCGGGCAGCGAAGATTATCCCATGCTTTAGGCACCATAGATGAAGAAGAAGAAGCCTTTCAAGAAGCAATGATCGGAGTCTCCTCCTCCGATTCCAATGATTATGAAGAAGGCCACATAACCAGGTATGGGAAAGAAGACCTGCACGGGCAAGAAGCTGAAGAAAGAATATCGGTCTTTGACCGGCTCAAATACCCCGACCAGGTGAAAAGGAAAGTCTACAGGCAGAGGGAGAAGATGCATATCTTCGCCTGCAATATGGCCGGGCTTGTCAAAGGGCAGGATATGTTACCGACTCAGCCAGATGAACTGCTCAGACTGGCAACCAGACCAGGCCCCGTCACGAAGAGAAGTCAGGCGGCCAAAGAAAAAATAAAGACTGATGATGAAGTCCGCAAGATCACCACTATGACAGTTAATGTGGTGACAGCAGAAGATGAAGATAATCCCTTCGTCGATGACGTTGAAGGGACTTCAGAAGAGATACAAATCCCGTCAACCATGGAACCCATGATCCAGATGATGTTTAGAAGATATCAACAAGAGATCAATGCTCTCAGAAGACAGCTAAATGAGAGGCATGAAGCTACACCGGTCTCCAAGCAAGTCGAGCCTGTGGGGCAGACCTCCAGCTCAACAGAAATGGCTATCCCAGCTAATCCTCTCCCGGTCGATAAGGGCAAAGCACCGAGCCCACCTGTTCTATAGCAAACAGCAGCTCAGCCCTCTGTGTCTCAGACACAACCCACCGTGCCCACCTTGCGCGCAACTGCGATGACAACTCCTTACAGTCAGCAACAAGCTCACTTCTTCCCGGAAAACATAGATCCAGCCATAGCCCACAAGCTGATGATTGAAAAGATTTTGGAAATGAAGCTATCTGAGAAGACTGGTGATGATGCTAGTACCTACGATGTGTACAAGGTACCGTATCCTCCCCAGTATGCTGCTAAGAGACTACCGCCAGGCGTCAGTAAGCCACCGAAGTTTGAAAAATTTAATGGCCAGGGCTCTCCCAGGGAGCACATAGCTTACTATACCACCATTATGGGTGACTTGGCAGCTGATGAAGCTTATCTGCTTAAATTCTTCGGCTCATCCCTCACCGGGATAGCCTTTGAATGGTATTCAAGCCTGCCGGCTGGGTCAGTGGCCGATTGGCCTGATATGCAAAGAAAGTTCCGCGACAGATTTCACGTCACAGAAAGAGAAATTACAATAGCAGAACTATATGCAACCAGGCAAAAGCAAGATGAAACAGCACTGGACTACATCAAAAGGTGGAGGAACTTAGCTATGAGATGCAGAAGACCTCCTCATCAAGAAGATGCAGTGCAAATATGGGTGCAGATGTCAGAACATTTGACCGGCTGAACAATATAGTGGCGGAAGTCGAGATGTTCCTGTCCAAGCGTCCGACGGCCAATGCTCCAACTGTGCCGAAAGGTAAATCTAATGATCGACGACCATCGCACTCTGAGGCTAACACCGTCGATTTCAGAACCTTCGAGCAATAGAAAGGGAAGAAGGGGGCAGATGAAGCTCCCCCGCCAGCAGACACAGCAGAAAGAAAAGATAAAGTCTCTCTAAGAAACAAAATGAGAAAGCCATACTCTTTCCCGAAAGATAAGACAGCCGCACTATTCAACTGGGCATACAAGTTCAACAAGGTAACATTGCCTGAGCCAAAGAGACCCGAGGACGCGGCAAAGAAAGGTGATCCACTGTTCTGTCCATATCACCGTGCGCTGGGGCACGCAATTGAAGATTGTTACGTCTTCAAAGATATTATGGAAGGCATGGTCAAAAAGGGCGAGCTACAGCTGGGAGATTACCAGGTAGAGCCACCTCGTCCACATGAGCCTCCGGCCTTAAAAATGGCCGCCAATATGATTTCAATCTACCAACAGCTGCCTAAGGAAGCCATCGAGGAATACACCAGGCATACTTATAAAGCTTGCTTCCTCACCCCACTGAAGGATCAAGAAGGGTGGCAGATAAAGCCAATAAAGAATAGAAAGAAAACTCCCGCAGCCAATACCAGTGGAGCAGTTATCCACAGTGTCACACCAAGGCCCGAACCACCTCCAGTAAAGCCAGTATGGCACACAGCTGAAACAGGGCCAGTCATCCGGATCCCCACTCATAACCGGAGAAGACAAGTCCCCTTACCTGCACATAAGGAAGTAAGTCCTGCGGCCAGGCGTTTACAGCAGTATATTAATGGGCTCGATGAATATGAACAGAAAAAGCCCGGGCACCTGCTGGTGAAAGACTGTATACTCTGGGAACAGCTCGAAGAATTGAAAATTAAAGAGCAACCGGGGGCAGAACAGGGAAAAGATGAGGCTGAGCCTTTCTGGGGGCAAGAACCAAAGAAGCCAAATTCCCAGAAAAAGAAGAGATGGTCTAAATGCAAAAAGGAAAAGGGAGTCGTGACAGTACAATGCAACACCCTGTCGGCACTCTTTACCTCGCTCGGGGAGAACGATGAGGATGAAACATCAAATGCCCCGCTAGAAGCCAACCATGCCGAGGCCTCAACCTCAGCACATGCAACACGCTCCGGAAGAAGGTGGGGGCGCCCACCACTAGCCAATCATAACATTATGTTCAGAGGGGAACAACCCTACCAGATTCCTGAACCAGAGGTGTGGGGTGTTCAGATTCCTCCCCCTGCTAGCTTGTACCAGGAAGAGAAGAAAGGAGGTCAGGCTCCAACATTTCTGGAATTTCTGTCCAGTCTGGAAAATGAGCAGTCAACGCAGGATAGGCCAGATAAAGGCAAGAGACCTCAGCAGTCGGCATCTGTAGCCTACAAGCAGAATGAGAAAGAGGAGGATAACTCTCCGACGGCACCAGGGGCCATTGCCATAGAAGAAGCCCCCAAAGAGATCAGTCTAGGGGATGAAACCAGCACTGGGCAGCAGAGGCCACGGGCACCACATGAACCTCCAAAGCCCCGATGGGCGGAAGAAATGAGACTGTCTAATGTCCGGGTGGGCAGTCGGATCATGAAAATGCTAAAGAAGCTCCCTACCAGATTCTCCATCTGGGAGATTCTCTCCCTGAGTGAAGAGGCTCGCCAAGCAATTGTTGATGCCCTGCAGTCACCGGCACAGTATGAAGCACTCTTGACAGAAGTGAATTTTGGGCCTTCAGTCACATTCACAGAGGATGATATGCTGATTCCAAATTCCGGCCATAACATGCCGCTGTATATGAGGGGATCCCTGAACTGTCAGCCACTGAGCAGGATACTGATAGATCCCGGGGCTGCTGTGAACATTCTCTCATACCGGATCTACCAAACATATTACTTTGATCTGTAGCTTACCAAGGTCAGAGATATGAAAATTGTGGGATTCAACCAGTAATGTGAGACGCCCCTTGGGGTGGCTGATTTCAACCTCACATTGGGGGACCTCACTACCGTGGTGCGATTCTATGTAATCGACTCCAACACCACATATAAGGCCTTGCTGGGGAGACCGTGGCTGCATGAATATCAGATAGTGCCGTCCACGCTGCATCAGTGTATTAAATACTGCCATGGAGGAAAAGAAGAAAGGGTGTTTGCGGATCTGCATCCCTTCGAAGTATTCGAGTGTCATATGCTCGATGCATCCTACTACACGGAGGTGTCACAAAAGGGTGAAGGGAAGGAGGCTGTGGTCAGCCAGAAGAAGCCGGTGATGAAAGTAATAAATTGGTCTCCACCGCCACCAAGGGGCTATATTATAAAACATGAAGTATCTCACATTTCTTATGTTGGTGACTTTGCTCGGATCACCCCTCCTAGCATCCACCCAGATGATACTGGCGAAGAAATGAAAGAAAAGTACATACAGGTGGGGGTTCCGCAGGGTTTAGTCAAGCCCATTGCCAGCATAGAATACCAGACGGTGCTACCATTAAAGACTATGGAAGTCCCTCGCTTCTGCGAGCCTCCTATCATATTCTACACCGGGGAGTCAGTCGAAGATGATGATCAAGACTGCATGGTCCCTGAAGAATCTACAAACCGGATGGTGCCGATAACATGCTTGGACTATACTACCCAGCGGGTTTCGCAGATGTTCTCTAAAATGCAGATGCCATCATTACAACCTGTTGCCCAAAAGAAGGCGTTCCAGGAGCTATGGGATCCGCCCTGGGATAATAAAGAACTGAGGAAGATCACTCAGCACCCGGGATTGGGTTATACCCTTCAAGAATACTATGAAGCTGAGGTGGACGTCATCT
The DNA here is from genome assembly GCA_022559845.1 of Amorphophallus konjac. Taxonomy (NCBI): domain Eukaryota; kingdom Viridiplantae; phylum Streptophyta; class Magnoliopsida; order Alismatales; family Araceae; genus Amorphophallus; species Amorphophallus konjac. The sequence goes on along the minus strand of CM040129.1, from coordinate 158,933,838 downwards.
CTGCCTCCTACCAGCATGAATACCCTCCCGAGGTGGGATATGACAAGTACCCCTCGGAAGATGAAGAGATCATTTATCAATCCGTAAGAAACAATGAAGCCCCAGACAGTCAGCCGGAGACGGGGGCATCTGATGAAACAAAGAAAGATTGGTGCTGGGAAGACCTACCTTGCAAAGAGGATTTGTTCCATGCTGAAGCAAAGTTTGATACGGGAACCCCGGATGAAGACCAAATAGCCAACGAGCTAAGAGAATGCCTGGAGTTTGAGCGCATTCTAGAAGAAGTCCGGGCCCTACAGAATGATGATCTCTCAGGGGGGCCTGCACCAGAAGAACCTCGAGGGGCGGAGGAGTCCACCTTTGGGTTTCCTGCTGAACCGGTCAAACCCTCGGGGCAGGCCGAACAGAATCCAACAGTATCAGCCTTATATGATGAGCCAACATCCACCGATGACCAGTATGACGGAACCAAAAATCATGAGATCGAAGAGGATTATATCCCGGGAGGCTTTATTGACTTGCAAGAAGCCCCGCCCGAAGTTGAAGATGGGGGTCAGGCCACCGTTGATGAGCTTGTAGAAATAAATCTGGGGACAACAGATGAGCCAAGGCTGACATTCCTCAATGCACTGCTGGAGCCAGCTCTCAGGGAACAGTATATACAGTTCTTGAAAGAATTCTGAGACTGCTTTGCATGGACATATGATGAAATGCCGGGACTGAGTTCTGATGTGGCACAGCACCGGTTGGCAATAAACCCAGAGGCTAACCCCGTAAAGCAGCCGCCCAGGAGAATGCGTCCTGAGTTGATAAATCAAGTTAATAAAGAGGTCGACAAGCTGATTGATGTAGGCTTTGTCGAAGAAAATCAGTATACGACATGGCTAGCCAATATAGTGCCCGTAAAGAAGAAAAATGGGCAGATCAGAATATGTGTCGATTTTCGGGACCTTAATAAGGCTTGCCCGAAAGATGATTTCCCAGTGCCAATCACTGAAGTGATGATTGATGCGACTACTGGTCATGAAGCCCTGTCATTCATGGATGGGTCATCCGGATACAACCAGATCTGGATTGCTGAAGAAGACAGAGTGCACACTACATTCCGCACTCCTAAGGGGATATTCCACTACAAAAGGATGCCGTTTGGCCTCAAGAATGCCGGCGCTACCTACCAAAGAGCTATGACAAAGATCTTTGATGATTTTCTCTTCAAGAAAGTAGAGTGCTACATTGATGATCTGGTAGTAAAAACTAGCAGAAGAGAAGACCATCTGCAACACCTGAGGATAGTATTCCAGAGGCTGCGCAAATATGAACTCAAGATGAATCCTATGAAATGTGCCTTCGGCGTGTCCAGTGGAAAATTCCTCGGGTTTATTGTCTGACATAGGGGCATTGAAATCGACCCATCCAAGATTAAGGCTATCCAGGAGCTCCCTCCACCAAGGATTCTGCCCGAGCTAAGATCTCTGCAAGGGCGTTTGGCCTATATCCGACGATTTATATCGAATCTGTCGGGAAGATGCCACCCCTTTCACAAGCTCATGATGAAAGATATACCGTTCCTCTGGGACGATGGATGTCAGGAAGCCTTTGGGAAGCTGAAAGAATATCTCAAGACCCCTCCAGTGCTGGGGGCACCAATTAAGGGCAGGCCCTTGATACTATATATCGCGGCCACACACTGTTCCCTGGGGGCAATGCTGGCACAGATAAATGAAGAAGGCAAAGAGCAAGCCTTGTACTACTTGAGTAGGAGGCTGATTAGAACTGAAGAGAGCTACAGCTACATATTAAAGACATGCTTGGCACTAGTCTTTGCCGTCAAGAAACTCCGACACTATATGTTGTCACATGAACTCAGATTGATATCTGCAGCAGACCCGCTCAAATACATATTGACTCAGCCAGTACTGAAGGGACGGTTGGGCAAATGGGCAGTGATCATGATGGAATTCGATATTACCTATATACCCCAGAGGGTGATAAAAGGACAGGCCGTGGCTGATTTCTTCGCAGAGCATCCTGTGTCAGAAAATGACATGCTAGGGACTGAGTTACCCGATGATGAGACACTCGAAGTTTGCCAGGCTCGACCAGTTATGTGGCAGCTATTCTTTGACGGAGCGTCTAGAATAGAGATAGACTCCGATGGAAAGACCAGAATACGGGCAGGGGCCGGTATTGTGTTGAAGTCGCCAGAAGGGGAGGTCGTGCATACTTCCTGTTCTATACACAAGCCTTGCACCAATAATGAAGCTGAGTACGAAGCTCTGATAATCAGTCTGCATATCAGCCTCAACATGGGTATCCAAATGCTTCAGGTATTCGGGGATTCGATGTTGATAATAAAACAAATCCAAGGGGAGTTCGAAGTGCGGAAGCCAGAATTGAATCCCTACCACCAGAAAGCTGTGCGCCTTATCGTGAAATTCTATCATATTGAGCTCAAGCATGTGGGCCGGGGGCACAATGCCCAAGCTGATGCACTGGCAAAGCTAGCCAGCTCACTAGCAATCCCACCAAATGAGACACTGAACATTGTTGTTATGAATCGGTGGCAGGTCCCCAGTATGCTAGAAAGATGCCCCGAAGAAGATGAAGTTGCTACTATCAGCACGGTACAGGCGTCTGATTGGAGACAGCACCTGCTGCAGTGGTTTCTACACCAACAGCTGCCGTAGAAAAGAGAAGAAAAGATGAAACTTCTGAGAATCAAAGATTCTTATGAATTCAGGAATGGAACTTTGTTCCGAATAATGGCAGATGCACGCAAGAAGATTCTGCTCCGCTGCCTGTCCACTGAGGAAGCCTGGCAAGCGATGAAAGAAGTACATGCCGGAACAGCAGGTGCCCACCAGGCTGGTCCCAAGATGAAGATAGAAATCAAGAAGCTGGGCTACTATTGGCCCACCATGTTTGAAGACTGCTGTAAATTCGCAAAGTCATGCCAAAAATGTCAAAAGCATGCTACTGTGCCTAGAAGGCCTACGACTATGCACCCTACAGTTCCCAGCTAGCCATTTGCACAATGGGGAACTGATGTAGTCGGGCCACTGCCGACTTCCTCGGCCGGACATAAGTACATACTGGCCATAACAGATTACTTCTCCCGATGGGCGGAGGCTGTAGCATTAAGAGAAGTGACTGGTGAGCTGGTCACTAGATTCATCAAGCAGAATATTATCTTCCGGTTCAGAATCCCCAGCCGAATAATATCTGATAACGGAAGCCATTTCAGAAATCAGAAGGTCTATCGGCTTGCCGAGAAATATAAAATCGAGTGGAGGACTTCCACCCCTTACAATCCACAGGCAAACGGGTTAGCGGAAGCTTTTAACAAGACTCTCTGCACCCTGCTGGCCAAGGTCGTCAGTTCCAATAAAAAGGACTGGGAAGAAAAAATGCATGAAGCTGTGTGGGCGTACCGCACCGTCTTCAAGACACCTACAGGGTGCTCACCATACTCACTGGTATACGGCTCAGAGGCAGTGGTTCCGCTAGAGCTGGAAGTCCCGTCACTCAGAGTGGCAGTCCAATATGGCCTGGCCCATGGTGAACAGACCAATGCAGAAAGAAGATTAGAAGAATTGGCTGAATTGGAAGAGAAACGCCTCCAAGCTCAGAAGAATATCCAAATGTATCAGGCCCGCATGGCTAATGCATTTAACAAACTCGTAAGAGGACGAGAATTCAAGAAAGGTGACCTCGTCATGGTCAAGAAAAGAGAAGTCATGGCGTCCAACCCAAAAGGGAAGCTGAATACTAATTGGGAAGGTCCTTATGTGATACAGAGGGTCTACGAAGGAGGAGCCTACGTGGTTGTCAACCATCCAGGGGAAATTCAATTCTCACCACTCAACGGAAGACATCTAAAGCTGTATCATGCAGCACAACCGACATTCCCCGAGTGATCAGGCAAAACTACCCTTTTCTTGGTCTAGCGGCACTCCGCCCTAGCCGAGATACCCCTTTCTTGGTCTAGCAGCACTCCGCCTTAGCCGAGCTACCCCTTTCTTCATCTAGCAGCACTCCGCCCTAGCCGAGCTACCCCTTTCTTGGTCTAGCGGCACTCCGCCCTAGCCGAGCTACCCCTTTCTTAGTCTAGCGGCACTCCGCCCTAGACGAGCTACCCCTTTCTTGGTCTAGCGGCACTCCGCCCTAGCCGAGCTACCCCTTTCTTGGTCTAGCGACACTCCGCCCTAGCCGAGCCACCCCTTTCTTGGTCGAGTGGCGCTCCGCCCTAGCCAAACTACCCCTTTCTTGGTCTAACTGCACTCCGCCCTAGCCGAGCTACCCTTTTCTTGGTCTAGCGGCACTCTGCCCTAGCCGAGCTACCCCTTTCTTGGTCTGGCGGCACTCCGTCCTAGCCAAGCTACCCTTATCCTGATCTAGTGGCATTCCGACCTGTCACCCTCTAAAAAAAAAGAGAGGAAGGAAGAAGAAAGAATAAAAGAAAGTAAAAATGGGGTTAAAAATAGAGATACCCCGCCAGACTTGCTCCTATATTAGGGACAAGGGTAAAAATGGCCCAAAACCCAGCTGTGGTGAAGACCCGAAAGGGCACTGCAGGCAAAATCGGGTACCCCGCCACGTGAAAACCCGAAAGGGTGCGTGGGCAAAAGTAAGAGGGGGCTGGCTTCGGCGAAAACCCGAAAGGGCGCTTAAGCCAGTAATTTGGTAAGTTAAAGTTCCCTTTTTCACCCTTCCTGATAAAACTCTGAGAAGGATGATCATCATAAAGTCCCACCGGAGATCCTGTCCAACAATTTCTTGTCCCTTGTCATCATTAACAAGATCGGCCGGTCTCTTTCTTTAACCTGGACTCTTCGTCCCTGTTAAGCTAGTCTACATTCCTGGCAACAGCTTCATGCCTGAGCCACCATCCGCCGCATGTCCCTTTGATGATGAAACCCCGTTGATCGCAAGGCATATTGCCTCGATCAATGCTAAAAATCCCACCTCGGAATAGACCTTCCGTCTGTTCTGATGAAATGCTTCCACTTGCTTTCGTCTAAGATCCACCACGATGAATCCCATCCAGTCTAGATCTTACATCTATTCTGATAAAACCTATCATACGTCCCGCCATGACGAAACCTGTCCGGTTTAGACCTTACGTCTATCCCGATGAAACATATGAAATCCTTGCATTGGTATGAGCCCAATACCGATGATGAAACCCGCTACTGGTCGATTGGCACACTGCCTGATCGACGATGAAACATGTCCGGTTTAGACCTTACGTCTATCCCGATGAAACATATGAAATCCTTGCATTGGTATGAGCCCAATGTAGACACGCCAAAATTGACGTTTTGTTGATCAAATCTCATGTTATTATATAAATGCCCCAAGTGGACTTCAATATTCCTATAACATGAAGTTTTTCTATTTTTGTGAGTTTTTCTGCATTTTTCCTGTATTTTTGTGAGTCACGACTTGATTAAGGGCGTTAATTTCAAAAATAACGACCTGTTGTAGGGCGTTTTCAAAGAAAGGACGACCGTATATGAGGGCGTCAATTCCTGGTGTTATCCCTTAATTTCTGGAATTATCTATTTTCAAAATAAAAGGCATTTTGTGAGTAACGCCTTTTCTCAGGGCGTGATTTTAATTAACGCCGTTATCTCAGGCGTGTTATCTCAGTTTTCAAACAAGGCAAGGTTTTATTTCCAAAAATAAATCCAGGAAGAAACGCCCTTTCCTAGGTCGTGTTTCAAGAAACGTCTCTGTGAAGGTCGTCAATTCATAAAAGACGCCCTGTATTATGGCGTGTTTCACTCCAGAGTCCTTCCTTTTTCCATCTTTCCCTCACGGTTCCCTGCTATCCTTGGACTCTTGCTCGATCTTAATCCTTCCTTGGATGCCTCATTACCCGTTCTTATCAATTCCCTTGTTTGATCACATCCGATGGACACTATAAAGGAAAATCTGGCTTGATCGTGTAAAAGGTTAACAACAACAACAACTCATAAGGTTGAAGATCTTTTTAAGTATTCAAGCGCGCAGAGCTTCTTCCTTGGAGCATTGATTTTCTTCATCCCTCTGCATCCGTCCAGCGTTTCTTTGGTTCCCTTTACTCTCGTCAGGGAGAGCAGGGCGATATATATATAGTTTGTTTGTTGTTCATCATATTCTTGTCATCATCACTATCTCCTGTCGTCAGTTCTTTTACTGCATCTAGCATATTAGCTCCTTCCCTAGTTCTCTGCTAGGGGTTTTAAAAAGAAAACAAAAAAGAAGGTGCGCATGTTGATGTCTTTTCATCATTTTTATGTTGGTTCTTGACTGATACTACGGCACTTTGGCTGATCCCCTTTCTTTTGCTTGTCTTTCATTGTCTTTCTTACAAGGTAATCAATCGAGAAAACCCACTTCGTCGGCCGGCCGATTGGAGTTGGAGGAGGAGATCCACATTCATCCCGCATCCCATCTTTCACCAGGTACATGCGATCTTATTTTTTTTATTGAGGTAAACCCTCTGGCGATCACACACTACCCTTGTGCACCTCGTGCATTGTTTCATCTCCACCATTATTTAATGTTTCCCTTTTTCCTTCCTTTTTAACCTCACCCCAAAGCGTGGATTTTAAAGGAATCCACAAATTGGCGATCACGGTGGGACATCCACTGTTTTCTTTGTTGATTACCATCTCCATTGGCACCCTCGTGTGCCCTTTCCCCTTTGACACCCTCGTGTGTCCTTTCCCATTGACACCCTCGTGTGTCCTTTCCCCTTAGGCACCCCCGCGTGCCCTTTCCCCTCGGTACCCTCGGTACCCTTTCCTTTGTGCCCCTCGGGCACCTTCCATTGTGCACCCTGCACACTCCCCGGATCAGTCAATTGTTGCTTATTAACGCCTTCGACGAGGGCGTCTTTTGATTTAACGCCCCTCACAGGGCCGTGTTTTTATTAATTAACGCCACCCTTCAAGGGCGTGTCTTTATTGCATCTGCTTGCCTGATCTTCACTATTTTCTCGTCTGATATTTAGCGCCCCTTACAGGGACGTGTTTCATTGATTAACGCCCATCTCCAGGGCGTATGTTTCTATAACTGCGGTGTGTTGCATGCTGATTATACTGTCTGTGGAATAACGCCCCTCTTCAAGGCGTTTCATTTCTTATCAACGGCTGTCATTAAGGCGTTTCTCTTTATCATAACTGCTGTTCGCTGCATACTTATCATATTGCCTGTGAATTAACGCCCCTCTCAGAGGCGTTTCATTTATTATCAGCGCCTTCCATCAGGGCGTGTCTCTGAGTTTTGACGCCCTCAGTTGCAGGCGTCCTTTATTTATAACGCCTCATCCTAAGGCGTTTTGTTCCCTACGGTCTGTGAGCCACTCACAGAATTTACGACAGCCACGCTGCCGTGTTTTCATTTAGTCACGACCTGCCACAGGGCGTGTCTTTCCTCTTGCTGTGAACACGACCTTTCCAAGGGCGTGTCTTTACTGTTCTTTTTCACAGATTGGCTATTATTCATTGCTTAGCATTTGTCTTGATATTATATTACTGCTTGGATCATCTTGGTTTGCTGGCTTGGTTGAGAGACCTCCTCTCTCTATCCTAGGATCCACACACCCTTCTTGGAATCGGGACGACCCTCCATTGAGCATTCCGTCTCTTTGGACTGGAAATCCCTTTTCCAAGACCTCCATAAGTCCCCGCACCCGTGGATTCCCTCACGGACGCCGGGCTGGTTGTACCCTCGAAGTACCTGGAGTTTAGAGAACCTATACGTTGTTAAAAGAGAGAAGAACTTAGTTGACCCGGAGGTTACATTCGGATCAAACTAGGTCTCATTTGGCAAAAAGAGTGAACCTTCACAAATAATCCACCCTAAATTCGAACATCAAACATTAAAATCTTGCGTTTCTTGCCAACCTTGTTTGCATAAACATAGTTGAGTGATTTGATTGCCTTGTTTGGATTGTATATTTTGTGACAGTTCCTTCATTGAACATCCTCTTTCTTAAGAATGAAGCTCCGTTCAGGTAAAACCATCAACATGTCAGGCCACGGGTACTCTTATGATGATGAGAATGAGAACATATTTGGTCAATATGAGGACCCTCCCCAGGATTCTTTTTATTATGAGGGGAACTACCTTCCTCCTTACCCCCATTACTCACAAGTCCATGTGGTCGATACCACTGTCCATGAGGCGGACCCTTCGTCTCAAGTTCCATCTTCCAACACTTCGGGGAACCCTTCCCCATCCATTAATGTCTCAGATTTGATCCAAGCTCTCTGCCAGTTGGACGACTCCCAACGGCAAGCCATTCAGGCCGCCTTAAAGGGGAAATCCGTCCTTTCTTCTTCTTCTAATCCCCCTCCGGCCGTAAGTGGCCATCAAATCGTTAATGACCAGGCGGTCTTGCATCCCCCCTCCTCTCGTCCACAAACGCCTACTGCGGCCATGCCGGCCCAGCAGGCGAGCTATTCAGCAGTTAGGCATCAATCCTCCCAACCTCCTCGGGTTCTACGAACGCATTCTTTTATTCAGAACCAGGCCCCAGTCGAGCCCGATACCAACACTCTCTTGCTTCAGAAGCTAGCCAGCATGGAGGAGCAGCTCAAGAAGGTTACAGCAACCAAGAATGCTCCGGAAATTTCTCTTCCTACGTTGCCAGTGTTCCATTTACCACCTTCTGAAATGCCGAATTTCCGGCGATATAATGGGACCGGTAACCCATTCATTCATTTAAAGGACTTCCGATATGAGACTTCTTTCTGGCAAGACAATAAGGCCTCTCTGGCCTATTTATTCAGAAGATCTCTTGAGGGACCCGCCCTCGAATGGTTTTATTCTCTGGAGCCAGCTGATGCCGGTGACTTTGATGTTATCCAAAGGAAATTCTTGCAAAAGTACAGAGACCGGGTGGGACCTTCCCTTTCTGTTACAGATCTGGTCGCTGAGAAAATGAAGCCCGATGAAGACTTCATTATATTTGCTGACAGGTGGCGGTCTATGGCCGAGAAATTGAAGGACACATTGTCGGAACAAGAGCAAGTAAAAATGGTCATTTCCAATGCAACTCCTCAATTCCGGCACATTTTGGCCATGAATCGGCTGACAACTATGGAAGAGCTCTATGAAAGAGCTCGTTATATACAAACACAAATGAAGGATTCGCCCATCATGGGCATGTTTGAGCCGAAGCCTCGGCTGTTTAAAAAGAATACAAATGTCAACAGTGGGCCCACGACTGAGGGCACTGTCACAAACGAGCAGGTTGGCGTAGTTGGTCACCCCCACCACCAGTCAAACCCACGACCTCCGCCACCTCCACAGCAAAACCCCCACTTTACCTCCGCCCCACAGCGCCACTTCACACCCCAACCTTCTTTTGCTCCATCACCGAGCCAAGCGCCTCGCAACGACCCTCCAGCACCACCTCAATACCATCAGGTCCCCCCACCTTCCAACTATGGCCAACAACAACGGAGACCACTGCTTGGCCCCAAGAGGGCCCATTATCCGCCACTCCCAGAGAGTCTCCCTGACATTTTTAATGCTTTGATGGCCGCCAACCTGCTCGTCCTACCAAAAGAAAGAATGGTGTGTCCCGAAAATGTTGACACATCCCGTTACTGTGCATTTCACCGCGCCCCTGGTCACAACCTTGATCGTTGTTTCCATTTCAGAGATCATATTTATGATTTGAATGACCAGGGTGGCATTAATTGGGATGAAATGAGGCAAGTCATCGCCACCATGAAAGAGAGAAGGCCGCATCGGCAACAGCAAAATCAACAACAGCCAGCTCCGCAGCAAGCTCAGCCACAGCAAGCTCCAGCACCCCAGCAGGATATGGGGATTGTCCGTAATCCATTGCCGGAGCACGCTCCTAATCAACACGTGAACCCTGTCACGTCTCTCTACGAGGTGGAGAGAGGGCAGGGATGGCACGAAGAAAACGCCTCTGTCGGGGCATTCCACCATGATCCAAACCAAAATCAAACTCCGCGCCTTTTGCGCGTTCCTCCTTCTCCTTCTAGTCTCCTATCAGGACGTTCTCTTTTACGCCCCGTCAACCCACCTACCACCACCAATTCCGCGACCTTGCCGGCTCGCTCTCTTCTTAACCACTTACCACCACAGCAACCTGCCATTCCACCTTCCACCACCAATCCTACATCCGCGACCTCCAGGCCACTCCTACTCCGCTCACCGACAGCACCCGCTACCCCCTCTACCACTCCTACACCGGCAAGAGTTCCTCCACCATCAGTACAACCACCTTTTGTGCCACGATCTCTCCTTATTCCACCACCTGCCAATACCCCTCGCATTCGGATATCCCTTTCTTCTTTCACGCCTCCTGCGAGGGCACCTTCTTCAAATACTCCTCCCATGCCTCCCGCGGGGGCATCTCTATTAAACACCGCTACTACGCCTCCTACAGGGGCGCCCCTTTCATTGAATTCCCCTTTGGTATCCCCTAGCAGGATCTCTGCTACCGACATTCCTTCCTCCTCTTCCAACCCTCCTAATATTGCCCCGACAGAGGCGCGTCAAGGCGTAGCGCCGCTCCGTAGTGGACGGATGTTCCACCGTGTTTTCCCACAGAGAGAGCTAGAGCCCGTACAGGGGACGCAAGAGCAGGAACAGGAACAAGATTCAGTGCCGGGAACTCAGTATGATCTGTTAAAACACCTGGATCGCACTCCAGCTAGGATCTCCATTCTTGAATTAATCAAGAGGTCCACCACTCATCAGTTGGCCTTGAAGGAATACCTGCAGAAGGTTATGGTCAATGAGGACCTCCCGGTTGAACAGATAATTACAGTCTTAACCCCTACCAGCAGTCAGCCGGCAATCACATTCCATGAACATGAGTTAGCACCTCTACCAGCAAGAAAGTATGCCCTATGTATCACGGTTGATATCAACAAAGTAGCCGTTAAGCAGTGTTTGGTAGACACCGGTGCATCTATCAATGTGTTGCCTCCGAGCACTCTGAAGCTATGCGGTATCCCTGAGAGCCAGATACGGCCATCCACCATTACTGTCACAGCATATGACAATACAAAGAAACCCCCTCTGGGTATGATTACTCTCAAAGTCAGTTTGGGTCCAGCCACCATTACGGCAGATTTCCATATTCTGGATATGGACCCGACCTTTAATGGTATCTGGGTCGCCCTTATATTCAGCAGCTTGACGCAGTGCCCTCTACAAACCATCAGTGCCTTAAGTTTCCGCACAAGGGCCGCATTATCAAGGTGACCAGCGTGCCGATCTTACCAGAGGAGGACATACATGTAGCTTCATCAGTTCCTTCCATGTGGCCAGCCAACAAGCCGTTATTATCTGTGTTGGACATTCACTGTCCACGACCGATGCTATCTGAGACTGTTACCACCGTTGCCATGACACCCCTGCCTTCTAAGGGGAAGAAGAAAAAGAAAAATATGATGAATACCCCCGGCTGGAACATTCTGATAAGGATGGGATATCAAGATGGCAAGGGCCTGGGTGCCAAACTCCAGGGCAAGATTAGGCCCATTAAGCCTCAAAAAGTGATTGCACGAGGCGGCTTAGGCTACAAAGCACCGGACAAGAATGAAGGAGAGCCGTGGGCTGTTATGACGTCCACCTTCAAGCCAGATCGCCAGCCACTCACCTGGACTTTAAAGACACATTCTGTCACTGGTGGCGTTCAGAACAATGAACGGACTACCGTCGTTACCTCATTACTTGATTGTCAGGATGTGCACGCCCAGACAGTTTGCGCGGCACATTGCCCCACTGGCCACTTACAAAACCTTGGAGACTTTAAGGCCAGATAAAAGAAGAAAAATGGGTGACCCGGAATGTGACTGGTACAGGTGGTTTGACATGAATGATATCACTTTCTCTTTAAGCCGCCTGTTCATGCCGACAGATCCGGAATGGCCGCCATTGATTCAAGAACTGATTGAAATGCCTGCCGCAATCACAGATAAAAGGCAGATGTTAAGTGACTACACAGATACGGGAGAGCCAGATGTCCCCTTTGAAGAAGGATTCTCCGTGGATAGGCTGTGGGCCGGCCTTTTCTCCCTCACTTCTGTGCATCCGTCTGTGTTGGTTTCTCTCTATTCCCGTGGGTTTGGTCACGTGCCGCGACCACCACCGATTACCATCAACTTATCTCCCAATTCAATTCAGATTTCCTTCCCTATTGCTCCTTCGCTCCTCGAGCGATTTTCCAAAATCTCCATCTCGCCCCCGTATGGGCCATCTTTGATTAAATCTTTCTCCAAACTTGCAATCTCCACTCCTCCCACTATTCCCCCTCACATTGCTTTTTACTTGAGAAAGAAAATAAAAACAAAGGAAAACATGAAAACGAAAAAAAAACGCCAAATCTCCAACATTCCAATCCTCCATTTCTATTGAGGAGACCTCATACTTTTCTCCCGAGCGCGTCCCAACCCAGGGGCCGCTCTTCCAAGATTCCTTGATAAAACTTTTCTCCCCCTCTGGTGAGGGGCCCTCCCCTGTATCACCTCCTGTATCCACTTTATCACCTCCTTCTTTCCCTTATAATCAAGCTAGTTGCTCTTCCTCCCTTTCTTCCTCTTCTTCTAATAAAAATCATGGGGTAAATTCACACAAGAAGGCCAAGGGTAAGCAGATTCCTCGCAGATTTTTGTTGGAATTGGCCATTAGATGCCAAGCTTGTTTAGCTCTCCCTGAGTTTGTGGAAGATCCAATTATCCTGCCAGAATTAGAAATTGAGGATTTTGTTGCTTCTTATGAGGGTTTGGGCGTTTATGAAATCATGAATGATGAAGACCCTATTGAAGAAGGGGATGAAAGTTATGAAGAATATGAGGACGAGGCTGATGCTTTTGCTAGTGGTATGAGAAGATTCGACGAACCATCAGCCTCAGTAGAAGAACCTACCAAAGAAATCAACTTGGGTACCGAGGAAGACCCTAGGATTGTCCTCATAAGCAAAAATTTGCCGCCCTCCGAAGAGAAGGCGCTCATCTTAGTTCTTCAAGAATACAAGGACACGTTCGCATGGAGCTATGAAGATATGCCTGGATTAGACCCTGCGCTCGTTGAACACCGTCTTACACTTAAGCCAGGATCTGTCCCGGTAAAACAACGGTTGAGGCGTTTCCACCCTAGCATGGCTTTGAAAATGAAAGAAGAGGTCGATAAACTCCATAAGGCTAGATTCGTTAGAGTCGTCCTCTATCCCAATTGGGTGGCTAACATTGTCCCGGTTATGAAGAAAGATGGAAAAGTTCGAATTTGCATAGATTTTCGGGACCTCAACCGGGCGTGTCCTAAGGATGACTTCCCCCTCCCTCATATTGATGTGCTGATTGATAACACGGCAGGATTTGAGACTCTTTCTTTCATGGACGGCTTTTCAGGCTACAATCAGATTCGTCTGGCTGAAGAAGACCAAGAGAAAACTTCATTCACTACACCATGGGGCACATATTGTTATGTGGTCATGCCCTTTGGACTTAAGAATGCTGGAGCCACTTATCAAAGGGCCATGATGGCAATTTTTCATGACATGATTCATATTTATATTGAGGTGTATGTGGATGACCTGGTTGTGAAATCAAGGACAAGGATTGAGCATCCTGGGGTTCTGGCTAAGGTTTTGCAGAGATCACGAGAATTTCAATTGAAAATGAACCCCAAGAAGTGCGTATTTGGCGTTTCTTCAGGGAAATTACTTGGATTTATCGTTAGCAAGAGGGGAATTGAAGTTGATCCCAACAAGGCGAAGGCCATTAGAGATATGCCTCCTCCCAAGAATCTGAAGGAAGTTCGAGGATTAATCGGGAGGTTGCAATTTATTCGCCGCTTCGTCTCCCAGCATTCACAAAGATGTAGGCCGTTTTACGAGCTTACTAAGCCGGGAGTCAAGTTTAATTGGGATGATAAATGTCAGGCAGCCTTTGACGGATTGAAGGATTATTTGGTCAATCCTCCTGTCCTGAGGCCGCCAATTCCAGGCAAACCACTTATTCTTTATGTTTCAGTCCTGGATGACTCCGTAGGTGCTGTCTTAGCTCAAGTGGATGAGGAAGGTAAAGAGAGGGCAGCATACTACTTATCTAAACTCCTTAACCCCTGTGAGCAGAGATACTCAGCCATGGAAAAGACTTGTGCAGCTTTGGTTTGGGTAGTTCAGAAGTTAAAACACTATTTCCTAGCTCACGAGGTTCACCTCATTGCTCGCATGAATCCAATCAAATTCCTCCTTGAAAAATCTGTCCTCACTGATCGATTAGCACGCTGGCAAAGCTTCCTTTCTCAATTTGACATCACTTACATTCAGCAAAAAGCTATCAAAGGTTATGCCATTGCCGAACATCTTGCTCACCACCCTCTCCCCCGCTTTGATCCTGTCAACTCAGAGTTCCCGGATGAAGAATTAATGTCCATTAATCACCCCCCAGATCCTATGTGGACATTACATTTTGATGGAGCTCTTAATTCTCAAGGAAGAGGGATCGGCATGGTTCTCTTAACACCCGAAGGAGTCACCATTCCATTTGCTGCTCGGCTCACTTTTCCCGTCACCAATAACATAGCCGAGTATGAAGCTCTTTTGGCCGGTCTTAAAACCGCTCATCAATATGGTGTCACCCATTTGCGAATCGTCGGTGACAGTCAGCTTATTCTACGCCAAGTGTTGGTCAAGTGCCGCACTATCAATCCTAAGCTCAAGCCCTACCAAGAACTCGCTTCAGCTTACGCCAAACTCTTCACTAAATTGATTTTCGTTCATGTCCCGCGTAGCCAGAACATTTTGGCCGACGCACTTGCTTCCTTAGCCTCCGCTTTAGTCTTCCCTCCTGAGCGTGATTTTCATGTCCCCCTGATTCATCAGCGTGATACTCCAGCCATTAGGGATCGTGCTTTTCTTGATATTAGGGATCAGGTGCTTGAGAAGGTTAGACGGAAAGAAGCTCTTGAAGGCAGAGAGGTCATGCTATTGGATTGGCAAGAAGAGTTGGCTGACGAAGAAAAGCCTTGGTATTATGAGATTGCCAGATACTGTAATGATCAGTCTTATCCCGAGGAAGCCACTGCCGAAGAAAAGAAAGCAATTAGGAGAGTGGCTCAACGTTATACTTTGGTTGGAGGTGTGCTCTACAGAAGAGGGCTCACCGGTGTTTTGTTGAGATGCCTCGATGATGATGAATCTTGGAAAGTTGTGGAAGAGGCGCATTCTGGTGTGTGTGGTGGTCATGTGAACAGCCAGATGCTAGCTAAGAAGATTCTTAGACTAGGGTTCTATTGGCCCACTCTTGAAGAGATTGTTCTATCTATGTTCGAAGGTGTGTTAAGTGCCAACTGCATGCCGACAAGATTCATTCTCCTGCTTCTTCACTCCATCCTACGTCCTCCCCATGGCCTTTTTCCATGTGGGCTTTTGATATCATTGGACCTCTTGGTGATTCGAACCTCCTGACCAAGCAAAAATCATTCATTCTCACGGCAACGGAGTACTTCACCAAGTGGGCGGAAGCAGAAGCTTACGTGGAAATTAAAGCATCAACCGTCTGCAAATTTATCATGAAGAACATCATCACGAGGTTCGGCATCCCAAGCACCATCGTCACCGACAATGGACCTCAATTTATCTCCCAAGATCTCAAGGATCTCTGCAACAGGTATAACATTGCATTGCATCATTCTTCTCCCTATTATCCGCAGGGCAATGGCCAAGCAGAGGCCACTAATAAAACTTTAATCAAGATTGTTAAGAAGACGTGCGAGGCTAATAAATTCTCGGATTGGCCAGACAAGCTGGTTGAAGCTCTTTGGGCCTACCGCACTTCCATTCGAACCCCCACTGGGCAAACTCCTTTTGCCCTTACTTATGGAATGGAGGCCGTAGTCCCTTATGAGATTCTTATCCCGTCTCTGCGAGTACAATTGGATGAGGAGCTCTCTATCGATGAACGTCGTGATTCACTCCTTGCCCAATTGGAACTCCTAGATGAGAAGCGTCTGGTCGCCGCTGAGCATGCGCGCGTTTACCAAAACAGGCTCTCACGTTTTTATCAAAAGAAGGTAATTGAGAGAAAATTTAAGGTCGGTGAAATGGTAATCAAAAGAATTTTTGTAAAGCCGGGTGGCCCTCGTTCAAAGCTCCAACCAAATTGGGAAGGGCCGTTTGTCATAAAAGATGTTTATCCTGGCAATGCTTATAAACTGGTTAATGCTGAAGGAGAGGAATTAACTCACCCCTGGAATGGTTTGTATCTCAAGAAATATTACCCCTGAACAAAAATCCAAACAAAAATTGAAAACTTCACAAAAATCCAAAGAAAATAGAAATCTCCCAGATAATCCAAAAAAAATCTGAATATTTCCAAAATCCAAAACAAAAGAGTTTTCTTTCATGGTTCTCCCTTTTGGGCTGACATAACATGCAAAGGTCACCGGTCCGAAAGGTCAAAATCCAAAATCCATTTGTCAGTCTTGCTAATTTAAAATGGGAGTTGACCCCGCACACACTACACACTTTACTCTTGAGCTCAAGCAGTGCAAAATCTGATGGAAAGTCGAAATCAAACTAAAGGCGAAAGACGATATCCATTCTTTTCTTCTTCGGCCCACAAGGGAGGAAGGGAGGTCTTGAGGTAGACACGCCAAGCCTATCCGCCGCCCTAGTAGGAGGAAGTCAGGGCCCAAAAGGGAACAAATGCCACAAAAGCCCAAGTACAATTAGGTTGTTCATCAGTTCAAATCTATTCAATGCAAATCAATTCCGAAGTGAAAGTCAAATGGTGAAAAAGAAAAGCATGTCAAGAGGGCAAAGTCCCCGCAAGGAAAACCTTGGGCGTATGCATGCATTATGAAGAGGCAAAAAAGGCAACAAAGCGTCCCTACGCCAAAGACCGAACCCCAACAGGCATAAGGATAGGGGAGGTAGCTTTGCCTCAGGCATCTTTGAATCTTTTGTGAGCTTCCTCATAGCTTCTCTTTTATTTTTGGAAAAGTCATGAACCAGCAGAATGGTCGAGACAAACTGAAGAGAATGCACTGTACGAAATCTTGTGTATAAGTTTAACCATATTCACGCCAATTCCCCTTTTAATTATTCAAGAAAGGTTAATGGAACTTAGAAGATGACCAAGTAGGGCCCACCACCTTGATTTCTTTATCAGCCCAATTTGGGAGGAATAAAAATTAACGCCTTTGTTCAAGGCGCTTTTATGCTGATTCACGCCTAGATCATAGTCGTTTCTTTAAAAATAACGCCTCCTGGAAGGTCGTGTTTTCAACAAAATTCAATAATCTTTGCACGGTAACGCCGTCTCCAAGGGCGTCTTTCACGATAGTAACGGCCTAATCTAAGGCGTGTTTTTTAGAAAAATCCTCAAAAAAATATATATATATATACTGAAAAGAACAAAAATAAATTCTTCATGTTGCATGAATTGCATTCTTGCCTGGACATCTTTTAATTATTGTTTGCATACGTGTGATTGCATGAGGCATCCCCGAGTTTTGATTATTTCATTTTGCCTTATTAAGGCTTGGCCCCTTGACCCATTATTAAGGTCAAAATATTTACACCCCTTGCTCACCGGGCAAGGGGCCAAGTCGAACAGATGAATTAACCTGTTTGTTCAAGTGAAAACCGCAGCCGCAGATACAGGGCAAAGTAAAGCAAACACGAGGAACGAGAGAAGAAAAAGTACACAAACACAAGTCCACAACCACACAAGTGCTCAGGTAACAAAAGCTCAAATCTCATATATATATATGTATCATCATGTCTATCATGTACAGGTGTGAAGGTGGAGGAGTACAAGTACAGAACTCTCAACTCTCGCCTCCACCCTCCTCTACTCTCCTGCTCTCAACCTCCTCCTCACCATCCCGAACTGGCGCCGGTGGAGGAGGCATAGGCCCCCGTGAAGAGGCCGGAACCCGAACGTGTCCTCCTGCCTCGCTCCTCTCTCGGAGGGAAGAACCCGCCACAAAGGTGGAGCTGGTGAAGGAGTACCCCGCAGCCCGTGCTCGCTCACGGCCTCGCTGCAACCGCTCCTCGGACACTCGAAGCCGCTCCTGGGAAAGGATCAACTGGGTCCTCGAGTCCGCCAGCTCACGCTCTCGTGCCAACAACTGCTCCTGGAACCGGGCACGCTCCGCCTGGTGCTCCTCCCGCTCACGAGCCCGCTCCTCGCGCTCCCGAGCACGCTCCCTCCTCTCCAGCTCCAGGGCAACCCGCAGCTCGGCCACGTCCTGAGGAAGCTCACTGCGTTGCTGCAAGGCCCGCTGAAGCTCTACGATCCGCTGATCGCGGATCGACAACTCGGTACGTATCGCCTTCAGCTGAGCAGCCTACAAACAGGTAAACAAATCATCAGTTCCACAGTTCAATAGTTCATGAAATGAAATAACAACATGTGACTAAAGGTAGGTCACGCACCTGTGAGCTCGTCGCTCGGAAGCCCTCATCTACGCAGATAAGAGTGGCTCGAAGCTCTTCAGTCTGTAAAAATGAATTTTTATCAGTGCACAATTTATATCTAATCATTATTTGAATGAGGTTTCAAGTTCAGAATTTACCCGTGAAGCAAGGTCACGCTCCGCCACCTCGGCTCGCGCTATCGCACCAGCCAGCTGCTCCGTCAGTGCAGTCACCTCTGCACTAGGCCCCCTCGAGCTGGAGGCCTCCCCTGGATCTCTCCTCGCTACTCCCTGCTGGGCACGCTGCATTCATTAAGACCGTCAGTGGCTAATCATTAATTCAACACAACAAAAGAAAAAAAAATTCATTTGCATATAGGAATAATTTAAACACTCACCAGGGTCTCCAAGTCTGCCCGTGTGGCAGCTAGCTGGTCCTCCAGGATGTGGAGGTGGGCCTGTGCATCTATCGCCGCTATGTCCCTCGCATCCTGCATTCATTACATGTTAATCGCATAATAGTTACATAAGCATTTGCATTTAATTTAGAAATAAGTGCATTCATACATACCCCTAAGACCCTCATCTGAGGTCTGCCGGCGTGAACCTCCCAGTAGCGCCGGAGGTACTCGGAGCTGTCAGTCGCGTGGGAAACGACTGTGGTCCCACCTCGCTGCCAGTCGGCGTACTGCTCCTCGAATCGCACCCTCCAGTCGGTCGTCTTGGTGCGACCGCGGGTCTTCTTGCCAATCCCTCGAGGCTCTCCGACCTCGATCCACTCCTGGGGCAGGCCCAGGGTCCTCATCACCAGCCGAAGCCGTAACGGCTCAATCTCGCTCAAGCAGTGTAGCCACAGCTCACGCCCGAAGCGAGGTCGCCCCGATACGACCCAAGGCTGGCCCTCATCGGTCATCCCCTCATATGGTCTCCACTGCACCTGCATTCATGAACACGCATCATTATCATTTCATCATATTCAAATAAACAACAAAAAGAAATGCATATCATTCATTCATACATACCAGCGAGGGAGGGAAGTCGCGGAACTCTCTCCGTAGAACCCACAACTCGTAGTCAAGTGGGGCGCCAAAGATAACAGGCACCCAGCGTCGCGCCAGGGGGAAGGATCCCTCAGCTCCTGGCCGTGGGTCAACGCGCCCCATCGGCATGTATAGGTGGCTCCACACCTGCATCCATGCATTGCAATTAGTACTATATTCACATGCATCATAACAAAGAAAAGATAAGAAATGAGAAATTGCATACTGAAGAAGAGGTGAGAAGCCACTGACGGTCGTCTCACGGCCTGTCCCCGTGGACAGATCGGCCATCAAATGCGCCAGCAGGGCCGCTCCCCAAGCATATGTGCCAACCGTCTCCAGATCCTCAAGGATGCCTAAGAAGCGGCAGTTGATGACATCGGCTTTCGTCCCCAGCAATAATCTCCCGAGCAGCAGCAGCAGGAACCTCCTCAGGTCTCGGTCCGCTCTCTCATGGTCAGTCGGGTCCTGGCAGCATGCCACTCTCACCCCGTCGGTCAGTCGCTGTGCAAACTCACCTAAGGTCTCCCCCGACCTATGCCTGGCATCTCCTAGACCCATCACCGTAGTCAGGTCCGTACGGAAAATGGTCCTACACTCGCTAGGTCCCACGTAGACCATCTCAAGCCCTAGTAGCCTCTGGGCCATCTCTGAATAGTCAGAATAGGTGAACCCACTCACGGCCTCACCATCTACCCGTAAACCTGTAATCCTGGCTACATCCTCTAAACTAGGAACCATATGCCCCCAGGGCATCAGAAAAGTCCGGCTAACCCTATCCCATCTCTCCCTCAAAACCTGGATCAGTGCTAGGTCAGGTCTAAAAGGCTCAATGGATAGAAAAGCCCCAAATCCCATGGCCTCTACCCTAACCCTCTGGAAGTCGGGGAGACCCTGGTATGCTGCCCAGACCATGACCCATGAGATACGGGTCCTCATCAACCCCTGCATGTATTAAAAGAGAATTAGTTTTCTTAATTATTTGAGTATCCATGTGGAATTACATTTGATTTGGGTTAAATATTGAATTTTAGCATTTTTGGAATTCACGGCCACCCTCAGGTCGTTTCTTGATAAATTCACGCCCCTGTGGGGGGCGTTTTTCAGAATGAACTTTAATGTAACGCCCTTAATGAGGGCGTTTTTTATGTTAATCACGCCTCAGTCTTAGGCGTTCTTTGGTGGCTGTTTTGCTATTTCTGAAACATTTTCTAATCACGCCTCGGTGTTGGGCGTTTCTTGTTGAATTAACGCCCTGTGGTAGGGCGTTTTCCTAAAGGTGGTTAATTTTGATCGTTAATGAATGAAGCGACGCCCTCTGGTTTGGGCGTCTCTTGTTGAATTAACGCCCTACTGGAGGGCGTGGGTTTCTCAATTTAACAGAAAAATCAAATAACTGACAGCATGCGAAATAATTCATGAAAATATTTTTGGAAATTGTTTAATGAGCATGGAATTCATGAAAAATCATAAGTTTTAAGAAACGACATGCTTCAGGGCGTTTTTCATGAAGGATAATTAATTTTCAGAAATTAAAAATAATTAACGCCCTGGATTAGGGCGTTTCGTTTATGAGTAACGCCCCCGATGGGAGGCGTGTTTTTTCTGAGTTGCAGGTTTAATGCCCGATGGCCATGAAAAATCAAGAAAAATATAAATAAAATAAAATAAATGGAATTGGGGAGGGGGAACCTACCTTCTTGTGTTTCTGGGGTTGTGGCCGTGGCAGTGGCCGTCTGGGCCGCCGGAGTTGCCCCCGGGGAGCGACCGCCGCCGTGCACGGCGGTCCTTCTTCTTCTCCTTCTTCTTCTCCTTCTTCTTCTCCACCTTCTGCATCTTCTGTTTCTTCTATTGCTTCGCCCGTTGCTCCGTCGGCCTCGTCGCCGCCGGCCGTCGCCGGCTCTTCTTCAAAAGCCACGACGGCGAGCTCCTCCACGGAAATCTCTTCCTCTTGGGCGTGGGAGGCGTCGAGGTCAACCACATCTGGGGCGCTAACTCTTTGGCGTTTGGCCATGGCTAGGGGGAGTGAGATTGAGTGAGTTGGAGAGAGTGAGGGAAGAGAACGAGAGAGAGGCTTTGAGGGCTTCGGTTAGGGTTTGCAGAGAAAAGGGCGAAATAAGAATGGAAGGAGGAAGGAGAAGGAGGCCTGATGGCTTTTGGGTTTCGAAAAGAAGACACGCCCTTGAGAAAGGCGTTTATAATAGAATTCACGTCCATTATATGGGCGTTTTATGGAAATTGACGACGATGATTAAGGCGTTAATTTATTTTGCATGGGGAACGATAACCGTCGTCAGACGCATTGAATGGGCGTTGATTGATGTGAGGGAAGTCATCATTGCTGTTTGAAGTAACGCCTCTGGTAAAGGCGTGTTATTCTTGAAACGTGACTATGGAAAAGGTGTTATTTTTGATGAGTCAACGATTATATTCTTTTGGGTTTGAATCTGTTCACGCCTTTCTTGAGGTCGTTATTCAAAGTAACGCCCACTGTCGCAGGCGTCAATTATTGACGATGGGCCCGTTGAAGCGCCTTGAAATAAGGCGTGTATTTGTTAATTCACGACGCTCTTGGAGGCGTTATTTACAACAGAAACACAGTTTTTTGGGATGATTTCGATCATAATCACAGTGGCAGTTGGCTCAATCAGAAAATAATCTTTATTATTTTGAAAAGAGGAACTACAATGACTAATGAGCCACTTTGGGCCTTAATTTTCTCAATGAAGTTATATAATTTTTCCACTGTTCTTTGTCTTCATCCAAGTCTTCTACAGGTTGATGAAGCTTGCTTAGCCTCCATAAAGCTTGAATGGTGATAACCTCCTCACCATCTTCATTGTTGCCTAGATCCCTTGATTTGATTGGAGGAAGATGAGAGATGTCTTCTAAGTGTTGCCTTGGGAGCCCAAGCTGAGGAAGGCACCGGTGTGCATTATATAAAACGAAGTCCGAAGCACCGATAAGACGAAGGTCCGTCCCGATGGAGAAGCGTGCACGAAGTTCCTGCATTTTGAATACACCCGGGGCGCAAGTAAAAAGATTCTTTGGCATTACCTTTAAGTGCTCCCTCCAATCCCCTCTCTTCTTGATTTGAGGAATTCGGTTGGTCACTCTATTGCTTATACCTAATGAGCCGGTTATATATGAGAGTGGGCTCTTTGAGAAAATTCTTGAGGGTTGTTGGGCTTCGTGGCATGAGTCGAATTTGAAGTGTAGATCAACCCAACTTGAGAGTGCTAGCATGCACCCGTAAATGGGCCTTCCCATGGACGCCGCTGTGAGCCCGCTATAGAGATATGCTAGGATCGCCGGTCCAACTCTCTCTTCTTCCCATAAGCTCACCACTGCGCTCAATTGGGACTCCTCTAGAAAGTCCTCCGTGGATGGGAATAGGAGTGCTCCTGCCAAGCACACCACGAAGGCTTTGGTCACTCTTTCTATCTCCTCTTCCTCTTTAGCTTGATCCGCTCTCTTGTACACCCACGAGGCGAGCTTCAAGAGGTTAACTCCTTTAGTGACCTTGATTTGGTTCACTATATTCGGGCTAGGTATTAACGAGGTTAGCAACTCGTGGGAGGAGATGGGCCTTGGCATGATGGCCATCTTTTCTTCTTCTCCGTGTTTCATCTTTTTCAAGCCTAGGATCATCTCTACTTCCTCCAGCAAGATGGTGGCCTCAAAAGTGGAAAATAAGAAAGTATGGGTGGAAGGATGCCATGTCTCAATCAATGCTCCTATGGCAGCCCAATCTATGTGGATTTGATCATAATGCTTGGCATGGGTTATCAACCCCAAGAGATGCCATCTAGCTACATATACCCTCATGTCTGATGTGAATTTGGAGAGGATGAGGGGCAACCATTTGATTTGGACATATCTTCTAGCCCCTGGAAGATTTGGGTACTCCTGTGAGAGGAGGGGAAGAAAACAAAAAGAAGAGGTACATGAGCATATGACATGTTCAGTAACAAAGAAATAAGCATGTGAGCAGTTCGCCAGAACAGTACGCACGATAAAGAAAGTTGAAACTAACCTGATTCATGCATATCCTGTTGCTTATATGACCTTGGATATCGTTAATCCTGGGAGTTGAGAATTTTGGCCTTTTCAGTACCCTGTCCATCGTCAGGAGAAGCTTGGACGGTGCAACCTGCAGAGCAGATGAAGAAGAAGAAGAACAAGAACAGAGAGTTTCGGCGGCTGCAGGGTTTTGGTTGATTATGTTGAAGGAGGGCCTCCTATTAATAGAGATTTAGAGAATTGTAAGGCTGTTGGAAGTTAGAAATTTGATTGGGTTAAGGACTGTGCTGTTAAATTAGGAAACGGAAGTTCGTGCTGAATTAACGACGTTGGTTAGGGCGTCGATTTTTAAATTGACGACCTGACTGACGACGTGTTATATTTAACGCCCTAGCATGGGGCGTCTTTTTCTAAGCTTCCGTTACTGTTTACGCCTTTGAGTAGGGCGTGTTTTAAATGTTTAACGACCTATGGTCAGGCGCTTTCATGCTGTTAACGCCCTATTCTTAGGCGTGTTTTATTGGATTATGAATTTTGACCTCTTCATGCTTTGACGCTTTAATGAACCTAAGTGCTATTATTTTGATGAAATTGTCTATGATTAAGCACTTATGATCATGTCATGTTCTGAATTGATGGAAAAAGGCTAATAAGTTTAAAGTGCAGAAGTTTGCAGGATTCGAGGCGTTTGGATCACTCATAGGAGCAACATCTTGCCACCTTGTATCTGTTTCTTGTAAGCATTGTTACTATATGATATCTACGCTATTATATTATGTCAAGGACCTTGTGGTTCTGATGAACCTGAAATTTGAGTTCCCCTTCATCAAAAACGATGACGATTTCAGGAGAATCTTGATCACACGGATAGGCCGTCGAGCTGTTAAAAGTTTGGGACGATGGTTCCACTTTCTAAGTTGATACGTGGACAAACGGGCTTCGGCTTAGTGTTAGCTCAGAAATATGGATTCTTGACCAGACCTAAACAGCTTGGCAATATTATCCTTGATTATTTTCTATTTTTATTTGTTTAACCTTTTCTTTTAGCCCAGCATGCATCATGTAGGACTTTGAGTTTCATGCTGAAAATCTTCATATTATGGCAATAATGAAGTTCACTCGCTCTCGATTGAATTGACATGAGATATTCCACTTTAAATCAAGTACTTCGTTCTATTTGAAGCCATTCAGGCTGATTCCTTGAAAGTGTTCCTTTTGTTGGATCTTTATCCCAATTCTCTTTACTTTTCTGCAAAATTTACCTTGGTTGCAGCACGTCCACATTGGCTGGTAATCGCTCTCCAATGGTCTTTCCCTGTCGTGCCCACGCGCACACCCTTTATTACTTAGTTTAACCTCCTTTTATCCAACAAATCGATTGTTTCCTTGGAACCACTCAGAGTTGTTTCATTCAGAATCTTGGAAAGATTTCCAATGCTTAGTGTCTGAGGCGTGTCACATCACACCTTGGCGTCTCCTTATCAGTTCGTTCCACTTCATTCCTTTCATTACACTTCGCTCCATTTCCGTCTCACTCCCTTGCAAAGCAGACGCCAAGGCGGGGCAGCTGTAGACACGCCAAAATTGACGTTTTGTTGATCAAATCTCATGTTATTATATAAATGCCCCAAGTGGACTTCAATATTCCTATAACATGAAGTTTTTCTATTTTTGTGAGTTTTTCTGCATTTTTCCTGTATTTTTGTGAGTCACGACTTGATTAAGGGCGTTAATTTCAAAAGTAACGACCTGTTGTAGGGCGTTTTCAAAGAAAGGACGACCGTATATGAGGGCGTCAATTCTTGGTGTTATCCCTTAATTTCTGGAATTATCTATTTTCAAAATAAAAGGCATTTTGTGAGTAACGCCTTTTCTCAGGGCGTGATTTTAATTAACGCCGTTATCTCAGGCGTGTTATCTCAGTTTTCAAACAAGGCAAGGTTTTATTTCCAAAATTAAATCCAGGAAGAAACGCCCTTTCCTAGGTCATGTTTCAAGAAACGTCTCTGTGAAGGTCGTCAATTCATAAAAGACGCCCTGTATTAAGGCGTGTTTCACTCCAGAGTCCTTCCTTTTTCCATCTTTCCCTCACGGTTCCCTGCTATCCTTGGACTCTTGCTCGATCTTAATCCTTCCTTGGATGCCTCATTACCCGTTCTTATCAATTCCCTTGTTTGATCACATCCGATGGACACTATAAAGGAAAATCTGGCTTGATCGTGTAAAAGGTTAACAACAACAACAACTCATAAGGTTGAAGATCTTTTTAAGTATTCAAGCGCGCAGAGCTTCTTCCTTGGAGCATTGATTTTCTTCATCCCTCTGCATCCGTCCAGCGTTTCTTTGGTTCCCTTTACTCTCGTCAGGGAGAGCAGGGCAATATATATATAGTTTGTTTGTTGTTCATCATATTCTTGTCATCATCACTATCTCCTGTCGTCAGTTCTTTTACTGCATCTAGCATATTAGCTCCTTCCCTAGTTCTCTGCTAGGGGTTTTAAAAAGAAAACAAAAAAGAAGGTGCGCATGTTGATGTCTTTTCATCATTTTTATGTTGGTTCTTGACTGATACTACGGCACTTTGGCTGATCCCCTTTCTTTTGCTTGTCTTTCATTGTCTTTCTTACAAGGTAATCAATCGAGAAAACCCACTTCGTCGGCCGGCCGATTGGAGTTGGAGGAGGAGATCCACATTCATCCCGCATCCCATCTTTCACCAGGTACATGCGATCTTATTTTTTTTATTAAGGTAAACCCTCTGGCGATCACACACTACCCTTGTGCACCTCGTGCATTGTTTCATCTCCACCATTATTTAATGTTTCCCTTTTTCCTTCCTTTTTAACCTCACCCCAAAGCGTGGATTTTAAAGGAATCCACACCCAATACCAATGATGAAACCTGCTATTGATCGGTTGGCATGCTGCTTGATCGATGCTAAAACCCATCCAGGGTGGACCTTCCGTCTGCTCTGACAAACCACGACACAGCTTTTTTAATCAATTCAGACCGCTCGTCTGGATAGATCATGAAACTCTATTCCTTTGCGTTAATGTTAAACCCCACGTTAACGATGAAACTCATATTCTCAGCAAACAGCTTCGTGCCCGAGCTGTTATTTATATTCTCTAAATCAATTCGGACCTTTCGTCTGGATAGATCATGAAACCCTACTTCCCTTTGCATTGATGTTGACACCCACATCAATGATCGGGTGTCCACAATAAACATATGGCGCCATGGTCCATAGGATGAAAGTTCTGGTCCCAGAAAAGACAATGAAAAAGGAAAAGAGAAAGAAAATGACAAAAAAAAATATAAAAAAAGGGGGTTGAAAATAGAGATACCCCGCCAGACTTGTTCAGGCATTCTGGACAAGGGCAAAAAGGGCTAAAACCCAGCTGTGGTGAAAACCCGAAAGGGCACTGCAGGTAAAATCAGGTACCCCGCCACGTGAAAATCTGAAAGGACGCGTGGGCAAAAGCAAGAGGGGGCCGACTCCGGCGAAAACCCGAAAGGGCGCTTGGGTAAGGAATGTGGTAATTCAGAAATTCCATACTTCCTTCCCTTGATAAGGCCTTCCGTTAAACCGATCGGCTCCTTGCCCGGTCAACGATGAAACCTTTCTAGGGCAGACCTTACGTTTACCCTGATATAATCTGCATACCCTCTTGCAAATGTCCCTCCGACAATGAAACCCATCACCATTCTGATAAAGCCTGGCCAGCAGACCTTCCGTCTGTCTTGATGAAACCCTTAAACCTTCCCTTGGTTGATTGGCACATTGCCCGATCAATGATGAAACCTATCCAGTTTAGACCATACGTCTATCCTGATGAAACCTACATATTGCTTAGCAAAGTCCCACATGCGATCAAACCTCTCCAGTTTAGACCATACGTCTGTCCTGATGAAACTCTTAAACCTTCCCTTGATTGATCGGCATCTCACCCGATCAGTGATGAAATCCTATCCAGTCTAGACCTTACGTCTATTCTGATGAAACCTATGAAACTTCTTTGCATCGATATAAACCCAATGTCAATGATGAAACCAGCTATTGATCGACTGGCACCCCGCCCGATCAATGATGAAACCCTATCCATTTTAGACCTTACGTCTATTCTGATGAAACCTATGAAACTTCTTTGCATCGATATAAACCCAATATCGATGATGAAACCAGCTATTGATCGACCGGTGCAGCACCCGATCAATGATGAGACCCTACCCAGTCTAGACCTTACGTCTATTCTGATGAAACCTATGAAACTTCTTTGCATTGGTATAAACCCAATATCGATGATGAAACCAGCTATTGATCGACCGGAACCCCGCCCGATCAATGATAAAATCCTATCCAGTCTAGACCTTACATCTATTCTGATGAAACCTATGAAACTTCTTTGCATCGATATAAACCCAATGTCGATGATGAAACCAGCTATTAATCGACTGGCACCCCGCCCGATCAATGATAAAATCCTATCCAGTCTAGACCTTACGTCAATTCTGATGAAACCTATGAAACTTCTTTGCATCAATATAAACCCAATGTCGATGATGAAACTAGCTATTGATCGACCGGCACCCCGCTCGATCAATGATGAAACCCCATCTGGTTCAGACCTTACATCTGTCCTAACGAAAACCACGGACCTTCAAAGTCCTACCTGAGGTAACCCTATCCAGTCTAGACCTTATGTCTATTCTGATGAAATCTATAAAACTTCGTTGCATCAATATGAGCCCAATATTGATGATGAAATCATGCACCGGCCGATTGGCACACTGCCCCGACTGGCTCTGAAACCTACCCGGGATGAACCATTCGCCCGTTCCGGATGATGCTCTAGGCCTTTCCATTCACATTCCTGCAAATAGTCTCCCTTGCGGCACATATGGCCAAAGAAGACGTTTGCTACTACCAACAGAATTCGGTTTAAGCACGCCCCCCGGATGCCATCACGCGGTGGAGCGAGTTCCCCATCCTTTCTATGAAGGGATGGACGCTCTCCTGCCAGGTACGGGCCATTCACAGGAGGGACTGCTAGAACCACTACCCCACTTCCCAAAGTGATGAAACCACATAGAAAAGATGATGGATACACATGAAGCCGAAGATTCCTTTTCACTAAAAGAGGAGTACACAAAGAGCCCCAAGGGGACACTGTATCACAAAAGAGGGCAGAAGAAAACAAAGAAGAGATAATTCAAGGCCGCCGGAAGATATCTTCAAAGGCCAAAAGACCCACATCGGGAGCGGCTCTTAGCTCGTGAAGGCGTGCCTCCTCTTCCTGAAGCTTCACGGACATACCCTGGAGAGACATCACCCGTCCCTCCAACAAGGCCACCTCCTCGGTGGACTGTGGCCGAATAGAGGATAATTGTTGCAGCTCGGCTCGAAGTCCAGTGAGTTCTGCTTCCAGAATGGCTATCCGGTCCTGGACAGCTTCCTCCCGCTGAACAACACTCTGTATCTCAGCCTGGCGTTCGTCAAGGGCAAGCGTCAGCTTCTCCAGCTCAGATTTACACTCTGACCTCTGCAACTTCAATGCCGTCAGCTTGTCGGTCATAGTCCGTGCTAGGAAATCTCTCCGATGCACGAATTTCAGCAAAAGCAACACCCGCTGAGCCCATGTGTCCAAAGGGCAGCCCATGGCCTGCAGGCCGGTAGTGAAGCGATCAGCAATTTCCTTCAGCTGCAAATGTGTCAAGCCAGGCTGAGATTCTACCAGCTGACGCAGCATATCCAGGTTCTGCCAGACAAAGCTCTCAGACGATGCGAAGCCAAAAGAAGCAGAGGGGATCACTTCAAAGGTCACTTCACTATCAATGTCCGCCCACAGTGCGACATCCGGCTGAGAGGATGAAGACGGCAAATCTGCTGGAAGAACTGGCGGTCCCTCTCCGTGCCCTCTGGCTGAGCCTAAGACTCCTCTCCACCGCTGTCTCGGGTGCTATGGCTTGAACATCCGCAGGAGGAGACCAATGAATGATGGAGCTATCTCTTCATGAGTCTCCTGAATAGGGCTTCATCTTCAGCTACTCTTCTGGTAATGGAGACGAAGGTGCCCTAGTCTGTGGAGGCAGAAATCTAGTCTCTATAGCCACTATGGCAGGGACTGCTGACTCGGGCGTAATGGACATTACTGCGGCCGGTATAAAAGCAGAGCACCTGGCTGGGTCTGCTTCGACTCTAAAATCTGAGGCCCTGACAGGGATGAAAATCTCTCCTGATGCCCCCAAGTCCAATGATGTTAAGTCAGTTGAAGATTGTATCCTTACTGGCACAGGGCGAATAACCTCAGAAATTCCCATGCAAGTTAAAGGTAAAGCAGGGATAATGGCCAAGTCTACAGATGAAACATCCATAGAAACTGCGGCCGCGTCTGAGCTGGTGATGACAGGGTCCTGAGGACAAAGCAGAATGACCTTTAGCAATGAATGAGAGAAAATAAATAGAACAACAAAAAAAAAGGAAGCTTACCTTTAAGGCGAGGTCTACACCCTCGAAATGAGACAAAAGGGGAGAAAGCTCCGTAGTTGAAGCAGCAAACAGAGGGGTTATGTCAATCTCGGTGTCAAGCCCGGCAAACTCTTCTTGCAAATCCTCTTCGGAAGGCAACACCAGCAGCTTGGAAGGCGGGAACGGTGGAAGACCTTTTGCAAGCATGGGCAAGGCTTCTGATTTAGAGACATCCTCCTCACTGCCGCTGAAAGTCACTTCCTCCTCATTATCAGGGATGGTCTCAGAGCTGCCCGAAGATATCTCCACACTAGCTATATGCTGCGAGGTCGCCTCTAGAGCATGCCGGGATGCAGACCGGGTGATTATGCGTCTGGCCGGAATAGGGCTCCGTCTTGTTTGAGTCCTGTCACCCTCCTGCGGCTGAGGCGACTCTCCCGCTGCTATCGTGGCCTCAGTCTGCTCCCCGACTGCCACCTCAACAAAAGAGAACCTCTGAAGGATATAACAAAAAAAATGGAAGTATAAAGAAAAAGATGAGAAAGCACATTTACCCTCCTCCTCGCCAGCCGGGGTAGGAGAAGGCAGCCTCGTGTCCCTTTCTACAGGCACTGCAACCTGCTCCTGGGCTATATCAGATAAAGAGAAGCTCAGCCTCGAAGAGCCCCTTAAAAGATCAGTCAAGAAGATAATGAAGACTGCATCTACAAGCTATTACCGCCACTCTCGACAGGCTCCGGAGCGGCCTCCCTCTGAGACCTGAACTCGTCGAAAGAGGGGATGTCTGGAAGAGGGGTTCCGACATCCGTCACAACCGGAGCTGACTGCTAGACCCGAACAACCTTGGCCCTCTTGGCCTTGGCAACTGCAGCTTTCACCACAGAAGGCTTCCTCTTCTTGCCCGGAGGCAAGGGAGTGGTCGTAGGTGCCGCTGCAGGAATTTCAAAGTAAGCAGGCTTCTCAGCTTGAGCAATAATCTTCCTGTAAAGTCCCTGCCGCTTTATGTCCGGTCTATCTGTGCAAGACACAAGAAAGGCAGTCATAGTCGACAGATGCAGAACATAACAATAAAAGAAAGATGCCATGAGCGCACAGGAAGGGTCATACCTGCTGGGCCATCATAAAATGTGGAAAGCGGCCAATACAGATAAGCCACCTCCTTCGATCGGGAAGCAGCCTCCTTCACGAGCCAGCATATGTCACCAATGGTCTGGCACTTCTCTGTCAAGGCAGCCAAGTCTTTTTGTCCGTGGAAGTCGAGGCAATGAAACAGGCCGAGATAATCCATACACCAGCCGTCGACATAATGAAAAGAAACAAAAAGCGGCTTATTCAGAATGCCAGCTATCGGGTTCTCTATTGATAGCCCGTGAACATTTAGCAGTACAAAAAGCCAAGAAGTGTGCTGATAATATGTCTGGGTGCGGTCTTCCCTCCGCACAAACGTCCTATAAGGGTGAAACCTGTCCACCGGACCCCTCCAGGGGGCTGCTGTCGGGAGAGGTTCCTCCGGGGGGAACAGATATTGTACATCCAAATGAACACCCCCTATATGGCCCAACTGCCTCAGATCCTTTGTAAAAGTGTCTTCATTAATTTCAGGGAAGACAGGAGTGGGTAGTTCAGAACCTTCCTCTTTCAAAGACCGATGCGTGGCAACATATGTTTCCGCCTCCTTCTGGTGCTGTGAATAGAGCCTTTTCAGATGGACCTCATCCATTTCAAACACAGGCCCTGATTGCCGCTTTAAGAAAGAGCGCTCGGCCACGTCCCAAAAGGTGCCTCTGCCATCTTTATAGAAGTTGGTGCGTGTATTCCACCACTTAATGTATTCTGATGTGACACGGGGAATACGATTAGAAACGGTCGGGACCCTGAAAGTTACGCCCTCTCGGCGATGAAAGAAATCCCACCATGTTCGACCGTCACTGGCAATGGTGGACCCATGCTTGGCACGGCAGTCCAAAGGAAATTGGGCAACCGATGGAGGAATATGCTGATCATAGCCAAAGTTTCTACTGAAACGGAATGGATAATAGGGCTCCAAGATGAGCAAGCCTCCCTTCCTGAAGACCAATACACTAGGCCGAATAGCCATAGCCAACCTGACTAGTTCTGGTTCTAATATGGGCCGGGTGGCGTTGACCCCCGAAACAGGATGGACATAAGTTTCTACCTCCTCCATTTTGCATTCCCTATGAGGGTCCACTAAAGGAGCCGAACCTACTGCCAAGCTCCAAAAATGAATGCTGCCAGGAGCGTCTACAGGCACTTTTATCAACCTGCCCCTTATCTTAAACAGCTGCTCTGAGAAAGGACTAGGTTCGGCGCTAGGGAATTCGATCATCCGAGGAAGCAATATGTCCGACTGTAAAGTCCTCGGGGCCAGCTCGGGGAAAATACTACAGACCCAGGCATTAAAAAAATGAAATGGACCCACAGTCCTTAAGGAGCGGGGAACCCGATGTCTATGCAAATCCCCCAATGATTTGTAAATTAAGCACAAAGCCACTGGGCACAGAGACAGCCTCATCCCCCAGGCCATCTGACAGGCCGGGTATATAGCCTCCGGCCTGATAGTCGTCTCGTCCCCTTGAGGAAGAGCGAAGGTGCACAGCCAGAAAGTCAGATAAGCTGCACAGTGAGTGATAGGGTCAACCCCTGCTGGGTTCGGGCCGTCTGCACCTGCTCGGCGCAGTGAAGCTGGCAGTGCTGATTTGTAACGAGGGGCCCTGATTTGCTTGCTAGAAGTCGGTCTCACAGAAGGGAAGTCCGCATACTTCAAGGGACCCCCGAAGAAGTATCGTATCCATTGTTCTACACGGACTCTCAACCTGCTGCTCTTTTCCCGGGGTTGATAGCCTTTGGAGGATCCCCGGCTGTAATCCAGACAAATGGTACGATAAGCTTTCATTAAATACCGGTATGCATAGCCGAAAGAATATCGGCCCTCTCCATCGGAGGCGTCCTTTACAGAGTCATCCAGGCAAACCTCCTCGTATGGCTCCCCATCAATAGGCAGACCTGAGAGCTGCGAAAGACTCCAGAGGTCGAGAGATGTTTCGCCCTCTGCTGTGTAGAATGTGTTAAACTATGGGCAGAATACTTCAAACATGCCACAACATAGTCCCCGAGAGATGGGATAGCGGAATCTGGAGGCGAATACACTATGGTAGACCCCAGCTCTAATCAGTAAAGGGGCGTACTCCTTCAGGACAAATTCTGTGAATTCCACTGCCCCTACCCTGAAGAGATGAGCATCTGTCACTTTAGCATCTCCAAACCAGCCGGCAGCTAGCTGATATTTAAATTGAACGGCCACACATTTCAGAATAAATGGCTCGTCCCTGTAACCCCACTTCACAGGTGCTAGAAAAAGTTCGAAGTTGGTCTTTTCCCGGTGGACGAGACCGGCTGCATGGTCCCACCTCGCCGGGGTGAACTTTGGAGCCCGGATCAACATTTTTTTCTCCGGCTCTAATTCAGAAATACCCAACACGGCATTCCAGTCCCGCTGCTCGCCTGGAAGATATGTAGCCCGAGCACGATAAATAGAGCCCTTCATGCTGTCTCTGTCAGTAAGTATTGCCGCTTCCACAGACCGAGCAAGCAGAAGATCTCTCATTATGCCTATGGTGAAGGACTGGATAAATGGTAATAGATGACAATCCTTCGGCAGGTCCGGACGGTAGTCAGCAGCTCTTCTGAAATCAATACCTTCTATGGAAGAATAGACCCCAGAAGTCGGCACTGTGTCAGTCTCAGAATCAGAGGACTCATCAACAGTAGCAATCTGATTATTGCCAAAGCTCAAACTATTCACGTTCATCCAGTTGACCGAGGCGCAAGATATATCCGGCTGAGTCGATGAACTCGCTCCCACAGTCATGGAAGCCGCAGTAGAAAAGTCGGAAGCCATGTCAGCACCTGCAATCAGGGAAAGATGAGAAGATAAGCATCGGGAAGATGAATGGGCATGAAATGATGAGGTAAACAATTTTCGATAAATTTCGACAGCATCTCCTCTTATCTAGGGTATGCCCAAGAGAGATAGGGAGTCACCCACCAAGAGGGAGTGATCCCGGAGATAAAAAGGGATTTAATCCCAAAACAATGCCCCACCTAGCGAAGTCTACGCAGACGGGAAGAAAAAATAGGATGGCCGAAAGGGAGAGAAGCCCGCGCCGATGAGAATAGGCCGAAGAGAGAGAAGGAGATGTGAGAAATGAGAAGAAGAAAGGCGATGGTCGCCTTAAAAAGAAGCCAAGATGAGAGGTTCTCGGCGAGATGAAAAGTGCGCCGAGAACCCCTCCCCGTCGCGCCAAGGCGCGCCGAGAAGCCCCGGCCGAGAACTAGCATGCCGACTGCCAAGGCGCGCCGAGAAGCCCCGGCCGAGAGCTCGCATGCCGACTGCCAAGAGCGCGCCGAGATGCTGCTGATCCTCGTGCCGAGAACCTGATCAAGAGGCGCGCCAACAGTCTGCCCAATCCTCGGGCCGAGAAGTCCATGAATATCGTGCGTACCAGTGATGGAGGGAAGTCTCGGAACTCCCTCCGTAACACCCACATCGTAAGAGAGTGGGGCTCCAAAGACTACCGGCAGCCAGCGCTGTGCTAGAGGGAAAGATCCCTAACCTCCGGGCCGTGGGTCGACGCGTCCCATCGGCATGTACAGATGGCTCCAAAACTGCATCCATGCATTGTATTAGTGAGGCATTCACAATCATAAAGTAAAAGAAAAGAAAGAAAAAAGATGTGCATACCTGAAGAAAAGGTGAGAAGCCACTGACGGTCGTCTCTCGACCTGTCCCCGTAGACAGGTCGGCTATCAGGTGCGCTAGCAGCGCTGCTCCCCAGGCGTATCTGCCGACTCCCTCTAAGTCCTCGAGGATCCCTAGGAATCGATAATTGATGACATCACCCTTCGTGCCGAGCAATAGCCTCCCGAGCATCAAGAATAGGAACCTCCTCAAGTCTCGGTCTGCCCTCTCCCTGTCGGCTGGGTCCTGGCAATAGGTTGCCCTAGCCCCGTCAGTCAACCTCTGAGAAAACTACTCTAAGGTCTCCCCAGACCTATGTCTAGCATCCCCTAAGCCCATCACTGTAGTCAGGTCGGTGCGGAGGATAGTCCTGCACTCGCTGGGTGTCTCATAGACCATCTCTAACCCTAGCAGTCTCTGGGTAAGATCAGTGTAGTCCGGGTAGGTGAACCCGCTCACAGCCTCACCGTCTACCCTCAACCCTGTGATCCTAGTCACATCCTCTAGGGTAGGAACCATATGACCCCAGGGCATCAGGAATGCCCGGCTGGTCCTATCCCATCTCTCCCTCAAAACCTGGATAAGTGGTAGGTCTGGCCTGACTGGCTCAATACTAAGGAAAGCCTCGAACCCCATAGCATCTACCCTCGCTCTCTGGAACTCGGGGAGGCCGTAATATGCTGCCCGGACCATGACCCAGGAGATCCGTGTCCTCATCAACCCCTGCATGCATAAAGAAAGAAATTTTGGCTTAATTGTTCAATTATTCATGCTGAAATTCACTTAATTGCCTTGGTTGAGATTTTGATGTTTGATTTAGTTAACGACCGCCCCCGGGTCGTGGCTGGTTTAATTGGCACCCCTGAGGGGGGGGCGTGGTTTCTAAGAGATGTGAAGACCGTATGCATTCAATCGGAAACAGAATTGAAAAGAAGATCAGACCAATAGTGAAAGATTGATGGTAAAGCTCGTCAACCATCTGCCCGGCTGAAGCCTTTTTCGGCCAAGCTGATGTCCGGTGTCGTCGTCAGCCAGACGGCAACACTGATGAAGTAGCAGTCAACTGACTGATGAGACCCCCTATCACACTGTAACAAGAGCTATATTACTGTCTCGTATGAAAGTCTACAGGTAACATGTCAGATTAAGTCAGATGTTGACTTGTTAACAGATAAGACAAGAGCGAGACAAAGATGAAGCCAAAACCAGCAAATGAAGATTATAAAGACTCCTGCAAAGTCAGAATGGAGGAAGTACCGTACCAGGCTAAAGATGTTATCCTGTCTTGTCATCATTCAGGTGACAATGCTGATGAAACGATACCCGGTTTTGTTGTCATTCAGATGACAATGCTGTTGAAATCCCAGCCTACTGACTGATGAAATCTCAGAATGATCTCAATAAAAGCTATGCCCCCAATAAAGGGCCCTCTCCTGTCCTGATAAATGTATTTGAAGGACTAAGAAAGGTCAGGGCATATGTGAAGTTTAGAAGCCCTAAATGGGCCTGCCAAATGGGCTCACGAAAGCGGCGCCGGGATGCTCTATGGAGGCCACCTAGCGCGCCGAGAGCTGCTATACTCGACTGATGCGCGCCGTGAAGGCGAAGAGGCACATCGACTTCCATCTGCCGAGAGGTCAGGAGGGGCTGGGTCTATATAAACCCACTCACTCGAAAGATTAAAAAAAAGGAGAGAGAGGAAGAGAGGGGTTTTTGGCAAGCGAAAGTCCACCTTCTCCAGAAGAAAAAGAAATAAGGAGAGCCAGAGAAGAGAGAAAAAGCAGAGAAGAGAACCCGAGGCCGATCGAAGGTGGGCAGCCGGGGAGGGAGAGGAGTCAATGCTCCGCCCTCCCCCCCATTTCTGTAGTTCATTTTCTTAATTTCGATGGTTTCTCCTTCTTCTTCCTCTGATGTATGCTATAATGCTGTAACCGATTTCACGCCGATAGGATGATGTATCGCTTTTGCTTTCTTCCTATGTATCTCCTCCGATGTATGGGTCAGACGGAGTATCAGTGTTGAATGAATGAATATGACAGGTTGCAATTGGTGCCTGCTGTTCGTTTCCCTGAAGCCTTGTTGCCATCCCTCATGTTTTCTGCCTTATCTTAGACTCTGTAGCATGCTATTCCCCTCCCCAGTTTGATCAATAGTCTCTTGATTCGCCTGGTTTTCAAACGCTCTCTATGCTTATTCTAGAGCTAGGGACAGACCATCCCTTGGCCCCTGGAACAAAGCGAAGCTATATAATGACCGCTGTTTATGAGATTCCGGAGTTTCAGATGCGTACGTTCTGACTGCTAATATTATCGAAGTCATTCTTGGGCCAGAGACAGCCATCTCTTGGCTCCCAGGATGATGAAAGATAACATTAAAACTATCCCTGGAACTCTACGTAATAATGGTGACAGGGATCCTCCAGACCCTGATCTTCCCCAATTCCTCTTCGATCATGGCCTTCCTTTGGAGCCTAAACCTAATCCAGTTCCAATTTGATGAATTGATTCACTTTTATCCCAAAGAAACCCTCTATCCTGGTCTGGACCATCAAGAAACCCAAAACAGGGCACCGTAAAACTCTAAAACTCATCCCGGCACCCTCATCCATCTCGGCTTCACGAACAGTAGAATAGGTGAATAGTTCTCGGCGCAAGCGTTCCCGTGCCGAGAACCCCATCTTCTTACCTGCGCCGAGAAGCCCTTCCCTTGGCCACCTTGTTGGCGCGCCGAGAAGCCTGCCTCTTGGCCTCATCTCCTGTGCACCGGGAACTCCCTCAGCCTAGCCTTTTGGCGCCGAGAACCCTAACTCCTTGGCCTCCTTGCCTGCGCCGAGAACCCTAACCCCTCTGGCATCCTTCTGGCGTCGAGAAACCTAACTCCTTGGCCTTCTCACTTGCGCCGAGAACCCTAGCCACTCTACCTTCACGTCGAGAACTCTATTAATGCCAGCTTCCCGGCGCCCCGAATAGAACCTTGTGAAGAACCCTTCCCGGCACGGTGGTTTTCGCGCCGGGAACCTATATGCCCATTTAAAGCTGTGCCGAGAAGCTGCCTTGCCATCCACTTGAACCTCCCATAGCTTGATCAAACACACCCAGAGATACCCATGAGTCACCAGGCCCGTCCAGGGGATAAATCCAAAGGGGGTCAGACTCCCTTATGTTCCACCGTCCCGCATCGGATTCATGAATAACCCCTTTAGCTCGGAAGGTCTCTGCCACTGCATGAGTTCCACCGGCTTCCTTAAGGGAAAATCGAACATTGCCCCATGGCAGATACGTGGTTCGGGAAGTTCGACACTTCTCTCTCTCTTGGCTTTCATCTCGGCACTCCGTGGGTGATAGCCTATTTCCCCCTGGGCATAATCCAGATTAAGGGGAAATGCTGTCGAAATATCGATTGATGCTTTAACCCCGATAAGCCCCGGGAAGCGTGTATCATACACCTCCTGTCTGGCTCAATTATTCGGGGGATACGAATACTTCGAGACCCTTGGCCGGATAAGAAACGTGAAAGGGGGTATATGTCCCCGATGATTGTTCAGGCCCCGTCCCGCCACTGCGTGGACTGTGTCCTATTTCTATCCGGCATGACCCACATAAGGGGAGGTCATGCTGATTTAATAATTTGTCGTTTATTCAATTACCTTCTTAGAATAACAAGAACTTCAATGTTATGCACTGTCATTCTCAATCGCCCCGAGGGGCCTCCTATTTTGGCGTTTAATCAAGGGTTGTCCTTCTTAGGAAGGGCGTAATTAACGTCATAGCCTTTATGGTATGACAGACTTCCGGTCCCGACTCGGACTTCACAATCGATTGATTGAGTCAGATCGAGCGCATAATAAATCGTCACTCCGATGACTAGCACGCCTAACAAACCAACCAATAAACCAATAAACACACATAAAAAAAATAAATAAATAAACGATGAATAAAACCATCCCCACAGGATAATCCTGTGGAAAAAGGAAAAGAATGGAGAAAAGGATGAATGCAGAGCAAAAGGATGGTGATGGTATAGAACAGGAGAACAGATTAATTCACATACCTGGTTCAATGCGATTCTACTGCTAATATGCCCGTTGATTTCAGATAGCCTGGGAGTAGAGATCTTTGTTCTCTTGACTGCCCTCTCCATCTTCTAAGGTTATTTCAATGGCCGTCTGTAGGCAGAAAGGCAGCTGTAGCAGTACCTGTGAAAAGAAACAGAGGTTGGACGAGTTGTTTGGTTAATCTAAGGAAGTTTCTTCCTTTTTTATAGAAGTCTGGAGGGTTTGAGATCGTTCGAAGCTGCAGGGTTGATTACGATTACAATTAGAACTAGAACTGGGGTTAGCTTTTGACTCAGAGTCGGAAGCATGGTTTCCGGAATTTCGGATAATTGACAACAGTGTTCAAGGCGTCAATTGTTGAATTGATGACTTGACCAAAGTCATTGTTTATTTAACGCCTCCCTAAGGGTCGTCTTCTTCTTGAGCTCCCAAACGAATTAATGCCTTGATGATAGACATTTTTTTATATTTTGATGCCCTGATGTCAGTCGTCTCATATAATTTTGACACCCCTACCCCCAGTCGTTATTTGTTTGGCTTGCATGTTTGGTCGCTCTGTGCATTTTTGATGAACTTAAGTGCTATCTTTTAATTGGAGTTATTTGTGATTAAGCACTTATGATCATGTCTTGCTTTGAATTGAGGATTATTTCTGATCACTTCATGCTTTGAGAGGCCTAATAAATTTTCAAGTGC
Source organism: Amorphophallus konjac (assembly GCA_022559845.1). Taxonomy (NCBI): domain Eukaryota; kingdom Viridiplantae; phylum Streptophyta; class Magnoliopsida; order Alismatales; family Araceae; genus Amorphophallus; species Amorphophallus konjac. Next base: position 158,894,386 of record CM040129.1, on the reverse strand, counting down.
AGAGGAGTGCAGCTTTCGAGGCGCTTGGATCACTCATGGGAGCATCATCATCCCATTCTTGTATTTCTTTCCTGTAAGCATTGTTACTATATAGTATGCTACGCTATTATAGCATATCAAGGACCTTGTGGTTCTAATGAACCTGGAATTTGAGTTCCCCTTCATAAAAAACAGTGATAATTCCAGGAGAGTCTTGATCACACGGATAAGCCGTTGAGTCATTAAAAGGGCTTGGGACGATGTTTCCAATTTCTGAGTTGATGCGCGGAAAAATGGGCTTCGGCTTAGGGTCAGCTCAGAAATTTGGATTCTTGACCAAATCTAGATGGCTTAACAATATTATCCTTGATTATTTTCTATATTTTTAGTTTATTTTATTTTTTCCTTTTAGCCCAGCATGCATCATGTAGGACATTGAGCTTGAAGATGAAAATCTTCATATTATGGCAATAATGAAGGTCACTCGCTCTCGATTGAGTTGACATGAGATATTCCACTCCAAATTGAGTACTTTATTCTCTCTGAAGCCGCTCAGGCTAGTTCCTTGAAAATGCCTCTTTGCTGGGTCTTCATCTCAATTCACTTTATTTTTTGCAAATCCACCTTGGTTGTAGCACGTCCACGTTGGCTGGTAAACGCTCTCCAATGGTGCCTCCCTGTCGTGCCCACGCGCACATTTTACTTGTTTAGTTTAGTCTCCTTTATCCAGCAAATTGATGCTTCCTTGGAATCACCCGGAGTTGTCTCACTCAGAATCTCGGAAAGATTTCTAATGCTTCGTATCTGAAGCGTGTCACATCACACCTTGGCATCTACTTATCAGTTCATTCCACGTCATTCCACTTCATTGCACTTTCGCTTCATTTCGTCTCACTCCCTTGCAAAGCAGACGCCAAGACGGGGCAACTGTAGACACGCCAAAATTGATGCTATGTTGATCAAAACTCATGTCACCATGTAATGCCCCAAAGTGAACTTCAATATTTCCATAATACGAAGTTTTTCTAATTTTTGCATATTTTTTACGAATTTTCTTGGCATTTTTATAATTAACGACTTTATCTGGGACGTGCTTTAGTTAACGGCCTGATCTTAGGTGCGTTTTAAAGAAAGGACGGCTGGTGTCGAGGGCGTCAATTTCTGGTATTTTACGAGCCCCACCCAAATTGGAAAATAAGAATTAACGTCCTTCCTTAGGGCGTGTTTTTGATTAACGCCTTTCTCTCAGGCGTTATTTTATAATTTTCAAATGAGGAAGGTTTTTATTACTAAAATTGAATCCAGGAATTGACGCCTTTGTCCCAGTCGTGTTTTGAATTAACGCCTTGAATCGGGTCGTCAATTTTAATTAACGCCCTTCTGGGGGACGTCTCTCACCCTTCCGTATCCGGTTTGAACACAGCTTTCCTGGAGAGTTCCCTACCTTGATTAATCACCTTGGTCGATTGGGGAACTAGAGTCCTTGCCATTAATGATCATTGCCTGTTCTTATCCCATTAGAATACGGTTTTGCACCCTATAATTAGCCCTCTAGGTTGAGCTCGGAAAAGGTTGGATGCGGGAAGGAGGAGTTAGAGAGGAGAAAATCATAGTTTCTCTCCTTCCTTGTGATGTCTTCTGCTCTCCCTACGGTCATCCTCTTCCTCCTGCTGCCAACATCCATGTGGTTCCCTTTACTGTTGTCAGGAACAGCGGGGAGTTCGTCTTATTGTCATCTCATCACATATTTTTACTTGCATTGGCTTTGCATCTTCTCCCTTCCCTAATTCTATTAGGGGCTTTAAAATAATTAAAAGGTGCACACTTTATGCTTCACTTTCATCATCCGATTGTTCTTTTGAATTGATACTACACTCACGTTTGGCTAATCCCTTCTTCTTTTTGTTTGTTCTTTGTTTAAAGGGTAATCAAGAGGAAAAACCCCTTCATCTGCCGGCCGGTAGAAGGAGGAAGGAATCTACATCCATCCCGCATCTTCATCTTCATCAGGTATTCGCGATCATCTTCTTTCTTCTTGAGGTAACCCCTCTGGCGATCACACTCCTTATTAGCACCACGTGCTCCCTCACACTCCCTTTTTATCATTCTCTCCATTCTTCATCTTATTATTATTTTTGTCTTAAAAGTGGATTTTCCATAATCTACAGAGGGGAGGCGGGTCCTCCCACGCATAGGTTCGGGAGAGAGAGGGGGTCTACGGTGGGGGCTGGAGGAGAGGTGGGGCACATAGGGAAGGGGAGGGGAGGGGAGGGGAGGGTGGGGGATGGAAGGGGACGAGAAAGGAGGGGAGGAGAGGGGGGTTCGGGAGAGGGAGGGGGGAATGGTGTGGAGGGGAGTGGTGTCCTCCCATGTACAAAGAAGGGAGAGGAGAGAGGGGGTACAGTGGGGAGGGCAGGGGGTTCAGGAGAGAGAGGGGGGCATGGTGGGGAGGGTGGGGGGGTTCGGGTGAGGGAGGTGGGCACATTGTGGAGGGGAGGGGGTAGGAAGGGGGGTCGGTGGGGACAAGAGTGGAGGGGAGGGGGGTCGGTGGGACGGGAGACAAAGAAGGGAGAGGGGGGTAGGTCTGGGTGTGTGGAGGAGAGGGGAGGGGTGCAGTCTATTTTTTTAATATGTTGGTTGTAGGGCCGGCGAGGGAGGAGAGGGGGTTCGGTGGGGGAGGGGAGAGGGGCTCCGATGGGAGAAGGGGAGGGGGAGGGGTGGGTTATCCAGAAATTCTTCTTAGCTTAAGGTGTAAGCATATGTGGGTTCAATTTGTGGCGTTTGTGCTTTTTAATTTGATTTTATCTATTATAAGAGGCTATTAAAATGAAATGAATAGTTTAATTTGATGTTTTTCAATTTTATGTTATTTAATTATAGGGGGTGTTCTCTGTGAGTTGAGGTGCGTGGGTGCAACCTAACAATACATGTACCTTAGGAGAGCGTGTTAAGTCCGTGTCAATGAGCCTTCCCATTCAAGACTTTGGGATTGATGTGTCTGTTCTCACTTTTTTGATGAGAACGTATATATCTAACTCAAAGTCTTGAATTGTCGTGTTCGGACAGTCTATGAATGTTTGATCACACTTAGGTGGTCATTTACTATATGTGTTCGTATGGTTTGTTGAAAATTTTGGTTGCGTCTTCTCACTCTTCTCTGGTATACCTTTATTGATTTTAACTATTTTACTAACCACTTACTAGTAAGTGTTTAAGAAAATTTTTTAATCAATAAATATTTTTGGTATATCAGAGAGGTGTGAGGAGATGCTACCAAAATTTTTAAGAAATTATACAACACATATAGTAAGTGATCGTGCGATCAAACCTTCATGAATGAGTTAACAAGTGATAATCTAAATAATACTTCCTTCCTATTCAAATTGTCTACATCGAACAATGTGAGGAAAGGGTCAGGCTTATTTTCTGGGGTAATGAATTTAAAGTTATTTGTATGTTAATATTTAGTGGGTGCAGGAAAAATGTTGACAGATCGTTCATGGATGTATCATAGAGTAGTTGATCAGGTGGTGTCTGTGGAGTTTAAACATGGAGTTAAGAGTTTCATTCAGTTTGCATCGGGGAATTCAAATGCAGCAGTAGACCACGAGTGTCACATTCGATGCCCTTATTCAGTTGTAAAAATTTGAGGTGGATTTCACCATAGGACGTACAACGTCATTTATACAAGAAAGGGTTCGTAGAAGGTTGTATGAATTGGACGTGTCATGGTGAGGATGCCTTGTCGTATGAGCCCGATAATGTTGCAGGCACAAGTGGATACATGGATATGATTGTAGATGCTGCTGGTCCCCATTTTAATGTTCATGAGAAACATGTGTACTGGGAAGAACCGCTGAATAAGACAGCCGAAAGATTACTACTTAGGGATGGTGATAAGCCACTGTGGGATGGTTGTCAAAAGCACACTCGGTTGTCTGCGGTCTCACAGTTGCTGAACTTGAAATCTGAATTTCACATCAATGAGAATTGTTTTAACCGTCTCCTCCTCCTAATCAAGAGTATGTTTCCTTGAGATGAGAAGTTGCCTAAAAAATTTTACCATGTAAAGAAGATGGTCAATGAGCTAGGAGTTGGATATGTGAAAATAGATGCATGTCCTAATCACTGTATGTTATATTACAAAGAGGATGCAGATAAGAGATCATGTTCTATTTTTCATCATGATAGATTCAAATTCAAAGCAAAAGGATATACCTTACATGTCATTGCGATAATTCCCTCTTACGCCCAAACTGCAGTAGATGTATATGTCCTCAAATACAGCTCGACATATGAGATGGCATGCGAAAAGAGTATGTCGTGCTGATAATATAATCAGTCATCTTGTTGATGGCGAAGGTTGGACTCACCTCAGCCATGCTCATTCTGCTTTCTCCAGGGAGCCGCGTAATGTTTGGCTGGGTTTATGCATAGATGGCTTCAATCCATTTGGTGGTTCAGTGGCGTCTTACTCTTGTTGACTAGTGTTCATGACACTGTACAACCTTCCGCCGAGCATGTGCATGAAGCGAGATAATCTATTTTTATCCTTAGTAATTCCTGGTCCAAAACGTCTAGAAAAAAAATTGGACATATATCTCAGACTGTTGATTGATGTGCTGAAATTATTATGGACTGATGGAGTTATTACTTATGATGCATCCAAAAAGTAAAATTTTAATATGAAGGGTGCACTGATGTGAACAATAAATGACTTCCCTACATATAGAATGCTATCTGACTGGAGCACACATGGGAGGTTGGCATGTCCTTACTATATAGATGATACTAAATCATTTGTATTGAAACATGGCGGGAAATCATGCTGGTTCGATTGCCATCGGTGGTTTCTACCAAGTGACCATCTGTTGGATGCACTCTATTTCTTATATATTATTATATTATTATATCGCTTATCAGTTTATTAAGTGCAAGGGCGTGCCAGTCACATGTGTGACAAATGTGTTCAGGCTCCGGGACTGGAGGGGTCCGAAGTCTGTGGTGCGCTCCGTCTGACTAACCAGACGATTGTGGGTATCAGGTTGGGACTGGAGACCCATCGCGTCATAAAGGTCACGGCGTTAATTATATCCCCTCAGAGAAGGGAAAACCTTTTATTAATTGCCAAGATAAGGGGCCTCATGGCATAGAAATCAATTGAGTGAAAAAATGTATTGGAAAGTATTAAAATTCCCTATACTAGGGTACGAGAGGGTATTTAGAATTATGTCAGTCATATATTGACCATTTCATGTTCAGACAGACGTCTGGGTTGAAGGTGCCCCAAGTGTATATGCAATACTGAGACAAATGTACGCTGGGGTACGACAAATTTAATGTGGGAAGAGACTGGAGAAGCGATGTTAAATCCTGGTCAAAACGAGTCAACTTCAAAAAGTTTTCGGCTCGGAGTAGAGTCAGGCCATGACCATAATGGGGGTGATCCCCAGGTTCGAGCATGTCCCGCAAGAACATCTTTGATAGTTCCCCTCATGCGGGGTCAAAGGGAAGAGCTCCGGACAAAATGCTGTTAGGTTTCTTAATGAGGGTGTTTTGTAGATTTCTTTATATGATTATCATATTTTTTCTTTTTTACTATTATTAACACCGTTATTATATCAGTGTTTAAGCATTGTAGTTCATCATTTGTCATTTTTTTGGGCATTTTTAAGAATTCAAGTCCGTCAGGTGGACGCCAATTAAAGAATTGGCGTCCCTTGACCGGACACTATTTCTTGGTTTTCCTATTTTTACTTGAATTTTCAAAATGAAGAATTGGTGCCTCTTCAGAAAGGCGCTGATTAATCAGCATCTTTCTAAATAGATGTTAATTCTGGATTTTTTTTCATTTTAAAGTTAAATTTTAAATCAGAGAATTGACGCCTCTCTGAGAAGGCGTTAATTAAATGGCATCCACCTAAGTGGATGCGAATTCACTGCGTCGACCCAGACAAAGGTTGAGTCAACGCAAGCCCTCAGACAGAGGCTGGCCCGGGAGGGGTCGACTTCCTGAGTCGACTCTTCCCCTACAGCGATGGAAATTTCAATTCCGAAGGTTGAAAATAGCTCGATTATGCACAAAAAATCACAGATAACCTCAATGTGAAGGGTTTAATGCATATATCGGCTTGCCATGCACCTAGAATGCACATGTGAGAATGCAAATACCATCTTTGTTTTATTCTTTCTTCTTCTTTCATCTCTTTTTTATCTATGCATGACTGTGCAAGATTATGCATGTATGCATGATAGATGCATTGAGAAACCCATGATTTTGGAGAATGCAAGAATATGAATTGGCAAATCCCTATGCTCATCATGCAAAGGTCCGATCATGCATTTATACAAAATGATCTTTAGTACAAGGTGGAGTGTTTCACTCACACATAATGGGGATCTTCACCCGGGAGTACTCCGGGTTTCCATCGCTCACCATTTGATATACCAAGGTCCATGGCAAGCAAGTATTCAAGAATGAGATGAGGTATTCATTTTTCATGCATCTATGCACATACGGGGATGAGGTTAATTGTTTGCATTGTTTTGTGCTTATTACGGATTAGTTCATATTGAGTTCTTTGTGCTCAATGGTTTCATTCGTGATGTTCTTGAGTTTTGTCCAATTGACATTGTTCTTCGTGTTATTATCCCGGTGAAAATCCGACAGCATCTCCCCTAGACCCAGAGCGTCGGGGGGGTAGGGGGTGGGGTGGGGTGCAAATGGGTACGCATCCACGGAGAAACTTCGAGATGGCCCCGAAACAAGAGGGATGCGCACGGAAGCGGCAACATCCTGGGGTGCGTACGGAAGCAGCAACGACCCCGTAACCCGATTTGGGCACAGAGATCCCGAGGACTAGCCTACAAGGGACTCCGAAGACCCATGAGTTGCCACAATCTCGTTTCCGAAATGTAGACTTAAGCTATCGCCGAGTTATGTGGCCATCAATACTCACTCTTTCAAAAGAGATTGCCAGGGGATCACGCTATGAGGAAGCGAGTCCCCGAGGATCCGAGAGTGATTAAGACTCCGGAAGCCAACGTTCGCGAAGAAACTGATCGATTCGGGACTCAGTCTCAAGTTTCTCACCCCTTTGGGATTATGGCCATGAAATTAGTTCAAATCCCAAGGCGGGGTTTTGAGAAGAAAACATAATCGTTATAAAACAAAAGGGCGAAGCCATGAAAGAGAGACTTCCGATGGTTGGGGACCTCGGAGTCATATCCATGGGCTTGGATAAACCCCGGGCCGGTGGCCACCGTAACGACATCAGCATCCTCATATGGAGATCATGCTCAAAACTGGAGAGACGTCATTATATCTACTGGAAGAGCAAGGGGAAATAACAGAAACCAAGCATCATATAGAATGAAGGGGAAGGAGGTATGGAAGGAGAAGAAATCATAGGCATCAAAGAAGGGCATCATGAGACTGCAGCATTAAAATCTCCTAAAGGGGAGTATCTTTCCTTTTATATCAGAGAGGGAAGAGAATACATCATATGAGCAAAAGCAAAGAAAGAAGGAAATACAAAGGGGGAGGGAGCAAGGGCCACAGGCCCTGCTCCCGTTCCCTCACCTCTCTCTTCTCTCTCACAAACTTTCTCTCTCTTCAGCTTTCAGAGCAGAGTCTCCCCAGCAATTCTTCAGCATCTCTCTTTTTCTTATTGCCATGAGCTAGTATTTATAGGGAAAGTAGGGGCCCGTTCGAAGGGAGAGCCCATGTTCTTCTTCTTCTTTTCCTTGTTTTTTTTTGTTGACTGCCGCTACTGCTGCCGCTGCTGCTACTACTGCTGTTGCCATGGCAGCTTCTGCTACCGTTAATGTGACTGCGACAGAGTAGGTGGAGTAGGCTGGCATGGCCGAGCTGCTCGGCGCTCTAAGTGCCGCATCGATCGTGCACATGCGGGATGGCCACGCCGTCGACATCGGGGGAAAACAGGAGAGCCATGGATGCTACAATGCCGAAATCATGAAAATGGCATCCAGAGGGAAGGCCGCACTTTCTTTGATCGCAGAATTGGCGTCCGGGAGGGTGGTCGCTGATTCTTGGACCCAAGCAAAATCGCGTCTATGACCTTGATGCTAATTAAAATTGGCATCCACCTGAAGGGGACCCAATTATCAGATTTAAAAATCCAATAATCTCCAGGAAATCCAATAATACCCAGAATTGGCGTCACTTTGAGAAGGCGCCCATTAAAGAATTGGCGTCCATGTAAAGGGACGCCCATTCACATGAGTTGACCTAAAGAAGATGAGTCGACCTACAAAATTGGCGTCACTTCACGAGTCGTCAATTAAAGAATTGACGTCTACGTGAAGGGACGATGATTCTTCTTTTTCTTTTTTTTTACTACCAACACCATACTTTTCAAAGGCAGAAGGACTCATTCCAGAAGAACACAGTCAAAATGGATGAAGCAAACTTAGAACGGGTGTTTGGTCGATATATGGCAGTACGGGTGCAAAACTTACCAAATATAGTACAACTGCCTAGTAGCATACGATAACTCCCCCGATTTGGAAAGGATCACAACTGGGTGAAGAAAAGCATCTTCTGGGATGCCTTTCTGGTCAAGACTTCTTGTACGACACAATCTAGACATCATGTATATCGAGAAAAATGTCTTTGATAATGTATTCAACACCATCATAGGCATATAAGGTAAAACAAAGGGAAATGCCAAAGTGCGTATGGACTTGAAAATGCTTTGTAAACGTCTAGAGCTGGAACTGTATCGTATACATGGAAAAGTTGTGCAACCTAAAGCAACTTACTTGCTTAGGGATACATAGATCAATGAAGTGTGCCAATGGTTAAAATAGTTGAGATTCCCCGATAGATATGCATCCAACATAGCCCGTTGTGTGAATGTTAATGAGGGAAAAATATATGGATTAAAAAGTCATGATTGCCATGTGTTCATGGAGAGGCTGGTGCCCATTGCATTTTGTGACTTATTGCCAAAACCTATATATGGAGCACAGACCGAGTTGAGTCAATTTTTAAAGATTTTATGTGCATCATAACTCAGACTTCGGGCTATACATACTATCGAACATAATGTGGTCACGACTGTTTGCAAGCTAGAGAAGATATTTCATCCTATATTCTTTATTTGATGGAGCACCTGATTATGCATTTGCCGTACGAGACTAAAGTTGGAGGGTCAGTACAATTTCGATAGATGTATCCATTTGAGAGGTATACTAGAATATTAATTTTTTCTTACAATTGCTACATGTGCATGATATGTATGCCATTGTCAACTGAAATGTTGCCATAGGTGCATGCATGAACAGAAAATGAAAGTTTGCAACAATGCGAAAGTGGAGGGTTTGATTACCAAGGCTTACATTATTGAAGAAATTTTGAACTTCTGTTCGATGTACTTTGAACCTGAGATTCAAACTTGTCGTACTCGACCTCCACATAATGATGATGGGGGAGTTACTGATGCGTCCGATCGGCTCTCTATATTTAAGTATCCAGGACGTGCGCTCGGACGTTGTTCGACTCACACGCTCAAAGATAGAGAGTTGTACGCTGCAGAGATATATATATTCTTATGAATTGTACTGAGATTGATCCATTTGTTGAGTAAGTCCTCAACTCGTATTGCCGTATGTACATAAGTTGTTTACCATTCTTCTTGACATTTGAGGTAGTGCGACTCTCTATATTGCAGATAATTTGATTCAGAATTAGTCCATGGATATCCAAATATCCAGACATGGAGGTTGAAAAAGAACGAGAGAAGTATTTTGCCAGATGGATAAGATATCGAGTAAGTGTCAAACATTGAATATATACGTTTCTATTTACTTCTCTTGAGGTAAATGTTCATTTTTAGCTAGTTTGATTTATATATAGGTTGAACAATATTTTATTACTGATGAAAGAGTCTGGGAGATAAGTTATGGCCCCTCGAAAGTTGCACATGCCTATCCAGGATTTATTATGAATGGATATAGATTTTACACGAGGGATTATGGATGAAATAAGTTTATGATGAATATCGGCGTATGTGTTAAGGGAAGTACATACAATGAAAATGAATTGGACTACTATGGTATTATTGAGGAAATCATAGAATTACAGTATCTGGGACAAGACAATCATATATTCATGTTTAAGTGTCATTGGTTTGATCTTAATTCTGTTTGAAATGACACAACATATGGGATTGTCGATGTCAAATACAAGTCTAAATTGAATAAATATGAACCATTTATTTTGGCCGCACAAGTCAACAAGTGTATTATTCAAGCTATTCATTATCTAGGAATAAAGATTAGTAGGTAGTTTGTAGGGTTAAAGCAAGGCTTTTGCCCAATTATGAAGAGGATTTGAGTGAAACTATTTGAGAGGATGTCAATGTCAAATTTTTTCAATCAGACGAAGTTGATGATGTAGGTTCCATGCATCTTCATTTGGATGAATCTGATGAGCCACTTTGGTTACATGTGAAGAATGAAGTGGAAGAACTCGATCCAGTTGAACTAAATGTTGCTGATGTAGGGGAGGAGGAGTCCTCTGAGGAGGAAGAGTATGAATCTGATGAGGCTACAGAGGATGACGAAGATAAGGCTGAGTTAGATATATCATCAGCATCTGAAGTGGAAATAGATAATGCTTGATAATTTTGTAAGAAAATTTACATCTTTTCATAATTTATAATGACCGTTATAAATCTTGTATAGTTGTGGAATAATATGCATTAATTTTATTATTCTTAATAAAGAGGAAACAGATAATATTTGATAAGGAGGTCGTAGTGAGAGTGGGAAGAGATAGGGCAGTAGGAGGGGATCTACTCCCTCCTCTTTGGCGTCTACTTTGGGCACAAGTATATTTATTCAAATATTTAGCTATATAATTATGAATTAATTATATATAAACTTAGAACATTTATTTATTACAGGCCCGAGTGCCCATTCACCAGCTGGACATGGCACCATGCCACTACCGCCACTAACAGTTATGTCTATTTAAATATTACTAGAAATGTTGTGTGATTATATCTTTTACTTATGACATTTAATTCTACAGGTCTGAGCGCCCTTGTACCAGCTGCGCAGGGCACACCCCCACCACCTCCCGGCACAGGTATGTCTATTTAAATTTCTAGTAAAATATTTATTGATTATATATTTTGCTTATGATATTTAATTCTTATAGGTCTAAGCGGCCTTGTACCAACTGTGCAGGGCACACCCCCACCACCTCCCAGCATAGGTATGTCTATTTAAATTTCTAGCAAAATGTTTATTGATTATATGTTTTATTTATGACATGTAATTCTTATAGGTCCGAGCGCCCTTGTACCAGTGGCGCAGAGCACGCCCCCACCACGTCCCGGCACAGGTATGTCTATTTAAATTTCTAGTAAAATATTTATTGATTATATATTTTACTTATGACATTTAATTCTTACAGGTCTGAGTACCCCTATACCGGTTGCGCAGGGCACACCCCCTTCAGCACCCGCCACAAGTATGTCTATTTAAATTTCTAGCAAAATATTTATTGATTATATGCTTTACTTATGACATTTAATTTTTACAGGTCCGAGTGCCCCCGTCAATTCCTCCACCCAGCCGACAGATGATGTCGGCAGTCATCACGAGGGCGAGGGAGGTAGGGTCAATGACAGACGTATGCTATGCTGGATCGTCGGGAAAATTTATTAATTTATGAATTATATTTTTTATTCATCCTTCAACTGTGTAATGCTAACAATTTTAACATTTGTAATTGCAATGATAAATTAGACCCTTCCGGAGCTATCCGATATGCTTCAAGCATTGTTTGTGCGCATGTTCCTGGGCCGTGTATGTCCTTGAAAGAATTTCCTATCAGCGTCCGAGATTTATTGTTCGACATGTTCATGGTATATAATTTAATCTTTTAAATCATGTCTTTCCCCAACTCTTCCTTTTAGTATACTAACTTAGATAACTTAATTTCTTTATAGCGGAGATATCGGTTCATGAGTGAACAGGACGAGGCGAGAGCTTGATCTGCCTGGGAGGTGATCGTAAAGAATAATTATAGAAAGACACTGCATGAGGCCGAAAAAAGGGCTCAACTACATGCTTATGGGAGCGAAGAGCGACAACTTTGGAAGGAGCATTGCCCTCCTTGGATGAGGAAGGAGTATTGGGACGTCATGTGTGACAAATAGGCCGATCCGAAGTGGATAGAAAAGTCCTAAAAAGCGTCAGCAAACTAGGCATCACAACCAGACGTGAACGTGCATACGAGTGGATCCGTCTCTTGCATGACCCAAAAAGAGAAATTGGTAAGTAATATTTTAATTTATTTTCTTATAATGTATTCATATATTTTCTCATTTATTTTCTATGATTTATAAAATAGACGATGGAGCTCAAACGTGCACCATCGTTCTTGGAGGTGTTCGACAGAACACACAAGAAGGGGACATATCAGTTCGTTAGCGAGAGAGCTCGCTCAGTTGTAGTAAGTTTACATACATATACACGTTTTTTTTCATTTAAATATGAATGATTCAATTCATATGACATTTACAAGATTTTTGATTCAATTTGCAGGTGTCATATAGTAGACATGTGACGGAGAAGTACGGGGAGGGGGGCCCGCAGCACTCAGAGTTAGATTTGGCTCCATGGGTGTTGGTAGCTGGTGCACCAAAGAAATGGTGGCTATATGGTTTTGGGTAGAGCCTGGACAGTAGCACGGTGATATCATCATGTGCAAGTTCAGGCGCTACCCTGACCAGTAGCAGTGCCTTCAGTACGTCCCCACCCGACCCCAGTACTTCTCCAAGCCACATCAGAGACATCGTCCGAGAGGAGATGTCTGATTTATGACTACAAATAAGGACGGAGATGAAGACAGAGATGTCGATCCAGGAGGCACGCATTACACAGGCACTCGCTAGCCTCCTCTCCCAAGTAGAGCTTTCCCCTCATGGACCACCCTCGACCACGGCACAGCCCCCTCAGGTTAGTGTTTGTTATATTTTTATTTTCACAGAATTTAGAGTTATAATATTGCTATTTAATTCAAAGAAACTACCATTTGATATATAACTTAATTCAAAATAACCAATAAGACTTGGGTGGTGAGAGTGACTCGAGAGATCTGATCGGCGTGTCGATCGTTCCAATACGACCTGGGTGGTGAGAGTGACTTGGGAGAGCTAATAGAATCCAAATTGGATATCTGGTTTGGGCTCGACGCTCAAAATAGCATTCTCTAAATGTATTTAGTTTAAAATTAAAGAAGTTATGTTTGGGTGTCCAAAATCTAAAATACCGGTCTGATCGGCATGCCGATTGTTCCGACACAACCTTGGTGGTGAGAGTGACTTGGAAAAGTTGACGAAATATGATTTGGATACCTAGTTTTGGCTCGACGACACAAAATACCCAATTCAGAACTAACTTAGTTTAAAAGAAATCATATAATTGGGGTTTGGGGGTCCAAAAGTTGAAATACCGGTCTGATCGGTGTGCCGATCATTCCAACATGACCTGAGTGGTGAGAGTGACTTTAGAGAGCTGACGGAATCCAAATCGGTATCCGGTTTGAGCTCGACGCTCAAAATAACATTCTCTAAATATATTTAGTTTAAAATAAAAGAAGTTGGGTTCGAGAGTCCAAAAAAAAAAATGACTGATCGGTGCGCCGATTGTTCCAACATGACCTGGATGATAAGAGTGACTTGTGAGAGTTGACGGAATCTGATTTGGATCCCATGTTTGCGCTCGACTTTAAAATTACCCAATTCAGAACTAACTTAGTTTAAACCAAATCAGGGAATAGGGATTTGGGGGTCCAAAATCTAAAATACCAATCTGATCAGTGTGCCGATTATTTCGACATGGCCTGGGCAGTGAGAGTGACTTGGGAGAGTTGACAGAATGTGATTTGGATACCCGGTTTGGTCTCAACATTAAAAATTACCCAATTCAGAACTAACTTAGTCAAAAAGAAATCAGATAACTAGGGTTTAGGGGTCTAAAATTGGAAATACCAGCATGATCGGTGTGCCGAGAGTTCCAACGTGATTTGGGTGGTGAGAGTGACTTGGGAGAGCTGACGGAATCCAAACCGGATATCCAGTTTGGGCTCGATGATCAAAATAGCAATCTCTAAATGCATTTAGTTTAAAATTAAAGAAGTTGGGTTTGGGAGTCCAAAATCTAAAATATCAGTTTGATCGGCATGTCGATTATTCTAGCACGACTTGGGTCGTAAGAGTGACTTGTGAGATCTGACGGAATCTGATTTGGATACCCGATTTGGGCTCGACGTTAAAATTACCCAAGTTAGAACTTAGTTTTCAGAACTATCTTAGTTTAAAACAAATCAGGTAACTGGGGTTTGATGTTCCAAAGTCTAAAATATTGGTCTGATCGACATGCTGATTATTCCAACATGACTTGGGTGGTAAGAGTGACTTGTGAGAGCTGATGGAATCTGATTTAGATACCCGGTTTGGGCTCGGCGTTAAAATTAGCCAATTCAGAACTAGCTTAGTTTTCATAACTAAGTTTAAAGCAAATCAGGTAATTGGGGTTTGGGGGTCTAAAATCTAAAATACAAGTCTGATCGGTGTGCCGATTGCTTCGCCACGACCTAGGTGGTGAGAGTGACTTGAGAGAGTTGACGGAATCTGATTTGGACATCCGGTTTGAGCTTGGCGTTAAAAAATACCCAATTCAAAATTAATTTACTTTTCATAACTAACTTAATTTAAAATAAATCAGGTACCTGGGGTTTGGGGGTACAAAATCTAAAATATCAATCTGATCGGCGTGTTGGTTGTTTCGACATGACCTAGGTGGTGAGAGTGACTTGGGAGAGTTGACAGAATCTATTTTGGATATCCAGTTTGGGCTCGACGTTAACAGTTACCCAATTCAGAACTAACTTAGTTAAAAAAAATAGATAATTAACTAGGGTTCGGGGGTCCAAAATTTGAACTACTGGCCTGATTGGCATGCCAATCATTCCAACACGACCTGGGTGGTGAGAGTGATATGGGAGAGCTGACAGAATCTAAATCAGATATCCGATTTGAGCTCGACGTTCAAAATAATATTTTCTAAATACATTTAGTTTACAATTAAAGAAGTGGGGTTCGGGAGTCTAAAATCTAAAATACCGGTCTGATCGGCGTGTCGATCGTTCCAACACAACCTGAGTGGTAAGAGTGATTTGTAAGAGCTGATAGAATTTGATCTGGATACCCGGTTTGGGCTTAGCGTTAAAATTACCCCTTTTATAAGTAACTTAAAAAATTCTTATATATATATCATCTTGGTTCGAATTTATACAATTAAATAAATTATTTATTTTATATTTTAAATAAATTTTTTTATCTATTCATGCATGTCTAATGTTATTATTTTTTTAATATAGGATCCTCTAGCGGGTGGCGACGCAGAGGACGAGTAGGACGGGGAGGATGAGAACATGGAGGACACATATGATATTTGTTGATTATTTTTATTGTAATAAAATTGATAATTGATGTTGTGTTTTGTTTGTTGTAGATGTTGTGTTTTGTTTGTGATGTGTAAATGTTATATTTTTTTATTTAAATAAATTTTTATATTAATTATATATATTTTTTAAAAATAACAAAACTCATTTTTGACAAAGTTTTCGATGGGATGTTTTTCAGTCGGAATAAGAAAACTTCTGACGGATTTTCCAACGGAATGATGCATCTGTCGGAAATATTTTTGTCAGAATCACCGACGGAATATATTTCCCGTCGAAAGTTTTAACACATATATTCTGACTATTTATAATCCGTCGACGTATCTGTCAGAACATTTTTCGACAGAATTTTTGTTGAACATTTTATCCGTCAAAATTTTTTGACAGATTTCCAACGAATTTTTTATCTGTCAAAAAATTCCAACAATGAATACCTGACGGATGTGTTCCATTGGAAATACGTCAGAACTTTTATCAGAAATAGTTTTTTCGACGGATTTCTGACAGATTTAGTCTGTCGAAAACCGTCAGAAACTCCACCATTTCTTGTAGTGTTCGATTAACTTTTTGGCACTCAACATTTTTCTAAGATTGCTCTTAGGTCTGGTTATTATCAGCTGAGGATTAAGGAGGAGGATATTCATAAGATTGCGTTTAGAAGTAGGTATGAACATTACGAGTTTGTAATTTTGCCATTTGTACTAACTAATGCACCTGCAACTTTCATACAATTGATAAATGATGTGTTTAGACAATATCTTGACAAATTTGTAGTGGTTTTCCTTGATGATATTTTGATATATTCAAAGACTACGGAAGATCATGAGGATCATTTGAGGACAACATTGCAGTTATTGAGGGATAACAAATTATATGCGAAGTTAAGTAAATGTGATTTCTGGCTTGAGGAAGTTTCATTCCTTGGTCATCTTATTTCAAAGGAGGGAATTACTGTAGACCCTTCAAAAGTGGAAGCCGTGAAGAATTGGGAGAGACCAAACAATGTGACTAAAGTTATGAGTTTTCTGAGATTGGTTGGCTACTATCGAAGATTCATTAAGGATGTTTCTAAGATTGTAGTACATTTATCAAGGTTAACCCGGAAGGAAAACCCTTATGTCTGGACGGATGATTGTGAGAGGAGTTTTCAAACTTTAAAGGAATGTTTGACAACTACACCTGCTCTTGCCCTACCCATTGGAGGTGGAGGATTTAAAGTCTATACGGATGCTTCGGGCATTGGACTAGGTTGTGTATTAATGCAACATGGGAAGGTTATTGCTTATGCTTCCGAGCAATTAAAAGGCCATGAGGAGAATTATCTGGTACATGATCTGGAGTTAGCAGCTGTTATTTTTGCCCTCAAGATTTGGAGGCATTATTTGTATGGTGAGCAGTTTATTGTTTATATTGATCATAAAAGTTTGAAGCATCTATTTTCACAAAAGAGCTAAACATGAGACAAAGAAGATGGCTTGAATATCTAAAGGATTCTAATTTCTGTATTCAATATCACCCTGGAAAAGGAAATGTGATAGTTGATTCTCTTAGCCGAAAGCCTATGGCTTCGCTATCCTATATGATGCTTAAGGAATGGAGCTTGCTGGAGCAATTTGCCGAATTGAACTTAGATATAGAAGAGAAGGGAGATCACTTATTGATTGCTAACATTAGCATGCAACCTAGTATGTTGACAGAGATCAAGGAGCTTCAAGATGATGATACATTTCTAGTAGAAGTCAAAGAAAGCTTAGACAAGAGGCCGGATTTATGTATGACAGATGATGAGAGATTATTATTTCAAGGGAAAACATGCATACTTGATCATGATGGCATCACGAAGAAACTCTTGGAGGAAGCACACAGGTCCAAGTACACAATCTATCCAGAAGCTATCAAGATATACCAAGATCTAAAGAAGGCTTATTGATGGCCAAACATGAAGAGAGAGGTTACAGATTATGTAAGCCATTGTTTAGCTTGTCAGAAAATCAAAGCATAACATCTCAGGCCATTCAATAAACTTAAGCCCCTAGATATACCCAAGTGGAAGTGAGAAAGTATTAGCATGGACTTTATCGTAGGACTGCTAAGGACCCGAAGTGGTTTCGATGTAATTTAGGTTATTGCGGATAGATTAACAAAACCAGCTCATATGCTGCCTATCAAGAGTAGGTGGACCGTTGACATGTTAGTGGCATTGTACATTAGAGAAGTGGTTAGACTGCATGGCATCCCAGGGTTTATTGTTTCTGATCGAGATCAAAGATTCACATCACATTTTTAGAAAGGATTACAAGCTTCCCTAAGAACGAAATTGAATTTCAACATAACTTTTCATCCTCAAATGAATGGTCAGACTGAGAGAACTAATCAGATTATTGAAGATATATTCAAGGCGTGTATGTTAGATTTTGGAGGTAGTTGGCATGAGCACTTATCTCTGATTGAATTTACTTATAGCAACAATTATCAGTCGAGTATTCAAATGGCTCCATTTGAAGCTTTATATGGCCAGAATTGCAAATCACTTGTATGTTGGGAAGAAGTTGGTGAAAGCTGATTGGCCCTGATATTGTTCAAGATACAACCAAAAAGATTCAAATCATCTTAGACCGATTAAAGGTGGCCCAATCTAGACAAAAGTGCTATGGAAATAATAGAAGAAGAGACTTGAAATTTCAAATAGGAGATAATGTCTTTCTAAAGGTCTTGCCAAACGAGAGGTATTCAAAGATTTGGAGTTAAAGAAAAATTGAGTTCGAGATATATTGGTCCCTTCTAGATTCTTGAAAGAGTTGGGTAAGTGACTTATAGATTATCATTGCCCCTTCAGTTGGTCGAAGTGCACGATGTATTTTATGTATCCATGTTGAGAAAGCATGTGTATGATCCTTCTCATATAATCTGACATAATAACCCGGTGCTGCAAAAAGATTTATCTTATGAAGAGAAGCCTATCAAGGTGCTAGATCGGAAATTTCAGCAATTAAGGAATAGATCTATACCCATGGTGAAGATTCAATGGCGTAGACGTGGTCTAGAAGAGGCTACATGAGAATTAGAAGAGGCAATCAAGAATAAATACCTGGAATTATTCTCAGGTATGTCTGTAACTTGATCTATTTATTGTCGTGTGAATTTGGAGACCAAATTCTTTTTAGAGGGGGATGGTGTAATAACCCAATTAAAATATTAATATATAAATATATAAATGTATTTTTCTCAAATAATCTAAGGAGAATAATATAATTTCTTACTTAGAGAAATTAATAAATCATTCACAATAATTTTAGCAATAATGTTGGGCTTATGTCAAGACCTAAATGGGCTAAATATCTATAATAAACCCTAAATTTAGAGTAACCCAAAACCCCCACTCTAAGTGGCCCAAAACCTAGAAAAATGGGCCTTAAATCGAAATCAAATCAGACCCATTAGGGTTGAGGTTGTTCTCTATCGAAACCCAAGGTCAATTAGGGTTTAAAGGGTGGCTGACGGCGCCAATTTTGGAAAGAAATCAGAGTTTCGAAGGATAGAGCTTATCTCGACCCCTTGAACTAATTAGAACTCTAGGAGCCCTAAAACCCTATAAAACCGACGCCAAATCCCCTCTAGTCGACCCTAGTACATGCGAGGAGCTTGGTGGACAAAGGAAGGGAGCAATCTTGGAGGAAGAGATCAAGGATTTTGGGCGTGCTTAGGCGTTCGTCGACCTTCTTCTTCTTCTTCCTTAGGGCGACCTAAAGGTAGATTTTTCTCTTAGGCCCAAATTAAATCTTTGAATTAATAATGTTTATATGCATATGTAGATGTTCATAGACGTGTTTTCCCCAATTTTTGGTGTCTTCCTTCATAGTATTTTAAGATCGAAGCATGATCCGCCATTTTCCCACTGGAAGGCATGTTTCGGTTCAAGATCGCGGCCCTCACAGTAATCACATCTCTGATTACGGATCCCTGATAGACCGCCTTCTTAAAAGATTTTTTAAACTTTATTGTCTTTTCAATGATGATCGCAGTTCTGTACCCGACCGCATCCTTATGATCACGGCCCCTGTAGAGATCACGTTCTGTCACAGATTTCTAGAACCCTAGTTTTTGTCCCAACATGTTATATTGATGTGGTTAGTGTCTAAAAGCATGATTTTCATTTAAATATGTCGTCTGAACCAATAATATGATTAGGTAAATCATGGAAGATGATTAAATATCTTAATTTCTTTCTATGATCCATGTCTTTTATTGATCTCATGAACTATTCTTTTCCTCATGTCCTCTAGCATGTTAAAAGAGTAGACTTAACCCAGTAACATGTTGAAATTATTTCATAGCATTGTTACATCATCTCAACATGTTTTTGGTGATTTTGATCGGCGATTTTATGATTAGATGTTGATATATATATATATATATATATATATATATATATATATATATATATATATATATATATATATATATATATGTATGTATGTATGTATATATGATTATTTTGTTGTGCCCTGAGTTTTGATGATGTCTAACTATAAATCATTAAGTGAACTTTGGTGGAAAATTCTTGAGAAAAATAAGAAAATCTTGAAAATATATGTTTCAGAGGTACAAGAACCAAGTTGAACTAAGTCCAAGCGGAAATTGACATGAATCTCTTCAAGACAGCAATAAATGAAGAAAAGTGAAGGGACAAGTCGACTTGAGGTAGAGTCAAGTCAACTTGGAGCTTTTCCAATAAGCGTTGTCTGAAACCGGGACAAAGCTAAGTCGACTGAGGCAGAGTCAAGTCGACTTGGAGCTTATCCAGTAAGCGTTGTATGAGACCGAGACAATGCTCAAGTCGACCTCGATTCTCTACTCAAGGAGCAAGTCGACTTCCACCTCTTCTCAAGTCGACTTAAATCGAAAATATGCATTTCGAGTAGCAGATGGGGCCCACCTCAGGCACGTGATCCCAAGCAATCATTATTGGAATCCGTTCGTCCGAGGAAGATGGTTCTAGAAGGATTTTTTGGAGGGAAATATTATCCTGCTAACTATCCCTGTCAGTGGAGGCCACAAAACATTCCATGTAGTAGAAATATCAGAATCATCATTTTTCTGCTGGGGTGATTCTTTCGTGATAAAAAAAGTAGAGGACTCCGTGGGACTCTGTGGGTGAGCTTGCGAAAAGGAAGAAAGGAAGAGAGACAGAGACATGGGAGCCCCGTTCGTGAGAAGAAGAACTCCAGGAGAGACTGCTGAAGCTTGTTCACGCAATCACTGTGGCAGGAAGTCGATTTGCTTAGTAGTGTAATGTGATTATACTAAAGAGGACGAACCAGCCTTCTGAGCGTCAAGTTCAAAGAACTCCTCCAAGTTGCTGTGAGAGATCGAAGCTTCCCAAGTCCATAAGAAACTACATTGGTGCTGCTGATCGTGAGGAGCCATTCAGATCGTTCTAGCTTGCTGTGGAGCGATCTACCGGACTGATCGAGCCTTCATTGTCTAGGGGAGAATTTCCAGAAACTCGATCTGTGTTTCTATGTTCTTTTTCTATTTTCCTATCTTCATCTTCATACATTGTGCTGTGCTCCGTCTGGAGACAGTGGGTTTTAGATCATGCTAGCCTGTAGTAGCGATCTGGGTTTGGGCAGTGTCGCCCTCAAGCTATATGTCAACAGGTGTGTGAGCTGGGAGATAGCTCACAATGTTCAGCTATTTGAAAACGTCGGTAAGGGAACTTCACCCTTCATGTGTGTGCTATCTGCACATAGTGAAGCCTTGCTCAGGTTGAGTAAGGGGTAGACGTAGGTCAACCATGCACGGTGACCGAACCACCTAAAAACCTTGTGTCTGTGGTTGTGGTGTGTTCTGTGCTATCTACCGTTAGATGCATGCTTAGGACCATTGAACATTCAAATCTTCTACTCGCATCTGATAGTACTATGTGCAATCTAGGCAATTCTCCTATATTTGCTTGGTAGAGCGTGAGTTGGTGCTTTCTATAAGTTTAATTTGGTCAAGGATCTATTCACCCTCCTCTAGATCTTCCATTCCATGCCTAACACGTGGTATCAAAGTGGGTTTATCCATTATATAGGTCCAACGACTTGGATAGATCGATCGGAATGGATGCCAAGGGGTTTATGGCTAAGGGTCATTCGGTGAATAGGCCTCCATATTTTTACAGAACTGATTACGTCAATTGGAAACATCGAATGTAGGTTTTTCTCAGGGCCCAGAATCACAAGATCTGGAAGGTGATTAGCAGAGGTCTGTTTCCACTTCCAGAAAATGAGGATGCATGGACGCATGAAGAAATAAGGAGATCGACCGTAAATTGGAGTGCGATGAATATAATGCATAGGGCTACTAGAGGGCAGTTGAACAGAAGGAAGTTAGGTTTTTTGTAAAGAACTCAGCGAAATTACGTTTCTATAATCGTGAGAGGAAGTCATCACCCTAGCCGCCGGCCATGGCCGACGTGGTGGGGGAACCGCCTCCACCCTTCTCTGTTGTGTCCTTAGGGAAGTCTCTTCCACCCCCCTCGTCGGGATCTGCTGGCCCCCGTCGCTCCTTTGTGCAGGCACTTGTGGAGTCTCACCAAAGGGCTAAGATTGCAATCCCGATTAAGGATCCAGGTTTCACTGACTTGGGGGAGCCAGCAGTTTTCTTCTCCAAGGAGGACGTACAGGCATGGCTGCACCCCCTTACACATGCCATTGTCACTAAGTGTCCGTATGGACGGCCTGCTTTCCCTGACATTAAAAGTAGCCTGTTGTAGCGACTGTTGCTATCCCCCGAGTTTTTCATCAGCTGACTAAACCCGCGACATCTCCTCTTGCGGTTTGAAAGTGAAGCAGATTTCCTAAAGCTACTTTTACAGAAGACTCTATACATCAAGGGTTTTCTCTTCCGTTTCTTTCGCTGGACTCAAGATTTTGACTTTGATGCGGATCCACCCATTGTTCCAGTTTGGATTGGCTTCCCATCCCTCCGTGTAAATCTTTTTCATGAGGACTGCATGCGCTCTATTGCAGGCAACTTTGGGCCTGTGCTTAGAATCCATGAAAAAACCTTGGCAATGATAGACACTTCCGAGGCCCTTGCTTGTGTCGAGATTGACCTGTCTGCCCGACGCAAGGAGTGGCTATGGATTGACCTGGATGGTGTAGGATTTTGGCAGCCAGTCAATTACCACCGAGTACCTCATCTTTGCTCTTCTTGCCACAAGCTTGGCCATCTTGAAACTAACTGTAAGAAGAAGCGAGGAAGGGCTATTCACCCTCCTGCCATTCCTGAACCTGAGGCCAGGACTGTCATTCCTGAACCTGAGGCCAGGAAACCTCGTCAAGTTTTTAGGCCTCGTCCGATAGGCCCCCAACCTGTTCGACAGCATGCGCCACAAGGTAATCAATTCACTGCTTTGCAGTAGGAGGTTGAAGAGCTGGAGTTGGTGCCTGATAATCCTAATCCCAGTTAGAGAGGTCCTGAGGGTGACTCAGCCCCTAGTGTGGCGGAACAGCGCTATGGCTCTAGTTGTATCCAATTTGCTACGATGAATTTGCTTGCCCAGTGTCGACCCTGTAATCTTCTCAGACCCTCGAGCCTTTAGGAGGAGGTTTAATTCCTGCCCCTGGTTCCTAGTCGGCCGCTGGTTTGGAGCTCCCTTCATCCCAAAAATTGTCCACGCTCGATGACGGAGGGCGTCAGTGTGTCAATGCTGCTCAGTTGAGCGGCTCCTCATTGGCTAGCCAGCAAGCTATATTAATGCTCAGTGACACTAATGGTTTGGGTGATGTTCCGTCTCTTACTTCGGAAGATCCTGTGGACACTACGGAGAATGCGCTTGGGCAATCAGACACTCAGGCTTTTTAAACCTCTGCTTCCGAGGAAAATTCTATTACTGATGTTGCTCAGAGCTGTTCTAAAGAGCTATCTCAGGAGTTGAAGAAGGCTGGTATGCGAGTTGCGGAGAAGGCTGCTCAGGAAAATTCTCTCATGCAATCAAAACTGCTGGACAGAGATGATGCAACCCTGTGAAGAATTAATGTAGGTGGGGTCCTTACAAGATCTCGAGCCAGGTCGGCGGATGACACTAATCATAAATCTCAATGATGAACCCCATTCTTATTTGGAATATCAGAGGAGTGGGGAACTCCGGTTCCCATAGATGTCTAAAGCATCTTATCCATAGCAACAAGGTTAGTATTGTTGCTATCTGTGAACCCATGTTGGCTTTTAATAAAGCTTTGCAGCTGAGAAGGTATCTCAAGTTGGAGAGATTTGCTGGAAATGATATGGCTGAATCTAAGATTTGGGTTCTTTGGCAAGCTAACTCTAATTTGGAGGTCATTACTTCCTCCTCCCAATTTATCACCCTTGGTCAGAAGATGGGTAATTCATTCTCTGCTTACTATTCTTTTGTTTATGCTGCTTGTGATCCTCAACTTAGACAGGTTATGGTCAATGATCTGCTTTCCTTTGCTTCTTCTGTGATGGATCCTTGGATTTTGGGAGAGGATTTCAATTGTATCTTGTGCCCCTCTGAGAAGGTTGGTGGTGCGTTCCCTTCTTTAGCTCCCATGGCAGAATTTAATGCTTTCCTATGCTCTGTTGGGCTCCTTGATGCTGGTTTCTCTGGGCCCCCTAAGACATGGTCAAACAATAGAGTTGGCCCGGCCAACATCCGGGTGAGGTTGGATCGGGTATTATTTAACAGTCTCTGCCAATCTTCTATGCCAAATTTGGTTGTCAAGCATCTCCCTAAAGGCCCCTCGGATCATGCTCCTTTGCTATTGTCTGTTGGAAGGCATTCCCCTGGCCCGGCTCGTTTTATCTTCCAAAAGATGTGGTGCTCCCACCACTCCTTTCTGCAAGTAGTCTCAAAAGTGTGGCATCAGTCTCAAAGTGATCATCTGAATGCTCTGGTCAGATTATTTGTCAAGCTGAAGGCTATCAAAAGCTCCCTCCGAAAATGGAATAAGGAGGTCTTTGGGGATGTCACCCTCAATGTCAGACTAACTGAAGCAGTGTTGGAAAATAAACAGTCATTGTATGACTCCGACCCCTCTCCTTGCAATAGGGAAAGTCTGGATGCTACAAATGTTATCCTGCGTCTAGCCCTAAATAGGGAAGCGGTATTCTGGAATCAAAAGGCTTGTATTGACTAGATTGAGAGTGGCGACAGGAACACTTCATTTTACCATGTTGTTGCTCAATGTAACCAGCGTAGGGGTTTCATCAGTAGACTGAAGGTCGGAGACTTAGAGACTTGGTGTTCTGACCAAGCCACCCTACGGAATCAAGCTGAGGTCTACTTCAAAAATATGTTTACTTCTGAGGAGCATTTTGTTGATCCTTCACTGCTGGACAACATTCCTATGATTATTATGGAGACCCAGAACTCTCTCCTTTGAGCGGCTCCGGATGGGGAGGAGGTCCGCAAAGCTGTCTGGTCATTAAAGGGCTCTAGTTCTCCAGGGCCTGATGGATTTTCAGGTGACTTTTTTACTGCTACTTGGGACATTGTTGGGCATGATGTGATTGATGTTTTTCATGATTTTTTTGATGGTTTCCCTCTCCCTAGAGGTATATCCTCATCTCTTATTATGTTGGTGCATGAGCCTCGCTCTTATAATGATTTCCGGTCGATTAGCTTATGCAATTTCTCTTACAAAGTCATCTCTCGCATCATCTCTGAGCGGTTAGCCCTGCTTTTGCCTAGCATTATCTCTATAGAACAAGGGGCTTTTGTTAAAGGCTGGTACATCCTGGATACTGTTGCGTTAGCCAGACAATTGATGATGGACATCAACAGGAAAGTTAGGGGCCACAATGCTATCTTCAAACTGGATATGGCGAAAGCCTATGATAGAATGGAATGGGACTTCATCATTGCTGTCTTGAGAAAATTTGGTTTTAGCACCCGATTCACATCCTACATTGGTATGCTACTTTCCAACTGTTGGTTCTCTGTGAATTTCAATGCTGTCATGACTGGTTTCTTTAAATCCAGTAGACATATTAGACAAGGTGACCCCCTTGCGCCATATTTGTTTATTATAGCTTCTGAAGTGCTCAGCAGAGGTCTCTCTGCTCTGTTTCATTCAGGGGTGTTGAGGGGATACAGCGGGCCACGACAGTCTATACAGGTTACCCATCTCCTATATGTGGATGACACTCTTATTTTCATGAATGCTAGTAAACAGAATATAACTGCTTATTGATAGAACAGGTGGTACACAGAAATAGATCCAGAGGGGGGTGAATGGATCTTTTGGAAATATCGCTCAATTAAAATCCAAACTCCACTCTAAGAAACAAATGAAAACTGCTCCACGGAAGGCACTTTGAAATGAAGGCTTCTACTGGACCAGCGGACAAACATTTATCATGCCATCATTAAATTAGCGAGAGACTAGACATAAACCACAACATTCATAGCTCAAGCAAGACAGATATCGAATAACCAGCGTTCAATAGAACAATCAACTGAAGGAAGCAGGAGACAAGGACAATCACACCAAGGCAAACCACTGCACACTAGATTTTAGGTGGTTCGATCTCAGACCCGAGATCTACGTCCACCCCTGTAGACATGCCAAAATCGATGCTATGTTGAGAAAATCTCATGTCACCATGTGACACCCCAAAGCGGACTTCAATATTAGCTTAATATGAAGTTTTTCTAATCATTTGGTAGTTTTTCCACGATAATTCTAATTTTCCATAACAATTGTAATTAACACCTGGAGGAAGGGCGTCATTTAATTGACGACCAGATGGGGGTCGTGATTTCACAAATAAACGACTGTTCAAACAGGCGTTGTTTCTTGGATTTTATGAATCCTAAAGAAAATAAAATTCAAGGAATTGACGCCCGCCTGAGGGGCGTTTATTATTTAACGCCCATTCAAACATGCATTATTTGTCAATTTTAAATTAGGAAAGTCCTTTACTACCGTAAATAAATACAGGAATTAACGACTGTGTGGATGCCGTCATTTCAATTAACGCCCCTCTTCAGGTCGTCATTTTTACTTCCGTCTCCGTTTCGACTGCTACCTTCCAGTAGTGATCCTTTCCCCATTTTACACCTTGTGTTCGATTGGGAAGAGGGATTCTTGCTGGAGGATTGACTGCCTTATTTTAATCTTATTGATGCAAGGATTTTTGGGCCTATAAATACCCCTTGAATCCCTCACGCGCGAGAGAAACAAGAGGTCTGAACAATAACAACAACGGAGAGCTTAACAAGGAGAGCAACTGCACCGTGTGAGCTTTACAGAGAGAGAGAGAGTTTTCTTCCTTTTGCAGGTGCTTCTCCAAGGTTCTTCCTCCAGGTGACATCTTCATCCGACAGTTCTTCATCCTATTGCAGCCGTTGAAACTCTTATTTTCTCCTTTACTACTGCGCACACAGCAGAAAGGACACCCCTCCCCTTTTAGTTTGTTTGGTTATTATCATCATATCATCATCACATATCTTCTCTTCTAGCCTGGTTTGCTAGAGCTCTTTTAGCAGATATTCATCTTAGTTGCTACGTATTTGCTTTGCATATCATCCATACTATCCATACCTTGTTACTCCTCTTAAGGGGTTTAACCTAAAACACACAAGGTGTGTTCATGCTTAATTTGATTGATTTCATATTTTTAGAGCATTGATACTACACACTTAGCTAATCTACATCTTTATTTATTTTGTGTGTTTTCTTGCAAGGGTAATCAAGCTATAAACCCCCTTCGTCGGCTGGCCGATAGAAGGAGGAAGGAAGAACTTGCAATCTCGCCCGCTTCATACAAGGTACATGCGATCATCTTTCCTTTTTTTAAGGTAACCCCTCTGGCGATCACCCTCCATAGAGCATCTCAGGCTCATCCTCTTTTC
The DNA here is from genome assembly GCA_022559845.1 of Amorphophallus konjac. NCBI lineage: Eukaryota > Viridiplantae > Streptophyta > Magnoliopsida > Alismatales > Araceae > Amorphophallus > Amorphophallus konjac. The sequence continues at coordinate 158,867,030 of CM040129.1, read as the reverse complement.
TTTCATATCCCACTCATTTTAGCATATTTATAAATACCATCACTTTTTTATTTTTTTAAAATCTTTTTCTTTTCTCTTTAAAATGTCTATGTGACACGTTCACAAATTGGCGATCACGGTGGGACCCTTTTTGTTTTTAGTTTGATTACCCCTCCCTTCGGCGCCCTCGCGTGCCCCTCCCCTCGACGCCCTCGCGTGCCCCTCCTTTGGCACCCTCGTGTGCCCCTCCTTCGTGCTCCATGTAGCACACTCCCCTTGTGCACCACGTGCACACCCCCCACTGGATTAGCCAATTTTTGAAGTATCCATAGCATTTTTCTTAGAAAGGAAAATTGATTTCTGTCAGTTATCAGGGCCTTCGGTTCTCTAGAACTGAATAGCGCCCTCCATTCCGTCGTCATTTCTACATACATCGACTGTTCAAACAGGCACTATTTCCATTTATTTTCCACATTTCTATTATTTTTATAATCCACGCCCCTCACATAGGCATCATTTTCACATTTAACGCTTAACACCAGGGCATCAGTTTCTTTGACTGCTATTGACTTTGGGTTTGTTGACTGCATTTTGATGCCCCCCATAAAGGTGTCTTTCACTGATACAGTGCCTTACTCAAAGGCGTTATCTGGATCATCATTATTTTTATTCAATATTTCGTGCACTATTTACTGCCATCTGACGCCCCTTTACAGAGGTGTCATTTCTTCATACAACGCCTCACTCTAAGGCGCTATTTCATTTTGGTTGCTTTCAGTTTACACTGTTCACAGTGATTAGCGACTGATACACAGTCGATGATTGTTGATATAGCGACCTCCGCCAGGTCGTCATTTTGTTCTGTGCCCACAGACCCCTGGTTACTGCTGTTCATTCATCTGTTGATTGCTATTACTGTCTATCTGATCATTATCTGCTTGATTTGCCTGCATTAGACTGCATCTTAGGGTATTTGGTTGAGAGATCTCCTCTCTCTACACACTCAGGATCTCACCCCCTCTTGGTGAAGGAAGGACCCTCCTTTGAGCATTTCGTCTCATTGGACCGAAAATTCTTAAACCAAGCCTCCGTAAGTCCCCGCACCCGTGGATTCCCTCACGGACGCCGGGCAGGTTGTACCATTGAAGCACCCGGAGTATAGTTGACCTATACGTTGGTGAAGAGAGAGAAAGAACCTAGTTAACCCGGAGATTATACCCAAACTCCCAACTATGACCCACTTTCAAAGGAGAGAATTTATTATAAAACTTACCTTAATCTCCAAAGAAAACCTTAAAATTTTGGGTCCATCATAACTTGAGTGTGTATTTTTTTTGATTGGGTGATTATCTTTGGCTTACACTTGCTTATTAGACATATCTTTCTCTCCTTAAGCATGAAACTCCGTCCAGGTAAAATTATCAACATGGCCAGCTATGGGTATACTTATGATGGTTATGAGGAGGGTCAATCTAACCCATTTTATGAGGTTCCCTCTCAGGATTCCGTTTACTACGAGGGAAACTATGCTCCCTCTCCCGCTCACTACCCTCAGGTCCATATGGTGGACACTACTTCTCCGGAGGTTGAGCCTTCTTCCCAAGCTCAACCTACCACCCAAAATACTTCTGGGGACACCTCCCCTTCTTTCAATTTCAATGATTTTCTCAAAGCTCTCACTCAACTGGATGACTCCCAACGCCAGGCGGTCCAAGCTGCCTTAAAAGGAAAATCTGTCCCGTCATCTTCCAACCCTCCCCAGGCCATGGGTGGCCACTCTGTTAACTTTCCCAACGACCAGGCGGTCGCACCTAGGGTGCCCTCACGCCCACCAACTCCTGTTATGACTACGCCGGCCCAACCGGCCAGTCACTCCGCTACTAGGCCTCAACAACCTCCTGTTCCTCAATTCTTGAGAAGGCCTATGCCGAACCAATACTCTTCTCATCCGGCCCCAGCCGAGTCTGATACCCACATTATACTCCTCCAAAAGATTGCTAGTATGGAGGAGCAGCTCAAGAAGGTCACTGCACCCAAGGCCGCTCCCGAAGTTACTCTTCCCACTCTGCCAGTCTTTCACTTACCCCCATCTGATATGCCGAATTTTCGGCGGTACAATGGAACGGGTAATCTGTACATCCATTTGAAAGACTTCTTATATGAGGCATCATTCTGGCAGGATAACAAGACTTCTCTGGCTTATCTCTTTAGGTGGTCTTTAGATGGTCCGGCACTAGAATGGTTTTACTCCTTGGAGCCGGTTGATGCCGGTGACTTTGATATAGTTCAACGAAAATTTCTACAGAAGTACAAGGACCGTGTGGGTCCCTCACTATCTGTTACTGATTTGGTTGCCGAAAAGATGAAGCCCGAGGAGGACTTCATTTTATTTGCTGATAGGTGGAGAGCCATGGCTGAAAGACTAAAAGACACACTGTCGAAAACGGAGTAAGTGAAGATGATTATATCAAACTCCACTCCACAATTCCGTCATATTCTAGCCATGAATAAGTTGAGCACCATGGAAGAGCTTTATGAAAGAGCAAGATACATACAGACACAAATGAAAGATTCACCCATTATGGGCATGTTTGAACCAAGACCGAAGATGATGAGGAAGAACGTCAATGTCGGCAATACTGGCGCCACTACCGAAGGCACTGGTATTAATGAGCAGGTGAGCGCGTTTGGCAACTCCACACCTTTCCACCACCCTCCAAACCAGAGATCACCACAACAGCTTGCCTTCCAAAACCAAGTTCACCAGCCGAATAATAATCCTCCTCTGACCTTTCGGCCTCTTCCACCTCAACAGCAACAACAACCCCACTTTACTCCACAAAATCAACCCCCATAATACCACCAAGTGCCTCCGCCAGCCAATTATGCATCACAACAACCGCAGCAGCCAAGAAGACCATTGGGTCCCCGAAGGGCCCAATACCCTCCATTACCTGAAAGTCTACCAGATATCTTCAACGGCCCCATGGCCGCCAATGCGCTCACTTTGCCTAAAGAAAGGATGGTGTGGTCGGCTAATGTAGACACTTCTCGATATTACATTTTTCATCGGCAGCCAGGGCACAACATCGACCATTGTTTTCACTTCAAGGATTACATATATGATATAAATGATCAAGGTGATATTGATTGGGACGAGATGAGGAGATTCATCGCTACTTTAAAGCACGAAGGCCTCCTCAGCAACCACAGGCTCAGCAACCTCCTCAGCAACCAGCAGTACCTCCTCCACACCAACAGCAGGCTCCTGCACCCCAGTCAAGTATGGGGATTGTTAATAATCCGCTACCAGAGCACCTGGTTCAAAATCAACAGGTAAACCCTGTCACCTCAATCCATGAAGTGGAGAGAGGGCAGGGCTGGCATGAAGATCACGCCTTTGTCAGGGCCATTAACCAAAGTCAACAACCACCACAATTGTTAAGAAGACTTCAACCCTCACCCTCCTCCCAACCGCCACGTCCCCTCATACGATCACTTAACTCTGACCCTACTCCTTCACGGCCCCTTCTTTTACGCCAACCTATAAATTCTCCTTCACCTCAAAACCCCCCACTAAATAGACCCCTCCTTATCCGCCCCTCGCCGAAAACCGTCTCCCCTCCTATTTCACCACAACCTACCCTGTCTACCACCACCATACTTCCGAGGCCCCTCCTTGTCACCCGGCCTCCACCTTCCGATAACCCTCAGCCGGCGAGGCCCCTTATAAGAACCCCTCATCCTACTAATCCTGCCCCAGTATCCAACACGCCTTCCACTGTTCCCTCATCCTACTAATCCTACCCCTTTACCTACTCCAGGCACGACAGAGGCGCCGAAAACAATGGTGCTCCGTAGTGGACGGATGTTCCACCGAGTGTTTCCCCAACGGGAGAAGGAGCCGGTATAAGAGCAATAAGAACAGGAACAAGAGTCTGTATCGGGTACGGAGTATGATCTATTGAAGCATTTGGACAGAACACCGGCCCGAATCTCTATTCTAGAATTGATTAGAAAATCCACCACACATCAACTGGCCCTGAAGCAATATCTGCAAAAAGTAATGGTAAATGAAGATATCCCAGTTGAACAAGTCACTGCAGTTTTAAGTCCAGCCAGCTATCAACCGGCCATCACTTTTTATGAACATGAATTGGCCCCGCAGCCGGCCCGAAAATATGCATTATGCATTACTATTGACATCAACAAAGTGGCAGTGAAGCAGTGTTTGGTTGATACTAGGGCATCAATTAATGTTTTGCCACCAAGTACTTTGAAAATGTGTGGCATTCCGGAGAGTCAGATCCGGCCATCTACAATCACTGTCACAGCTTACGACAATACAAAGAAGCCGCCTCTAGGGATGATCACTTTAAAATTTGGTTTGGGTCCAGTTTCAGTCACAGCGGATTTCCATATTCTAGACATGGACCCGACATTCAACGGCATCTTGGGCCGTCCTTACATTCAGGAACTTGATGCTGTGCCCTCCACGAACCATCAATGCATAAAATTTCCACACAAAGGGCGCATTATCAAAGTTACCAGCATGCCCATTTTGCCAACTGACGACATACATTCTACTACCTCAGTTCCTTCAATGTGGCCGGCTAATAGGCCCATATTGTCAGTCTTGGATGTTGCCGATCTGCGGCAAGACTTGGCAAGGCCGTCTCCTTCAACCCCTCCTACTACGCAAATGTCACCACAGCCATCCAAAGGCAAGAAGAAAAAGGGTTTGATAAACACACCTGGATGGAACATTTTAATGAATATGGGGTATAAGACTGGTAAAGGCCTGGGTATTAATCTCCAAGGCAGAGTCAAACCTGTCAGGCACCAGAAGATGATTCCTCGGGGTGGCCTAGGGTACAAAGGGCCAAGCAAAGAAGAACAAGGGCCATGGGCCGTCATGATTTCCACTCTTAAAACAGACCGGCAGCCTCTTACATGGACCCTGCAAACACACTTTGTGAAAGGGGGCACTCATAATGATGAGCAAACCACGCTAGTTACTTCCATGCTGGACTATCAAGATGTACATGCACGGCAGTTTGCTCGCCACATAGCCCCATTGGCTACATACAAGGCCCTGGAGTCCTTACGGCCAGATAAAAGAAGAAAGATGGATGACCCCGAATGTGACTGGTACAGATGGTTCGACATGAACGATATCACCATTGCTCTGATCCGATTGTTTATGCCAACTGATTCGGAATGGCTGCCATTGATTCATGAACTGATTGACAAGCCAGCAGTAATCACTGACAAAAGGTAGTTGTTAAGCAACTACGCAGATACCGGGGAGCCGGATGTGCCGTACGAAGAAGGCTTCAATGTGGATAGGATGTGGGCCGGCCTTTTCTCTCTTAAATCCATCCATCCAACAATTGTTGTCCATTTACTTGATAAAATATTTTGCTCAGATATCCCTAGACCGCATGCGGTCTCGATAACCTTTTCTCCAGATTCGCTTCAAGTGTCCCCCCGATTCCCCCTTTGCTCCTCGAGCAATTTTCTAAACTCTCCATCACGCCCCCACGTGGGCAATCACTTATTCAATCTTTCGCTAATCTCTCAATCTCAACACCACCTCCTATTCCTTCCTCTCATTGCTTTATTATTGAAAATGAAAAAAAAATGTCAAAATTTAAACTCCCCAATCTTCCATCTCTTTTGAAGAGACCTCCTATCTTGCTTCAGAGCGCGCCCCGATCCAAGGGCCGCTCTTTGAAGGTTCATTAGTGGACCTTCTTTTTTCCTCTGACGAGGAGGCTCTCCCTGTATCCCCTCCTGTATCCGTTGCATCTTCGTCTTATTCTCCTCCACCTCATTTAGGTCGGGGTAGTTCATCTAACTTGTCATCTTGTTTCTCTCTCCCCTTCTTCTAATAAGACTTTTGGGGTAGCTTCACATAAGAAATCCAAAGGTAGGCAGATTCCCCGTAGATTCTTGCTAGATTTAGCTAGAAGGTGCCAGGCATGCTTAACTCTTCCCGAATTTCTGGAGGATCCGATACTCCTGTTGGATTTAGAATGTAAGGATGTGTGTCCTTTAGATGAGGGTTTTGGTGTTTATGAGATAATGAATGATGAAGACCCTGTTGAAGAGGGGGATGAAGATTACGAAGAATATGAGGACGAGGCTGATGCTTTTGCCAGTGGTATCAGAAGGTTCGATGAACCATCAACCTCAGTAGAAGAGCCTACCAAAGAAATAAATCTGGGTACTGAGGAAGACTCTAGGATTGTCCTCATTAGCAAGAACTTGCCGCCCTCCGAAGAAGAGACACTTATTTTGGTTCTTCAAGAATACAAGGACACGTTCGCGTGGAGTTATGAAGATATGCCTGGACTAGACCCTGCGCTCGTTGAACATCGACTTACACTTAAGCCAGGGTCCATTCCGGTTAAACAGTGGTTGAGATGTTTCCACCCAAATATGGCATTAAAAATGAAAGAAGAGGTCGATAAGCTCCGTAAAGCTAGATTCGTTAGGGTCATCCTCTATCCTAATTGGGTGGCTAACATCGTCCCCGTCATGAAGAAAGATGGAAAGGTTCAGATTTGTATAGACTTCCGGGACCTCAACTGCGCGTGTCCTAAAGATGACTTCCCCCTCCCACATATTGATGTTTTGATTGACAATACGGCAGGGTATGAGACTCTCTCCTTTATGGATGACTTTTCAGGTTATAATCAGATTCGCTTGGCTGAGGTAGATCAGGAGAAAACCTCATTCACTACATCGTGGGGAACTTAGTGTTACGTGGTCATGCCGTTTGGGCTCAAGAATACCGGAGCCACTTACCAAAGGGCCATGATTGCTATTTTTCATGACATGATCCACATTTTTATAGAGGTGTATGTGGACGACCTGGTAGTGAAATCAAGGACAAGGATTGAGACTCCCGGGGTTCTGGCCAAAGTCATGCGAAGAGCGCAGGAGTATCAATTGAAAATGAACCCCAAGAAGTGTGTATTTGGTGTTTCATCAGGAAAGTTGCTTGGATTCATAGTCAGTAAAAGGGGTATCGAGATTGATCCCAACAAGGCGAAGGCCATAAGAGAAATGCCTCCTCCCAAGAATTTGAAAGAAGTTCGAGGACTGATCGGAAGATTGTAATTTATTTGCCGATTTGTCTCCCAGCATTCACAAAGGTGTAGGCCATTCTACGAGCTTACTAAGCCGGGAGTCAAGTTTATTTGGGATGACAAGTGTCGGGCAGCCTTTGACGGATTGAAGGATTATCTCTCAAATCCTCCTGTCTTGAGGCCGCCAGTTCCAGGCAAACCACTTGTTCTTTATATTTCTGTTTTGGATGACTCAGTAGGTGCTGTTCTTGCACAAGTGGATGAAGAAGGAAAAGAAAGAGCAGCCTACTACTTGTCCAAGATTCTCAACCCCTGTGAGCAGAGATACTCAGCCATAGAGAAGACTTGTGTTGCTTTAGTCTGGGTAGTTCAGAAACTTAAGCATTATTTCTTAGCTTACAAGGTTCATCTCATCGCTCGTATGAATCCAATCAAGTTCCTTCTTGAAAAATCCATCCTCACTGACCGATTAGCATGATGGCAAAGCTTCCTTTCTCAATTTGATATCATCTACATTCAGCAAAAAATGATTAAAGGCTATGCCATAGCAGAACACCTCGCTCACCACCCTCTCCCCAGATTCGACCCTATTCGCTCAGAGTTTCCAGATGAGGAACTAATGTTCGTTAATTCGCCCGATTCGATGTGGACGTTACATTTTGATGGAGCTTTGAATTCAAAAGGGAAAGGGATTGACATTGTTCTTCTATTGCCAGAGGGTATCACTATTCCACTCGCCTCTCAACTTGTATTTCCAGTTACAAATAATATAGCTGAGTATGAGGCTCTTCTGGCCGGACTAGAGGCCGCTCACCAATTCGGTGTTACCCAATTGCGGATTGTAGGTGATAGTCAGCTTATTCTTCGCCAAGTGCTCACCAAGTGTCGCACACTCAATCCTAAACTCAAACCCTATCAAGAACTAACTTCTGCTTATGCCAAGCTTTTCACCAAATTAATCTTTGTCCATGTTCCTCGCGATCAGAATATTTTGGCCGATGCTCTTGCTTCTCTTGCTTCTTCTTTGGTTTTCCTCCCCGAAAGGTATTTCCATTCCATTATTGTTCACAAGCGTCTCACTCCCGCTATCAAGGATCTAGCATTCCTTAGTATTAAGGAGGAGGTGCTCAAGAAGGTTAAGCAAGGAGGAATCATTGAGAATAAGGAGATCGTGTTGATGGATTTAGAGAAGAATTGGACGATGAGGAAAAGTCGTGGTATTATGAGATTGCTAAGTATTGCTAGGATCAATCCTATCCTGAGGATGCCACGGCCGAAGAGAAGAAAGCCATTAGAAGAGTTGCTCAGCGATACACTTTAGTTGGAGGTGTGCTCTATAGAAGAGGTCTCACCAGAGTTTTATTAAGGTGCCTGGATGATGACGAATCTTGGAAGGTTGTGGAAGAGGCACATTCGGGAGTATGTGGTGGTTATGTGAATAGCCAGATGTTATCTAAGAAAATCCTGAGGCTAGGCTTCTATCGGCCCACTCTAGAAGAGGATTGCTCCATCTATGTTCGAAGGTGTGTTAAGTGTCAACTGCACGCTCACAAAATTCATTCTCCTGCTTCTTCACTCAATCCTATGTCCTCCCCATGGCCTTTCTCCAAGTGGGCTTTCGATATCATTGGACCTCTTGGTGATGCGAACCTCCTCACGAAACCAAAATCGTTTATACTCACGGACACGGAGTATTTAACCAAGTGGGCGGAAGCGGAAGTCTACGCGGAGATAAAAGCGTCAACCGTCTGCAAATTTATAATGAAGAACATCATCGCAAGGTTCGGCATCCCAAGTACCATCGTCACCGACAATGGACCACAATTCATCTCTCAAGAGCTTCAAGACCTCTACAACAGGTATAACATTGCATTGCATCATTCATCTCCTTATTATCCACAGGGTAATGGCCAAGCAGAGGCAACTAAAAAAACTCTGATTAAAATTATCAAGAAAACGTGTGAGGCTAATAAATTTGCGGATTGGCCAGAAAAATTGGTTGAAGCTCTTTGGGCTTATTGCACTTCCATTCGCACTCCTACTGGGCAAACCCCTTTCGCCCTTACTTATGGAATGGAGTCAGTAGTCCCTTATGAGATTCTTATCCCTTCTCTACGAGTACAATTGGACAAGGAGCTCACCATTGATGAGCGTCGCGAATCTCTCCTTGCTCAGTTGGAACTCCTAGATGCGAAGCATTTGGCCGCCGCCGAGCATGCACGAGTTTACCAAAATAGGTTTTCACGTTTTTACCAAAATAAGGTAATTCAAGGAAAATTTAAAGTTGGTGAAATGGTAATTAAAAGAATCTTTGTAAAACCCGGTGGACCTCGTTCAAAGCTCCAACCTAATTGGGAAGGGCCCTATGTTATAAAAGATATTTATCCTGGCAACGCTTACAAATTAATTAACGCTGAAGGGGAAGAGCTGGCGCACCCCTGGAATGGTCTTTACTTGAAGAAGTATTACCCCTAAGTCTTTGAAAAGAAAAAATTTGAAAAAAAGAGAGAAAAAGAGAAAAAAATGAAAAGAGAAAAGAAAAAATGAAGAAAAAGGAAAAAGAAAATAATAAATTACAGACCGGCATAGTGCATAGGCCGCAAGCCCGAAAGATCAAAATACTTAATTCATTCTTCAGTCTTGGTGGTTTAACCTTGGGGTCAATTCCCACACACACTACACGCTTTACTCATAAAATCAAGCAGCCCAAAATTTGAGGAAAGTCAGACCCAAACTAAGAATGTAAAAACCTTTACCTATTCTCTTCTCTTCGGCTCACGAGAGGGAGTAAGAGTCAAGGAATGCTAACCAAACTTGCCCGCCGCCCTAGTAGGTGGAAGTCAGGGCCCAAAAGGGAACAAAATGCTTAAAGCCCAAGTACAGTTAGGTCTTTATTTGTTTGCAAATAAAAAAAAGAAAACCAATAAAAGAAAAGCATGTCAAGAGGGTAAAGTCTCCGCAGGGAAAACCCTGGTCGTAAGCATGCATAAATGAGGGTGAAAAGAGCAACAAAATTTTCCTAAGCCAAAGACCGAACCCCAACAGGCATTAGGGCAGGGGGGGAGTTTCCCGAATCTCGATAACCCCTCGTGAGCTTCCTTGACTTATTCTTCACTTCTCCCTCCATGGTAGGTTATAAGCTCAAAGGATGGCAAAGACCTACTAAGAAGGATGGGCCGCGAGAGAATATGAGTAAAAGCATAAGCCAATAAGCACGTTGACCCTTTGTTAAGTCATTTAAGAAAGATTAATGAATTTAAGATGGTGATTGTGTAAGGCTCAAGACCCTCTATGCTATGCTTAGCCTCATAAAAAAAAGAACGAAAAAAATATATGATTTAATTAACGCCTTCCTATTTAGGCGTCATTTACATAATTAACGACAGTGTCTACGTCGTCATTTTCAAATAAAGAAGATGAAGTCCCGCGATCAATGACACCCAAGAGGGGAGTGAATTGGGTGATTACCAATTTTACGAAAACTTTTGGCCTTTTATAAAATATGTGATACAAAGCTAGTTAGGAGATTCAAAGCTATTTGAACACAAATTGGATTTAACAAACTTTATATGATAAGATATAGATTAAGCAAGATAGACGAAGATAAATCCAGAACAACAATTTAAACTAACGTTTATGTAGAATGGAGATAGAGAAAATGGAGCAAACCACACAATACAAGCACAATGCACAACAGTTTTTAAGGTGGTTCGGATGCACGACGGTAATCCTACGCCCACCCCTCACCAAACCCGGTGAGGCTTCACTCGGGGATAAAACCCCAAATAGAGACGACGCTCCAACCACACACGTAGGACGACACCTGCACACACACACGGGGACGCACCCCAAAACACACACACACACGGAGACAAGGTCTCCAACACGATCCAACAAGCGGATCACAAACACACACACCCGTTGCCACAAGTGCAGCAATCCACATACACGAGACAGAACGGATCTAAATAGACCCCCACACACACAAACGTAGATCTAGGAAGATCCATGCACACACGAATCAAATACAACACACATACACACCACCACGGATCTAACAATGATCCACACACACACAAGTTCTTGCAGTTTATGATAAACACAATTACAATACCCAAAACATAAAGACGATGAGGCTTAGTTTAGAAAACTCATGTTTTGGGTTCCCCTTGAATGCATGTTGCAGATCTTGAACGTATCTTCACTTGATCGGAGCTTCAATCTGTGCTTGCTTGGCTTTTCTTCTTTCTTGCTTGCTTGGCTTCTCTTCTTTCTCCCTTAGGCACTCTTCTTGGAATCCTTGCTTGCTTCCTTGGCTCTACTCTTCCTTGGAGGTTGCTAGCTTCAGATTTGGCTTGAAACAACTTGGAGATGGATGAAGATCTTGCTGCACGAAGTACTGTTCACGGAGCTACAATGCCCTCTCCTTTCACCTTGGACAGCCTCCTCTTAATCTCCCTTGAAGCCCCCTTGGATAGATAGGGTTTGTAGCACCAAATGAGAGTTTTATAACTCCTGAATGGCCCTTGGACAAGCCCCAGACCAGATCCACGAAATCTGGTGTAATTGGGGGCAAAAGGATTAAAGAAATGGGTGGAAATACCACCCTTCGAACTTGAACCAAAAGTCAACAAAAGTAGGCCTCGGGGCTGGCAGTCGACCTACAGAGGCCAGCGGTCGACCGCTAGGGGCCAACCTGTAGCTGTGTGGCTGCTGGGAAAAATGGTCGACCGCTAGGTCCTGGCAGTCGACCGCCAGGTTTACAGGTTCCCAATTCTCAGTTCTGTGATTTCAAGTCGACCGCCAAGGGTCCACAGGTCGACCGCCAATCTTCAAACCTGTAAAAATGAAATGTTAGACCAATGAAACATGTCCAAAAGTCAAGAGCTTCAAGTCCATATCAAATCCATGCGTTTTGGGATTGAAAACAACATAGAATATGCTTTGAGCATTTCAAAATTTTGTTCCGGGGGCTCTGCCCCCGGAAACCCCCGCAAGGGGCGCTGCCCCCTTGACCCCCGCGACCTGACCGGGGAGGTCGATCCGCGGGCGAGGGCGCACGATGGCTAGAAGGGTTTCATGTTTAAGGTGCATGAATGAGGTGTATTAATGAAACATATATGAAATATCCATGGTTAGATTGATGCTTTAATAAGGTAAGTATCTTACCAATGGCTCTTGACAGTAAATGACATATATCACCTGTTTTGGATTGTAGAGGAGCAGGGTGCTTATTCACAAGTTTAGTTCGCCAAGTGACGGCCATGTGTTTGATCCTGCAAGCAAGATAGTTAAGGTTAATGCCATACTTGTTCACATTAAAGAGGTTATGAAACCTCTTGCCTCTTGTAAAAATAATTCAATCAAGCATGAATCAAGACCATGTACCATTGCCATTTGCCATCTCAAACATATTTAAACATGAATGTGCAATCAACCATAAGTTTAGTTATCATCACTCAATCACACATTAAGTTTAGTTATCATCAAAACCATAATGCCAACAATCATCAAAACCATAACTCAACAGAAGAAAATAAAAAAATGGTTTTTCAATTCACGCCCGCTTAGGGGGCATCACTTAATAAATTCACGGCTTTGTCAATGTCGTCATTTTAATAAAAATTCAAAAAAAATAATTTATTTTAATCAACGCCCGTGTACAAGGGCGTCATTTTTCAAAATAAAATAAAAAAAAGAAGAAGAAGAAAATGTAAAAGAACAAAAATTAAGCCTACTGCTTTCCATCTCATATGCTTGATTGCATTTTGTGTGGGCATCTTTTCTTTTTAGGTTGGCATCTGCTTGCTTGCATGCTGCATTTCCTTATATATTTATGTTATCCGCCTTTATTAATTAGAGGCTTGGCCCCTTGACCCTTCAACAAGGTCAAAGAAGTGACAACCCCTTGCTTATTGAGCAAGGGGCCAAGCCGAATAGATGGATTAATCTGTTTATTTAAGTGTGAACTATAGGGCAAGAATGAAAGAGAACGAAGAAGGGCAAAAGGAAAGAAAGCGAAAGCAAAGGCAGGTACACAAGTGCTCAAGACTCAGGTAACACAACAAAAATCTCATGTATATATATATCAATAAATATCTGAGTACAAGTGTGAAAGTGGAGGAGTACAAGTAAGTCTCTCTCTCAGCTCTCGCCTCCACCCTCCTCTCTCCTACTCTCTACCTCACCATCGTCGTCCCGATGAGACGCACGTGGAGGGGGCATGGATCCCCGAGAAGTAGCTGGAGCTCGAGCCTGCTCCTCTGCCTCGCTCCTCTGCCGAAGAGAGGAACCCGCCACGAAGGTAGAACTGGTAAACACATACCCCGCAGCACGCGCCCGCTCCCGGCCTCGCTGGAGGTGCTCCTCTGTCGCTCGTATCCGCTCTTGTGTGACGGCTAGCTGTGCTCTCAGCTCCGCGAGCTCATCCTCACGCGCTGCCTGCTCCTCCTTCTGCTCCTCTTTCTCTCGAGATCGCTCCGCCGTGCGCTCCTCTCGCTCTTGGGCACACTCTCTACGCTCCATGTCGAGGGCTGTTGTGCCCCTGGTTTTGATGATGACAACCATGAGATTTTGTATTGAATTCAACAGGCATGATGATTTAGATACTCTGTGTTTGAATTTAACTTGCATAATGAAATGGGTTCATTAACATATATACATATATTTGGTTATCTTGAATTGCAAGGAACACACAGCGTCCACGCAGGGTGCTCAAGGCATCCACGCCTCAGTTTAATAAGTTAGAAGAATAAGTCACTGATATAGCTCAGTGCATTAATGCTACGATGGCACAGCGCCAACGCATCAGTTCATGATCAGAGGAAAGATGGCTCTGGGTCAGTTCAGTGAGTTGACGTAGGGTCTTCATGCGTCAACGCTTCACCATTACAATCTTACATGTTATGCAAATATGCGTTAACCTCTTAGTCACACATGGTTGACGCCCTCTATGCTTCGTCACATGTATATTGGTGGACCCCAGCTAATGGATAAAGTAAATGCCACATCAGCACAAAGGGCACGCGCCTCTTCTCCTTCGCGATTCCAGAAGCATCTGGGAGAGGACAATCATTAGGGCCAACCAGGAAATCTGATTGGGGCCCACAAGGGAATATTCACGTAAATGAGGGGCGAGTGCCGCGGGAAAAACAAGGAGTAGTTGCAGTCGAAGGAAGCAGAGAAGGGAGATCTGCAGCCGAAGATCGGGATTCATCATCTTCCTCCTTAGTGCAGCTTGGTCCAAAAATAAGAAGAGGAAGAGCTTATGAATTACTTCATCAAGGATTGAAGGGACATCCAGAGTGCAACATCGCGAGCTCTTGTACATCCCATTGCCAAGGAAGAGGAAGCTAGCTGATTAAGAGTTTCATCATTCAGATCATTGAGATCAAGATCTGAGATCCAATCCTGATCTATATCTGAAACTTGTTCGATTTTTTGTTGTCTATTTTACGTTTTTCAGTTTACTTTGCACTCTATTACTACTATTCTCCCTTGTACTAGTGATTGTAGAGGGAGGTGTCTTGATCAAGCGGGTTGTGCTTGGATCAAGGGGTTTGGGGTGTTCGCCCATAAGCTATTTGTTAGTGGGTAAGAGGACCGGTTCCTCTTGTAAGCCAAGCTGTAGAGCTCAGCGTTTGTGAGGAATTGTTCATCTGTTTAGTTAAGCTGTAAGGCTCAGCAGGAATCTCACTGATTCAGTGAGGGGTGGACGTAGGTTTCCATAGGGAGACCGAACCACCTTAAAAACCTAGTGTTCATATGTGGTTTGCTCTCTTCTGTGTGGTTTGTGTGTCACTAGATGCTTGAATAGGTCCGGCTCCTTCATTTTCTCATTCTGCATTCTTATTTTGAAATAACTTACTCAAAGAATTGGTTGATATTGCTCTGTCAATTTTTGAAAGGGTCAACCTATTCACCCCCTCCCCCTCTAGATTGACATTCCACTATATCCAACACGTGGTATCAGAGCTCGGCTCTCTTGTTGAGGGTTTCACAACCCAGAGAGATTCAGTGGAATGGAGAATAAGGGGCTCATGCCTGAAGGGCATGCAGTGAATAGGCCACCCTTCTTTGATGGCACTAATTACGCTTATTGGAAAAACCGAATGTAGGTATTTCTTAGAGCTCAGGACCATGAGATTTGGAGGGTCATGAGCAAAGGACCATATCAATTACCAGAAGATGAGGAACTGTGGGTCAAGGAGCAAATTCAGAAGTCCAACCTCAATTGGCAAGTAATGAATATCATGCAATGCTCGCTGCACCCTACAGAGTTCTCACGAGTGTCCTCATGCGCCAATGCTAAAGAAATGTGGGACAGACTTGAAGTTATCTACGAAGGTATGTCAGAGGTAAGAGAGACAAAAGCTAACATGTTAATATCTGAGTATGAAGCTTTCAGAATGAAACCAGACGATAATATTTCTGAAATGTATGCAAGGCTAACCTTGTTAGTAAACAGTCTTAAAGGTTTAGGAAAAACTTACAGTGATTATGAATTGGTTAGGGAAATTATTACATCCCTAACTCCAATTTGGCACACTAAGGCCACGGTTGTTGAGGAATCTCGGAATCTCCCTACCACTACTCCTGATGAGCTCATTGGATCACTGATGGCTTATGAGTTGAACTTCAAAAGAAATGATGAGGATGTGAAAAAGATGAAGCCACTTGCATTGAAGGCTGGTCCGAGCAGTAAGGAAAGTTAGAGGATAGTGAGTTATCTACATCGGAGGATGACTCAAGTGAGATAGCAATGCTCACCAGGAAGTTCTGAAAGTTTCTAAGGAAGGAAGGTAAGGTCCTAAGAAATAGAAGACCACAGGTAAGAAAGAATTCAAAATTTAAGTCTGAGAATTTTAAAAAATCTGACAAAGTTGGTTGTTACAAATGTAGGAAACAAGGTCATATAAAATCTGAATGCCCAGAGAATGTGAAGAAAATTCAACCAAAGTTGAAGAACAAGAAACCAAAGGCAATGCTGAGTACTTGGAGTGATGAGGAGAAGGAAGAAGAAGAAGAAGACAGCACCTCTGAAGAAGAAACTGATGTGAAGCTATGCTTTATGGCCAAGGGAGATGATCAAGAAGAGGTAATCTCCTCCTTTGAAAACTTCTCTTGTAGTGATTGGGAAGAAGCATTTAATGATATGCTTGATAAGTATGATTATGTGAAGAGAGAAAACAAATCACTGAAGAAGAAGAAAAATTCGGCTAGTCAAGACACTTCCTTAAGTGAGAAAAACACTTGCTTAGAAACAGAAATCTCCAACCTAAGAAAGTCTCTTGCCGAAAGTGATGAGTCCAAAAAACAATTGAGTGAGATGAAAAGAAAAAATGAATTTTTACAGAAAGTAGTTGATGATTTGAAACTCAGAATACAGAAACTGGAAGGTGATGTAAAAATTGCTGAAGAAAAATATGAAGCTGTTCAAGGAGTAAATCTAGAACTCTAAGAAAATCTGAAAATATTGCAAGCTGGAAATCAAGACAAGCAAGCCTCCCTCGAAAAAATGACACAAGGCAAAAATAACCTAGAAGCTATTATGGGAATTAAAAGCAATTTTGGAAAAGAAGGGCTAGGATATAATCCTACAGAAAAGAAGGACTTAGGAGTGAGATTAGTCACTTTTGTTCCAGAACAGGGCACTTCTGAGCAAAATTCTTTGACAACAATGAAGTTCCCAGAGAATAATCAAGAAAAGTTAAAACAGAAAATCAAACAAACAAATGAGACCAATGAGAAAAAGGGCAAAGGGAAAATGTATTCTACCATGAATACCAATCATAGCACAAGTATGCCAAAATTTAGGAGTAAGACAACAAATCAACCCAAGGCTCCCACAAATTCAAACCAACATCACGCTCATGGAAATTTCAGGAGCCACTGGACTGGCACAAGATAGTGGCGTCGACGCACCAGTCACCCTACGTCAACGCACAGACCTTTCCAGAAAGGGTACTAGTTCAGAAACAAGGGAATGGGTCAACGCAGGCACTACAGTGCGTCAACGCACCTGGTCTACCAAAACCCCAATTACATGAATTTTGGATGGATAGGTCAACGTAACCATGTTAGGGGGTTAACGTAGTCAGGCTTTGCTCCATCTAGAACTCAAGCCTCATCTAGAGCTGCTCATCCTAGATCTCCCAGTGCATCCTGGATTCCTAATGTTTATTGGAATGCAAATTGGAACAAACATTCACGTACTTTCAATAACAAAACTGGTCCAGAAAATTCATCGCAAACAAAACATCAACCCAATCAGATGAAACAGAAAAATTCCAAACTTGTGAATTCCACATTCCAAAAACTTCCAAAACAACATATGTGGATTCCGAAAAACATGTTGTCTTACGTGAAAGAAATATATGGTCTAATGGGACCCAAGTGTTTTTGGGTTCTAAAGTCCCTCGTTTGATGTGATGTGCAGGAATGCCTTGCAGCTGTACATAACAGATGGTATCTCGACAGTGGCTACTCAAGGTATATGACGGGTGACAAAGCCAAATTTTGCCTATTGGTTGAAAAGGAAGGAGGGTATGTCACTTTTGGGGGCAACAATAAAGGTAAGATTATTGGAAAAGGTAAAGCTGGCAAAAACCCTTTGAATTCCATTGATGATGTGTTGCTTGTTGAAGGATTAGAGTATAATATACTTAGTATAAGTCAACTGTGTGATAGAGGTCACAAGGTTGTGTTTGATTCACATGCATGTACCATCCTTGAAATGAACTCTGAAAATGTTAAGTTCATTGGAAAGAGAGTAAATAATATGTACATGGTAGACTTAGATGATCCTGCACATAATAATCTTTGTCTTGCTGTGAACAAAAGTGAACTAGCTTGGCTATGGCATCGTAGGCTAGGACATGCTAGCTATAGTGTCATGCATAAGTTAGCAAAATTCAGCATGGTGAATGGTTTGCCTGATGTCTCATTCAAACATAATGATAAAGTCTGTGATGCATGCGCTCAAGGTAAGCACACTAGGAAGTCTTTTAAAACTAGAATTGAAAACCAATCTTCTAGACCTCTTGAACTTGTTCATATGGACTTGCTTGGACCCACTAGAACAGCAAGTCTAAGTGGCAGTAGATATGGTTTTGTATTGGTAGATAATTTTTCTAGGTTTACTTGGGTGTTCTTTCTATCTCATAAAAATGATGTGTTTGAAGAATTTCAGGCATTCTTCAAAAGATTCCAGCAGGATGGTAAGTTCACCATTTCATCTATCATATCAGATCATGGAGGAGAGTTTGAGAACTCAAACTTTGATGTCTTCTGCTGGGAGAAAAGAATATCACACAAATTCCATTCACCAAGAACTCCCGAACAAAATGGAGTGGTGGAAAAAAGAAACATGACTCTTGTGGAGATGGCGAGAACAATGGTAATCGAAGGACAGCTTCCAAGGAAATTCTGGGCTGAGGCGGTAAACACTGCGTGCTACATTGTAAATCATGCAATGGTAAGGCCTCTGTCCAAAAAGACTCCCTATGAGTCAATGAAAGGTAAGAAGCCATCAGTCGCCCACTTCAGAGTATTTGGATCAAAATGTTTTATTCAAAATAATGACAAACGAGACTTGGATAAATTTGAACCAAAGAGTGAACCAGCCATCTTTCTTGGATATTCTGATCACTCTAGGGCCTATAGAGTCCTAAATGTCAAAACTCAAACTGTAGAAGAATCCCCACATATTGTATTTGATGAAATGAATATTAAATCTGAAAATGAACAACCTTGCAGGGACAAGGATGATGGGGAGTTTCTTGAAGTGAAGGAAGATCAAGTTCTACAAGAAAAAGAATCAAGGCCAGGTGAGAATCTAGCAGAATCAAGTGCTCAAGGTAATGCGGCAGCTAATGAAGGTAATCCTCTTACCAATGTTAGAGTGTTAAGAGATCATCCATTATCAAGTGTCCTTGGTAGTCTGCATGACCCTCTTAGAACTAGATCTCACTTTAGGATCATTGAAGAAATGGATAATTTGGCACTTGTTTCTCAAACTGAACCCAAAAATATAGATGAAGCCTTAAAAGATGAATTTTGGATAAATGCAATGCATGAAGAATTAAATCAATTCAAAAGAAACAAAGTGTGGCATCTTGTGCCAAGACCCACCGAACATTCAGTCATTGGAACTAAATGGGTTTTCAGGAATAAACAAAATGAGAATGGAATAGTAGTTAAGAATAAAGCAAGACTGGTAGCTCAAGGGTATAACCAAGAATTCGGTATCGATTTTGAAGAATCCTTTGCTCCAGTAGCTAGAATAGAGGCTATTAGACTATTGCTTGCATTTGCTTGCTGCCATGGAATAAAATTACAACAGATGGATGTAAAAAGTGCCTTTTTAAATGGTTTAATAAAAGAAAAGGTCTATGTTGAACAACCCCCCGGTTTTGAGTGTATAGACTATCCTAACCATGTTTACAGATTAGACAAAGCTCTTTATGGGCTGAAACAGGCCCCTCGAGCATGGTATGATAGACTCCGTTCATATCTCACTAAAAAGGAATACTCCAGAGGTAAAGTGGACCAAACTTTATTCACCAAGGTAAGAAATAATTATATTCTTCTTGTCCAGATTTATGTTGACGATATAGTTTTTGGATCCACTAAACCAATCATGTGTGAGGAATTTGCAAAATTGATGACTACAGAATTTGAAATGAGTCTAATGGGTGAGTTGCAATTTTTTCTAGGTCTTCAAATCACCCAAAGCAAGGAAGGATGTTTTATCAACCAAGCAAAGTATATTTCAGAACTGCTGAAAAAGTATCAAATGGAGAATCTCAAAGCGATCACAACTCCCATGAGCACCAACACAACCCTGGATGCAGATCTGAAAGGTAAGCAAGTAGATGCGAAGACTTATCGAGGTATGATCGGATCACTCCTTTATCTTACTACATCTAGGCCAGATATCCAGTTTTGTGTCTGCTTGTGTGCACGTTTTCAATCTGATCCTAGAGAATCCCACTTGAGTTCTGTTAAGCGTATCTTTCGATACCTTGCTGGAACTCGAGATTTAGGGATTTGGTATCCTGCATCTTGCTCTTTTGATCTAGTATCTTATTCAGATGCAGACTATGCCGGATGTAAACTTGACAGGAAAAGCACAAGTGGCTATTGCCAATTTTTGAGAGGGTGTTTGGTTTCTTAGGCATCCAAGAAACAACACTCGGTGGCACTGTCCACTACAGAGGCAGAATATGTCGCTGTAGGGAGTTGTGACACTTAAGTGTTGTGGATCAAACACCAACTCCAAGATTATCAAACTAATCTTGGGTGTGTCCCAATTTTGTGTGATAACACCAGTGCCATTAACCTGGCAAAGAATCCTATCCAGCACTCTAGGACCAAACATATAGAAACTAGGCATCACTTCTTACGTGATGAAGTTAATAAAGGGAGCTTTAAATTGATATTTGTGGATTCACAACACCAACTAGCCGACATTTTTACTAAGTCTCTGTGTAATGAGAGATTTACATGTCTGAGAAGAGAGCTTGGGTTGTGTAATCCTCAAAATGTTGCGTAATGTGATTGCTCGGCTCATTTCATGAATTCTGATTGCTTGATGTTGCCTAATAATAATCTGGTTGCATGCCTTGTTTGATTAGAATCTGCTTGGTTCTTAAATAAGTCACCAATTTAGGGGGAGCTTAGTCATTCGTAGTGTCCTTTGCATTGAATGTCATATGGTAATTAAAAGGCATACCATGTTGAAAATTGCAATTTCATTAGAACTTTTTGTCATGCATGATCCAAGGAAGTAAGGGGGAGTTTGAATTACATTTAAATTGCTGAGGAAAGTTTACTGGTACCTTGAAATGGTTGGTTAGTGAATTCTGCACCGCACGATAAGCCAAGTCACTGGTTAAGTAGACTGAGTTAACGCTGGAGCAATCCTGCGTCAACGCACTTACTGAAATTGTTTGGAAACCGAGCTGATGATCACTCTGTCTGCTTGAGTGGGTTAACGCAGTGATGAGGATTGAGTCAACACTAGTCTGGAAAGTCTATCTTCTGAGATTCTATCTGATGAGAGGGGTTGATGCAATGGTTGATGTGCTTCAACGCTTGCTGCTTGACAAGGTAGCCATTCAAGTGACTTTTCATAAGGTAGTCTGTAGCCTGGAGTCTTTTCTATTCCTCTTCAAGCCATTTCTCCTGTTCCATTCATCTCACAAATCCCAATTTTTGAATTGAAGAACTTGTCAATCCTCAGTTTAAGGGAAGTTTCTTTAAACACTGAGATTTAACTTGATATCTTAGATTCAGGGGGAGCTCAAATGATAATTCCCTTATAAGAGTTGTTGGTCTTCATTGACTGACCCCTTGCAAAATTAGTGGTTGGAGTCTTATGATCTTATGCTTTTGAACATTAAATTTCTTGAATCTGAAAGGTCCTTGCATATGGAATAGCTATAGAACTGTTTCATAAAACTGTGAACCCATCTTTTCTAGAACCATGAAAATCAAAAGCAAAGAGACAACTTCAAAATGAATTTAATAATTGTATTGACCTCAAACTCAGAATAGGCTCAATAAAAGCTGAAGGAATACACCTTTATATATATATATATATATATATATATATATATATATATATATATCATGTCAAAACTTGCAGAGCAATGGCAAATTTTCACTGAGAAACTGTCTACATGCACCAATGAAGTGCTGAGAAACATGTCATGATGTGAGTTACCAACTCTGTTCCTAGTATAACAAAATAACTTGCTGTAGAGCAATGGTAAATTCTCACTGAGAAACTGTCACCATGAACCAATGAAGTGCTGAGAAACATGTCATGATGTGAGTTACCAACTCTCTACTAAGTGAATGAGAATAGTTAGCTATGCTGAGTAACCGGGGATTCTGGTGTCTGATAAACATGTTTACCCGTGTCAAAAAGCTAGCTACACTTGACTGCTAATAAAATTAAAATAATAATAATAATAATAAATACATATATATATATATATATGTGGTTGACCTAAAGCTTACACAAAATCCTAAAGAGTTTCTCTTCAATACATGTTAAATTCACTTCTACAAGGGTCTCTTGCAATTGAGCAATCAAGGGATATAGATTGGAGAAAGTTCATGTTGCACAAACTGTTCTATTTCTATTCCATACACATGTACTTCTTGTTCAAGGATTTACTTCAATATCTTGAGATCGTTGTTCTCTACATCATTAAATAAATTAGGGTCTTTTGCAATAACTCTTATAGAGGAATTTGGCTTTTACCTATTAAAAATCCCTGAATGCAATCTCATGTTTCTTGTTTCAGTGTTTTTAGAACTCACCTTAACACTGTCATTCTTGTCTCTTTTTGGTTGCGCCAACTCAGTATCTCACCGCGTCAACGCTGTTGAGCGGTCCTTCTGTCAAACCCGTCCGGTTCATCCTCATTGAACCGGCTTTTCCCTTTTTAAATTAGGGTGTCGCCTTTGTTTAAACCCTCTTAGCGTGAACGCTTCCGTCTTTCCACCTCTCGTTCAAACCCGTTTGGCACCTCCTTCTCTCCGTGCCTCACCATTTCCCCTTCCCTCGTTTCTTCCGTCTCTTCCCTGTTGTCGTAAGATTCACCCTATTGCGCCATGGCTCCTTCGGAAAAAGGGAAAAAGGACAAGAAGAAGAAGAAGGGTCTGAAGAGAAGAGCTCCCATCACAGCTGAGGGCACTATTGAGCCTCGAACCAAATTTAAAGTTGCTCAAGAGGAGACGCCGTCTCAGTCAGCTCCACAAAAATGGAAAGGAAAAGAGAAGAGCTCGCCAGCCAAGAAAAGAAAACTCTCTAAATCAAGGGCAGCGAAGCAGACTGCCTCTCACGATGTTCCCAGAAAGTCCTCATCTTCAGCTGCAGAAAAAGGGAAACAAACTGTGGGAAGTTCGGATGCACATGCACGGTCTCTAGACTCATCTCCTCTCACCAATATTGGAGAACCTCTAAAAGTTCTTATTCCTCGGTATATTGTTGATTCCGATGTTAAAATGCTTGAGGCTTTTTCGTAGTTATTTCCCACTTTGGATTTTCAGGGTTGGTGGTCTTTTGTTACAAACCATAGAATATATTACCCTACTCTTGTTCGAGAGTTTTACCAGAATCTGAAATATGAACCACAAATTCCTAAGGTTTCCTCAACAGTCAGAAATATCAGTTTTGAGTTAACAAATAAATTGTTTACCAGAGCACTGAAAATTCCAATGGGTGGGATTGAACTACATAGTTTTCACATTGATGAACATGAGGCTTTTGCTATCCTGACAGATCAGCCAAGTGATCCCACCAATGTCAAGCAGACATATCTCTCTAGTTTGAAGGCAAATAGGTTCCCTCCATTCAAACAACTGTTGCATCACATTTGTACATCCATTATTAAACCCCAAAGTAGTGGTAGGGAAAGGGTTACTGAAATGCAATGATTTTTGTTGTACTGTATGCTGAAAGATGTCAAAATCTCATTGCCTGATGTTATTATTCAAACTATGGGCTCGTGTTTCTCACAATCTCGGACACTTCCCTATGCTGCCCCACTGACTGCTATCTTTAGAAAAGTTGGAGTGGATTTTGGAAATGAGAAGAAACGTGACATTCCTAAAGGGAATAGATATTCCTTGTCATACATTCAAAATTTCATGGGATTTAAGATTGTGAATGGACAGCCAGTCAGAGTCTTGCCAAGTCAGAAACATGAATCTATCTCTGTGACACCTACTGAAGAATTGAGAGCAGAAAGTCTAGAAAGACCAGAGGCCAGTGCTGCTAGAGTAGACAGACCAGAGGCCAGTGCTGGTAGAGTAGACAGACCAGAAGTCAGTTCTGCTAGAGTGGACCAACCAGAGGTTAGTCCTACCAGAGTGGACCATTTAGAAGCCAATCCTGTCCAAGACAACATTGCCCCAGATGATGTTCCAATCCTCCCAAATTCCACAAGAGATATCACTCTTGTACATGGTCCCTTTCCGGAACTTTCTCCTAGAAGGGATACTGAACCTACTTATCACCCTGAGGAGGATATTCCAACTGATGTTGATGGCTCTGCTAAGATGGATACTCACACTTCCGGTATCAACCCTACCTTGATTCAGTTTCTGAAAATGAAGTTTAAGACTATTGATTCCTCCATAATGCATTGGAGCTCAACTATGGACATGAGAATCACACAACTTGAGCAAAAGTTGGATAGCAGATGGCAATAGTCCAACATGAAAAATTCAAATCTGACAAGAAGCTTCATAAGTTTATGGAGTCCCTCCTTCAAGTCTGTGAGAAAGCTGGGACAATCATGCACAATCTGAAGGGCATGCATCAGCACTTTCTAGGCAAGCTGCATGCCGTGCAGACATATAATTATGACATCAAGGGCAAACAGTCCAATCTCAATTTGAAGTATTCAGCTTTGCTAGACAAGAACAATGCATTTGGTGAAAAGGTTCAAGAATTGTTTGCAAAGATTACCTCCTTTGGTGAAGATCTTGCTAAATTGTTTGAACGGTCCACCTTACTTGGTGAGGAAGTTATGGATGTTGTGAACCTTCTAAAAGAGCACTTTCCACCAACACTTGAAGATCAGCATGATGCATACTACCCTCCACCAACCATAGACACATACTCTTCTGAGCCTAAATGGGGATCTCAACAAAAAGCTCAAGTTGATTATCTGTTTGATATCATACCAAAGTGCACGAGTTTCACAAGTTTGTTCTGCAGAGAGATCAACAGTTTTCTGATAAACTTGACAGCTTTGCTTCCTCTATAGCTCAGCTTCAACAGCAACTGGATAATGTTTCTGCTCACCTACTTCAGTTTGGCACTTCCTCACTTGCACCCCTTCCTGATGATGGCAAAGGGGGAGATTCCTCTATATAAACTCACTTTGGGGCCCGGGACAATCTTGAATCTACATATCATGTGAAAGAAAAATTTTGTGCCATGCTTGTTTTCTTTTTGTGG
Source organism: Amorphophallus konjac (assembly GCA_022559845.1). NCBI lineage: Eukaryota > Viridiplantae > Streptophyta > Magnoliopsida > Alismatales > Araceae > Amorphophallus > Amorphophallus konjac. The sequence goes on along the minus strand of CM040129.1, from coordinate 158,841,971 downwards.
TAGACCATGGAATCAAATGAAATGAATTGTTGTTGTGGTCTATGAACTGAAACTCTTGCCCTGCTTGTTTTCTTTTGGTGTTAGACCATGGACTCAAATGAACTAAATTGTTGATGTGGTCTACGAAATGAATTCCTTGTTTGATTCAACTAATTTTTTTAAAAGATGCAATGTCATCTAACTCATAGTTGCCATCATCAAAAAGGGAGAGATTGTTGTGCCCCTGATTTTGATGATGACAACCATGAGATTTTGTATTGAATTCAACAGGCATGATGATTTAGATACTCTGTGTTTGAATTTAACTTGCATAATGAAATGGGTTCATTAACATATATACATATATTTGGTTATCTTGAATTGCAAGGAACACACAGCGTCCACGCAGGGTGCTCAAGGCGTCCACGCCTCAGTTCAATAAGTTAGAAGAATAAGTCACTGATATAGCTCAGTGCGTTAACGCTATGATGGCACAGCGCCAATGCATCAGTTCATGATCAGAGGAAAGATGGCTCTGGGTCAGCTCAGTGAGTTGACGCAGGGTCTTCATGCGTCAACGCTTCACCATTACAGTCTTACATGTTATGCAAACATGCGTTAACCTCTTAGTCACACAAGGTTGACTCCCTCTGGGCTTCGTCACATGTATATTGGTGGACCCCAGCTAATGGATAAAGTAAATGCCACATTAACACAAAGGGCACGCGCCTCTTCTCCTTCGCGATTCCAGAAGCATCTGGGAGAGGACAATCATTAGGGCCAACCATGAAATCTGATTGGGGCCCACAAGGGAATATTCACGTGAATGAGGGGCGAGTGCCGCGGGAAAAACAAGGAGTAGTTGCAGTCGAAGGAAGTAGAGAAGGGAGCTCTGCAGCCGAAGATCGGGATTCATCATCTTCCTCCTTGGTGCTGCTTGGTCCAAAAACAAGAAGAGGAAGAGCTTATGAATTACTTCATCAAGGATTGAAGGGACATCCAGAGTGCAACATCACGAGCTCTTGTACATCCCATTGCCAAGGAAGAGGAAGCCAGCTGTTTAAGAGTTTCATCATTCAGATCATTGAGATCAAGATTTGAGATCCAATCCTGATCTGTATCTGAAACTTGTTCAATTTTCTGTTTTCTATTTTACATTTTTTAGTTTACTTTGCACTCTATTACTGTTGTTCTCCCTTGTACTAGTGATTGTAGAGGGAGGTGTCTTGATCAAGCGGGTTGTCCTTGGATCAAGGGGTTTTGGGTGTTCGCCCATAAGTTGTTTGTCAGCGGGTAAGAGGACCAGTTCCTCTTGTAAGCCAAGCTGTAGAGCTCAGCGTTTGTGAGGAATTGTTCCTCTGTTTAGCTAAGCTGTAAGGCTCAGTAGGAATCCTCACTAATTCAGTGAGGGGTGGACGTAGGTTTCCATAGGGAGACCGAACCACCTTAAAAACCTAGTGTTCATATGTGGTTTGCTCTCTTCTGTGTGGTTTGTGTGTCGCTAGATGCTTGAATAGGTCCGACTACTTCATTATCTCATTCTGCATTCTTATTTAGAAATAGCTTACTCAAAGAATTGGTTGATATTGCTCTATCAATTTTTAAAAGGGTCAACCTATTCACCCCCTCCCCCTCTAGATTGACATTCCACTATATCCAACAAGGGCGACCCTCAGCTCTGCCACGTCCTGAGGAAGCTCCTCTCGCCGCCTCAAGGCCCCCTCGAGCTCCGCGACTCGCTGCTCGCGGATGGCTAGCTTCGTCCCGGCTAGTGCAGCCTGGCTGTAGCTCTCAGTCGCCTTGATGTATTTAGCAGACGAACATGTTGCCTTTTATAACATTTGAAATGCTGACAGTCATTTAGAAGAATCACAGTTTGAGTTTGAGGAGGATCAAATCGCTAGAGGTTTGATTCCGAGTAGGGAACGGAGCGCCAGTGAGATAGTTAATTGACGACATATACCCTAGCGTCAATTCATTAATTAGCGACATTGTAGGTGTCGTCATTTATTTAACGCCTCTTGTATGGGCGTCATTTTTAGTCCGATTCCAAATCAAACAGCAAAACTAATTAACGACATCATGAGTATAACGCCTCTATGCAGAGTCGTCATTTCCTGAGCTTACATCTTTTGAGCCGTTTTACGGTATTGTGATTATCATGAACTTAAGTGTTGTTATATCTTGATGAAATTGCTTGTGTCATGCACTTATGATCACATTTTGAGTTTTATTGAGCTATTGATTTTTTGAGCATAGGTTATGCAAGTCTTGAAATGGTTGGGCTCTTTATGTTGGTAATATCATTCCATTCCTTGTATCTTTCATGTATGTATTTTTACTATATGGTATTTTACGCTATTATAGCATATCAAGGACCTTGTGGTTCTGATGAACTTGGAATTTGAGTTCTCCTTCATCAAAAATAGTGATAATTCCAGGGGAGTCTTGATCGCACAGATAGGCCGTTGGGTCATTGAAGGTTTGGGACGACGGTTCCATTTTTTTGAGTTGATGCGTGGACAAACGGGCTTTGTCTTAGTGTCAGCTTAGATATTTGGATTCTTGACCAAGTCTAGATGATTTAACAATATTATCCTTGATTATTTTCTAATTTTAATTTATTTTAATTTTTTTTATTAGCCCAGCATGCATCATGTAGGACTTTGAGTTTAATGATGAAAATCCTCATATTACACCAATAATGAAGGTTGCTCGCTCTTAATTGAGTTGACATGAGATATTCCATTCAAAATCAAGTACTATATTCTCCTTGAAGCCGCTCAGGCTGGTTCCTTGAAAGCATTCATTTGCTGGATCTTTATCTCACATTCATTTTATTTTCCTGTAAACCCACCTTGATTGTAGCACGTCCACATTGGCTGGTAACCGCTCTCCAATGGTGTCTTTCCTCCCGTGCCCTCACGCACAATTTGTTTATTAGTTTTGTCTTTCATTCAGCTGATCATTATTTTCTCGTAATCATCTGAAGTTGTTTCATTCTGAATCCTGGAAAGATTTCCAACACTTAGTGTCGGAGGCGTGTCACATCACACCTTGGCATCTGCTTATCAGTTCGTTCCTACTTCATTCCGCTTGTTGCACTTTTGCTTCATTCCATCTCACTCCCTTACAAAGCAGACGCCAAGGCGGGGCAGCTGTAGACACGCCAAAATCGATGCTATGTTGAGAAAATCTCATGTCACCATGTGACGCCCCAAAGCGGACTTCAATATTAGCTTAATATGAAGTTTTTCTAATCATTTGGTAGTTTTTCCATGATAATTCTAATTTTCCATAATAATTATAAATAACGCTTGGAGGAAGGGCGTCATTTAATTGACAACCAGATGGGGGTCGTGATTTCACAAATAAACGACTGTTCAAATAGGCGTTGTTTCTTGGATTTTACGAATCCTAAAGAAAATAAAATTCAAGGAATTGAAGCGCGCCTGGGGGGGCGTTTATTATTTAATGCCCATTCAAACAGGCATCATTTATCAATTTTAAACTAGGAAAGTCCTTTATTACCTTAAATAAATCTAGGAATTAACGATTGTGTGGATGTCGTCATTTCAATTAACGCCCCTCTTCAGGCCGTCATTTTTACTTCCGTCTCCGTTTCGACTGCTACCTTCCAGTAGTGATCCTTTCCCCATTTTACACCTTGTGTTCGATTGGGAAGAGGGATTCTTGCTAGAGGATTGACTGCCTTGTTTTAATCCTATTGATGTAAGGATTTTTGGGCCTATAAATACCCCTTGAATCCCTCACGCGAGAGAGAAACAAGAGGGCTGAACAATAGCAACAACAGAGAGCTTAATAAGGAGAGCAACTGCACCGTGTGAGCTTTACACAGAGAGAGAGTTTTTTTCCTTTTACAGGTGCTTCTCCAAGGTTCTTCCTCCAGGCGGCATCTTCATCCAGCGGTTCTTCATCCTGCTGCAGCCGTTGAAACTCTTGTTCTCTCCTTTACTGCTGCGTACACAGCAGAAAGGACACCCCTCCCCTTTTAGTTTGTTTGGTTATTATCATCATATCATCATCACATATCTTCTCTTCTAGCCTGGTCTGCTAGAGCTCTTTTAGCAGATATTCATCTTATTTGCTACGTATTTGCTTTGCATATCATTCATACTATCCATACCTTGTTACTCCTCTTAAGGGGTTTAACCTAAAACACACAAGGTGTGTTCATGCTTAATTTGATTGATTTCATATTTTTAGACCATTGATACTACACACTTGGCTAATCCACATCTTTGTTTATTTTGTGTGTTTTCTTGCAAGGGTAATCAAGCTATAAATCCCATTCGTCGACTGGCCGGTAGAAGGAGGAAGGAAGAACTTGCAATCTCGCCTGCTTCATACAAGGTACATGCGATCATCATTCCTTTTTTTGAGGTAACCTCTCTGGCGATCACCCTCCATAGAGCATCTCATGCTCATCCTCTTTTCCTTCATGTCCCACTCATTTTAGTATATTTATCCATACCATCATTTTTTTTATTTTTTTAAAATTTTTTTCTTTTCTCTTTAAAATGTCTATGTGACACGTTCACAACCCCCACTCCAACCGAGTGAGGCTTCCCTTGCTCCAAGCAAGAAGCAGACTCAATCTGCAAACAGGTGCTGCCTAACAACTTGAACTGAGGGAGACAAATCCCTCGACCTGGTCTTGTTCCCACAAGACCAGCACCCTAGCTCTGCTACACCACAAAGCTAGAACCGGAGGTCCCACCTCCCTTCTCCTGCGACTGCAGAAGGAAAACCAGTGAGCAACTCCCCATTGCTCACCAACCAGAGGACACATCCTCTCTTCCTCTGAGTCCACAGAGGGAAACCAGTGAGTGACCTCCCGTCACCCACAACCTTGAGACTCAGTCTCCCTTCCCCTGAACAAACAGGAGGAACCCGACCTCAAACCAGAGAGTCGGATGAATGAATTAGCAAACGAGCAAAGAAAAGAAAAACAAACTGAAAAGGAAAATACAGATGCAGAAGTAAAACTGTAGCTCTCGCAGGAGCAAATCAGTTCAGGATTTGATCCTGAGACAGATGAAAACTGATCTTCAGATCTTCAAGTTGATGGCAGCCTCTCTATTCTTCTTTTCTCTATTCTTCTCTCTCACTCTGGCTCTCTACTTCTTCGCTCACTGACCGGCTCTCTATTCTTCTTCTTCTTCACAGCTCTCTCTTCCTTTTCTATCTTCTTCAATTCTCCTCTTAGGTTGGCGGCCACTCCTTGCTTGTTCGCCCTCCTTTCTAAAGAGTATGCTTTCCTTTTTATATCCAAAAGCATAGTATTAGATAAAGTACCCAGCGAATCATGTAAATCCACCTAGAATGAGAATATTCCCTAATTATTGGTCTCTCAGAGACCCTGCCATGTGGACATGACTTTTCACGCCAAATTGGGATCACGTGTCCATCATTAGTTGACCTGGGATCACGTGCCACTACTTGGTTCGATCTCACGTGCCTTGAGTTTACATGCTAGCCTTTGAGTATCGCTGCTGTCATTATGGTGTTACTACTGCCAACCCAGAGTTCACTTGGGCATTTCATCAAGCACTTCTACTCCTTCAATGGATTTGACTTATCTGGCGAAGGGCCACTATACATAGCTTTTCTTATGCCTTCTCATGTTAATCCAGCTTGTAAGATTGCAACCAAATTCATCTAGCTTGATTAGAGTATCCTGTGTGCAAGTGTAGACATTTCTGCTACTCTCAGAGACATAGTGCTTGGCTTAATCCTACCAATCAGAAGATAGTCATTTAGTCAAACACCTTATATGTTAGAGTTCATACTTAGGCAATAACCATCTAAAAACATATGCTCAGACTTGTCATATGAATGTTCTGCAAATGCCTTGGAGAAAGGACAATGATGCACAAACTTTAAAACACTAGACAATGCATGTGCACAGACCTCAACTTCATGTGCACAGACCTACTTTATGCATGTGCACAGACCTGGACTTCATGTGCACAGACCTACTTCATGCATGTGCACAAACTCTAGATGGCGTGTGCACAGACCTTGACTGTGTGTGCACAGACCTTGACTATGAATGTGCACAGACCTAGTCTTGTGAAATATATGCATGTGCACCGACCTTGATATGCAAAATATATGTATGTGCACCGACCTTGTTCACCTTAAGTACTCATGTGCACTGACCTTCTATAGCTTCAAGTCTTCATGTGCACCGACCTAATGCATGTGCACCGACTTTGGGTATGAATGTGCTCGGACTTAAGTGACGTGCACCGACATTCATGTGAATGTGCTCAGACCTTTTACATGAATGTGATCTGACTTGAGTGAATGTGCTCCGACTTAAAATGCATGTGCTCTGACTTGCCTAATGCATATGCATTGACATGAATGCATGTGCTCTGACTTGAGTGAATGTGCTCCGACTTCATATGCATGTGCTCTGACTTGCCTAATGCATATGCACTGACATGAATGCATGTGCTCTGACTTGCCTAATGCATATGCACTGACTTTAGTGTGATGTGCATAGACTTTATGCTTCACGCTCAGGCAACTAACATCGACCTTACTATGCAACAATGCTAAGCACCATCAAACCATAATGGAACAATGCAACTTGAACACATGACATCATCAAAATCAGACATCATCATTATGAACACAAGATGACATCATCAAAATCAGACATCATCATCATGAACACAAGGTGAGTCATAGTGTTTGACATTATGACATCATCAAAACCACAGGGGTACAACACTTTTCTGCGTATTGTCAGTCAATATGAGGTAAGTTTCGGGCAGAAGATTAATGTAGGGAAAAGTAGTTTTATTGTTTCTGCTAAGGCACCCACTACCCTCAGGCAATCCATATACTATCTAACCGGGTATAAGCACCGGGTATAAGCACTAGGCTGATGGCTTTTGTTATCTGGGGATCCCTTTGAAAAAAGGGAAATACAAGTGTTCAGACTTCAAATACCTTCTTCACAAAGTGCAGTTGAAGCTTGATGGCTGGCAGTCTAAGATACTATCCCAGGCAGAGAGAGCAATTCTCATCAACTATTTGCTCCGTAGCATGCCAGTCTATCTTGCATCTGCCTGCTTCATCCCTAAAATTGTTATTCATACTATTGATCGTCTCTGTGCGAACTTCTTCTGGCAGGGTGCTGAAGGTATGAGATGTCGCCATTAGGTGGCTTGGAAGGATATTCAAAAGCCTCTGATTGAAGGGCGTCTTGGTCTCAGGGATTTGCACAGGGTTCAGATTTCCCTGGCCGCTAAAGCCTTGTGGAAAATCATCCACGGATCTTCCCTTTGGTCAAGATATGCCCGATAGAGGTTTGTCAAGACCCATTTTTTGGACTGCAATAAGCCTTTCCCTGCAGCCATGCCCTCGGAAGCCTTTCAACAGGCAAAAAAAATTATCATCAACAACACCCGGTGGATTATTGGGAACGGGGCTGATACGGATTTCCTTAGGGATAACTGGACTGGGAGTGGCCCTATCTTACACTCAATTTTTAGCAGCAACAGTGATCGGCCTCAGGATTTTCCCCTAGCTTCAGTAAGGGAGGTGATGATGGATCCTAACCATGATGTCTGGAATCTGCTCAGTCATGACCAACACTTGCCTAACTTTCACCTGAACAGTGAGGTAGATGTTTGTGTCTGGACAGGTACTGCTAGAGGAATTTTCTTTGTTAAGTCTGCTTTTGATCTGCTTCGCCCCAGCGGGAATATTAGGCGCACCTAGGCTAAATTATGGCATTCTGCCATTGCGCCCAGGGTTGCAATTTTTGCTTGGAAGATTATCAACCGTGCAGTGCCGGTGGATAGTAGAGTGGCTGGTTATGGGATCCCTTTGGTGTCCAAATGTAGGTACTGTAATTCCCCTGCTCAGGAGGATCTCAATCACCTATTCATCACTAGAGAGCTGGCATCCGAGCTGTGGAACTGGGTCTGTCCGCTGATTAGTCAGTCTGAGTGACCAGATTACCATCCGTTGCTGGAATTTGTTGATAGCTACCAATCTGCAATCTGCTTTCAGTTTTATTGGGTGCTATGCTGTCATCCTCATGCTGTGGGAAATCTGGAAGCATAAATGCGCTATTAGGTTTGACAATGAGGTTACCAATATTGGATGCATCAAGAGAAACGTCATTTCTTCAATCTCATATGCGCTGGACAAGTTGAACTTCCATCTTCCACTTTCTACTGCACATGCTAGCCGGCTGGCTCTTTATCATCTTTATCCCCGCGTGAAGCTCAAACGGCCCATCCTGGTCCTTCGCAGCTTGGCAGTGAACTAGCTCACTCTTCATGTCGATAGGGCCTCGAAACGAAATCCAAGTATGTGCGGTGGAGGGGGCTGTGTACGTGACTCCAGGGGAAATATGCTGCTAGGTTTTGCTTTTCACTACGGTATCGGTAGCAGTCTCCTAGCTGAAACAAGGGCGCTGCATGACGGGCTGTCTATTGCCTTGCAAGGTGGTTTAACTTTAGTTGTAATTTTCTCTGACTGTGCTCTGCTTGTTGGAGCTATTCGCAAAGGTATGGTTCCCAATTGGATAGTTCTGTCTTGGTGGAGGAAAATCATAGACTTTCTTTGAGATAGCAATTGTTCGGTGCATCATGTATATAGGGAGGGCAATCAAGTAGCAGATTCTTTGGCATCTTATGCCTGTGGTCTTCAAGATATTGTAATTTTTACTCAAGTAAGGTATCTCCCGCAGTTGGCTAGGGGGGCACTCAGTATGGATAAAGCTAGGATACCCACCTTTCGAAATTGTAAATAGACTTGTGGGCTCCCCAATTTTGACCTCATTCTTTCCCTCTCCTCTGTTCTCACAGGGGTATGCCCCGTTGACTATGTAACCATTCTTTTAAATCAATAAATCACAGGGCAACAGGGTTTGCTTGGGAGAGTGACATGCTCCTGTCTGGGGGAGGATGCACTCGACCAGTCGCTGATCCTGTCGGTCGGTTTTTGCAAAAAAAAAAAAGAATATAATGCAGTGTGCACTCCATCCAACCGAATTCTCCAGAGTCTCGTCATGTGAAAGTGCGAAAGAGATGTGGGACAGATTGGATGTAATATACGAGGGTACCTCCGAGGTAAAGGAAACTAAAGCAAACATGCTTATTTCCGATTATGAACACTTTAGAATGAAAACTGATGAATCAATTTCAAAAATGTATGCCAGGTTAACTCAGTTACCCGGCGAATAGTAGAGTTACAGTCACCATAGACCACCATAAGAAAGCAAATATCACCATTAGCGTTGGTAAATCTAACAGTAAGCTGTTGGACAGACGAATCCACAGTGTTGAGATTTGCCACGTTACTCCAAAACAACCATAGTTTAGAATCCTCACCAATATTAGCAATAACATGATCCATGCCAAGGTATCGTCGGATATTCTCCGAACTAGTGAAAGGTATCTTAGGTTCAGAAATAGCTACTAAAGAACATTTAAAGTGTCCAATATGATGCTTGAGGGCACGCCTAGATGCAGAATTGGCGAGACCTCTGATATTCCAGATCAATATTGTTGGAATCATGAGGAAGAATATCCCGAGGACCTCTCAGCAGCCTTCTGCTTTGACCTGGTACGTACGCCCACCACTTGATTCACCGCCCCTTCTTTAGTAATTACCACAGTTGGCATAAAAATATTTTCATCAGCCGCCAATCGAGAGACTTCACTGGGATGAGATAGAGCCGGAGGGATGCACAATCCTCCAACCGGTTTGTCTTGAACATAAGTGGAGTTATCCACTACCAGAGAAACAGCCTTTCTAGGGTCATTCAGCAAAGTGCTAGAGCAGCCTGCAAGAATAGTACCATGCAATGCATGCGGCGTCACCTCCGCCCCTGTGAGGAGGGAGCAATCCATCACTATTGGGTTAGTATCATCTGCGTGTGGAGGTCTTCTCCTAGTATCCTCCGCCCCTGTAGAATAGAAAGTATCCGCCACTAGAGGGCCAGCAACTTCTGCAATAATATCATCTTGCGGAGAAGAAATAGGAACACCATGATCCATGGTGGGTTCATCTTCCAAACAGCTATAAGAATTCTTACTATCTAACATGACGTGCTTCTGAGAAGCAGTTGAGGACTTCTTACGCCAAACCTTAGCCGGTTGGAAGGCAACCTCGCCCTCTGTGTTATCTTCCATTCGTTTCTCCAGGATGCCTTTTGTATCAGCAAGAGGAAGCTTTGTAGCCTTCTTGTGGTAGTCATCTACGTTGTGCCCAAGCTTGTGACATAAGGAACATAGTGATGGGACTTTATGATAGTTTACTCTCTGCCAAAACCCATCACCACCACAACCAATCCACAGACGGTCAGGATGAGGTTTGGAAATATCCAACTCAACGCAGGCAAGAGCTTCTTGAGTTTACGTCAGTGCCAAAGTGTGCTCATGGATACGGAGGCGGGACCAATATTGGAAGCTATTGAAGAGATATAGTCTTCCGAATAAAGGTTGATCGGTAGCATGGGGAAACCAATCCAAATAGGGAGGAAGGTTGGGTCCGAGTTAAAATCGAACATAGGGTCCCAGCGGAAAAACCAGAATAAGAACCCTTTGATATAAAGATTTCTCCGCATGAGAACCTTTAAGAAGTATTCCTCACAGGTAAACCTGAATAGGAGATGTCTTCGATTTAAAGAACTAACGAGAAAATCACTCTACAGTGCAAGACATTGCGTGAGGCAAGTCTTAATCTCAGGAATTGTGTAACGGCCATATGAGCATCGAACAATAATAGCCAATTAGATTCGTTTCTCTTTATACCTGCCTTATCATGTTATGGGAAATATGGAGAGCGAGGTGCTCTAAACGGTTTGAGGCCGTGTCTATTCACAGTGGACACATCATTTCTTCCATTTCTCATAAAGTATGTTGGGCATTAAGCAAGATTCAATTCAGGAAGGAGCTGTCTACGAACTAGGCATCGATCCTTGCTCACTATGGTTATCAGCCGAGGCTCTGTCACAAAACTCTAAAATTGGTTCGTTGGATACCCCCCATTACTGGATTTGTCCTCAATGTTGATGGTGCTTGCAAAGGTAATCCGGGGCCGTGTGGCGGAGGTGGATGCATAAGAGACTCTCATGGCAACATACTCGTGGCTTTTGCCCATTTCTATGGCACGGGGAATAGTCTCACTGCAGAAGCTAGGGTGCTTTGCGATGGTCTGCGGCTAGCTAAGATTTATGGCATCACTCTCTCCAGCATCCAGTCTGATTTGGCAGTGCTTGTCCAGTCCTTCAACACCAATATATGCCCGTCCTGGCATAACATCCGATGGTGGCGTGAAGCTCAATGCATCCTCGCTGCAAGCAAACCCAACATGGTTCATGTATACATGGAAGCAAATAGGGTGGCGGATTCACTAGCTTCTCAGGCATGTAATTTAGCATCGAATACCACATTCCTTTCGGCATCCACCCTCCCTCGAGCATGCAGAGGAAATGTTGTTTTGGACAAATGCTCCTACGTTAGTATAAGGATTTCTTAATCCTCCTTATGGTCTATCCGGGGGATGCCCCGCAACATTGTGTAACTTTATTCATCAATAAATATGGTTGGTTTGGAATTAAAAAAAAAACTCAGTTAACAAACGTCCTGAGGAGCTTAGGAATGATTTACACAGAACATGAGATAGTAAGAAAAATCTTAAGATCACTGACTCCCATTTGGCAAACAAAGGCCACTGCCATAGAGGACACGCCTACCCTGTCTAGCATGACCGTAGATAAACTCATAGGTTTTCTTATGACCTATGAACTAAACTTATTGAGGAAGAAGAGGATGTGAAAAAGAAGAAGCCTCTTGCTTTGAAGGTAGCCCCTAGCTGCAAGGACTCCACCAAGGAGAGTGAATCCTCAAGCAATGATGGAGACTCAAGTGAGTATGCCTTACTCACTCGAAAGTTTAGGAAGTTCCTGAGGAAGACAGGTGAGGGTCCTCGAAGAGGAAATCAGTTGGCAGGTAGAGTTCAAAGTTTAAATCCCAGTCAAACAACAAGTCTAACAATGTTATTTGCTACAATTATAGGAAACCAGGGCATATGAAGGGAGACTGCCCTAAAATGTTGAAGAAGCAACCTAAATGGAAAGGCAAGAAGCCCAAGGCTATGATTAGCACCTGGATCGATGAAGAGGAAGGTAATGAGACTGAATGTGAAGAAGAGGAGAAAAGCGACAAAATTTGCTTGATGGCTCACGGAGACAAAGAAGAAGAGGTAACCTCTCCATTTAAAAATTTCAATGTCAATGAATGGGGGAAAGCTTATACTAAGTTACTTGATAAATTTGATGATCTCCGTAGAGACACTAAACTTCTTAAAAATAAAATAAAACCATGGTTCATGACATGAGTTTAAGAGAAAAGAATGAATGCCTTGAATAGGAAATTATAAATTTGAAAGAGATAAATTAAAATCTTGAAAAGTCCATGAATGGGATGAAAATGAAGATGGAAGAAATTGAAAAAGAAAATAAGCTCACACTTGAAAAGTATGTTGCTCTGCAAGGTGTAAATGAACAACTACTAAAAGATGAACAAACAGCTCAAAAAGACTTGGAAGATAAGAATAAAACTCTTGAAAAAATGGTTAAAGGAAAAGAAAACTTAGATGCAGTCCTTAGAATGTCACGTCCCGAGATTATGCAGCGGAAACTAATCGGGAACGTGAACATTCGGCAAGAGAAGCCTCAAGTGATAATAATAATCAGAGCGCTAATCATTCACACAAAAAGGTGAACACAAGAGAGTATAATTCAAAACCCTTGACTTTATTGAATCATAATGAGAGGTTTACAAAGACTCTTTGACTAACTAGACTCAATAAAGTGAAAATTACATAATTGACTCTTGACTAGACTAGCTACGGCTTCTCTCGAACCATCAACCGCTCTTGGATCCATCACTTGAATAGGCTGAATCTGACCCGCTAGAATGTCCTGAAAAGATTAGAAAAGTAGGGAATGAGCACACTTGCCTAGTAGGTATCTTCGTATCAACATAAAGGTATTATTTAAGTAATTAGTATTTTAGCTCTAAAAAATAAGATAAAGGAACGTGCGATAAAACATGCGGTATAAACTAAAGTAACACAAGTAACAAGATATGATCAATATGAGATATGAGAATTCATGTAGATTGGGAATATGATCAAGCAAGAATATCACATGAATGTAAATTTGGCCTTTCACGAACAAGAATGTAACGAGAATGCACTTTTCATAACCATATAGGCTATGCACTAGAAAGTCAGTTAACATGCAAGAATGTAATTTCACTAGATTGCCTCGTGATTTTCACTTGTCTATAAAAAAAGTACTCCCAGCGTAATGCGACGCTAGTATTTCATCATACCCCATGGTTTACAGCATATTTTCGGCAATCAACCGAGGGGGCTAGTGTCGAGCCCTTGGACACAATCAGTGCCCGATCTGCATCTTCACGTTATAAATCAAGCTACTTCAACGAGATATAACAATAAAGTTCGGCCAGTAATGTACAGTTCAACAATAGTTTCATGATAACGTAACCAAGGTAACGAACGCACCAATATAAGATTACGAGAAGTCAAAGATGAATTAAGACAATGTCATACTACGGAAGGAATTCGACAACATAATGGTACATTCTTTACTTTCCATAATTCATTAGATAGCTTTTCTGAACCAGGTGTTGGGTTCTAGATAGTCAATAGACCATCTAGGAACTTAGGAAAATAAACCCTTGGGTCAAACCTCAGGTTAATCAATACTTAGACATAAAACGGTCATATCGGGGCCGTCTCTTGAAATAGTGGTCATGAAAGGACCGTTTCTATGAAGAGGCGGTCATGCCAAGACCATTTTTAGGCAGAGTCGATAGCAGAAAGAAAAGTGTCGACGCAGTGATGAAATCTGGACAAACGTGGTCGTTCCAGAACTGCTACTAGGCAGTAGCGGTCACCTGAGAATCGCTATTAACCTGGCTGTAGAAAACACCAGTAAGCTTGAGTGCTCTCTAGTTCAATGGGCTTTGAGGGTACAACCAGCTCGACGTCCTAGTGAGAATCCCAGGCTCGCGGAGACTTACAGAGGCCTTGAAACATGATCACCTAGTCCGATGGAAGGAATATCCAACGGAGAGGATCACAAGTCCAAGATTGTGTGCCTAATATGTGCAAGGTGTAAGTAATAGCTACGCATCGGAGTACGCACTATGTACTTATGAAAGACTGAAAGATGAGAGTGGATCATATAAAAATAGTGATCAACCATCAGTAACACAACTTCATAAACCACGTAGAAATAACTTTAATACAAACTATATGAATTTTGGCATGAAAATAGCATAAGTTTAAAACACATTAAGAACATGAAATCTATCATGATGGATGAATAATATAACCAAGTTCATATATGTAAAGTCATAACTAGGAATAGAACCTTATTAACTAGGCTTAACCCTGGTTTAATAGGGCTAATCTGTAATCTATTTAGGGTTAACAGCATGCAGGTCATAGAAATATGAAGGCGGTCTTATGAGGACTATTTCTGATAGTAGTGGTCTTCTGGAGACCGCGTATTGACTTTAGCAGTCTTAGAGGGACCGCCTCCTGCCTGTAATAGGCAGAAGTTTAGAGCAACGTCTAAGACCCATTCTAGGGTAATAAAATAGATGAAAATCATGCCAAATTGAGGGATAAGTCATGATAGGTAATACACAATGCATGGGGATGCATGGATTTACGTGAATTAATCAAATTATAATGTTTTTCTTAAGGGTAGGATTCATGCATGCAAAAGTAATCCTATATGCACAGTGATAATAAAACATCAAATACGACGGGTATAATGCATGAAATCACATGGAAACAGAGGACTTTTGCTCCTGACTTGTTAATTGAGCTATTCATGAGATAACCTACCTTTATTACAGACTTTAGACTTCAAATTTTAGACTGGGGGAACGACCTAGTTTCTGCACGTCCTATGCTAAACCAACAACTTCTCGTCCCTCGCTCTCCTTAACCTCTTAACCTAAATCCATGAAATTTGGAGGGTAGGTAGAAGATATAAAGGTTAACAAATTATTATAAAGGATGAACTTCTAAATACCTCGATTAGGGCTTCCACTCTCTAGATCTTCCTTAGACCGGCACGCAGGTTCCTGAGCATCTTGCAGAGGAATAGCAACTTCGGGGGCTTCTAACTTTCTAGACGCTTGACCTCCTATCACGAAATTTGGAGGGATATTAGTTAATACTAAAAGGAACATAATGCTCTAAATAACCAATCTGAAATAATGTCTCCTTACCGTCGAACTATGCGCTCCAAAACAAGGGTTCGCGCAGGTCGAACCTGAGACCTATTTATAGGGTTTCCTAGGGTTTGAGGGATTAGATCGATCTAGTAGTCCTAATTAGGGGTAGAATCGATCCCCAAGGGTCCTAGACATGTCTACACACTTCGATCCATGGGGATTAGGATGCCAAAGATCCAAGCTTTTCACATTTCTTCCACTCACGGATTCGGAAGGAAGTAGTGGTCATGTCTGGACCGCTTTCATGAGGTGGCGGTCCCGCGATGGACCGCCATTTGGCATTTATTCCGAAATTTTTGGATTTTTTTATTATCTCCAATTTAACCCATTAATTGGCCTATTATCCTATTTTAAATCCGTAAATTACTCAAATTATGTTTCTAGTAATGGGCTTGGGTCAAAAGACCATAGAATTGGGTCTTTGGGCCTATTTGAATTGAGCTTAGTCCTTTGGTTATTATAGGGCCTTTAAATTGATTTAATTAACCCTTAGTTCATTTAAGTAGCCCATTAAGCCCTTTTAAATGCTTAATAATCATATTTAATCCCAGAAAATTCTTGAATAATTTCTAGAAAAATTAGGGGTGTTACATGGAATGAAAGTGAATTTTAGGAAGGAAGGACTAGGTTTTAATCCAACCAAGAAGAAGGAATTTGAGCTGAAAACATTCTCTTTTCATCATGGATCAAGCCCAAAGAAATTCACTCCCTTGATCAACATGGAAAATGTGGGCCAAAACACTGAAAAAGGAAGCACATCAAACCAGAAAAATAAAATGAAAACAGTAAACATTCAGGGTAGAGAGAAGAAGGAAGGATCAGGTCAGGCTAGGTCGAGAAAGCCAAGTCAACCTAAGAACTTAGCCAAGTCGAGTTCTGGTCATCCCAGTAGCTCTTACAGAATTGGCTTCAAATAGCCAAGTCGACATAGACAGGACCCCAAGTCGACCTAGGGAGTTCAAAGAGCTAGGTAGCAAGGGTCAAGTTGACTTGACAGGTTGGGCAAGTCGATCTGGATGCTTCCCAGTAGGCGTTACAGACAGTAGGGTAACTGGGCACGTCGACCTAAGCAATGGGATAAGCCGACTTGGGCTCCTTCTAGAAACAGTTATGGAGGAGGCCGCCCATGGTCAAGTCGACCTGAGCAAGTTCCCAAGTCGACTTACAGGTTTAAAAATATGCCTTCTTATGCCTATACCTATAGAAATGGTCAACCTAGGTCTCAAGTGTCGTTTGACCAAAGTCAACCCAATTGGTCCTACTTCTCTCACATGCCCTACACACATGATAAAAAGAAATCTTTCAAAAAGCCACAAATCATGAAGACATCTAAAAGCTTTGCTTCATTTAAGCAACCTTCATGTGATATATGTGGGAAATATGGGCATGAGAACTCAAAATGCATGAATAATTCCAAGCCAACTGAAGTTAAACAAGTGTGGCTTCCCAAGTGTGTTTTATCTCATCTGATTGAAATGAGTGGACCCAATCTTATTTGGATTACCAAAACTCTTGTATGATTTATGTCATGCAAGAGTGTCTTGCAGCCATTCACAACCGTTGGTATCTCGACAACGGTTGCTCAAGACACATGACAGGAGATAAGGAGAAATTTTGCCTACTTGTGGAATAAGAAGCATGGCACGTGACCTTCGGAGGGAAGAACAAAGGAAAAATTATCAGGTCAGGTAAGATTTATAAGAATCCTAATCACTCGATAGAAAATGTTTTATTGGTTGAAGGTCTAGAGTACAACCTGCTTAGTATAATTCAGTTATGTGACAAGGGTCATGGAGTTGAATTCAAAGCTAAAGAATGTAAAATCTTCAAACCAAATTTTCATAGAATAAAATTTTTGGGTTGTAGAGTAAATAACGTATACATGGTTAATTTAGATGACCCATCTCATGAAAGCCTGTGTTTAGCTGCTAATAAATCTGATCTTGCATGGATTTGGCACCGTAGATTAGGACATGCCAGTTACAATGTCCTACATAGATTGAGCAAATTCAAAATGGTAAAAGGAATGCCTAAAATTTCTGTTAATAAATCTAATAAAATTTGTCATGCATGCACCCAAGGCAAGCAAACAAGAAGTTCCTTCAAATCTAGAACTGAAAATCTTTCATCTAAACCACTTGAACTTAATCATATGGATCTTTTTGGACCTACAAGGACAGTCAGTCGTAGTGGTAAACATTATGGATATGTTCTGGTGGATGACTTTTCTAGATTCACTTGGGTGTTCTTTTTGAATCAGAAGAATGAAGCCTTCCATGAGTTTTAGGTATTCTTCAAGAAAATAAAGTAGGAAGGTAAGCATAAAATTTTTTCAATTATGTCCGATCACGGTGGAGAGTTTGATAAATTATGCAGTGAAGAAGGGATACTTCACAAGTATGCTTCACCAAGGACTCCGGAGCAAAATGGAGTCGTGGAAAGACGCAATAGAACCATGGTAGAGATGGGCAGGATGATGCTACTGGAGAGCAAGCTACCCCGAAAATTTTGGGTAGAAGCGGTCAACACTTCCTGTTATATTGTCAACCGAGCAATGGTAAGACCGTTTCATAAAAAAGACCCCATATGAACTGTACAAGGGTAAGAAACCTTCACTAGCACATTTTAAAGTTTTTGGTGTGAAATGCTTTATCACAATTATGACAAGAGAGACTTGTAGACGCTTGATTTCGGACATCCCACGGACCTTGTCTAGCCATCATAGAAGTGACACCTTTTCTCTTGGTTGATTTGAGAGTGTGGGGTCTCATCCTTGTCTAGGTAGGCTCCACTCTGTCCATTCGCGAATTTTTTGAATTACTATATGATTCTTTGCCTTGATCTCTAGGCGGCCAAAGTGTTGGCCGCCCAGAACCCAAGGCGGCCAGACACCTAGCTGCCCAGCCCATTCTAGGGCTGCCAGAGAGCTGGCCACCCACATCCCAAAGCGGCCAGACTGCTGGCTGCCCAGTCCCTCAAGAAGGTCATCGACCTGGCCGCCCAGCTCCTTTGGACGGCCAGAACCTTGGCCGCCTCCTATCAACCGCCTGTCAACTCCATGATCTATCCACTCCGGGCACGTCCTCTGCAACCACTCCCACTCAGGAGGTCGAGACGCACGAAGTCTCACGTGTTCTCACCTCTGAATGGGTGAAAGCTTAGACGAAATCTATTTTTTTTCGAATGGTTTTCATGGATGAAAATCCCCCACATACAAAACCCCACTCCGAACCATCTCACGGGGGGTGGGACACTTTTGGGAGGAGGAGAGGTTATGGCAGTTCGAAGCCCAGAGAGAGAGGTGGGAGCATGAGAGTTCCTTCCCGAACCTTCCCCAAGAGTCAGAACTTGAAGACGAAGAGATCCGCCATGGGAGAATTTGTGTTCCAGGGGGAGGCCATCGACATGGCCACCTACCATCCTTGAACGGCCACACAGTTGGCCGACTTCTGTTGGTCTACGGGCTAACCCCATCCTTCTTCCCTTGTTCCCCATCTTGCTATATTTTACTTCATTTTACTGCATTGCATGCATACTAGATTTTGCCTAGATCCCTTTTCCAAAGAAGTTTTATTCCAAAGCATAGGGAAGGCAGATGGTCAAAAGTCTCGGCCATCCCCCTTCCCGTCCCCCTTCCCGATATGATCACCCCCATTTGCATGTTTTCTTTACTTCTTTGAACATATACTACGCTATCACAGTCTAATGGGTTTATCTTCGTTATTTGCTGGTTAACTTGCAGGAACTTCATGATCGACTCGCAGAGCTCCTTATTCTTGGCCGGTCGAGAGCGAGGATAGAAAGAACCCATATTCTCCCGTTCCCAAGACATTCACGATCATCCTACCCCTGTAAGGCTCAGGTATAAGCCTCTGGCGATCACTTTCTTTCTTTCTTTCTAACATGTGCATTGTAGGTAGCAGTAGCATACTTCGGAGGGAGGCCACGCACATGACCCACGCCATCGCGCGGCACCTACCTTACTTCCGGCGCCTACAAGACCTAGACAAATTTGAAGCTAAAAGTGAACTCGATATTTTTCTAGGCTACTCTGTTAATTCTAGAGCTTATAGAATTTTCAATGTAAAAATCAAGTTGTGGAAGAGTCCCCACATGTTACATTTGATGAACAAGATGAGGGAATTGATGCTTCTAATTCTGACAGGAAAGGAGAACTTGATGGTGATGAACCTGGGCACTCAAACGAGGAGAGGCAGCAGAATGAAGAAATCAATGAGGTAAATGAAAAAGATGATAGATCAAACCCTCAAGGTGAGACCTCCTCAAATGTAAGATTTCTGAAAGACCATCCTCTTGATTACATTCTAGGAAATGTGCATGATCCTCGTAGAACTAGATCACATTTCAAAGAAATAGAGAAATAGGGTCAAATGGCTTTAGTATCACAGATAGAACCCAAAAACATTGATGATGCACTTAATGATGAATCTTGGATAAATGCCATGCATGAGGAGTTACATCAATTTGAACGAAATAATGTTTGGCATTTAGTTCCAAGACCCTCTAATAAATCTGTGATAGGAACAAAATGGAATAATTGTTAGGAATAAGGCTATATTAGTAGCAAAGGGGTATAATCAAGAATTTGGAATAGACTTCGAAGATTCATTTGCCCATGTTGCTAGGCTAGAAGCGATAAGAATAATGATTGCTTTTGCATGCTCTTATAAAATAAAGCTTCAACAAATGGTTGTTAAGAGTGCATTTCTTAATGGACTAATCAAAGAAGAAGTTTTTGTTGAACATCCCCCAGGATTTGAAAGTGCAGATTTCCCCGACCATGTCTACAAGCTGGAAAAAGCTTTGTATGGATTGAAGCAGGCTCCACGGGCTTGGTATGAAAGATTGAGCAATTTCCTCATGGGTAAAGGATACAAAAGATGTAAAGTTGACCAAACACTGTTTACAAAGGTATGTAAAGATGACATCCTTATTGTTCAAGTTTATGTAGATGACATAGTGTTTGGATCAACAAAATTCACCATGTGTACGGAATTTGCTGATCTGATGACAAGTGAATTCGAAATGAGCTTGATGGGTGATTTACAGTTTTTCTTTAGTTTTCAGGTCACCCAGTCAGTCCAAATACGTCTTGGAGTTGCTGAAAAGATTCAAGATGGATAGGGTCTAGACAATTGCAACTCCCATGGGTACGAATGTTGGACTAGATGCCGATGAGAGAGGTAAAATGGTAGATGCAAAAGTGTATAGAGATATGATCGGATCCTTGCTCTACCTTACAACATCTAGGCCTAATATTCAGTTTAGTGTATATCTTTGTGCTCGTTTTCAAGCTAGTCCTAGGGAATCCCACATGAGTGCAGTTAAATGTATCTTTAGATACTTAGCTGGAACTCATGACTTGGGTTTATGGTACCTTACATCTTGTGAGTTCAATCTCATTTTATACTCAGATGCATATTATGCTAGATGTAAATTAGATCGTAAAAGCACTAGTGGTTATTGCCAGTTCTTGGGTGGATGTTTGATCTCTTGGGCCTCCAAAAAGTAACACTCAGTTGCACTCTCTACTGTAGAGGCCGAATACATCGCTACAGGGAGTTGTGGAGCTCAAGTGTTGTGGATCAAGCATCAACTCTAAGATTACCATGTGGATCTTGGATGTGTACCCATTCTGTGTGATAACATAAGTGCCATCAATTTAACAAAAAATCCCATCCAACATTCTAGGACTAAGCACATAGAATTAAGATATCACTTCTTAAGAGATGACGTTAATAAGAATCATTTTAAATTGTATTTTGTAGAAACACAAAAATAAATTGCGGACATCTTTGCCAAACCCTTATGCAATGAAAGATTTTCATCATTAAGAAGGGAACTTGGTTTATGCAGAATTCATGAAAGTCAGGCTTGACATGTTGCAATTTGTATGTCTACTTGAATAAATGACGATTGTGTTGAATGGTATGCATTGCTCTCATATGGTTGACCACCTGGTGTATAAAATGGCGTATGTGAAAGGACAGGTTAGGCCTGTCTGAAAGCATTCTCCATGCATAGAGGATCACCTCCGCCCGATACCAGGAGTCAACATCTCCATTGGTGTTCATTTACATATCTTAGGTGCATATCTTTTTTGAAAAAGCTTTAAAAAATTCATGGTTTGCTGAATTGAGGGGGAGTTTGTTCATACATGAGTCCATTTGTTTTAGATATCATGGGTAGTACTAGGCTAGATCAGTAAATGTTAGAGTCAAATAAGCTGTTGCAGTAGATAAGCTATTTGACTGAGGGGGAGAAAATCTTTGGATGATTTTTTGGTTTTTGGACAAGGCTATTGAGCTAAAGGTGTTGAAAATTGATGGTTTTGTGTCAAATTGATGAGAATTTTTCATGTTTTGGATGTGTGGAGCTTGTTTCATTTCATTACTCATTGGATTGAGTTGAAGATCTATTCTGGATACCTCTCAAGTGGACCTAACGACCTGTCAAAGTCGACTTGAACTGATTCGATCCTAAAACATCTTTCTGGATGCGCTGGTAGTCGACTTGAAAAATGCTCAAGTCGACTTGAGCTGTGTTGTCTGCGAAACCCAGCTTCTGGATAAGACTCTAAGTCGACTTAAGCCTTCTCCAAGTCGACTTAAACTCAAACTCTCTCTGAAAATCATCTCTAGATTCATAAAAATGATCTCTCCACTTCAATCTTGATTTGCCAACTCGTCTATGTGATATTCTAATTCTCTCTATCTCATCACATCCATCTTTGTCCCCTTTCCAGAAATAAATTCTTGAAGTTCAATCCTAATTGAGATTAAATCTATCAAAAATTCATATGTTCAGGGGGAGCTTATTTTGAAGTATTATCTTCTAAGAGGCACTTTGGTCCTCACAGACCGACCCATGAATAAAATTTGATGGTTTAAGGCCTATAAACTTGGAAATATGAGATTAAAAGCCAATGAAAAATCTATCCATGTATATGGAATAAGCTTAAAGCAGTCTCAAGAAATTGTGTCCTCAACCTTTTCTTGAAAAATCTAGAGAATTAAGAGTAATGAGGTCACTCTGGCTGAAGTGTTTCATGTTCAGTATTGTCTTTAAACATTAAAATTGGTCTGAAAAAGCTAAGGGAATACACCATGGAAAAAGAAAGAAAAAGGCAAAATAAAGTTACTAAAATTAAATGAAATTCAGGCGAATCAATGGCATAAGTCTACCAAGAAACTAAGTCCCTACACCTAAGAAGTGTTGTAGATGGAGTCATGAAGTGGCATGCCAACGCTATTCATAGAAAAGCATGATGGTTAGTCACACCGAAGTAACTGGGGATTCCTGCATCTAGACAACGTGATTCCTCACGTCAAAAAGGTGTGTACTAGATCTGAATGCTCCTGAAATTTTTTTAAAAAATGGTTGACCTGAGGCAAAATAGAACTTTTGACATGTTTAACCTCAATACTAACTGAAATGTTTTTCCTAGAAGGGTCACATGAAATTAATTTGAAGGACATAAGAGAAAAGGGGGAGAATTTTGTTTTAAGAGAATTGTTTTAACCCTATTAAATATGCTAGAGAGAATTTTATGGGGTTATTAAGTTCATATTTTGGGCTTATATGTTTTTAAACCATTAAAATAAATAAGGGTCATAAATAACTATCTCAAGAGAGAGAATATTTTAATTTTTTAGAATTTTTAAACACTTGAAATCTGAATTTATGATGGTTTATTAAATAACCTTTTTGAATTACCAAAAGACCTTTTTGCCCCTGACCTTAATCCTTCTTCTTAAACAAAGCCTCAGGGCAAGTCGATGGCAATTCGCCTTCATTTGTTCGGAACCCTCTTTCCCGTTCTCCAGCCCTCATTCCTCTTCCCTTCCATCTCTGGCCATCTTCCACTTGCTCTCTGGTCACCGGACCTCCGGCGATCGTCCCTGCTCCGGCCAACTCGTTTCCAGCTTCATCCATTCTCTTAAACCCTCTATTTCCGATGGCTCTGAAAGCTTCAAAACGGGCGGCAGCTACTCATGCAGCAAAGGGGAAGGCTCTGGCTTTCCCAACAGAGTCGGGAAGCTCCTTTCAGAGGGTGGAAAAGCGTACAAAGGCACGCCATAACCCACCTCCTACAGATTCAAGGAAGAGGAAGGCTCCGGAGGTTGCAGAAAAAGGGAAGTATGTCGATTCCAAGAGTAAGAGCTCAAAGGAGAAAGAGAAATAGATAGAGAAGCAACATAAACTGTCAAGGGTTTGGTTAGAGACCTCTAAATCCAAGGTAAATCCAATGCCTGGGCCGTTTATAAATAGGGTGATCATATTTTCTAAGAAGGTTCAATTTCGAAGACCAAAAATTATTGGAGCTTTTCCCCCAATTGACCTCTATTTTAGAGGCCCAGGGTTGGATGAGATTTCTGTATGGGTAGGATAGATATTATCCAGATGTTGTTCAGGAGTTTTATCATAATCTTTAAATCGTAGATGGACAACTATGCACCTGTGTTAGAGACTGTGAGATAAAATTGACTAAGAAGTTGATGCATTATGCTTTTGGAATCCCTCTTGTTGGTGTAGATGCCTAGCAAGCCCAATTTGATGAGAAAGAGGCCTACACCCTCATGATCGACCAGCTTGCACCCAATGAGATACCTCAAAATTTGAATGCCAACACTTTCGCGCTGTAGATAGTTTATATCTCTACCCCGCCCCAACACAAATATGCATAAACTTGTAAGCATGAAAAGACAAAAGGGGCGATGAAGATATAGAGACTAACCGTGATCGCCACCCAAGGATTTACAGTAGGAAAAAGATGCTGCAAGAACACAAAACCTACCGCGTACCTTGGGAAAAGAAGAAGAAAACCGCGGCCAAAGGGGACGGCTACAAAGTGATCACGCTTGATGAACAGAGTGCGGGGAACTTGTGGAATCAGACCTCCTCACCTTCCAGCTGGCTAGAAGAAGAGGGCCTCACGTTCTACTCATACTCTCCTGCAAATCAAAGATAAAGAGAAAGGCAAAACCCATTAGATGTATGCATGTGTAGCATCTATCCCGAAGTGATAAACAGTGTGAGAAAAGGGGGAAGAATGCACAGGGGGGAGATTTTTAACTCCTGTGAACGGGTGCAAAAGATAGGTGTGTGTATTGTGATGAGAATAGATCAAATAGGAGGGAATAACACGCAGTATAATTGCGGGAAACGTGCATGCAAAAGTGCAAAAAGTGCAAAAAATAGGAATCTATGATAAAATCGAGAATTGGAGGATGAATAACTAAGAATAGGATGAATGAAATCGAGCCCTTGAGCGTGAAAATCAAAGCTAATACTTCCCTTTCAAGTTAGGGTCAAAGAACTGAGTTGATGATGCGACATGACTTCGCCCCAAGCCGAAGAAGAGCCCCCTGTCGTGCATGCGAACTAGGCGGTTTAAATAGGAGACCCAAAAACCCTATCCTGGATTTAGAAGATAATGGCCCAAATATAGTATATTTCCTAATTATTCTATGAGATAATAGTGGGATAATGACCTCAAGACGGATAGAAATCGATCTAGGAGGATATTATCATCGAAAATGGCATCAACAAGGAGTCCTAAGCGCTCTCGAGCGAAGAAATCAGAGTTCAGAATGATCTGGGCTCTGTAATAAGAACGCGGTCAGTCGCGCGACCGCAACCTCATGGACGCGGTCATGCGAAAACCGCTACTATCCAGGGTCATTAGAGGGTCAAGGAACAAAGTCGTCGCCTGAGACCGCGGTCTTGGGGCGGTCTCCTCAAGACCACAACCAGCCCATTTTTTTTAAACTTCACTAAGTCACGGTCTCCTATGGGACCGCGACTTCAAGTTCACGGTCTCCTAGGAGACCTCGACTAGGGGTCAGTGCGGGTGAGTTCTGGATGCCCATTCAATGCTCCGGATTGCCCGAAACGGTCTCGAAAGTGGGGGAATTGAAGTAGAATGCCTCCAAAGCTCAAGGGGTTCGAAAAATGGTCAAGAAATGGACTCGAAATACGGTCAGAGGAGACTAAAAAATAATGGATAATTCGGAGCATCATAAATGAGAAATAAGAGAAATAACTCAACTTGTAGGCTGAAAACATGTGTCAACAGATGCCCCTCCTTGATGTTTACTTTGCAAGGGAACGAGCGAAAGCAGCGCGGAGGCAGAATGGAAAGGAGATAGAGTGAAAGCGATAGCGATGTGAAATGAAGATGAAGAGGAGAGAACTGAAAAGCGGGCATCAAGATAAAAGACACCCGTCATGACCAACAAGCGATAGGAATTCTCCCGAAAATGCCAAACTAACCACCGGGAATGGATGACGCGGATGAGACATGTCTAGAGAACTAAACTAACGGAGAAAAGGAAACACGACCAACCTCATCGGCGACACAATCCACGGATAATGAGGGGATCGAAAAGAACACAGCTGAAAAGCAAGAATAGGAGAATTGAAACTGAGATAAAAATCTAGACAGGAATCACGCTGACCAACTAGACCAAGCGGGCAGATCAGAGAAAATGTTCAAATTCAGAGTGGAATGGAGAATAAGCACAATTAACCATTGTTGAGGAAAAAACCTTGATCGATTACGAGGCGTGAATGCTAAAAATGACATGATATATGTTGGGCTAAAATAAAGAAATCATCAAAACGAATGCAAAGAAAGTATAAAACAGAAAGTACTCAAGAATAATATTGCTAGACTAAGCAAGACGGGGTCAAGAGTCTTCTTGCAACCACGTCGTGCGAGACAGAGTCCATCGTCCCCCACCCAACTAAAACTAACGGTTTATCCAACGATTAACTGTATGCTCCTAGATCATCATCATTTTTGTTAAAGGAGAACATCAGATCCCAGAACACACGGACAACCATCCAGTCCTTGAGAGACTATAATAACATAGAATACCATATAGTAATGCAACAAAGAGCTGGGATAGGGAGCCATATCTGACTTACCTACCAAGCGAAACATCATTTTTTTAGATTTTTGATATTTAGATTTTTATGGGATTTTCATATAAGACACAACCATAACATGAATATAACATAAAGATGAACATAACATAACACAATGAACGGAACATAACGTAACAAGGATGAACGAAACATAACGACATATCAATATCACAAGAACAAACAATAAGCGTGGGATAGAAGCACAATGGGGCAAGACAACACCACGGGGACAACACATGCAGTGGGATAAGGACACGGTGGGATAAAGACACGCGCGCGATGACACCATGGGGGACAAAAGACAACACATGTGCGGGATGACAACAACAACACATGGCATAGTGACACAGTGGGACGAAAGCATAGTGGGACGAAAATATGACAGACACGGAGGGACAAAACCACACGTGTGAGACGACACAGAGGGACATAGACACGGGTGACAAGGACACTGTGGGACAAAAGGCATGATAAATACGCTCTTCAATCAAAGCCCAAGATCAGATGAAGCAGAACCGCAGGTTCATAATCATGAGGCAATGCCCTCTCATGGAGACATGATGAAGCGAGGTAAGCAAAAGCTGAGAAGGACATGAACTTTAGAAAGATCGAGAGATAAGATTGAAGAGGGAACAGATCAGAAAGGTGTGAACAGGAACCAGATAGAGTAAAATATAGAGCGAGGAAAGCTTGAGTACCTACAATATGCACACTTAGCAAATAGATTATACCCGTTCTCGAAACAAATAGACAAAAAACACATGAAGAAGGGAACAGAAGACTCATATTTGTGGACATTTGATAATTTTTTTATTTTTTTTATTTTTTTGACAATATATGATTTTTTATATTTTTAAAATATTTGATTTTTTAGATTTTTGACATATCTGATTTTTGACAAAGCTATCTGCAGCACCAAGAGATCGGCTTAAACTATTGGCCAGGGGTTGTCATTCCTCCCTTCTCATTAAAAGTTTTCCCTTGAGCAGGGCATGCAAATGAAAGTGGCTCACCACAACCAACCGCCTCTAAGAACGGTGTCCCTATTAAGGCCATACCCGAGATACAACCTAGCTTAAGAGGGAGAAAATAGAAGAAAGATTGAGATAAGCTTTATGCAGGATGAGAGACATCAGGATTCAAGTTCCTTCCAAGGCACTACCCCTCAAAGATACAGTCTATTGCGTCGGGACTTTGTGTCTTTGATTTTGGACCCATTCTTATCAGACACGCATACGACTGGGCTCATGATGTCTCGCGGGAAACTGTACTGTCACTCTTGCCATGCCTTCGATTTCATAATTTTGATATTGATTTTCCTTTATTTCGACAGCCCTTACTGGCCAGATATAGCATGAAAGCTCATTTTTCAAGGGTCAAGACTACCCCTATTTGAGACGTCTCTCGTATTAGGGAGCGCTTAGGTTGGTCATCTCATCCATCAATCTCTTGCCCCTACACTTGGTCGAGAATAGAAAAGAAAAGACCTTCGTGCATACCCAAAGTATGGCCAAAGTAACAACGGTGTTGCTTGGAGAAATCAGCTACTGCTCGCCGTGTAGTGTGTGAAAAACCCATGCAAAAGGGTCACCCTCAACGATCGGGGAAAGAACTAGACTCCCAGCATGGAGCTATTACCAGTCTAAGGATGCTGCAGAAGTGAACTCTTTTTGACTGAACTAAGTAAACTTCCTAAAGCCACTCAACGTGTTAAGGAACCCATATTATAACCATGCGCAGAAAAAATAAGGATAATGGAAATGAGAGCATATTCTTGCATAAAATAAAGATACCTTACAAATCCATGGCGTGAAAACAGCGTGCAAAAGCGATCTTAATCATCGAGCTTTGAGTAGTATGAGCTTTGTATTCCTTACTTGACAGGATCAAGGAGGGAGAGGATAACAAGGATTGAAGATTCCTCTACACGGAGGAGCGACAGACATCATACTGGACGAAGAAGGAACAAAAGGAAGAGAGACGAGGGATAGAACTCCCTCGTTAAGGCATAGAGACCCTGATAACAAAGAACCAGATACAGGATAAACAGAGATCAGCTGAGATCAAGACAGACTAACGCCTAGAAAACAACATGAAAAAGGGTGGCGACCCCGAAAGGGTGAGACAGAAAGAATAGAAAGATGATGAGGGGATTGCTGTGAAGGTGAAGAAGAAGAATGATCATCTGATGTGGTCGGAGAAGGAGAATAGTAATCATCCGACAAGGTCGGAGAAAAATAATGACGCTCATCTGATAGGGTCGGAGAAGGAGAATGATAGACATCCGACAGGCTTAGAGATGAGGAATTGTAATCATCTGATAGAGTTAGAGAAGGATCATAAGTAGGATCCGGAAGTTCCGGTGAAGAATCAGAAGATGTCCCAAAATCGGGATGAAAGGAGGACATAGGCTGAGGCCTAGAATTATGAAAATAATAATAATCTGGAGGGTCCTAATGAAATGGAGAGGAATAAGGGTTCACGGACCCGGGAAGAGAAGAGAAAATCATAGAACTAAGATTAGGAGAAGGAAGGTACACCACCCAAGGGTGAGAGCTGAGTAGAAGAAATGATGAAGAAAAGGAAGGATAAGGAGAAGTGACCCCCTGAGTGCACAATAACCGGCCTTTGAACTTGCGCCGTCGTCTTTTCTTGGCCAAAACTTCCTTGTAACGGACTCGCCTGGTGTGGGCTCGGACCTTTGGGCTTCTTAATTTGTAATATCTTCTCAAATAGCGGGCCCATCTGGCGGATGGCCTAGCCCGATTATGAAGGTGCAGCTTCATCGGGGCGGTTGCCCCTAGGAACCCGGTGCTAACAACATCAGGACATTCTTGAATAACTAACTTTTCAGAGTGATGAATATCAGAAAACCATAGAGTTTTGTCTCTTGGCACAAAAACATGAGATTCGACAACTCCACTCGGCAATCAGCCTTGAAGTACAACTCTCTTGATAAAAGAATAGGATGAAATTGAGGGAGAGTAATACACGGCATCGACGTGGCCAGCTTACTGATAAATCGAGGGAGATTGCATAGAAAGTGCAGAATGTCCTTTGAGAATGTAGAGAATATGGCAAACTGCCCCTTGAACATAGAATCCATAATCTCCTTGACGGCCGTACGTGTTAGCACAATTCGAGTGGAGAACCCTTCCTGACCAGCAATTTGAAAAGCAATAGAGCGAGAGGTAATAACGGCATCAATGATAAACCTACCGGTGAGTAATGAGATTGCCACCAGCCTCGCTTGAGAAGAAACCGACACTATTGAGAGGGAACTCTTCTTAGCAACCGTCTTCGGGAGTGTAGGCACATCATCCCCAAAAGCGCCGAAGACCAGAACACGGATTGGCATCCGACAGATAAAATCTTGAAGCTTGAAGTGTATAACCGACACTGAATCATTCTGACTCGGCTCATCATCTCCTTGGGGACGGGACCGAAGAGGCACCAACGGTACCGCACACCCGCTCCGTGGGGTGGAAGTAGGTAGAGATGTAATGGAGGTAATAGGTTTGAAAGGCGAAGGTGAAGGTTTAAAAGGTGTAGAGGCCTCAGGCGGTGGAGGAACAATGGCAATGACATGCTCGGGTGGAGGCAAAGGCAGAGGTGGTGGTGTAAGTGGGAGTAAATGGGAAGGTGAAGGCATGGTTTGCTCAGGCTCGGGTAAGGAAGAGGGCGGAGGTGGTGGATTAGGCGATTCGGGGAGAGGAGGTGGCGAAAGTGATGGAGAAGTTGAAGAGGACGATCGTGGCGCCCATCATCGACGTATCGACACGATGTGCCGAGTGGCGTTAAGAGTAGAAGCGGCGGTGGCAATGGGAGTAGAAGTGGAGGCACTAGCCTGAGAAGAGGCTTGGGTTTGTGGAGGTTGTGGAGATGGCGTAGTAGATTGCAAAGACGGGATAGGTAACGGAGCGGGTGTAACACTAGACAGAGAATCACAGGGGTGCCCCTGGTCTTGCAATGACGGAGACGGCTGCCTGGGCGGCGCTTGCTGCTGCTGCTTGCTGCGAAAACTTACAATGACTTTATGAATAGCAGACCAGTCGATCCTCTTCTGATCCTCCAGGTCATAAACAAACTCCCGGAATTTGGGGCAATCCTCAACCAAATGCCCCTGCTGACGATGAAAATCACATAACTGAAGCATGTTCTTTACCGTGGGTTAGCAAGGCACAACCGGAGGGAGCGGCAATGCATGAGTGGCCATCAAAGCCTTGAAAATATCTGTAAAACACTCCGACAGTAGAGAATGTGGAGGAGCCTGCTTCGGGCAAGATAGATGCCGAGGTATATGGGAAGAAGATGGTTGTGGAGAGGGGAGTGAAGGTTGTGTAAGCAAGGGCACATGGCGACCAGTGGAGATATTTGGTGAAGGCATTTGTGAGGCGGAGTGGGTAGGTATGTATACGACATCCACCTACTCAGGGTGTGGTGTTTCCTTGACCGGAGGTGGAGGCACAGGCGGAGACACATGTGGGTATGTGGAGGCGGAGGGCTGACTCGTGAGGGTTGACTCACGGAGGGTTGATACGTGGAGGTGCATGTGGTGTAAGGCTGACTCATTGAGGGCTGACTTATGGGAGCATTGGGTTGGCTTGTGGAGGGTGAGGTGTAAGTGGAAGGCTAACTCACGTCAGGTACAAAAGGGGTATATGTGGATGGCGAGGTGTAAGTGGAGGCAGATGGTGGAGAAGACTCGGGGTCAAGGGAATTGTAGAGTTGTTGGTGAACCATGCAGGCTCGGCTATACAATTGTTGCCAGGAAGTTATATCATTCAGGGATAAAACGAACCGATACTCAGGCGTTGCATTGGATATTAGCATCTTGATTTGCTCTCCCTCCGGAATATGCCCCGAGACTTGTGCGACCAAGTGACGCCAGTGGTCGACAAAGGTGCAGAACTCCTCGTCGGGTTTCATCTTCTCATGGGCCAGATCCACAACAGAGTACTTGAGCCCAACCTGGTCTTGAAACTGCTGGATGAATTTCTCTTCAACCACTTGAAAATTCACAACTTGCTCTTGCGGGAGGGAGAAGAACCAATCCTGAGTCGGGCCTTCTAAAGACAGACCAAACAGATAGGCCATCAAGCGTTGGTCATGTTGAAATTGGGCCGACTCATAAACGAACTCCTTTAAGTGCACATAGAGGTCACCGGCTCCACGATAACGGTGATATGCTGGGATTTAGGAAGGAGACGGAAGCCGTAGATTTTGAAAAGCGAACAGGACACTCAAGGAGGATTTGAGATCAATTCGACGTTGAAGTTCATCAAGCTGGCATTGGATTTGAGCAATCATCTCCTGAGTAGGGAGAGATCGAGAATAAAGTGGGCCAGCTTGAGCAAGAGGTTGTGAATGTGGACCAAGATGATAATAGGCCGAATAAGAGGATTCGGGCTGAGAGGAATATGGGCCCATCTTAGAAGTGGAAGGGTACATGGGCGTGGAAGAAACATTAACATAAGGACCCATTGGGCTAGCAGCATAAGGAGATGAAAGAGGGGGCCCATGAAGGCAAAATTGGACATTAGAAACTGGGCCAGTAGCATAGGAAGAAGAAGAGGGCCCATTCAGAGGAGGGGGCCCATTAGAAACTGGACCGGTAGCATAGGAAGGAGAGGGAGGCCCATGAAGGTAAGAACGCCCATTAAGAGAAGGATTCCCATTAAGGTGATTTACAATGAGTTTTTGGGCCTGGGTCGGATCCATTTGACAAATAAGGCATGATATATGGGCCATAAGATGGGCTTGCCCCTCAGATGGGTTGGAGAGACCACAGGAAGATGGGCCCGTGTGGGAAGAGGATTCCACGCGAGAATAGGAGGATTGAGAAGAAAGAGATGGATACAAAGGATGAAGGTGGTGCTCCATGAGGGTAAATGGATGAAGTCCCGCGATCAATGACACCCAAGAGGGGGGTGAAGTGGGTGTTTACAAATTTTACGAAAACTTTTGGCCTTTTTTGAAATATGTGATAGAATGCTAGTTAAGAGAATCAAAACTATTTGAACACAAATTAGATTTATCAAACTTTGTATGATGAGATATAGAATATGCAAGATATACGTAGATAAATCCGTAACAACAATTAACACATGCACTCACTTAGAATGGAGGTAGAAGAAAATGACCAAATCACACAAATCAAACCATAGTGTACAGTGATTTTTAAGGTGGTTCGGATGCAACGACGGCAATCCTACATCCACCCCTCACCAAACCCGGTGACACTTCACTCGGGGATAAATCCCCAAACGGAGATGACGCTCCAACCACACACGTAGGACGACGCCTGCACACACACACGGGGATGCACCCCAACACGCAACACACACACACGGAGACGAAGTCTCCAACACGATCCGACAACCGGATCACCAACACAAACACCCACTGCCACAAGTGCAGTAATCCACACACACGAGATAGAACAGATCTAAAAAGACCCCCATACACACAAACGTAGATCTAGGATCACGCACACACATGAATCAAATATGACACACACACAAACGACCACGGATCCAACAACGATCCACACACACACGAGTTTGCAGTTTATAAGAAACACAAATCTGAAACTTAAAACATAATAAGGCACATTTGAGAAAAACTCATGATTTGGCTCCACCTGAATGTATGCTGATTGATCTTTGAATGATGCTTTCTTCCTCAGTTCATTGGAAGTTGATGGCTTCAAATGGAGCTTGAATCTTCAGCTCCTGGATGAAGAGTTGATTCACTGATAACTATTCACGGCTATAGTAACCGTTCCTTCTTCCTTGGACAACTTCATTGATCTCCTTTGAATGTTTACTTGCTCCTTCACTTCCTTGAAGGTTGCTAACTTCAGATCTAACCTTGAGTCACCTTGAATCACCTTGAATCACCTTGGGCTGATGGAGAGATTTAAGGATGCAGATTTGATCTCCCTTGAGGGCTTGCTTGCTTCTACACTTGCTTGGAGATTGATGGCTTCAGATCTAACCTTGAATCCCATTGAATGGATGGAGAACTCCAGCCCGAAGAACTGTTCACGGAGGTGCTACAGTACCCGTGAATCACCTCCTCTAGCCTCCCTTGATCTCTCTTGTTCCAATTGAAGCATTAGGGTTTCCAACCCCTCTTGTGTAGGTTTTATAACCTTTGAATGGTCCTTGAACATCCTCCAGACCAGATCCACGTTTTGTGGATGATTGGGTGTCATTAGAATTAAAGAAATACAAGGAGAATGGCTCTTCTCGAAGTGGAGAACAAAGTCAACTTTTGTTGGCTCGGGGCTGTTGACACCCGTTTTATGCCGATAAGTGGAGTCGTTTCTCTTACTCCCATTAATTGATGCCCTAAGTTGACCATCATTCATTGGGCCATAAGTGTACGTAGGCGCGGTTGATTCTCCACCGTCCGTCCCCTGCGGCCAGAGCTAGCTTCTCTCCTCTTTCCTCTTCGGGACGGTTCCTGACACGCTGTCAAGCATTTGGAGCAGTTTGAGTCCAGCCGTCCCTTGCTTCACCACAGGTATGCTTCGCTTTGTTTTGGTTGTAGGCACGCGGCTGCTAGACGACCATTCAAAGTAGTGCGCGGTTGGATACAGACCGTTCTACAGGTATTTTCCTGCCACTGCTGCCTCGTGTTCTCAGTATCCTGTGATTATTCCATAGTTCTGCCGTTGTTTTCTCCCTGGATTACACGGTCCTAGACAGACCGTTTTACTCGTGGAGCGGTCGCATAAGGGCCGTTCATCTTCTGTCACAGTGCGCTTACAGTGTATGTTGATTGTCATATTCTACGCGATTTACCGCTCCTGGTGCTATTTGTTGATTTTCCCCCCTGCTCCCTCATCATAGTTGCGTTATCATTCTCTTTGTTGTTCTTGCGTATACTTGCTCATTGATTGATAGTTGCTAGGCTAGATTATGCATGCACCCCGGTGCGCATAGGAGCATCCATTTCTTCTCATAGTAGTTGCATTCCTACCGAGATAGGGTTTCCTCTCGTCTCCATATTCCTTGGAGCCGACTAGGGACCTTGCCGAGGACCTCCGTAAGCCCCCGTGAGCCGTGGATTCCCACACGGACGCCGGGCAGGTTGTATCACATCCACCACCAGTCTAGGGTTTACATCCGCAAGCGAGAGATCCTTGTAGAGTCACACAGTTCCTCATTACCAACCCCAGTTAGGCACCTAGTGGTTGAGAGAACTTATACTTTCATTAACTCCCTAAGGTTTGAAGAGGAAATTAGAAGAAATTAACGTGCATCATTTAATAACTTGGTTGCCTAATTGGGTGATTCGGATCTCATCTCTTCCTTCCATTGCATGCTTGTGATTTGCTTTGTATGTTCGGTCGGTTAGTTTTGTCGGTCCTAGTCCTAGGTGTCTTGGTGCATGTGGGATTGTCTCTTTCCCTCACGATCACCTCCTAGGGTTGGTTGTTATTTATATTCATACTCCAACCCCTTGTTCGATTCGTCATTTTCCATGTCGTCGTACGACTTCTCTCAGTCCCACGAGGACTCCCTTCCTCTTGGCCTTCTTGAGGACCCACCTAGGGTCGCCCACTTGCAAGGAGGAGAGGGGACTGCCCCTCCCCTCCCAACCATTCTTGGCGAAGGTTCCCAACCCTCTCTTTCAAATCCGTCCAATCAGAATTCAGCCAATCTAATCCTCAATATGATGGCCCAGCTGGACTCTACCCAGCTCCATCTCATCCGGCAGGCTTTGCAAGGGGCCGATGCGCCAACCTCAATTCCTTCTCATGGCACGACTGCCGCTGCCATCCAGTCTCCCGCTGTTGGGACCACCTCTGTGGCTCCCATCGACCTTACTCCTGGCCGACCTCAGGCCCTTCGCTATTCCAATATGGAAATGGGCCAGGCTTCCACCTCGGCCCATCAGCACCTCGATAAGGGAAAGTCTCAAATCCCCTCAGTTCCCTACCTGGATAC
Source organism: Amorphophallus konjac (assembly GCA_022559845.1). Taxonomy (NCBI): domain Eukaryota; kingdom Viridiplantae; phylum Streptophyta; class Magnoliopsida; order Alismatales; family Araceae; genus Amorphophallus; species Amorphophallus konjac. Next base: position 158,806,738 of record CM040129.1, on the reverse strand, counting down.
ATACGCCACGATTTCTCCGTCACCACAGGCCCTCGTAGCCCCGGCGGATCTCGTTAGGTTGCAATCAGGGACAGCCCAATTGGCTCATGCGGAGATGGGCCCTTCCTCGGCCCATTATCCCTCTTATGGGCCGCCCCCTCAATCAGCTTATCCTTTAACCACCTATCCAGGTATTACTCCTCCTGCTCCTTCTCCTCCTTCCCGGGAACAGGCAATTCTTGACAAATGGGCTACTATGCAGCAACAAATTGATCTCCTCCACAAGCGGGTCGGCCCGCAATCTCTTGCTGATGTCCCTATCCCTAACTTCAGGGACATTTGTTTTCCTTCTCAGTCTGAGCTCCCCGTGTATCGCAAATATGACGGGAATGGCAACCCGTTCATTCATGAACGGGAATTCTTATATGAGTCAGCATAGTTCCAGCAAGATGACCGTCTAATGGCTTATTTATTTCGCCGATCGTTGGAAGGGGTCGCCCTGGAATGGTTCTATACCTTGCCCATGGAGGAGGCTGAGAGTTTTAAGACTGTCAAGGAAAGGTTCATCCAGAGATTTCAAGATCGGTCGGACCCGAATATTCTTTTACTGACTTGGTAGCCGAGAAGATGAAGCCGGAGGAAGACTTTGCAACCTATGTAGACCGATGGAGGCAGATGGCCTCACGTGTGCCCGGGCAGATCCCGGAGGAAGAGAAAGTGAAGTTGCTGATCTCCAATGCCACGCCAACATTCAAGAACATCTTCGCAATGAAGGATATCTCAAACATGCACCAGTTATATAGCAGAGCTCGGTTCATACAAACCCAGTTCAAAGACTCCCCATCCACTCCTTATTTGAGGCCCAAAAACCCAAGGCTCCCAGGAAATCCCAGGGCCCCGTCACTGAGGGAGTACAGATTAATGAGCAGGTCCAGGCTGTTCAATTCCCCCACCAGGCCGCTCCACCCCGCTTCCCCCAGCCTTCACGCAACCCCCAGTTTGCCACTACGCAAGTTCCCCAGCCCGCCTTCCAAGTCCCGCAATATCCACAACAAGCACTTTCGCCACCCCAACAGCCTCAGCGGCCGCCACAATACAACAATGTTCCACCCCCCACCGCCTATGGATATGCTCGACCGAGTCCAAAGAGGGCCCATTACCCTCCTCTTCCTGAAGCTTTGCCCGATATTTTCTCTGCCTTAATGTACACTGGTGATCTTCAGTTGCCTCCTGAGCGTCCAAATTGGAATCTGGTAGCCGATCAGTCTCGATACTGCATATTCCATCGACAACCCGGGCATACAATAGAACGATGCTATCAGTTCAGAGACATGGTGTATGACCTGGATGAGGGCCAGAGGATTGATTGGGCCCAGATGCACCAATTGATCGAGGATATCAAGCAAAGACAAAGACAGGCCAGGCCGCAGCAGGCGGCGCCCCAGCAGCAGCAGCAGCAGCAGCAGCAACCCCAGCAGCAACAACAACCCCAGCAGTAGCAACAAGACCTCGGGATCCATCACAATCCCATGCCAGTACATCAACCCGCTCCTCAGCAACAACAACAGCCGCCGGCACCGGCTCCAGCACAAGTAAGTATTGTCCAGCACCCAACCCCCAGCGCTGGGTGGACTTTTGATGATGAAACCTCCGCACACCTTCTAGCCTTCCACCACAACCATCCCTCTGCACCTGCTTTCCCCTCCATCCTCAGACCCGCCACTCTGACCACTATACCACTCATTGCTCCCTCCACGCCACCCATTAAGCCCGTTATATTCCCCTCCGCTCCACCAGTCCCTTCACCACCACCCACTGTACCCTCCGTCATTACCCCTCCGCTTAACCTTTCACCCATTTCCCTTCCACCAGGGCCCATTAGACCCACTTCCGCCATCCTCACCCCCATTACCACGCCTTTCACCAACTCCACCGGACCGAGCGGGGGTCCATCTCAGGCCAGGCCAGCATCACAGTGCGCCCTTCCAGAGAATTTTTTCCCCTTCCGGTGCGTCTGCACCTAACCTCCAAGTTCATTCCCCCACAGCTGAAACAGAAGAAGTAGACCCTGTGCCGGGCATAAAATATGATTTATTGCAGCATTTAGATCGGATGCCGGCCAAAATCTCAGTCTTGGAATTAATTAAGAGGTCGCCACTACACCAGGATGCCTTGAAGACTTTCCTGCATAAAGTTATGGTGAGCGAGGACGTGGCAGTAGATAGCTTGCCGTCGGTTTTGGCAACAATTACCAAGGGACCTTCCATTTCATTTTCTGAAGCAGAACTGGCACCCCCTGAGGCACGGCAGATGCCGTTGTGCATCACCATTTCCCTGAACAAAGTGGCCGTGGAGTCTACCCTTGTAGACACAGGAGCATCAGTAAATGTGTGTCCGTTAAGTACCCTCCGTGCCTGCAATATCTCAGAAGACATGCTCAAGCCAACACCGACTACAATAGCAGCCTATGATAATTCCAGGCGTGCTTGTCACGGGGTCGTGACTATACAGGCCGAGCTAGGGCCCTTGGTCATGAACATGGAATTTTATGTATTGGACATAGACCTGATGTTCAAAGCCATACTGGGTCGTCCATGGTTGAACAGTTTAAATGCCATACCCTCCACTGCCCACCAATGCTTGAAGTTCCCATTCCAAGGGCGGGTGGTCAAGGTAAAAAGTATTTCCACAGTCCAAAATGTTGATGAAATAGCGGCTAAGATTCTCCCTACACTCTGGCCCACCAATAGGCCGGTTCTGTCGGTGATGGATTTGAATTATTCATGGGCATATGCGTCACGCAAGCCCACCACTGCGCCAGTAAATGTGAAAGTCAAATCCAAGATTAGAGATTCCAAAGGATGGCAGATGATTTTGAAATTGGGTTATCAGCCGGGCCAGGGGCTTGGTGCACAGTTACAGGGCCGGACCAACCCCATTCCCAAAGGAAAGAAGATGGGCCATCGAGGCCTCGGTTACCGTGAATCCTCAATGTCAGTACTCGGAGACTCTGGGCCATTAACAGGGGACTACCGGCAACATTTTGTAAAAGGGCCGTTACAGCCAGGTACCTTGAAGGAATCACCGTCCAGTCTCAAAGAAAAGGCAGATGAAGCCTGTGTTGTCACTGAGCCACCACCGCCGCTGCAAAGAGTGGTTGGTGACCTAGAAGATTGGTCTGGTTGTTTTGAAAAGTTGTTTCAGAAAAAAGAAAGCAAACCGAAGAAAAAGGAGACGCAGCTGGTGAAGCGTTCTCTGATGCCATTGGCTCGCCAGGGGCCACGGGAAGTGGGGAGCTCTGTCATTTCTTACTCTATGTCCCCATCTCATCTTGCCTCTTGGTTCCAACAGTCGGGGTTTGTTCCTCGTTCTCCTCCGATCCTGGTCGAACAACACTTCACGGAGAGGCCCGAAATTCTGTTTGTTCCTTGTGTTTGTGGGCATTGCCGGCCCGCTGATCTTTCAACATTGTTTACTCCTCCTCCCCCCGGAGCTCAGCTCCTTGAAATGTGGTTTTCTTCTTCTGATCCTTTCTTTGATTGCATATTTCCGAAATTATTCCCCATGCAGTTACCTCCTCCGTCTTCTTCCTCCTCTTACTGCATGATCACCTCCGGCCTCCAAAAAAAACATCAATTTCAAAACGGAGGTCTCAATGGAAGATTACACTATGTTCTGCTCAGGTTCCCAGGGGCACGAGACCCCTGTTTCTTTTCCAGTAGATTTCCTCTCTCCTAGGGTAAATGTACAGTGTGCAGCGTCTCCTAGGTTAGTCGAGTCAGTGGGAGTAGAGTCTAGGTCGAGTCTAGTAAGCCCATCCACGTCTGCGGCGCGCCCCGTGACGCGTCATCCCAAAACCATTCCTGATAGGTTTCTGCAAGATCTGGCTGAAAGATGCCACGCCCTTCTGAAGTGCCTTGAATTTGTAGAACTCGCGATCGTCTTGGAAGATGGTGAAGAATTGGAAGGGGTATGGAGCAATGATGGACTAGGGGTATATGAAATTGTAAATGACAAGGACCCAGCTGATGATGAGGAAAATGAGGTGGGTGACACTGCCAATTTATACGCACAAGGCTTAAAGAAGTTTGACGAACCTTCCTCGGCAGTGGATGAACCCACTAAAGAGATTAATCTCGGAACAGAAGAGGATCCCAGGCCCATACTTATTTCTGTTAACCTCCCTCCTCAGGTCGAAGAGGAGCTTATCAAGGTTTTGAGGGAGTACAGCGACTCTTTTGCCTGGTCCTATGAGGACATGCCAGGTCTTGACCCTGCACTGGTTGAACATCGATTGATCCTAAAACCAGGGGCAACACCCATTAAGCAGAAGGCGAGAAGATTCCACCCGCAGATGGCCTTGAGAATTAAGGAATAAGTTGATAAATTACATAAGGCCAAGTTCATTAGAGTTGTACTATATCCACAATGTGTGGTAAACATAGTCCCAGTAATGAAGAAGGATGGTAAAATCCGGATTTGTATTGACTTTAGGGACTTAAATAAGGCATGTCCAAAAGATGATTTTTCACTTCCTCACATCGATGTCTTAGTCGACAATACAGCTGGGTACGAAGCTCTCTCTTTCATGGATGGTTATTCTGGATATAACCAAATCCTCCTAGCTCCAGAAGACCAAGAAAAGACCTCGTTCACTATGCCTGGGAGCACATACTACTATGTTGTCATGCCCTTCGGATTGAAAAATGCAGGTGCCACTTATCAAAGAGCGATGATGGCTATTTTCCACGATATGATGCATGTCTACTTGGAAGCTTACGTAGATGATATTCTGGTCAAATTGAGGTCTCAAGAAGAACACCCCGCCATTCTAGCCAAAGTGTTGCAAAGGGCTAGGGAATATAAGTTAAAAATGAATCCGAAGAAATGTGTATTTGGAGTTGCGTCAGGGAAATTGCTTGGATTCATAGTTAGTAAACGGGGAATTCAGATCGACCCAAACAAAGCAAAGGCCGTCATGGAAATGCCGCCGCCAAAGAACATTACTGAACTTCGAGGCTTGATTGGGCGTTTGCAATTTATAAGGAGGTTCATATCTCAACACTCGCAAAGATGCCGCCCATTTTATGAACTGTTAAAGGCAGGCGCAAAATTTGAATGGAATGAACAATGCCAAAAGGCCTATGAGGACCTTAAGGTTTACCTTTCTAATCCCCGGTTCAACAAATACCCGTCCCTGGGAAACCCCTGATATTGTACATTTCTGTGATTGAGGACTCCCTAGGAGCTGTCTTGGCACAGGTAGATGATGAAGGGAAAGGGCAGCATACTACCCCTCGAGGTTATTTAATCCTGCTGAATCTAAGTATACTGCCATGGAAAAGACCTGTGCGGCGCTAGTGTGGGTAGCTCAGAAACTTAAACACTATTTTCTCGCCCACGAGGTTAGGCTGATCTCTAGAATGGACCCCATTCGTTATCTCTTGGAAAAGCCTGTCCTTTCTGGCAGACTAGCTCGCTGGCAGAGCTTTCTTTCCCAGTTTGACATCACCTTCATCGTTCAGAAAGCAATCAAGGGATATGCTATTGCTGAGCACCTCGCTCATTCTCCTATCCCTCGTACTGATTCAATCCAGGATGAGTTCCCTGATGAACACTTGGCAGTAATCACTCATCTTCCTTTCTGGTCTCTTCATTTCGATGGTGCTCTCAATTCCCAGGGCAGCGGAGTTGGCGTTGTTCTCCTCATTCCGGAGGGAGTAACCATCCCTGTTGCTTATCAACTCTCATTCCCTGCCACTAATAATATAGCTGAGTATGAGGCTCTCCTTACCGGTCTGAAGCACGCCTACCTCATGGGCACGCGATACCTTAACATCATAGGAGATTCTCAATTGGTGTTGCGTCAAGTTCTGTCAACTTACCGCACCCGTGACCCTAAGCTTAAGCCCTATCAAGATCTGGTCACGCTCTTGGCTAGGCGGTTCCGAAAACTTATCTATATTCATACTCCTCGTTCTCAAATCATCTTGGCTGACGCACTTGCATCACTCGCTTCTTCCCTCGCGTTCCCCCTCAGTCGTGTCACTGAGATCATTGTGGTCCAGCGGTTAGATGTTCCTTCCCCGCAGGATCCCTGGTTTGACAACCTTAGGAAGTCTGTAGAGAAGAAGACAGAAAGGGAGGAGGTGAGAGAAGTATCCTTGACTGAGCTTGAGGAAATCATCGAAGAAGAAGGATTGTCGTGGTTCTACGAATATGAGCAGTATTGCAGGGATGGCACATTTTCGGAGGCTGCGAATGCTGAACAGAGAAAGGCCATTAGAAGAGTCGCTGCAAGATATACAATTGTTGTTGGTGAGTTATATAGGCGGGCTCTGAACGGAGTTCTAATGAGGTGTCTAGATGACGAAGAGGCTTGGAAAGTAGTAGAGGCGGCTCACTCCAGAGAATGTGGAGGGCATGTGAATGGACATGCGTTGGCAAAGAAGATTCTTAGGCAGGGCTATTACTGGCCGACCCTAGAAGAAGATTGCTCCACCTATGTCCGTAGGTGTCTCCAGTGCCAGCTCCATGCTGACAAAATCCATGCTCCTGCTTCTTCTCTTCATCCTCTTTCTGCTCCTTGGCTGTTCTCCATGTGGGCCTTTGATATCATCGGACCCCTCGGTGACCCGAATTCCGCAGTCAAGCAGAAATCCTTCATTTTGATGGCTACGGAGTACTTCACCAAATGGGCGGAAGCTGAAGCATATGCAGAGATCAAGGACACCACAGTATGCCGCTTTATTATGAAGAACATCATCTCACGGTTTGGAGTGCCAGGCGACATCGTCACCGACAACGGCCCTCAATTCATATCACAAGAACTCCGCGACCTTTGTAAGAAATTCAATATAGCTTTGCATCATTCATCACCATACTACCCTCAAGGTAATGGCCAAGCTGAGGCCACAAATAAAACCCTTCTCAAAATTATCAAGAAAACATGCGAATCGCATAAATTTGCTGATTGGGCCGACAAACTGATAGAAGCTCTATGGGCCTATCGCACCTCCGTCCGCACCCCTACAGGGTAGACTCCTTTTGCTCTCACTTATGGGATGGAGGCGGTGCTCCCGTATGAGATTTTGATCCCTTCCCTAAGAGTACAGCTGGACAAAGAACTTAATCTTGACGAACGTCGAGAGGCGTTGTTAGTCCAACTTGAGCTCTTAGATAAGAAGAGGCTGAATGCGGCCAATCATGTTTCGGTGTATCAAAAGCGTGTCTCGCGATATTTTCAAAAGAAGGTCATTGAAAGAAAATTTCAAGTGGGTAATATGGTGTTGAAACGTAAATTCATCAGATCGGCAGGTCCCAGGTCTAAGCTGCAACCCAACTGGGAAGGGCCATTCGTAATCAAGGAAGCTTACCCGGGTAATGCGTATCGTCTAAACAACGCAGAGGGTGAAGAATTGCCAAACCCGTGGAATGGGCTATATTTAAAACGTTTCTATCCATAGGGTCAAAACCAGCAACGGCTTGATGGCGGGGTGTACCCCACCTGATCACAAAAGAAGGACCTGGGTCCAGCATCTCACACACTACACAGCCGCCCATGGTTCGGTTTTCTCCTGCGCTGTCCGACACCGTTTCTCCTTTGGCCATGCCTAGGGAAAGTGAAGATCCTTGTATTTCCTCTCTCTCAGCTGAAAATAGGGGCAAGTGGTGAATAAAGTGGGCGAGAACTGACCTAGACCCCCCCTCTAAAAGAGGTCTCAAATAGGGGCAGCCCGTTAAGACCTTATTCCACGAAGAAAAGGAAAAGAAAAGCAAAAAAAAGGGGGGGGGGAAGAAGAAAGGCAAAATCAAAAGTCAAGGCTGAAAGCACAAAGCTCGAGGCTCTCAAAATCCCCAAATAATACAACTAGGCATGGCAAGAGTGGCAGTACAGTTTCCCCGTGGGACGTTATGAGCCCGGTCGTACGCCTGCCTAGAGCGGATGTAGGTTCGATAACGGACACAGAGCCCCGGCGCAACAGACTGGATTCTTTAAAAGGGGGAGTGTCTTGGGAAGAACTCAAGCCCTAAAACCCCTACACCTACCACCAGCTTCACTACTCAATCTTTTTCAATTTTTCAAGGAACAAATCCCACCCCGGGTATGGCCTCGGCAGAAACACCGTTGAGCAAAGTTGACCCTGGCCACGGGCGGTCCCCTTTTTCGCACGTACTGAGTCCGGGAAGTCCATAGCGAGATGAGAAGGGTCCCTGTTATTTAAGCTTGAGCTGGTTCCAAAACTCCACAAAAATCAATCATTTCAAAACCCAAAAAAAAAATCAATCATTTCAAAACCCAAAAAAATCAAATATTTCAAAACCCAAAAAAAATCAATCATCTCAAAACCCAAAAAATCAAATATTTCAAAACCCGAAAAAAATCAAATATTTCAAAACCCGATAAAAAATCAAATATTTCAAAACCCAAAAAAAATCAAATATTTTAAAACCCAAAAAAATCAAATATTTCAAAACCCAAAAAATCAAATATTCCAAAAAAAAAATCAAATATTTCAAAACCTCCAAAAAAGATTTTGGTTTCTCATATGCATCGCATGCATTACACTTTGTCATTGTGTTTTTTTGCCTATGTTGATAAGGCTTGCCCCCTTGACCAAAATCAAGGATTGGTCACTTTCTAAACTTGCCGCTGGCAAGGGGTCAAGCCTAAAACAGATTTAACCTGTTTTCCTTTATTCATTTTGTGTAAGCACAGGGGCAAAACAGAAGATCGAAGATACAACCAGGCCATGGGCGCACGCAATCACATCAGAGAATGTCCAAACTCAAAATCATCTCAACCATCAATCTTATTCATTCTCATATCAAACTCTAAACATCCATATCCATATCATCATGAAACGATAAAACAATCACTCTGTCCTCCGCTGGGCATCCCCGCGGGGACGTATCTCTCTCAGCTCCCTAAGGTAAGCCTGTCGTGTCTCTGGAACCTCCTCAACCTCTGATGATAGGGTGCGCATCCTGCTCACCTCCCACATAATCAGCGCGCTCTTGACCGCCTGCTCGTCCTCCTCTTTCCCGATCCTCCTCGCTTGTAGCACGGGAAGGTGGGGTAGCGTCGGTAGCACGGTTCGGGGTAGTCCAACCTATAAGTAGCACCTGTGTGGGCTGTACATCGCCAATGCAGTATCGCTCACGAGCCTCAAGTCCAAGCCCGCCCTCCGAGGTAATCTGATAGTGGTGCCGTGGAGGAAGTCCGGGCGCATCACAAATCTATCCAGGGGCAGTCTGTGGAGGTACGGGCGCCACTCGTCCCTGGTCTTCATCTCAGCCGTCCTGCACTCAACCTTTGGGGAGAACCTGAAGGCACCTCCTATGAAGTAAAGGGGATGGCTCCCGAAGATCCTGCTGACAGTAGTGATATCCTCTCTCGGAATAAACTTCATCCTAACTCCCATCCAGCACTCCAATAGGATCATAGAGCCAAAGAGAGGGCCTCCTAAGGCCACTGAGCTGAGACCCTCATACAAGTAGGCTAAGATGGCCTGGGAGATGGAAAGACCCTGCCACAGGCCGTTGATGGTGCTAAGTAAGGGAATCTCTAACACATGGTTAGCCGAAGGGAAGAGGATGGACCCGCATAGGCAGATAGAGGCAGCTTTGGCTATGGCCTCGGTCCACCCACATTTATTCTTGCAATGCTCTACTACCCACTGACTAAGAGGAAGAAGGTAAATATGACGAGGACCTACAAAGGTACGAATGTCTTTGCTGTCTGGTATGAACCCTCCTAGGATGAGTTTTGGGTCTATAGGGGCAACAGTGTGGCATATCAAGTCTTCCTCCCCCACCTTGGACCTAGGGAACCCGAAGTCGGTCTCTACCTCCTCTAGTAGGATCGTGGCCTCAGAGGATGGAAAGAAGAAGGTATGGGTCTGAGGATGCCATGTTTCTATCAAAGCTGAGATGCTGTGCCAATCTAATGAGAGCTTAGGGTAGTTCTGGCCTAAGACTAAAAGGGAATGTAGGCGCCAGGATTTGAGAAGACAAGTCACCCCTAGGGGCAAAGCACGGATCATGGGAGCCACCCATTTCAAACCAGAATAGCGCCTCGGGCCCGGAAGGAGCTGGAAGAAGAGGAGAGAGAACGTAAGAGAGAGAGGACACATAAGTAAAGTTGACTAAAAGAAGTTGAATGAACCATGATGAGCTTACCTCTCTCATAGGAGTAGCACTGAGATGCCGGGGGATTGAGCTTAGCCGTTGGAGCACTTCCCGCTCATTTCTGGCCGGTATTGGCCCTTCAAAAGATGGTCCTTCCATAGAACTTCCCTCTAGGGCCCTCTTCATGAGGAATTGGTGATGAGAATCAAGGGTTTCAAGGTTTGGAAGGAAAGGGTTGTGTGAGCTGAAAATTTAGACTCCCCCCACTTATAGGGCTTGTTAGGAAGCCTAGGCCTCTTAGGATTAGGGTTGGATAGGTTCAGGATGAATTAGGATGAGGTGTGGATAGGTTCAAATCGCCTTACCCTCGGGTTGAGGACTCTCCAGAGAGTCCCCTTTAAGGCTCGTAGAGTATCCACTTGGACGGTCTTATGATAGACCGCCCATCATATCGTGTGGTCCTCAACTGACCGTTCATCTCCTACTAAAGAACCCGGATCCGACCACTTATGCGGCCCACTACAAACCGTTTGTCACTCAACACGGTTGGTATTAAACCGTTCAAATCCTATTGGAGCGGTCTATTGAGAACCGTTTGTCACTTTGAGCAGCCCTGTGAGAACCGCCCATCTGGTCCGCCCTTTCTATCCACCTGCCCAACTAATAGGCGCACTCCTCTCACTTAGGTCGGCGTGCGCGTCACTCCTCTCACTTAGGTCGGCGTGTGCGTCACTCCTCTCACTCAAGTCGGCGTGTACGTCACTCCTCTCACTTAGGTCGGCGTGCGCGTCTCTCCTCTCACTCAAGTCGGCGTGTGCATCTCTTTCTCACTCAAGTCGGCGTGTGCATCTCTTTCTCACTCAAGACGGCGTGTACGTCACTCATCTCACTCAAGTCGGCGTGTACGTCGCTCATCTCACTCAAGTCGGCGTGTACGTCACTCCTCTCACTCAAGTCGGCGTGTACGTCACTCTCATCTCACTCAAGTCGGCGTGTACATCACTCATCTCACTCAAATTGGCGTGTGCATCCCTCTCTCAGGTCGGGCACACCTCTCAATCTTGCATGTTTGCTTCACCCCCTCTAGTAGCTAAGTCACGTTCATTCATGCATACATACAGTCACCCACAAAAAAAACAAAACGAAAACATGCATACCACTATCACATCATATCACATCATGTACAAAAGATGGGCCCAGTACACGGTGAAGCATGTCCCTCTCCTTGGCCCCCGTCGTTGTCTCCACCGCCCTCATGCCTCTTTGGGGGAGGCATCGCTGAGGTAGCCTCATCACGCCGTCGCCGGCGCCGCTCCTCCTCCTCGTTCCTCCGATGGCCAGAGGAACCAGTGAAGTAACTCCCCATGGAGCTGTGGGTGCCGTGGCTGCCACTCGCAGTCGCCCTACTGCGCTCCCGACTCGCCTCCTTCAGACCCTCCACCTTGCCCTTCAACCTGGCAACCTGTAGACGGGCCTGCTCTGCCTCACTCCTGTAACGCTCTGCCTCTGCCCGGTAACGGTCCGCCTCGGTAGCACCGGCTCGTAGTCGCTCTAGCTCGGCCCGGAGGAGCGCCGTCTCTACTGCGTCTGCCGGTCGACTCCGCGCGGCCTCCTCGCGCACCCGGGCCACCTCCTCCCTAGCCACTACCCGGCTCTGCTCCAGCTCTGTCTGGAGGCGGGTCAGCTCAGCCGTCTGCATATCATTATTAGGCAGTTGCATAAGCATTTCATTCATAAGCACAATAAGCAAGGGGAAGTTTAGAATTACGTACCCTCTCAGTGAGCGCCACCTCGGCCGCCTTGGCCCGCGCTACCATCCGAGTGAACTCCGCATCTCTCGCAGCCCGGTCGGCCGGAGTCTGGGTCGTAGAGGAGGAAGGGGCATCTGGTCTCACCCTCTGAGCACCCTCGGCACGCTGCATCCAAATACTCCAGGTCAGTCACATGCATAATCATAATCATATAGAATTGCATAATTTAAAGAGTGTAAGGTGTAGAAGACTCACCAGTAAGGCCAGGGCCTACCGGGCCTCATCCCGCTCCCTGATGGTAGAGTGCAGAAGTCCCTGCAACTCCGCCACTCGTCCCGCAGGGTCCAGCTCCATTTAGAAGCCCATGTGTCAGTGCATCATCATATAGGAATCATAAGCATAATCGAAAGAATTCAAGTTTAGCAGTCGTACCGGTCGGTGAGCACCCCGGAACACCTGGTCCCGGTAGTGGCGTGCATACGCGGTGTAGTACGCGCTGTCGCTCTCAGCCCGAGCAGTTACCACTCGCCCTCGTGCGATCCAGTCGGCGATCTGGGTGGCGTTCCTCGCGGTCCAGTCGTACGCCTCACGGAGTCCTCGTGTCATCCTCATCACTCGCTCCCCTACCTTCTCAGGCGTAGGGAACTCCACCGCGGGCTGATGGACCCCGATGGTCCTCATCACCAATCTGAAGTGTAGTGGCTCCACCACATTCATGCAGTGAAGCCACACGTCTCGTCCGGAGAAGGCGAGGGCCTCAGTCACCCACGGCTGGCCCTCCTGGCTCTCCCCCGTGTAGGGTGTCCACCGTACCTGCATAGAATAAAAAGTCTCATCAGCATCATCATATAAGAATTGCATTTAATTAAAAAGTCCGAGTATCTGAGTCTAGAAGCATACCGAGGTATACGGTAGAGAGTCTAGGTCGTCCTGCAACTCCCGGACCTGTCATCTCAGGGCTGCCATCTCCCGAGGTGCTGTCCACCTCCGTGCAATTGGCAGGAGCCCAGGACGGGTCTCCTCATCTCTGCCCAGCCCACGCAGGTACACGTAGGCCCACACCTGCATCATAGCACTGTGTCAGCATGTAGGAAACACACAGAGTCGCATAATTAAGTCTAGGGTAAGAGTCGTACCTGGAGTAAGGGGGAGAAGCCCCCAAGCATCGTCCGACGCGCCGTCGAACTCAGAGTGTCGAAGAGGAAGGCAAGGGTTGTCGCTCCCCAAGCGTAGTCGCCCACGTGCTCCAGCTCCTAGAGGAAGGGAAGGAACCGGCAGCTCATCACGTCCGCTTGCGTGGAGAAGAGGAGTCGCCCGAACATCAGCATCAGAAACCGCCTAAGCACTCGGTCAGCCTCCACTCCTAGTCCTGCAGCAACTCTCGGCCGTGCCAGCCCTATCAGCCGCTCCAGGTGCTCCTCCGGCTGCTCGCCAACCCCAACGCCCGCTCGTCGTAAACCCAGGCTGTCCTGGAGAGCAGCCCGGGGTAGGAGGGTCGACTGCCGCTCGGGGCGCCGCAGCTGTAAGCCCAGCAACTCCCGAGCCAACCCCCGGTAGTCGGGAAAGGTAGTCCCGCTAACCGGTGACCCGTGCAGGCGTAGGCCCATGAGCCTGGCCACATCCTCTAGCGTGGGGACCATATGCCCCCATGGGAAAAGGAATGTCCGACTCACTGGGTCCCAGCGGTCGTGCAGGGCATAGAGCAGAGCTGCGTCGAAGCGACACGCCTCAATACTCAGGAAGGGGGCGAACCCCATGGCAGCCAACCGCTCCCTCTGGAAGTCCGGCAGCGCCAAGTACACTGCGCGGACCTGCAGCCACGAGGTGCGGGTCCTACGCTTCCCCTGCATTCATTTCATTCGTTGTTAGATGCATTTTAGTAACTTAGTTTTGCATTTTGTGTCATTCAAATAAGATCCTCAAGAATTCAACTCACAGCTTAAAGAACGGTCTTCCTTCTACCGTTCTTATCAGGGACGGTCCTATGGGAACCGCTTAGTTTTGCATTGTTTGGCTGCTGAACGGACCGATGTGGCCCGTTCATTGTTTGTGCGGTGACCCCTTCACCATCCTGGATTGGTTCGATTCATTTGCTGTGTGATTATAAATGGTCCTTCCAAGGCCGTATTGATTTGAGCGGTCCTATATGGACCGCGTGTCTTGGTTTGTGCGGTTTCTGTTGAACCGCCCCACCATCGTCTTCCCCGACGACGGTGGGCATCCCCCGGCCGGCAAGGAGGCTGCCACAGCCCCCAAACCAGCCCCCTAAGTCCTCTAAAAACCCCTAAACTAACATGCATGGCTTAAAAATGGAATAAAAGTGGAAATGGGGAGGGTTTTTAGGGCTCCTACCTCGGGGTCCCGTGGTCTTTTGGCCGGTCTCTCCGCAGGCGTTTCTTCCCCGACGACGGCGAGTTCTTCCTCGGCCGCCTCTGTTCCCGGTTCCTCCTCGACGATGGATGGTGGCGGGGGCGCGTTCTCCTCGGCCATGGACGACGATGCCACTGCCACGAGCGGTGGTTCTTCGGTGCTCGCCGCCACGGCGGTCGTCGACGGCGGTGGTACGGAGGTCCCCTCTTCGGCCATCCCTGGATGCCTCGCTTGATGCTTCAGGCGCATTGAGAGGGAGGAGGAGAGGTAGGGGGAAGGGTTGAGAAGGGTGGAATGGCCCTGGGTGGCCTTCGTTCCCTCCACCGTCGGTTACGGTGGAGGGAGACGAAGGGTTCATTTTTTTTCGAAGTTACAGGAGTTGCGCGGTCTAGCGATAGACCGTCCATGGGGTTGTGCGGTTCTCTACCGATTGTCTATACTCAACGTTAAGATTTCTAAGTCGGTTCAAATTCCCTGATATATGCGGCTAATCCTTAACTGTTCTACTTAGAGCGGTTTGTTCTTAACTGTTCATTCTTTAATATTGGTTGCATTTCAGTTGATGAATTTTGATGTTATTACAAATCTTGCTAACAATTTCGTGTGCAGTAGTCCAAACTTTCGCTTGCCGTTTCACCTGCACAGGTAAGTCAGGTATGGCCGTCTATCCCTATCACCTTTATTGCATTACTATATAGTAGTATATTATATTATCTCGAGAACCAGTCGGTTACTTACGTGTTCCAGGATCTGATGTTCCCCTTCAACAAAAACGATGATGATCCAGTTTCACGTATTTAATCTTCGGATAAGCCGTTAAGTTGAGATGTCACGGGGAGGACGGTTCTATCCTGCACGCTGTTGTTGCGGATGGTATCTTGACTCTGATTCTCCCAACTTAGCAATATTATTCTCGAGTATTTTATATTTTAATCTTTCTTCGCATTTATTTTTACAAATTTCTTTTATTTTAGCCCAGCATGCATCATACGCATCTCTTGAACTTTCATGCCCCATGGTTTGCTTGAAGGATGTCCAATCAGTGATGGTCAGCCGTATGTTCGAATGCTCAAGTAAGAAGAACTAATTCCACTCTGAATTGGAAGGTCTTCTTGAATCGGTTTGCTTTGGTTTGATTGATTGAAAGGACCCCGTCTGGAGCTTTAGCCTCTTTTTCTTTTGTGGCCCCCCTCATTGGACCACGGGATTGTGTCCCCCATGAGGTTGGTCTTGTCGATTTGTTTTCATTTAGTTTAGTTCCTCCAGACGGTGTTGCTTTTGGTTTAATCGTTCCGTATGATTGATTCAAAGTTTTCCCGAAGATTCATGACCCTTGTTGGTAGAAACGGGTGTCGTTTTATCTTAACGCCCGCTTTTTCGGTCCACTCTACTGCATTTCCGCTCTAGCTCCATGTTCCATGTCACCTCCGCTTCACCTCCGCTCGCTCCCCTACAAAGAGGACGTTAAGGAGGGGCATCTGTTGACACCCGTTTTATGCCGATAAGTGGAGTCGTTTCTCTTACTCCCATTAATTGATGCCCTAAGTTGACCATCATTCATTGGGCCATTTTTTGTGGCACGTCTTGGGCCCATTTTATGGGTAGCCTCCCTCCTTGGTAAAGACCGTATCGATTCAGGGCTTATTGGACCTTGGCTTTGATTAATTGAACGGGTTTTATGAAAGATAAGTATCCAAGAGCATGAACGGTCCAATATTAGCCGTTTAGGACTTGGGCGGTTGTACCCACACCGTTCATACATTTTGGCTAATTTTTGAGGATTTTCTGAATATTCACCGACAGGATTTTGTGCGGCCCTCTCATGCCCGTTCAAACAAATGGACGGGCGAATTAAAATCGCCTATATCTCAGAGTCCTACGCGTGCCAGTTTCTCAGATAATTATCCAATTATTTGAATTATCATCGACAGGGCTAGAACGGTCGATGTTTGGCCGCTCTACATTTGCACGGGCTGATTAGAACCGTTCATCTTTCAGTGTCCAACGGCGGACGTTTCGGTCAGTTCGAGCGATAATTGGGTTAATTTCTTGATTTTCTGAATTTCCACCGACAGTGTTGGACAGTCTGTACTGAACCGCCCATCAGCTTGAGCGGTCTATCGTAAGACCGTTCATCATGTCGAGTGGTGATTTTTAACAGATTTTTATCCCTTTTATGCATGGTTTTATCCCTGACTTCTCTTGCCGATTTCTCCGTGGATAATCAACCATTTTTGATGCCGTTTCGACTGGATGAAAGATTATGATAATATCTACAATTTATCTTTTATAATTTCGACCTAAAAATAGCTCTAAACCCTAGTTTTGGTGCTGGCTTTATAGGCTCTATAAATAGACCCTAATGGCCGGACTGAAGAGGGGGGGGGATTTTTGGTCGACGGCGAAGCCCTGCCACACTCTTGAGCGACCTAGCACCAAAGAGGGAGGCTTTCTACGTCCATATAAGCCTCCGGTTCAGGGAGTAGTTTCTTTTTGAATCTTTTTTTTTATAGTCTTCATCACTTTCCTTTTATTGAATGCATCGTTTTCTCCATACATCCCCATTCTGTCTCATTATCATGCACACATCCACCCATGTTTTTGTCACCCTAGGGGTTTAAAACCCCCAGGTATTCCCCTTGCCATTCGTTTATGTTCATTTCTTTTTATATTGACATTTACTACACCGTCCAGTTCTAATTTAGGTCTTTTCTGCGTGTTTTCTTACGTTGTTTTGCAGGTCAGCAATCATCAGCACGAGGCCCATCCCCTCTGGCCGGCCGGAGAGGGTGGAGGTTGGACCCCTTGCAACTTATTGCGTGGTGGACTTGTGCGGTCTTCAGACAACGGTTCAACATCATGTGCGGTATAGAAAGCACCGTTCATCCTGTTGGTGCGGTCAACAGAGCGCCGTCCGTCCTCCAGTGGTAGTTCCTCCCGCACCCTCTGCAGCGCACTTAGGCGGTCTATCGTAATACTGTACATCCAGTAGACAGCCCTCCAAGAGCCGTTCATCTCTTCAGCGCTGCAGCTTAGGCGAGTACTCCCCCTCTTTCCAAGGTACGGCGTGTCCATCACGTCCGGCACCTTGGTGGCGATCACGGTCCTTTTGTTCTCTATTCTCCTCTTATCCTTGTTGTTTGCTCATCGCATATTATTCCACCATGATGCATATTGATCTTTAGTAGGAGGAGAAAAATATATCTACAGGGGCTGGCGGTCGACCTGTGGAAGCTGGCGATCGACCGCTACTTAGAAACCATGTAGAAATTTGATCCCTGGAATTTTTCGTCGACCTTGGGCGGTCGACCGCTGCTGTCGATCGACCTGGGGCAGTTGACCGCCAGTTCTGCAGTATGAGACTTTTCACGTTTGGCGATTCTGGTTGACCGGAATGACCTAGTCCTACAAAGTTGAAGTGTTAGCCCAATGAAATACCTCCAAATAACACTGACTTTAAGTAGATGTTTATTTCATACATTTGGGGGTTAGATTTCACTTGGTTTATGCATTAGAAACATCAAGATCATTTGAGCATGTTACCATGATTGGAATGAGAAACTAATGCATTTGAAGAGTGAACTTGTAAGTTATCAAACCAAGTTATCATTGTGAACCTCAAATATCATGAATGAAGTTTAGAAATGAGAGGTATATGGAATACCCATGGTGAGATTGATGACTATGACAAGGTAAGAATCGTACCAATGGTGCTTGACGGTAAATGACATATACCACCTGTAATGAATTGTAGAGGAGCAGGGGGTGCTTATCCACACGTTTGGTTCACCAGGTTACTGCCATGAGTTTGATCCTGCATGCAAGATAGTCAGGGTTAATACCATGCTTGTTGACATTAAAGAGGTTATGAAACCTCTTGCCTCTTGTAAAACAAATATATGCAACTAGCATAAACAAGAAGATGAATAAACAGAATCATCAAGAACATGTGTAATCAACTATAAGTTTAGTTATCATCACGTAATCACACATTAAGTTTAGTTATCATCAAAATCATAACTCAATAATCTCCCCCTTTTTGATGATGACAAACTTATCTATGATGACAAACTTAACGATAACTTATTAATGATGATACAACAGAGTGGATACAACAGAATGGCACATATATTCGTCTCGACCTGTCACACACAAGCATCAATTTTTCTCCCCCTTTGACATAATCAAAAGGCGTGATAATACAAATCTATCTCCCACAACAAGAGTATCAAGCGAGCTGGAAGAAGTCAAATAAGGAAGAGCAAGCTCAACTCCGTTTGAAACAGCAACAGCCCATCATATCAAAACAGAATAAGCAAGGGCAAATCATGGACGAATAAGGCAATATGATTCTAATCAGAGGAAACCAATTGGTGATTGTTCTCACAAATCAATATGATACCATCCAAAGTAAATACAGTCAATCATGTATTGATACCAATTGAAGGTGGTGATTGGTCTCAAGGATATGAACCAGTGGAGGAAGATGTGCACATGATGATGTGTTCAGCATGATAGCATTCAAAATCTATATCGCATGTCAGATTTTCACAACAAACAAGAGCAGGAGGGCATATCAAAAAGATTTTCTTGATTTTTTGATTTTTACATTTTCTGTTTAAATGCGTGAAGCTATATATATGCAGATGATGACTCATGAAGTGCACACAATGCAACCAAACAGTTACATATAAACATACATGCAATCTCTCCCGTACATATATAAGAAGGGAATGGGTATAAGAAAGATGCAAGAGAGTCATGCTAACTGGAATGCACATGTGTAGCACATGAGAGATTGTGCAATCAAATAGGAGATTCATGCAATTGCTAAAGCAGTCAATCAATTTTATAAATACATAATAAATCAAATTTCTAGATGTGTATGTGAGTAACATGAAAAGTGGTAGTTGCAATATGGATATTCAGATTTTTAGATTAACACAAGGAGACGTTTTACAGACTGCACTTCAATTTTGAGAACAACGTATTGGAGGCTACGCTCTACCACAATGAGTTTTCACCAATATTTTTTAACTCAACCAATATCACATGATAGTCATAATTTTTCAAGAGTGATCATGTTCAAATAATTCCTTTTTACGCGAGTAGACGCATGGAGCTCATGCCAGAATCTCCGGTTACTCAGAATACTGAACCATTTCACCTCATTTTGAACAGAGATACTAGTCAACACTTTTCAGATATGAACCACATCACGTCTCAGGTGACATGTGCCCAGTTTACTCAGTGAGACCGAGCATTGCTCTATCTTTCATTTTCATTTCAGATTTTTCAACAAGGATAGGTAGATAACTTTTTCCTCAACTGTCTCTTCAACATACATGCAGCAAGTTTAACATCTCGAGAGTGTTGAAAAGAAATTCATATATTCTTATCATTAACACTCATTTTCACATTTTGTGCAAGAAGTGTGCGAATTTGATTCAGCATGTATACCAAAAATATCATGAATACATAACAGTGCAACTCCCCTAAATAGATGCACTTATGAAATATGAACTCTCCCATAGTATACGACATGAGACACTCCAATAATGACTCAAATGCAAAATTATTTATCAAGAAGACATAAGGCCATAGAAATGCCAAGGGATGGGGTTGAATAGCATATAATAGCACACAAGCACACATTGGGAGTTTATGCAAATGTATTATGACATGCATGCGAGCAATGTGATGTCAATTTGATACCAATTGAATGAATAATTTGATACCAATTGAATGAATGCCAACTGAGTGAACTAAATGCGACTAATGCATGAGTTCCAATGCAATACAATGTATGAGCATATAAGAATGCGATGTAATGTATGAGGTGATTTGGACTTTTGATTTTCATTTGCATGATCTAAAAGCACCTTATGCATTGAATTATGATGCATGCAACCTATAACTATGTGAGAGTGGAATGCAAGTTGTTTTGGCAAGATGAGAGCTTTATTTCCAATCCAATGTGATAACTTCCACATGAGACTATTCACATTCAATTAATAGATCAAGCAAGCATTTTTTTGTGACATGATCTTTATGAATGAGGCTGCATACATGATCAAAATTAAGCAATGTAACTCAATTTGTAGAATTGTTCAAAAATAGATTTTCAAAGGTCATTTACAAGTATTGAAATTAGAAATCATTCACAAGCCAAATGTTTGAATCATGAGCAAAAATATATTTTCAATTGAAATAACTCAGTTCAAAGATTCATTCATAAATCGACCATTCGCAAGCCAGTCACAATCGTCAAGATCTGGTACGAGGTGGATATTTTAGTCCGAAGACCCAGCTCAACGCATAGGGAATGCTTCCAAGTGGTCATAATTCACTCTTCCACAGACGCTATTTGATATACCAGATGTGCAGTTCAATTCAGGTGTGATCATGTAATTCAAGTTGAGAGATATTCAATAGCCAAACACTTCACACACATTTTTCAAGATCTTCAATTTGATTCAACCAATTCATCACAACGTGCTAGTAAATGACAATTCATGTTTTTAGAATCAATACCTTGTCACTTGAGTGTGTCACCAAATGATAAAGACGGCCATTGCATGAATTGATAAGGTTGAATTACCTTAGTTCAGGAGACAACATTGGAAACCTTCAATCACTAAGATCACCAACCTCACGAGGGTTGATATTTCAGATTTTACTTTCTTACCTTTGCCTTGAGAATTCATTTTCTTCCAAACCTTCCACCTACAATCCAAAGAAGAATGAAATTCAATTTACTCATTGAGAGTATTTTAAAATCTTCTTGTATAATCCCTGCAAAATAATCATATAAAGCATTATTAGTAGTTCCAGAGATGATATTAATCACATATGCATGAACCACTAAAAGGACTTTACTTCTCATGAAAAATAGTTGATCAACTTTACCTGTTGCGGGCCTATTACCATGCCTTGGGTACTTATCTAGATCACTTTCTATCTCCTAGTGGCGGATTGAGGACATTTTTATCATTTTCATCCTTGCAAGGTATTCCTTAGTTGATTCAAGCTTGGTCATGACTAGTCCATCATCATTTAGATTTTGGGAGTGTAATCTGCATCCAAGCACAAGAGACTTGATTTGTCAATTTCGATTCAAATTCATTAGCAATAGGATGACAAATTATTTTAACAACCAACATCCCCTAGACAGCTCTAGATGCAATGTATGACTCATGTGTGAACCTAAACATTAAGTTCATATGACGAATGTGGTTGCTCCCCTTTAGTGTGTGCATGAATGCAAGATGTTCATTAACGTCCTAATGCCATGTGCAGCCTGTAACTAATTGACTCATAGTACCAGGCGAAGAACTTAGATCCGAAGATCACCTCACGCGTAGTGATAGTTTTCAGACAGGCTTAACCTGCCCTTCCACATGTCACCATTTGATATACTATGTAATCATGGATGACGAAGGCAGGAGGATTGCAATGCATTATGGCATGAATATACAATGTTCAATATTTGTAAGACATCATGTGAAGGCATATGCATACTCAGTGTATGTGGTGAAATCATGCTTTGATGAATCTTCAAGCTCTTCTTTACACGAAGATGCTATATGACAATTGATATGCGCACAAATATGCAAACAACTATGAATGAAATGCATGCACAGACATATGCAAGATTACATGACTATATGACACAAAGTAAGTTAAAACATGACACAATCACTACAAAAAATAAGAGGGATATCACATGATCTTCAAATTCAGTTTTTGATTTTTCTTCGAGCCTGACTTATGCCACTTGACTCGTGTGCCTTACCTTCTTGATGAAGACAGATTTCATATTTTACATTCACATGGCACACCTGCAAAATAGATTTCTCATTTGGCATTCTTAGGTACCCAAACCATCTTGGGTCCTTGTGGGTTAACAGCAACATGGACATATGGTTTCCAATTTTTGACAACATTCAAATCATCATTTTTCTTTAGAAAATAATCATGCTTAACATTCTCAGATTTACCAAAGTGATGGTAGAAGGCACGTGGCATCATATTCTTTCTTCTCATGGGTTCTACTGATTTGTGTGTGTAAGCATGATGTGTTGAGTAGGCGTTCTTTCTCTTCAACAATAACCAGCAATGTGAAGTTGTATGACCCTTTTTACCACAGTGATTGCAATGCATGGAAGATTTTGTGGTGAAAGTTCTCTTTGCATTTTTCAAAACAGCTTGGTTTCTACATGCTCTCAAGTCATCATTCTTCATAGTGAAACAATCATGCATCAGGTGTCCAAATTTTCCACAGTAAAGACAAGACATGTTTCTTTTGTTGGATGCATGGGTTTTGCATGAAAGTTTTTAGTATGCACATTTTGAACATTCACACTGTTTTTCAGATTGGCTTGAGTTCTTGGCACAATGGGTTGCCGGGAGTTAGATTTAGAGGTGCTGTGTGTACATGTGCTATGAACAAATGAAGTGTATAACTTACTTTCAAATTTTTTCTTGTTCACAGGATTAAACCCCAGTCCTTCTCTTTGAAAGTTCACTTTCAACCCCAACAATTTATCCAAATTTTTTTGACCATCTACAAATCTAGACAATGAAGCATTCAAGTCAGAGATTTCTTTTTCAAGTGATAAAATGTGCAATTCATAGGAAACAATCTTATTTTCACACGAATTGACTTGTTCATGTAAAGTAGCATTGATGGTTTTATGACTTTCAATTTCTTGCAACAAGCATGCACTTTTTCAGATTCATCAATATTCACATATTTTCTTTTTTCAAAAACAAGCAATCTTTCAGAAATGGTCCTATTCAATTCCTTCAGTTTCTCATTTTTCTTATCATGAACAAATTCAGTCTGACCATTGTCCATTGAACTTATTCTTTCTCTCAGCTCTTTATTTTCATTTCTCAAGGAAGTGATTTGATCTTTATGGAATTCAAGATCGAAAATAGAAGACTCAATCAATTCCTCTAGATGCAAGCATTTTTTACAAGAGGAATTACACTTATTTTGTTCAGCATCCTTTTTCAATTTTTTGTTTTATGATTTTAACTTCTTGTATCTTTTAGCAAGCTCATCATATGCATTCAACGGATCTTCATAGCTAAATTCATCTTCATTATCAGAATCAGAATTTACCTTTGAGCTTGATCCACTTGGCTGATCACTTCCTTGATCACTCGTGCCCGCTACAAGACATTGGTCTCCATGCTCTTCTCAGATTTTGGTTAATCCATCCAAGATGTCCTTCGCAGATCTGCAATGGGAGACAAAGGGGAAATAATTAGAATCAACTGCAACAGTTAGCAACTTTAACACCAAACAATTTTGATCATGTTTAAGCTTTTGATTTTCAGTCCAGAGATTTTTATCCTTAGGCAACTCATAAGGACCATATGAAACAAGCTTCCATAGCTTAGGGTCATATGAGTTAACAAGACTGCACATTCTACCTAACCACAAATCGAAATTGCAACCGTCAAACACCGGTGGAGAGTTCAAGGTGTACACCATGGTAGTCATTGATCCGGATCACTCTAGATCGTTAGATCTATGAAATTAGAGCCTTAGCTCTGATACCAATTGAAGTCCCGCGATCAATGACACCCAAGAGGGGGGTGAATTGGGTGTTTACAAATTTTACGAAAACTTTTGGCTTTTTTTGAAATATGTGATAGAATGCTAGTTAAGAGATTCAAAACTATTTGAACACAAATTGGATTTATCAAATTTTGTATGATGAGATATAGAATATACAAGATATACGTAGATAAATCCGTAATAATAATTAACACATACACTCACTTGGAATGGAGGTAGAAGAAAAGGACCAAACCACACAAATCAAACCATAGTGCACAGCGATTTTTAAGGTGGTTCGGATGCAACGACGGTAATCCTACGTCCACCCCTCACCAAATCCGGTGAGGCTTCACTCGGGGATAAATCCCCAAACGGAGACGACGCTCCAACCACATACGCAGGATGACGCCTGCACACACACACGGGGATGCATCCCAACACACAACACACACACATGGAGACGAAGTCTCCAACACGATCCGACAACCGGATCACCAACACAAACACCCGCTGCCACAAGTGCAGCAATCCACACACACGAGACAGAACGAATCTAAAAAGACCCCCACACACACAAACGTAGATCTAGGAAGATCCACGCACACACATGAATCAAATACGACACACACACAAACGACCATGGATCCAACAACGATCCACACACACACGAGTTTGTAGTTTATAAGAAACACAAATCTGAAACTTAAAACACAATAAGGCACAGTTAAGAAAAACTCCTGATTTGGCTCCCCCTGAATGTATACTGATTGATCTTTGAATGGTGCTTGCTTCTTCAGTTCATTGGAAGTTGATAGCTTTAGATGGACCTTGAATCTTCAGCTCCTAGATGAAGAGTTGATTCACGGATCACTATTCACGGCTACAGTAACCGTTCCTTCTTCCTTGGACAACTTCCTTGATCTCCTTTGAATGCTTGCTTGCTCCTTCACTTCCTTGAAGGTTGCTAGCTTCAGATCTAACCTTGAGTCACCTTGGGTTGATGGAGAGATTTAAGGATGTAGATTTGATCTCCCTTGAGGGCTTGCTTGCTTCTACACTTGCTTGGAGATTGATGGCTTCAGATCTAACCTTGAATCCCTTGGAATGGATGGAGAACTCCAGCCCGAAGCACTGTTCACGGAGGGGCTACAGTACCCGTGAATCACCTCCTCTAGCCTCCCTTGATCTCTCTTGTTCCAATTGAAGCATTAGGGTTTCCAACCCTTCTTGTATAGGTTTTATAACCTTTGAATGGTCCTTGGACATCCTCCAGACCAGATCCACGTTTTGTGGATGATTGGGTGTCATTAGGATTAAAGAAATACAAGGAGAATGGCTCTTCTAGAAATGGAGAACAAAGTCAACTTTTGTTGGCTCGGGGCTGGCGGTCGACCTGTGGAAGCTGGCAGTCGACCGCTACTGAGAAACCCTGTAAAAATTTGATCCCTGGAATTTTCGGTCAACCTGGTGCGGTTGATCGCTGCTGCCGATCGACCTGGGGCTGTCGACCGCTAGTTCTACAGTACGAGACTTTTCGCGTTTGGCGATTCTGGTTGACCGGAATGACCTAGTCCTGTAGAGTTGAAGTGTTAGCCCAATGAAATACCTCCAAATAACAATGACTTTAAGTAGATGTTTATTTCATACATTTGGGGGTTAGATTTCACTTGGTTTATGCATTAGAAACATCAAGACCATTTGAGCATGTTACCATGATTGGAATGAGAAACTAATGCATTTGAAGAGTGAACTTGTAAGTTATCAAACCAAGTTATCATTGTGAACCTCAAATATCATGAATGAAGTTTAGAAATGAGAGGTATGTGGAATACCCATGGTGAGATTGATGACTATGACAAGGTAAGAATCGTACCAATGGTGCTTGACAGTAAATGACATATACCACCTGTAATGAATTGTAGAGGAGCGGGGGGTGCTTATCCACACGTTTGGTTCACCAGGTTACTGCCATGAGTTTGATCATGCATGCAAGATAGTCAAGGTTAATACCATGCTTGTTGACATTAAAGAGATTATGAAACCTCTTGCCTCTTGTAAAACAAACATATGCAACCAGCATAAACAAGAAGATGAATAAACACAATCATCAAGAACATGTGTAATCAACCATAAATTTAGTTATCATCACGTAATCACACATTAAGTTTAGTTATCATCAAAATCATAACTCAATAATGGAGATTTAATACAAGGAGATCAATGGGAATACAGCCGGGGAAGCAAGGGCGTAAAGGACTAACGAGGAGAGGGCTGACTCACTAGGACCAATGCAAGACCGACCTAGGACAATGGAACCAGACAATGGACACACAAAATGGGCTAACCTAAATGGGCCTATCAACAAAAGAATATGTGGACGATGAGGGAGCGTAACACAAAACACCACAAATGGGCTCGGACAAGCCCAAACAACACAAACAATGCAATGTGGTGGATTTCAACCAAGTCAAACAAGTTAATATGATGGGAATTTTTTTATTCTCCAAAGTTATGGTGGGCCTTTTAATGTCTTAAATTAAGCACAATTCTATCAAGATAGGAATCCTAAAGGGAAGAGGTCCAAACTTTGGGTTGACTAAGGTTAACTTCCTCACACTTATGTAAAATGCAAGCCTAAGGGGTGGAAAGGTACAACCGGTCTAGCATCCGTGTGGGAATCCACGGCTCACGGGGGCTTACGGAGGTCCCGGATAAGATCACCTAGTCGACTCCAAGGAATATGGAGGCGAGAGGATCACTTACCAAGGGAGAATTCAACTACAATATGTAATGCATGATCCTATGTGCACCGGAGTGCATGCAGATTTCTAGCCTAAATCTAGCAAATCAGGGCAAGATTAAATCATAGAAACATGATCAAATGAATGCAAATTATATATGAAAATGAAGACAATATGAAGGACAACAATGCAGGATCAGAAACAATCTCAATTAGGCACTAACAGATAGGTAAAATCATCAACAAACGACGTACCTTTGCGTCTGCCCCTAGGCCTGCATGCAGATTTTATGCATAAAACCCAAAAATGGGGACAATATTTAGCTATGCAAACATGACACAATGAATGCAAATGACATACGGAAATGAAGACAATACAAAGGGGAACAAGATGGGAGCAAGAAACACTCAATCCGACCTCGGAAAGGCAATTAAATCATCAACCAAAAACGCACCTGTGAGTCTGTCCCAGAATCTGCCAGAACCAGAACGTGGTCCCCTGGGGACCACGACCAAATAGTAAGGTGAGGAAATGCTATCTAAACAGACATGCAAACACACCAAAGTTGCGGGGCAGAAAGAACAACGTGATGGGCACTAGTTATCCTACCATGATCACCAAAAAATAGAGTTATAGATAGTTTATATCTCTACCCTGCCCCAACACAAATATGCATAAACATGTAAGCATGAAAAGACAAAAGGGGCGATGAAGATATAGAGACTAACCGTGATCGCCACTCAAGGATTTACACTAGGAAAAAGATGCTACAGGAACACAAAACCTACCGCATACCTTGGGAAAAGAAGAAGAAAACCGCGGCCAAAGGGGACCGCTACAACGTGATCACGCTTGTTGAACGGGGTGCGGGGAACTTGTGGAATCAGACCTCCTCACCTTCCAGCTGGCTAGAAGAAGAGGGCCTCACGTTCTACTCATACTCTCCTGCGAATCAAAGACAAAGAGAAAGGCAAAACCCATTAGAACTATGCATGTGTAGCATCTATCCCGAAGTGATAAATAGTGTGAGAAAAGGGGGAAGAACGCACCGGGGGGAGATTTTTAACTCCTGTGAACGGGTGCAAAAGATAGGTGTGTGTATTGTGATGAGAATAGATCAAATAGGAGGGAATAACACGCAATATAATTACGGAAAATGTGCATGCAAAAGTGCAAAAAGTGCAAAAAATAGGAATCTATGATAAAATCGAGAATTAGAGGATGAATAACTAAGAATAGGATGAACGAAATCGAGCCCTTGAGCGTGAAAATCAAAGCTAATACTTCCCTTTTCAGGTTAGGGTCAAAGAACTGAGTTGACAATGCGACATGACTTCACCCCAAACCAAAGAAGAGCCCCCCATCGTGCATGCGAACTAGGCAGTTTAAATAGGAGACCCAAAAACCCTATCCTAGATTTAAGAGATAATGGCCCAAATATAGTATATTGCCTGATTATTCTGTGAGATAATAGTGGGATAATGACCTCAAGACGGATAGAAATCGATCTAGGAGGATATTATCATCGAAAATGGCGCCAACAAGGAGTCTCAAGAGCTCTCGGGCGAAGAAATCGGAGTTCAGAATGATCTGGGCTCTATAATAAGAATGCGGTCAGTCGCGCAACCGCGACCGCATGGACGTGGTCATGCGAAAAACCGCTACTATCCAGGGTCATCAGAGGGTCAAGGAACAGAGCCGTCGGGCCGACGGATGCCCAGGGAAAGACTCTTGAGAACAGGGTCTTGAGCAGACCGCGACCTCATGAGACCGCGACCATGAGGTCGCGGTCTCCCCAAGACCGTGACCAGCCCATTTTTTTTTAAAAAAGTTCACTAAGTCGCGGTCTCCTAGGAGACCGCGATGTCAAGGTCGCGGTCCCAAAGGAGACCGTGACTAGGGGTCACAGCAGGTGAGTTTCGGATGCCCGTTCGATGCTCCGGACGGCCCGAAACGGTCCCGAAAGTGGGGGAATTGAAGTAGAATGCCTCCAAAGCTCAATGGGCTCAAAAGATGGTCAAGAAATGGACTCGAACTATGGCCAAAGGAGACTCAAAAATAATGGATAATTCGGAGCATCATAAAGGAGAAATAAGAGAAATAACTCAACTTGTAGGCTGAAAATGGGTGTCAACACCCGCCTTTTAATAGGCTTCTCCACCACATGTTTACCACACTCATTGCCCAAATTGGTGGTGGGAGAGGGCAAGTCTCAAAACTCCATATCTTCTTGTTCTACCATTTATTGAAGAGGGAGAGGGTCTGCCTTCCTGAACTCATGATCAGAAAATTTGAATTCTGCAGAACCCACAAATCTAACTCCCTTCTATATGCTGCCCATTTGACAACAATCTTTGAATTAGCCAAAATCAAGCTCGAAAAGGAAGAGTGCAAGGCTATTCCAAACAGAAATGTCTACTCCTTTCACCAAGTCAGCACCTTCATGAAGTATTCAAAAGAGGGGAATGTTATGACAAGAAAACTACCTTCAAGAAAACCTGAACAAGCTCCTCCATCTGAATCTTCTGTGAGGACTCCTCCACCTACTTCGCAAGCAATAATTACGTATCACCCTTCTACAAGGTAGGTCTCTCCACCTCCTCATTCTCCATCTGTACCTTGGAAAGAAATGATTGGCACTTCCCAGCAATCTCCTCAGCCACATCCACCCATGACCTCCATACCTCCCAAACTGTATCAGTTTTAAACAACACAATTTGCTTCTCTAAACTCTTTCATTGTTGCTCTATCTACAAGCTTTACTGAAAGAATTCAACAACTTGAAGCTAGATTGGATAACCGATGGGCAGATTTTCAGAAGAGCAAGCAAGAATCAGAAAGGAATTTTCAAAGGGTTATCACATCTCTTCAGAATGTTTGTGCACTGGCAGGAGAAATGATCAGAGAACTATAGATTAAGTTAGATGACAACTCGGTTAAATTCACCACGTGCACACAAGATTAACTCATATAGAATCAGATATCACTCAACTCAAGCATGCACATCTCTCTGTCAGAGAATTTGATTGATCCACTTCGGTCCCTGAATTCCAAAATTGAGAATTTTAGCATGTTGTTTGAAAATAGAATTGCAAATCTCTTCACACCCCTCAGGACAGTTACAAATCGGTTGGCTTCCACAGCTCAAGAACGTCAGCGGGTGTGGACTGAATCAAGACTACCTCCCTAGGATACTGCACCACCTATTGATCCTTCACCGTCCCAGTAAACTACATTCAGAATGTTGATGACGTCAAAGGGGGAGACGAGGTCATTGTAGGTCATTGTAGGGGTCTTGGGTGAGAGTGGCCCTTGTTCTTGTAAGGAGTCTGAGTCTTAAAGTAAGGTATCCGAGATCTTAACATGTACGGTCTTAACATGTATGCAAACTTGGTGTAAACTTGCAAACTTGGTGTGAACTTTATCTTTTTATCTATGTGAATATCATGGTATAATGCATGGATGGAAATATTTCTTTTGAAATGCATGAATGGGTCATCTTGAAATTCTTGTGCGATACTCTTATGGTTTGAACCTATGTAATTGGATATTCGTGTAAATCATGTACAATGACTTATAGTTGTGTAGTGCCCCAGAATATATATATATATATATATATATATTTGTTAATATTAAAATAATTTTCTAAAAATTATAAAGGCCTAAATCTATTAATAAATAGATTATTGGGTTAATAAATTATTATAAGGCCCAAATTATGTTAAATAGTTAACCTAGCCTATCCAATGATTAACTAAAAGGTTTAAGGACCAAGGACATTAAGTTTGGCCCATATTCTAGAAGGATAACTAGCCTATTCACGGATTTATAAGATAAATACTATTTATCTAAGATAATTATAGGGATAACCAAATAAAAGAGTTTTATTTTAAAAAAATTCTATACACGTTGACTGTAACGGCCCATCGCGCGACCGTCACAGCCATGTAACACGTAGGCCCTAGACCATTACACCCTGCGAATTCCGTGAGTGAAAGAACTCTTGGAAAGATTAGAATTTTGGAACCCTATCTGCAAGAGACCTAACTAGAAGGACATGTTAAGTTACTAGGGACTCTTAGAGATCAGATCTTGATGAATTAAGGACTCTAGAATCGATCTAATCTTCAAACCCTAGCCTAAACCCTATAAATAGGACCTAGTTCTGAACTGAGCGACCCTTACTTTTGGGCCGTAAAGAATCAAGGTAAGGAGTCGTAATCTCGGGTAAGTTCTTTAGAAGATTTTGTAGACAATACTTTAGACTAACTACTCTCAAAATTTCACGTCTTTAGGGCAAGAGGTCGAGGAGTTAGAGCCCAAGGAAGTTGCTGAAAAGTCACAAGAAGAGGAGAGCTAGGGCACGTCTTTTCAACCCTAAATTGGAAGTTTAAAGCCAAGGTTAAGAGGTAGGTTATCTCATGAACGGCAGAAACATCTTGATAGGAGTAAAAGCCCTCTGGTTTGATTGAATTCCATGCATGATAGATCATGAATTTCATGTTTTAATGATTCTATGCATTCATACATCTCTTAGCCTTAAAACAAAATAAAAGATGTTATCTTGTCTATTCACTGGAACCCATGCATGTAGATAGCCTATACTTCGTTATCATGTCTAAGGATAGTCATAGTATTTGATTTTTAGACATGATGTGAGTTGATCGCTTGGTTTCATATCATTTTCAGTCAGCAGACTCTCTAACGCATCAGCGTAGGACCGTCACACTCATGTAACGGCCTTACGATGAGCCGTCACGGCTCTGTTGTATATTTTTATTCACTGTTAACTCTAACGCATCTATGCAGGAGCGTTACGTCTGTGTAACGGCTGCTCGACAGACCGTCACAGTGACTGTGACGCACCATTGCTAGACCGTCAGATACCTGATGTTTTGTCAACTCGAGACAGAATAAGGCTTGTCAATTTTACTTATTGTTAAGCCTAGTTATCTAAGTTTAAATCTGTTATTGTGATCTTGGAATTACTCAATCGTTCATGATAGGTATAGCATGATTTTGGTATCTTAATGTCATTTTAAGGATATGTTAATTTCATGCCAAAATTCTATAGTTTTGTATCCTAAATCATGGTTTTAAATAATGCATTGACGGAGTTTTATCATGATTTATACATTGATACACATTCTATCTCTATCTATAGAGTCATTTCTATAAGTACATGGCACATATTCCGGTATGTTGTCCATTAGTTCACACTTTGCACTATAGGAACATATTCTTGGACATGAGGACCTCTCTATTGGATATTCATTCCAATGGACTAGGAAATCTTATTTCAAGGCCTCCGTAATTCTCCGCGAGCCTGGGATTCCCACTAGGACGCCGAGTTGGTTGTACCATTGAAGCCCATTGATTAGATTACACTATCGATGCTTTCTGGTTGTCAGTAATGTAACGGCTCTGCATTGGACCGTCAGGCGCATGTAACGGCCCAATATACGACCGTCACATTCATCTGAGTTTGAATTCTTGATTCTGGATTCAGACTGTTGTAACGGCCCTACAATAGACCGTCACACAATGTAACGGCCCAATGAATGACCGTCACACTACTTGAGTATTTCAACCCAAGGTTTGACCAAGGGTTGATGTTTCAATGTTTCTAGATGACCCTTGATGATCTAGAACTTACCATATTACTTAATTGACTTAATGTAATGAATGGAAGTTAATAAATATACCGTTATGCTTTCGATTTATTTTATAAGCATAACATTGTTTAAATATCATTCTTGATTTCTTATATTTCAAATTGAAGCGTTCATTCATTGAATTTCATTAATTTGAACTTGTTATATTCTTGGCCATACCTTATAGTTCATGCGTGGAAATAAGCTTGATTTATACTTGAAGATGCGATCGAGCACTGATTGTGTTCAAGGGCTCTATGCTAGTCCCCTCGATTGATTGTCGAAAACATATTATTTTATAAACCATGGGGTATGATGCTACTGGCGTCGCATTGCGCTGGGAGTACTTTCTTTATAAATAAGTGAATTATCCACGGCTCGTGAAGTGAAAATCCACAACATGATGCAGCATGACATAACATTCTAGTACATGACTTTCTTGCTTGATGTTCCACAGAAATTCACGAAGCACTTGCTCATAAGCAAAAGATGCTGGAGTGTTGATTATGTGGCTTGTTAGTACATTCTCGATACATTCTTGTTCATGAAAGGCCAAATATCATGTTCTTGTTATATTCATTCTTGTTCACTCTATCTTACATGATTATCGTGTTACTTTGGTTTAATCGCATGATATTCGCATTCGCATGATTTTGCCTTACTTCTTTAGAGCTAAATTGTTAATTACTTTAATAATACCTTCATGTTGATGCGAAGATACCTACTGGGCAAGTGTGCTCATTACCTATTTCCAATCTTTTTCAGGAAATGAAAGTGAGTCTGATTCGGGTTCAGAATGTTCAAGTAGCGGATCCGAGAGTGAATAAAGATGAGCAAAGACTTAGGAAGTCTATATTGTTTAGATGGAGTCAATGTAATTTTCCTATTTCTTGAGTCTAGTAGAGTGAAAGATGGTGGAAAAAGTTATTGTATTTTGAATATTTGATTGATAATGAAATAAAGGCTCGGGGCGTGACAAGTTTCCATCATCAAAAAGGCTTGGAAAAGCTCCAAGTCGACTTGACTCTACCTCAAGTCGACTTGTCCCTTTACTTTTCTTCTTTTCCAGTAAGCGTTGTTTGAAATCGGGACAAAGCTAAGTCGACTGAGGCAGAGTCAAGTCGACTTGGAGCTTATCCAGTAAGCGTTGTATGAGACCGAGACAAAGCTCAAGTCGACCTCGATCCTCTACTCAAGGAGCAAGTCGACTTCCACCTCTTCTCAAGTCAACTTAAATCAAAAATATGTATTTCGAGTAGCAGATGGGACCTACCTCAGGCACGTGATCCCAAGCAATCATTACTGGAATCCGTTCATCCGAGGAAGATGGTTCTAGAAGGATTTTTTGGAGGGAAATATTCCCCTCCTAACTGTCCCTATCAGTGGGGGCCACAAAACATTCCCTGTAGTAGAAATATTAGAATCACCATTTTTCTGCTGGGGCGATTCTTTCGTGAAAAAAAAATAGAGGACTCCGTGGGACTCTGTGGGTGAGCTTACGAAAAGGAAGAAAGGAAGAGAGACAGAGACATGGGAGCCCCGTTCGTGAGAAGAAGAACTCTAGGAGAGACTGCTGAAGCTTGTTCGCGCAATCACTATGGCAGGAAGCCGATTTGCTCAACAGTATAATGTGATTATACTGAAGAGGACGAACCAGCCTTCTAAGCGTCAAGTTCAAAGAACTCCTCCAAGTTGCTGTGAGGAGATCGAAGCTTCCCAAGTCCATAGGAAGCTACATTGGTGCTGCTGATCGTGAGGAGCCATTCAGATTGTTCCAGCTTGCTGTAGAGCAATCTACCAGACAGATCAAGCCTTCATTGTCTAGGGTAGAATTTCCAGTAACTCGATATGTGTTTCTTTGTTCTTTTTCTATTTTCGTGTCTTCATCTTCATACATTGTGATGTGCTCCGTCCGGGGACAGTGGGTTTCAGATCATGCTAGCCTATAGCAACGATCTGGGTTTGGGCAATGTCGCCCTCAAGCTATATGTCAGCAGGTTTGTGAGCTGGGAGATAGCTCACAGTGTTCAAGCTATTTGATAGTGTCTGTAAGGGATCTTCACCCTTTGTGTGTGTGCTATCTGCACATAGTGAAGCCTTGCTCAAGTTGAGCAAGGGGTGGACGTAGGTCAACCGTGCATGGTGACCGAACCACCTAAAAACCCTATGTCCCTGTGGTTATGGTGTGTTCTGTGCTATCTACCGTTAGACGCATGCTTAGGACCGTTGAGCATTCAAATCTTCTACTCGCATCTGATAGTACTGTGTGCAATCTAGGCAATTCTCCTATATTTGCTTGGTAGATCGTGAGTTGGTGCTAGCTTTCTATAAGTTTAATTTGGTCAAGGATCTATTCACCCCCCTCTAGATCCTCCATTCCATGCCTAACCTGTTTATGTTTGAAGGTTGTGTCACTCCGGTGACATTGATCTACCGGTACTACTGTTTCCAGTTCTCGCTCAAACCCAATTCTTAGTGGACGATAGGACCCTCCGATGAGTACTCCTCTTGTCGATGTGGAACTTCTCCATCGAGGTTTCCGTAAGTCTTGGCAAGTTATGGATTCTCACATGGATGCTTAGCAGGTTGTATCCTAAAAATCCTAAAAATATTTGAAATCTCATCTTAATGGTGTAAGACGGGGTTCAACCAGCTTTTGGAATGACAGAATAGGGTTTTTCCCAAGTTCCATTCAGTCTACCCTGAATGCGGCATGCCCAAAGACCGCGTTCATATGAAACCCCTATCCTGGTCGTAGTGTACATCCTGACCGCGTTCTCACAGTCGTGGTGTCTGTCTAGACCGCGTTCAACTTGAATGAGTCTTTTAGCCTTGACCAACTATTTTCTGATCGAGACCATCAGTGAGATCGCGTTCATTCTAATCGCGGCATCTGAAAAGATCGCGTTCAACCCAAATTCTCGTTAAATGTATTTTCTGTATCGATTATGTGAGAGCATGTGCTCAGATCCAAATTTTGTTATGCATGCCATTTTTCCCAATTACCCTTGACCTTTTGGGGTAATCTTCAGATTTCTGCATTAATAAGCCTGACCTTATTGAAATTCATTCATGAATTCATACTGCTTATCAAAGTATTGTGCCTTAGTTAGATGAGCTTGATTGTTGGAACTCTTTTGGACATAACTAAATGATAGAATTATTTGGAAATTATTGAATGGGACTTTGGTCCAAATGACCCCAATGCCTGTGCATATAATGGCCCTGTCTGGTCCTGAGAGGAGTGCCCAAATTACTCATAACCGCAGGTGTCAAATGACTTATGGTGTAGCATTGCATCGAAGCGAAATGTAAGATTGATCTGGATAATTTAAATGTTAAATGATTGATTGCTAAATGATTGATTGTATCAGCCCGAATGGATATTCAATGAATGAATGGCCAAATCTTGGAAATGTTCTTGTGAATATCGTTTATTTGTACATTGTTATACCGTCTATTGTACATTGTCATATCCTTGAATGTTCTCTTATATCTTGTACTTCAAATTTCATTTATCTTATTGCCTTGAACTTAGTGAAATCTTGTCTTATAGCATGATTTGATTTTTTCGATTTACATAGAAAATTCATATCATTGTTTCCACTGTTAAAATTCTAATTACTTAAATTCTATCTGATAGAGGAGATGTAATTCCTACTGAGTTTTTGCTCACCTAGTATTTTAATATTTCAGGTAATTCAAATGAAGATAATCAAACTGATGGAGAAGGCCAAGAGTGATGAGAGTCAACAAGTCTGGAGATCTGATGTCTTTTATTTTATTTGAGTCTAGAAATTATGAGTCGCTGTATTAGAGTTTTGAGTGTTGTAATCAAGTTATAGTTATTGGAAGAACTAATCGCGAGTCTTATGTAATTTGGACTTGATTAATAATAAGGTTGGCTATGCCATTTATTATGTGATATCCCTGTCTTACTTGTGGATGAATGGATGTCATTATGTTATTGCTCTGAAAGTTTTGTTATAACCGCTGTGCTCTTATTCCTCAACGGGGGTGACACCTATCCTCTCCCTCCTCTCCTTTCTCTCCCTTTCTCTCCACAATGCTACCGCCTCCTATTGCTGGAACCACCTAAGTCAAACCCTCTCTCCACTATATAAATAACCCCTTGGGGGCCTTCAAAAGATGATGGTATGGCTGCTGGGATACTGTTGGGAGAGGTGCTATGATCGGTTCTGACCGACTTTGTCTATATTTATAGGAGGCTGTAGAAGAGAGTGTGTGAACTAGTGCAGTGTGTGCATGTAAGAGAGAGGGTTACTCGAGAGCATAGCATCACCGACTACTGTGGCAACCCTCTCTCTCTATTTTTCTCTGTGCCTTTGGTACCCAGATGGTACATCTGTGTGTAGATCATACTTGAGGTGATGGCCACAAGTGATCTTAGTCCCATGACGGTGCTTAGCTGTGTCTCCGGAGAAGCATCATCATAGTCCCTGAATTTGGAATGTGAACCCATGGAGTTGACTCTGGTAGTTGACTCCACGATTCCGTGATGATACACGGGGTGGTCGACTCTGATAGTCGATCTTGTATCCGCACGATGGTATGCACACATTTTGCTTCCGTTGTGAGGTACATCCTCCGACTCTAAATTTATTTTGATTATATATTCACGAGGTTATCCAACAATGTGGAAAACACTCAAGAACATTCTGCCTACAAATGATCTTATACACAAAAGAACCAAAAAAATTGAGCCTTTCTGCGACATTTATCTGTAAGAAAGAGAAACTTAAGAGCATATACTATTTCAATGCCAAATAGCAAGGGCAACCTAGCTGGCTTCGCCCTTGAATTATCAGTCAGGAGAGGAACATCGATGCATAACTGATAGATTTGTTAATTGGTGCAAAGCACCGTTTATTTCAGGCAAGCAAGACAAATCATGGCAAGAGATGCATATCCATCCTATGGAATTTATGGAAGGCTAGATGTGAGAGAGTCTTCCAAGGGAGACACATACCACCAACAATGATCATCAACAGAGCTGATAGAGATCTCAAACTCTGGTCTAGCAATGAGGAAAAAGAACACCAAGACAACTTGAAGATACATAGTTGGGAAGCTCTCCACTGGCAGGTAAACTGAAAATAAACCTCGATGGAGCAACACTTGAAAATACTGAAGCTGTTGCAATTGTTGTCAAAGACCAAAATGCAAAGACAATTTTAGCAAAAGGCTTTCGCCTCCCCCTGTCCATCCTGAAATGGCAGAAGCATCAACATTATTATTATTAGCAATCAAAGAAGATAAATCATGCCAACAGAAGGTAATTATTGAGGGAGATGGCATCATTGTCATCAGAGCAATCAAAGGCTTCATGCGACCCTCATGGATAACGGAGAAAATCATCTTGAGATGTAGAGAATGGTTAAGCAACTCGAATATTTTGGTTCAATATGCAAATAGAATGTGTAATATGGAAGCATATATTCTAACAAAATGTACTGTAAAAAACAAAGAAAAGACCTACCTCCTCTAACTATGGAGGAATGCATCTAGGTGTAACATCGCAGTTATATAGTTTTATAGAAGCTCCCCCTTTGGATAAAAAAAATGTGAAAAACTCATGTAACAGTCACAGAACATGTTTTTTTTCTCTCCGTTGTTTTGAGCGTGAAGAATGCAGTAGGGATCAAATTCACGTAACGGTGACAAAAAATATTGCGATAGATATAAAAAATGACTCCCGTGGCAGTTGGAAAATAGTTACCCATCTTTCGGCCGACACTTTCAATAGTTGGTGAAACTGAATCGAGTCTTACTGGAAGAAGGATTTACGGCCATCGAGAAGACGTCATAAGGAGTCCTAAGAGATATCTCTAAGGGACAATCTTACGACGGTCAAGTCAACTAAATGTTAAGTGAAAGGGGAGTGTTAGAGGGAGAAGTGAGAAACTCAAGGAGGGGTGCCTCCCGTTATTTCTCTCCTTCCTTTCTTTTTTCCTTTCATCTTGACCGTTGGACTAGGGTTCTTTTATACCATCGTCGGGAGAGTTGACCGTAGGGTTACCGTAGCTGGAGAACACGTGAACCGCCCAACTCACGTGTCTGACAGAGCAGGGGATATGGGCCTTGCCTTGCCGTTTCTATCGAGGTGGCTATTCCGCCATCGTTGTTATAAGGGCACCAGTCATTAATACGGTAGAGGAGGAGCAGCAGATTGGTGTCGGGATGGCGTAGGCAACGTATCAATATCGTCGTCAGAGTGAGTCATTTGCCATCAATATGCAAATTAACTGATGGTGCGCATGGATACGACGTCAATCCTGACGGGGCAAGGAGATGTAACGGACAGCATAAGTGGTGAGTCTGAAGAGTTGAGCTTTGGCTACGGACATAGTATTCGACGTCATTGGGCCGATAAGATGAGCCCTCCTCAACTCCAAATACTGACCAATCGCAAGTGCAAAATTATGAATATACAAATGAGTGATAGTGCCAAACATGGATCCACCTCACCTCTCCCACAGCTGCATACGGACAAGAGGGAAGGGAGCAAATGCTTGACCCACCCAACCAACCTTTCAACTCACACCACTATCTTTAATGCCTTCCATTAAATTAGTTGTACTCTTCTTTGGTTCGTGGTGCAGAGAGGGAAGGGAGAGAGCGGCCAACACGGGGTTTCTGAAACCTTATCCGCCAACAACCAAGTTTGTGTCAGTTTCCTTTTGAACTGGAGGGTGGGAGAAATAGGAGACAGTGCAGTGCAGTGGTCACCTCCCCCTTCTCTCTCGCTCGCTCGCTCTCTCTCTCTCTCTCTCTCGTCATCTCCACCACCATCGATATGGCACTGTTTCCCGAAAGAGCCTCCCCCGAAGAAGGCGTCTACGATATATGTGCAACTAAAAAACTGAGTTAGATGCTCGGTTTCCGTCATCATCTCCTTTCTCCTGATCTCCCATCTCCCTTCTTTCTGTGGGCTGCTGCTGCAGCTGCCGCCTCTGGGGATGTTCCCCATAGGCTTGTCATCTTTCTAGATCACACAGAGGTCTCCCCCCCCCCCACTCCCCTGCTACTATTACTGTGCAGTCCTCTCCTCCCTGCTACCCTATCACTGTGCAGCTGTCTTGTTTTATTTCCCCCCCCCCCCCTCGCCTCCCGGTGGGTGTCCAGCCTAGAATAAGCAAGCAAGCGGACACACCGCAATAGGGGGAGGAGGCAGGGTGGGGAACACTCCGGAGAGCACCACTCCCTCCTCGTGGGTTCCTAACTTTAAACAACACCACCGCCCAGCTTCCGGACTCCCGGAAGCAACCTTCACATCCCAATTTATTTCATCCCCAGTGGGATTTGGATGAGAGAGAGAGAAAGAGAGAGAAAGCTTTTCCCCGGTCCTCCAGGATCAGCAGCCCTGAACGTCCGGGGTATATTCCACTGGTTCGTCGTGGATAAGACTTTTCTGGTGAGGGGCTTTAAAAAGCTCGGCCATCCCTGCGCTTCCTGCGTAGTGGTTGTGGGTACCTGTAGTTTTCGTGTTCCCCTGTTGGGGAGCTTCTCCCTTCTCCGTGTTCACTGTTGAGGTCTTGGGGTGTCGGCATGGCGGACGTCTTCGAGGAGTTGGAGGAGGAGGACGTCTGGGCCGTGATGAGGGACAAGAAGGAGAGAAGCCCCAGGGCCAGGAGAGCCAGGGAGCCCACGTCCCCTGCGCCCTGCAGGCGCCTGCCCACGGCCACCAGGGCGATCCACACCTCCAGTCCCCATGCAGGTCCTAGCGCGGGCGCCGACTGCCATGGCGGCAAGGTGTTCCGGCAGTCCGCCCCCGTTAACATCCCCGACTGGTCCAAGATATACGGCAAGAAGGGCTCCTGGTCAGAGGGCAGAAGCTGCAGGGGCGCCACTGCCGCCGGCTTAGGCGACGGCCACGACGATCTCGAGGGACGTAGCGCTCTTCATGTGGGCGACGACGAGGACGACGGAGACAGCATGCTGCCCCCCCATGAATGGATCGCCAGGAAGCTCGCGAGGAGCCAGATCTCATCTTCGTCCGTGTGTGAAGGGGTGGGGAGGACGCTCAAGGGGAGGGATCTCAGCAGGGTGAGGAATGCTGTCCTTAGCAGGACTGGGTTTCTAGAGTGAAGATAAAAAGGAGCTACACTACACCAGTTAGCAGCACTTCGTTGTGTCCTCCTCCTCATTATTTCTTTTGGTTGTTCAATGCGTGTTAGGGAAGACTGTTCGGAGTTATGCTTTGACATTTGGAGGTTCAGGGAGGTCGGCAGCCTGCTTTTCATTTTTAATTATTTTGGGTGAGGGTTGTGTCTGTTTATTCAGTCAGTGCTCCATCTGGTTTTGCATGCTTGCAGGACTGAGATTTTGACAGATGAGGCCTGTCTCTCTTCCTTTAGTTGTTGGGTAGATCCCCAGTAGATTCATGGTGACTTGAGTAGCTGTACCCACGTGCAATCTCTTTGCATTATTACGGGGAGGAGG
This sequence comes from Amorphophallus konjac, assembly GCA_022559845.1. Lineage (NCBI taxonomy): Eukaryota > Viridiplantae > Streptophyta > Magnoliopsida > Alismatales > Araceae > Amorphophallus > Amorphophallus konjac. The sequence continues at coordinate 158,766,075 of CM040129.1, read as the reverse complement.
AGGAGGATGTTGAGGAATAGGGAATGAGATTTGCATCTTGTAAAAGAGAATAATCTAAACATGTCCCCAGTCTGCTTTCTGCGGTTCCTGTTTTTTTTTCTTTTAAATCATTTTCCTTTTCCTTTTCCTGTAGGAATGAGACTCTTGGCCTCCTCTACCCTGATCTCCATTTGCCATGGCACCCTCTCTGTCTTTCTCTTTATCCTTGATGTATGGCCAGGTGATTCTTGTTTTGACCTATGATGCTCATGTGCACATGTGGGGCCTTGTGCCGGCTGCTCCTATTTGTGAACTCCACAGGGAGAAGGTGAAGAGAAGGGAAGAGGGATTTTACCACCACATGTGTGTGGTTCTTGTTCACATCTTGTACAAACTATCTGAATAGCCATGCCACCCACATGAGCTGGTTGCTTTGTTGTTTACCACCGCCTATATATTCATTCATGAGATGAGCAGGTGGAAACTGCCCGGCCGTAACTGAGAACCAACGAGTCCTGTGACAGCAATGACTTCCACTCCACTATTCTTCACTCGCTTGCTTTCTTTCTCACGTCGGTAATGGTCCCAAAGGTGGGTTGCCCTTCGTCTCAAAAGTGTTAGAACTAACAGTAGGTGATGATGGGTGGTTGTTATTGATCCCATTGCCCTTCAGGTCATCGATTGGTTTGCGGTTGGTGAGTTACGTCAATCATTGTCCTACTAGCTAGCATTTATATGACTCCAGGTATTTTTAATAAACTCCCGTTGTCGAGGATGAGAGAACCTTTATCCATGTGCCTCTTCCACTCATATCAGATAATGCTTACAAACGCTATGGAAAGAAGGGCATACGGCATACATGTTTGGCTGGGGTGTTTAAATATTGGCAGCCCCCTTTCAGCTTCCATGTCACTTTTTTTGTTTCTGATCTGCAATGAGTAATTATTTGTTAAGAGTATGGATCCGCCGGACTCTATGCTATCTCCCATCCTGAGAGTTTTCATATATTTTCAAACCCAGAAGCTATTCAAAGCTGCAACATGAATCTTTCTACAAGGCTGTGTTTGGGTATAGCTTTCAGCTAAAACTGCCTTGTCCTTGTGTGAAGCCATGTGGATCTTCTCCAGTTTGGTGTAATGAATGACGATCGAAGTGTATTTTTTGAGCAATTTATTAGATATTATTAGAGTTTACTGGATCGGGTCATCCAGCTCAAAATCCTAAGATGTTTAGATATTTTTAACCGTATTAGAATTTATTGAATTAGGTCATTCAACTCAAAATTTTAAAATGAGTGAAGAAGGCATCACGATTATAATCATATGATATTTTTAACATATTTTTAATATTGGACTATTCTAACAGCTTCTCCCGCGGTGCATGCAAGAAAAGAATAAATAAAGTCAGGCCCATATATCTCGTCTTCGTCCTACCATTTTCAAGTTTAGACATCAAGACCTGGTGGTCGTGAGCATATTGCAGCATACATACACGTTGTTTATTGGCCATCAACTTTGGCTAAACGCTTGTAACTCTCTAGAGCTGTATATATAGGTCAGTCCTTAGCACACCCGGATTATTTACATATATATCCTTATTTTTTAAAAAATATTTTTTTTAACTTGGGGATCGATCGACTTGAGATCCATATATTTGTACAAGGGAGATCATGATTGAATGAATAAAAAAAATAGTAAAAAAGAAAGAACGGTAGTAATAGGCCGACCACTTCTAGCCAACTCGGAACATTTTTTTGTGATTTCTTTACTAGCCCAGTTGTGGTGTGCTTTAGAGGGATATATACCTCGGGTCGACCTCAAAATTGACACATAATTTAAGAGAAAATAAACTTACTGCACACTCAAAGTGTGCAATTTGCCTGCATTCCCTAAGTTTTGTATGTGCCAAATTAAGGTGGGATCACTCGGGGGCGAAGTCCACCAAATTTGCCAGAATGCCCCCGAAGGAGCATCAGAGCCATGCACAATTACGTGGTGAAAGGATACTCGAACATACAGCAAGCCGGCTAAGAAAAATAAGAGAAATTCAAACATACTCCACTAGTGTCATCGGTGATGTCGACGCCATTTTGTGACACCATGTACTCTGGAAATTGGTATCGACTCAGAATTGGTGGGCCGTCGAGACTAGGCTGTCACACGACGGTCTTTATTTTTTGGTGTTGACACCGCAGATATGCTGTTTTTTTGTCGACTTCAAGTATCCATATCTCACTGTAGAAATCTCTGATTAACCTGATCTGTTGGGCTTGATTGAAAGATCCTTACAAGCTCTATCATTTCATTGAAGAGAACCATCAAATGCATACATTTAGTCTCAATAAAACATCAAATAATAATACTATGTTCACAAGATCATTACATATCTTGCTTTTAAAATGTCCGCACTAAGATAAAATTGTTAGAGTATTTAGGCTAGGTTTCAACATTATTTTTTTGTGATTTTTCTTTTTTTTTCTTTTTTTTGCTTGCATTGCTAAGCGGTGCAAGAAAATATTTAGGGGCGGGAACTTGTAAATACTTGGCCGACAAAACTACGTGAACATAAGAAAAAAAAAGAATGAGCCATAATTAATATCGGCATGGCTTATAATTAATATCGGCATGGCTTTATATTTTCAAAGTGAACCTAGAACGAGGGTCACAAAATAACGTCCTCCAAAAGGAGGCAGATCGTTTGGCCTGCTTCGTCGTCCTGCGCGCTACGAGAGATGAATTGAACGCTCTGCCTTTCTTCTCTGGGTCTGGGGCCCCTTGTCGTGCTCGGCCCTCTGCTACTGCTGTCGTCTTGGCTCCGTCTCTCCCAGTTTTATAGCCCCATGATGTGATGACCTTGAGTACTAGCCCCTGCGACGAAGTTCCCCCAACCCCTGCTGCCTCTTCTCGGGCTGTTGGTGGGGTTGCCCCGTTTGATGTCTGCCCCCCTGCACACGCGCTGGATGGTCATCCCTCAGATTGTGCACCCAGCGAGATTGACGGTTCGGTAGATGAGCAAGGCACGGAGATTGAAATTCCTTCCAGCCCGTCTGTAGGAGCGAAAGGAAGAATCGTCGTAGGCCAAAGCATTTCGAGCTCTACGATATCAGGGCTTAGCTGGCATGCTCTTTGTCTTGGCATCCCTGGCCCCGTTTCTGATTCTAGACCGTCTTTGGGTTCAGGGGGGATTAAGAATGGAATTCGCTGGGTTATCTTAGTCTCTTTTCGTAGTTAATCTTTAGGCCCTTGCTTTTTATTTCCTTACTTTCTATAAGGCTACTTTTTTTGCTTGCCCACTTGTTTCCCCAGAGAAATGTCCTGTTGTCTGTGTACTCATTTCTCAATATTAATAATATAGTGATCATGTCTTGGATGAAAAAAAAAAGGTCACAAAATAATTCGACTGATTTTTTATTTTCATTTGCCAAGACACACATGTTTATTCCCTCAGCATTAATCATTATGTGCAGGTTATAAATTTTGTGATTTTTATTTAATTCCATATCCAACTGAGGTGCGATGCTTAGTCGTTGCAAATTTTTGTGTCTAATGTCCAACAAAAAGTGGACTCCACAATATGAGTCTAGGCACAAAGATGCAACATTTTGGACATATGAGATCGTTGGACGACCAAGTTTCCACGCTCCAACTTTTACCTTCGTTGTTCACCGAGAAATGAATATTCTCACCGGATATTACACGATTTTAAGTTTGTATCGGGGATGTCAAAGATAGTTGCAAATCTGATTACCGATATCACCTGATTTGTGATGGGTCTGATAATATTCGATTAAATGGATATAAATTCGAATTCAAATATGTTTAAAATATCCGTTGCATATTCGGAGAGGATATAAATTTAGTGCACCCGAAGTCATATCCGTTTTGAACTCGTTCTTAATAACTTATTATGCACGTTAAGTTTATGATTTTGACATGAATTCAAACTGTTGCCCTCCTTGTTGGGCTTATGAGTTTCACCTTCATGTTAAAATTGTAAGGATGTTTTATAAAATATAAAAATTACTTTGGTAAAAAGATTATTGACCGGATTTCTTTTTTTTTTTCACTTTCCATAAATCTTATATTAATTTCATTAGATGTGGATGTGAACTCATGATTTATATACGGATACGAATCTCCACGGATATATCTATACCTGTGACAGATGTACCCGTATTTATACTCGCAAAAATAATCAAATACTATCCGAATATGATATTTATAAAAGTTTTACAGATAAAATATGATATTGATCTATTTAAGCTGAACCTGATCTAATTTGCATATGAGAATCCACGTAATTGACATCATTTTGATGGTTCAATTAATGATCATATTGGCTTTGATATGGGTTAGACATCATTGAATATTTTCAGTAGTCAGACGCATTGCCCCAGTGGTCGCAAGCTTTCTAGTTCCTTCTATCTCTCCATCTGTCCCTGCGTCTCCCTCCTTCCCCCTCTCCCTCTCCGGAGTCTCCTCCTCAATTGATGTATGGTTTCTCATGCATGAAGTACAGTCCCCGTTGTGAAAGGTCAAGGGTAATTTTTCAGTTTTTTGCTTAAGCTGCACCCCATGCGACGCCATTAGTCTTATTGGCCGTTTTGATATCAGAATAAGGGGGGATAGCTAGGTTAACTTATTCGGCTTATTTACCTTAATTAACTTGTTCGGGGATAGGTAAAATAAGTGAGTGTCGAGGGTGAGAACTTATTCGATCAGAATGGTCGAATGTGTTAACCCAGGTCGAGTAAGACAAAATTATGTAAGTTTCTTATTTATTTTATTGATTAATTGTTTTTTAATTATAGTCATACGGAGTAAAGTTATTTGAGTTTCTGATTTATTTTATTTTTTCCATAAGTACAATAAGAACTAGTCATCAAATTTAATTAGACTTATTCTTATAAATAACACTTTACTAGATCTAACTTATCTTAACCGGCTATCAAAACGGACTGAGACTAAGGCCGGCCCTTATTGGGCTAGCCAAGGTGGGCTGCTGTCCGCGACAATATCTATCTGAGAGCGGTGTACAAGTGGTCCTCTCGTTGCTTCCACGCATGCACTGCTGATGGATCTCCTTTCTGCAAGTCTTCTTCTCTCTTCTCTCCACCTCCTATCTCTGTTTATTATCGCTGTTGCGACTACCATTAGCTAGCCAAGTACTGCTATCGTATAGAACGTAGCAACAAGCTATGATCACTATTAATTTCTCTTTTAATTTTTTTTTCATTTGCTTCTCTTTCTGATCCTTCACCCTTTTTCCTTCTCTTCCTCTTGTTTTCCTCCCTTCTCCCCCTCCTCCACAGACAGCCATCACTCCATCGCCACCATGCACCGCCTCCACCTTCACATGCCACACACACCAGTCACCATTACTGCCACCGCTCCATGCAATCCCATCGTCATTGCATATTTATGCACAAATTTAAACGCAAATTCATGCACATAAAATACAGCACATCATATGGAAAGGAGAACTTTCATAATGCATGAGAGAATTGATCTAAAGCAACAAGGACCCATAAGTACTACCTAGGGGTGCAAGTGAAGAAGTACATTCTATGAACTATCACGAGCAGTTCTGTAGAAAGCTCCATTCCACTTGTTTGTCTAAATGAACGAGTTAAACTTGAACAAATTTTATAAGCTCGATTAACAAATGAGTGGACTTTGAAACATAAAGAATATTTGACTTACTTACATTTGTGAAGAAATTCTACTAAGATTTAATCATAATTAATTTTTTAATAATATGGCTATGATTATGCCCTCATAATTCGAACATATCTCATTTAATAATATAATTATTTTGCTCATAAAAACCTTATTACCAGTTACATGTACCATTATAGCTAGAGACATCACTCTTACGTAGGTAGTAATTAAAATAATCTTACTATATATATATATATATATATATATATATATATATATATATAAAAGAGCAAAAATATTTCTAACGTTAATTGTCGGCACTAGAGAGATTATTTTGACACTTATATGCAGACGGTAGAGTTATTTTTATTTTAACATGGTATGATATTAAGAATCTTTTTAAGCTCTACTTTCATTTTAATTTGAGTTACTTATATTTATCAAATTAAATGCTATATATATATGGGAAATGATCAAATAGGGACGTTCACACTGTGATTATAGTGTGGACACCCCCCTTTAGCCCCATTTTGTAGAGATTTTTTTTGAATTTTTTTTGTGAGACCCAAGGTCTCCTAATTTGGAGTGGAGGTCAAGTCACCTACTTTATATAGAATGCACGGCAAAAAAAAAGGGTGTAAATTGTAGTTACTATACTCACATTTAGACCTTAGGCCCTAAAGATGAAGACCAAGTGGCACCATACTTTCTGACAACTTACTCTATCATAATGTTTCATCTGGTAAAACATATGAATTGGATTGACACTAGATGCAAGTACATGATTGAAGTCTCCTAATTTAGTTTAATCCAAACAAAGAGGTGTTGGCAATGAAAAGAATTGAAGTGTCTAATGTTACAGATATGAAGATGTTGTGCCAGATAACTTCATATGAAGTTTACATACCTACATGCTACAGATCAGTAACACCTGTCCGAATGATCTTAAGATCTTATGAAGTTGATATTGAATTAAATTGGATGCAACTATGACAGTGGTCAAGAACTTGAGCGGAGGAAGTGGCAACGATCTTGATATATCTATTACACCAGTACAGATTAGGCTTCGTGAAGAAAAAAAGTAGTAGTTTCGTGAAGAAGAAAACCAATAGCTTCTTACGAAAGAAAGGTGTTCCTTCCCTACGAAGGAATACATCTTAGCTTTTTATACTATGTATGTAGAAGGAGCCCTACGTGGCAACCTTATAAAGTATAGTTTAGAATGTAGACTGTCGAGTTGTAAGAGAAATCTTTTCATAAAGTTGCTGAGTCACGGGGAGCCGCAACATTATCATAAATTCTAAAGTCTTTAAGTCATATCCTAACTTATTTTATAGGAAACTTCCTAGCAAGTTATTTGTCCTAGCATACCTTACTTTATAATTAAGACACCTTCTTGGCAACTTCTGTAGGTTACTTTATAAGCTTATTTAAGTCATGTCATAGGTTACTTTACATGTTTACTTTATAAGGTGTAATGTCTTGAATTTTTTGGATATTTTTTAGATCTGGATCTGAGAGTTTTGGATCACTTTTGGGGGTCCCGAGACGCGTTTGTGGTTTATGCGTATTTTTCTCTGACGAGCCTTTGGAACCCTGTGCAGGATAAACCGTTGTGTTCTCCTACTCCGGGACAGTACCAGTGCGTTGAGTGTGTTCCGAGGATCGAGAATGATTTTTTCAATTTTCTCAATTTTTCATATTTTTCAGATTTTCTATATATAACCCTTTTTCTTTTCTCTTTTTCCCTTATTCTTTCTTCTTCTCTCTCTCTCTCTCTCTCTCTCCCGTGAGCGGCCGGCTGTTGCTCTCTCCCCCATCCAAACTTCGTGGCGCCCTTCCTCCTCCTGCGACGGACGGCGGACCAAGGCGGCGACGTGGTGACGACGGCGGCGACGAGGTGATGGTGGCGGTGCCATTCTCGCGGCGTGAGGCGTGGAGATCGTGTTCGGTCGAGATTTGAAGATCGACGGTGATCCGGTGGATTTCGAGCTTCCTTGAGGTAGGGGGATGGATCCTTGCCCACTTTCCCACATTCCCAGCGATTTCAAGGCCGAGGAGAGGTCGAGAGGGACATATTTGAGCCGGGAGGGTGAAAATGCATATTTGGGATTTGAGCGTTGGGTCTCTCGTTTCTCGGGGTTTTTGACTGATCTATGGGTGTAGAATCATGCTAGGAGGGTTGGGGATGGATTCCCCTTTATTTCCCCATCATCAGGGGATGATCGGGGCGTGGAATGGATTTTTGGGCCTTTCTCGTGCTCGGGTTGGGGTTGAGATCCTACCAGTGACCGCTAGGCCCCTTTGGTGGCCCTCAGGGGACCGCCAGGCATCTTTGTATGTTGGTTGGGCTTAGTGGCCCCCGGGGAACCGCTAGGTCTGGAAAGCGGTGTTAAGTACATGATGTTTTGATGATGTCACACCATGAGTCATTAGCCAACTGGCCCATAAATTCATGCCATCTTTTGATATGTCCAGGTATGAAGACTTTCTGCCAAACGTTCATGTGCATCGACCTTCATGCAGAATGTGCATCGACCTTACTGAAGAAAGTTCTCCATGTGCGTCGGCCTCTATGATTCAGACAGAAGACGTGCATCGACCTTCATATGCCTCAGAGAGATGTGCATCGACCTTTATAGGCAATCATCCAAGATGTGCATCGATCTTCATGAGTTTCAGAAAATGTGCATCGACCTTGTTATGGAATGTGCACCGACCTAGAATGTTCAGAGTGTCTGATGTGCATCGACCTTCATATGCTACAAACAGATGTGCGTCAACCTTGGTTTTCAGTTGCACCGACCTCCATGCTTCAGACATATGTGCACCGACCCAATGTGCACCGACCTTGAGATGCATCAGTATGAAATGTGCACAGACTTTGTCTTATTATATGGAAATGTGCATAGACTTGGTATGCAAATGTGCACAGACTTGGTCTTGTTATATGGAAATATGCACAGACCTGATATACAAATGTGCACAGACTTGGGTATGATAAATTCCAAATGTGCACCGACCTCAACTGAAGAAGCTTCAAATGTGCACCGACCTTGTCAAGCGTGGACCTTGGAATGTGCATCGACCTGTATGTGGTGCATCGGTAATATGCACCGACCTCTATTGAAGAATTTCAATTGTGCACCGACCTTCCAAATGTGCACATACTTTGATATGCTAAGTTCTAAATGTGCATCAACCTGTATGGGATGGAACAGAAATGTGCACCGACCTTAAAATGTGCACCGACCTGTTTCTCTAATATGCACCGACCTCATGGAGAAGAAGCACACGTTCGACGAAATGCCTCACTAAGTGGCTCCCAAGGCCATTCTTAGTAAACCTACAGCATTTTCTGTTTTGGATCCATAGAGCATAAATAGGAATCGCAAATGCCAAAATTCACATCTTTTGAGGTCTGGAAAGGCATCTTTGCTTAGTCAACCTTCCTGTCATCATTGGATTACTATATCAGCTCTTTTGGTCCATGAAAAAGTAAGCTACCATTTCTGGGAATAGTCACCTATCCTGGTACCCTCCTTTCTGCCTCCACCCAATCAAATGCTCTATCAGTAAGATCCCTCAGGACAAAAGGATGTCCTTGACAGACCTGCCTGCAGAAGATGAAGATGCTACAGATCCTTCTTGGGAAGCTCCTCTCATATATTTTTCTGGTCAACCAAAATAACAAAATGGTGGAAATCTCTCTGCTACCGCCTTGGCCAATCAGAGAGTGCCAAGACCAATGGTCCTTGAAGACAAATGATTATTTATGAAGAGCCAATCACCTTCACCCTGAAGCCTTCTTCTGGAAGGACCGATTGCAGCTATAAATAGGAAGGACTCCATGCAAGAAGGTCGCTGTTGCCGTGGCTGCTGCAAGAGTTGAAGCTGGCCCCTTTCAAGTAGGATCAAAGTGCAAAAAAAAAGAGAGGGAGAAAGCTAGGAAAGAAAGATGAGTGCCTGCTAAGCCCGTGTGAAAGAAAAGGAGAAAGAGAAGTCAACAGCTAGTGAAGCCTGTCCAGATTCCTTTGCACCATTAACATTTGGTCTATTACTCTCGGTGCTATTCTTTCATCTGGAGTCATTGCACCTGCAGCGTTTCTGTTTTGTTTCTGCTTCTTTTGTTTCCTTTTTATTTTCAGATCAACTTGTTTCGTGTGGGACTTGTCCCCGTGTATGGTGAGGACCTCGTCCTCGTGTGTGTGTGTGGGACTTGTCCCCGTGTCTGCTCTATCTACAGCGTGTGTGTGTGGTTATCCATCTTTTGGTCAAAGAGTGGAAGCCTCTCCCTGTTGGGAGGGGGGTGGATGTAGGCTTGTCTGAGGACAACCGAACCACCTAAAAATCATGTGTTATGGTGTGCTGCGCTCAATCCTTTTCTCCTACCTCCATTCACAGGTTCATCTAGCTCTTAGCTCTTTCCATTCCCTTAACTATATTAGTGTTTTCAGTCCAGATCTATACATCGGTTCTGGTTCATCACTACTCGGTTTGATCTTCATTTTAAAAGCGCTCATTGCGAACCCGGATCTATTCACCCCCTCTCTAGATCCTCTCTTAACCATCCAACAGTTGGTATCAGAGTAGGTTCCCAGCGATGTTGTCCAACGACCCAGGGAAATCCGATGGGAGTGTCCCTCTCAGCTATATAGCTGAGGGCCAGGCCATCAATAAACCGCCATTTTTCGATGATACTAATTATCTATACTGGAAAAATCGAATGGAAGTCTTTCTACGTGCCCAGGATCACCTGATTTGGCGTGTGGTTAGTAAGGGTCCTTTTGTCTTACCCGAGGTACACGACACCTGGACCCCAGAACAGGTCAGAAAATACACCACTAATTGGAGCGCCATAAATATCATGCAATGCGCTATCCACCCCACAGAATACTCAAGAATCTCCACTTACAAATCAGCAAAAGAAATGTGGGAGAGACTTCAGTTAATCTATGAGGGGACATCTGAAGTAAGAGCCACCAAGGCCAATCTGCTAACTTCCGAATATGAGATGTTCAAAATGAAGCTAGAAGAATCTATCTCTGAAATGTATGCGAGATTCGCTTAGCTAACAAACAACTTGAAACTTTTAGGTAAAGATTATGCTCAAACTAAACTTGTCAGGAAGATTCTTAGATCTCTCACCCCAGCGTGGCACACCAAGGCCACGATCATTGAGGATTCAAAGGATCAATCTACACTGACCATTGACGGACTGATAGGCTTGCTCATGACATATGAGCTTAACTTCAAGCGAAGTGAGGAAGATATCAAACCTAAGAAGATTGTTGGGCTCAAGGTGTCTGAGAACACAGAAGACTCAGATGAAGAGGATGAAGATGACCTCCTAGAGACATCTCTGATAGACCATGCTATGCTCACTAGATAGTTCAAGAATTTCCTAAGAAGAAGAGGTAAATTCCATAAGAAATGGAAGAACCCCTAGGTAAGTAGAAATTCTGACCTCAAATCTACTCAAACACGAGAATTCTGATACCTTAATTTGCTACCAGTGCAGGAAATCAGGACACATGCGAGGAGAGTGTCCTAAGTTGATGAAACAGCTGACCGAGGCCAAGGGAAAGAAACCCAAGGCCATGGTCTTCACTTGGAGAGATGAAGAAGAGGAGGAGGAAAGCCTCTCTTCGGATGAAGATGAAGACGATCTCTGCTTCGTGGCTGACGAGAGTGAGGATCAGGTAAGAAATCCTTTCGAGACCTTTTCAATAGAAGATTGGGAAGATGCATATGCAGACCTACTTGAGAAATTTGAAATGTATAGAAAGGAGAATAGACAATTGAAGAAGAAACTAAACTCTCTTGTTCAAAATGATCCTGCTAACAAGGAGCTGGAAACCGTAAAAGCTGAGAATGAAGAACTGAAAAAACAAGCTAAAACCACCTGCTCAGATCTGCTAGTCTTAAAAGAGGAGAGTGCTGCCCTTAAAGAACAATTAAGTCAGACTAAACAGAGATGCGAGGAGTGGGAAAAGGAGAGTAGACTTAATCTTGAAAAGTATGAGGCTGTTAACACTGTTAATCTTGTGATGCAAATGAACTTGGAGAGAATTGAAGAAGAATTGAAAGGCAAACAATCTACCCTTGAAAAAATGACACTGGGAAAATCTAATCTAGATGCTATTTTCGGTACTCGGGTCAACTTTAGAAAAGAAGGGCTTGGTTTCAATCCTACCAATAAGAAGCCTTTTGAGTTCAAAACTATTTCCTTCTGTCTTGAGAAAGGAAAGGGAAAATTGATTGTTGAAGAATCTGTGGAAGAGACCACCACCCATCGTGCTACACAATCAGATTGTGGTCACAATCATCAGACCAGACCCAACCGTGCTAAGCCACAGATTCAGCACAAGCCTGCCAAGAGGCGAGGTCAATCGTCTGGACAACCATGTCAAGGCTTCAATACCCCCCACCGCCCTTCAGGTCGAAGCACCTGGGACATGCCTCAACACAGATCAGCCTACCATTCTCAGAAGAAAAATTACCACAATAAAGGAAAAAGATTCAATGGTCAGCCCAGCATGGGTGTCCCCCATAAGGAACATGGCCGCTTTGAAAAAGCACAAAACCAATCTCAACCTAACTTACACCCCATGAACTTCATGAGATTTCCTTGTCATGCTTACAACTAACTAGATAACATTAATAACCCGTACTGGTTCGGTCATAGAACAAAAGTTTTCAGGCAAGTTTGGGTTCCAAAGAATTTATTGCATACTTTCTGCTCTGACTATGAACCTAGATGTGCTTGGGTTCCAAAGACCTCTGCCTAATATTTTCTATACAATATTGCCTAGCAGCCTATCACAACCGCTGGTACTTGGACAGTGACTGCTCACGGCATATGACGGGAGACAGGAAGACGTTTAGCCACTTAATCAAAAAGGAAGGAGGCCAAGTCAAATTTGGAGGTAAGGACAAAGGCAAGGTAATTGGCACATGCATCGTGGGTAAGAATCCCTCTAAATCAATTGAGAATGTGATGCTCATTGAAGGTCTTGAGCACAATCAGCTTAATATAAGCCAACTGTGCGACAAAGGTCATAAGGTGATGTTTGACACTAATGAATGTAGAATTCTTGAGAAAGACTCTAAATATGTACTTTTTATAGGACACAGAGTCAATAATGTTTACATGATAGACCTTGATGCCCCTAGCTTTGAAGGAATATGCCTGACGGCCAGCCAACTCAGTAATGCAGGTCTGTGGCATCGACGGCTAGGACATGTCAGCTATGGCATGCTACACAAATTGTCCAAACATCCAATGGTGAAAGAATTATCCAAATTGACTTACTCAAAAGTTGATCAGATTTGTGAAGCATGTTCCCGAGGTAAGCAAACTAGAAAAACCTTCAAATCAAGAAGTGAGCCCCTATCTCTTACTCCATTTGAATTCCTGCATATGGACATGTTCGATCCATCGAGAATAGCTAGCCTTAATGGGAAAAGGTATGGATATGTGATTGTTGATGATTACACTCGCTTCACATGGATTTTCTTTCTCACTAACAAGAATGATGCATTTACTGTGTTTCAGAAATTCTTTAGGAAAGTGAAGCAAGAAGGTAAATTCAAAATCTCCATCATCTAGTCTGATAATGGAGGAGAATTCAAAAACTCATTCTTCTCTTAACTATGTGATCAAGAAGGACTAACACACAGATTTTCATCCCCCGGGACTCCAGAAAAAAATGGGATTGTGGAAAGAAGAAATTGCACGATTGTGGAGATTGCTCGGACCATGTTGATGTTGTGCCTTTTAGGCACAAGCATGTGCTATGTTGCTTTGATGATAGCAATGCTATTTGGTTTTGATGATAGCAAGACAGTGAGTGCATTTGATATTGTATTTTGATGATAGCAATGTTATTGTGTTTTGATGATTGTAATAAACAAAGTGCATTTCTGTGCATTCTTATTCTTGAGCATTCTGCATATGATAGCAACATGAATGATGATGTTTAGCATTGATGGCATTTGTTATTTATATATATGCATTGCATTCTGTCAGATATCATGTCTCTGCATGTATCTACAGTCTGAACAGTAGTGGGTCGACCCACCCTGGCTGATGCGTCGACACATCAGAACATTGTTTGTTTGGGTAGCAGAGTCTATACACTGCAGGGTAAAGCCCAATGTCTAGGCATTGCTGCATTGCTTGCATTTCAGAGTCTATACATTGGTTTTGTCATGCACATAGACTTCCAAGTCTATACATTCCTGCATTAGTGTGCTTCACGCTTTGTTCATGGCTGAGAGTCTATACACTGGGCTTGAAGTGTATACATTGAGCGTCTCAATGAGCATCTCATGTAAGTCCATACATTCATAGTGCATAGGCTAGACAGCATTGGCCAAGTCTATACATTGGCTGTCGGTTGTAAAGTCTACACATCATACTACATTATGCATGGTTGAGTTGAAGTCTATACAGAGTCTGCATCCTCTAAAGTCTGTACATCCGATTGCCTTTGCTTTGGTCAAGTCTGTACAGCCAACGCCTTCATTGATTCCAAGTCTGGACACTGGGCTTCAGGCGTTCCAAGTATGCACATTGTTTCAGGTTCTCCAAGTCTATATAATGAAGTCTGTACGTCAGTCTTCACATTCTAAGTCTGTACAGCCGTTGGGTTTAGACTCAGAGTCTGTACACTCGATTCGCCTTTGAATTGGTCAAGTGTGTACATCCTTCCAAGCTTCAAGTCTACACATTGGGTTGTCAGGTTTCAACTCTATACATTCAATTGTTAGGCCCAAGTCTATACACTCGTTGTTAGAGGCCTGAACTTAACTGAAGTCTATACACTGGACTTCACTTTACCAAGTTTATACACTGGACTTTGTTTTACTAAGTCTGTACACTCGCTGCACTGTTCAAGTCCATACACTGGCAGCTCTGCTTAAGTATATACATTCATCTGAACTAAGTTCATTTTCCTCTGTCTGTCTGCAGATGATTCAGGACATCAAGACTTGGCACGTGATCCAAGAGGTTGAAATGCTGACAAGTGGACAGAGCAGTTCAAACAATCAAGAAAGAAGCTCCTGGATTATTCTGGTGCGTCAACGCATTGATCAAGTAGCGTGGACGCAGCAGTTCAAGTTAACCTTGTTGCAGCCTCTGGAGTACATTGGCAGCTTAGACGCTGCAGCTCCATGCGTCAATGTAGTAGTGTTGGAAGCGTCGACGCAGCAGTTAAGAAGGCTAGGTTGTTTGTTCATTGGAACGTATCAATGCGTCAACGCAGCAAACTGATGTAGTCAACGCAGCAAACTTGAGTTTCATAGGTTGAAGATCTGTGAAGGGTGCGTCAACTCTTTGGAGCAAGTGGGTTGACGCCATCTAACTCCAGTTGCTGAGCGTACTGATGAATGGACACGTGACCTGAAGCTGGCACCTGACACGTGATCCTAGGTGGGTGCTGAGCACGTGATCCGAGGAGGAATCTTCTGGACAGAAGGCGTGGCAAGCACACGCCCTATCTCCCTACTGCTGCTGGTATATATTGGAGCCTTCGTCTTCAGATGGAGGCTGATCGTGATCGAAGCCAGAGAGCAGAAGCTGAGAGAAGAAAGGGAAAAAGAAGAGAGAGCTTCCACGATCCAGTAGAAGAAAAGAAAAAGAGAAAGAGAGAAAAGGAGAACAGAGATCGAGAGAAGAAGAGAAGTACATCAGAGAAGAAAGAGAAAGAGAGAGAGTGAAGAAAGAGAGTGAGATCGAGGGAGATCTGTTCCTACTGGACCGTGGATCAGATCCAGGCCAGTCAGCTCCGTTGAGAGCCACATTGTGCATTTCATTTTTCAGCTTTCTATTTGCTGAAGTTATTTTCATTTCGTGTTTTTGCTTTCCCTTTTTCATTTGGTTATCATTGTTCTTCCGATCCTCTGGACTGAGGTCGGGTTCCTCCTGGTGGGTCAGGAGAAGGGAGATCTGATCTCCGGTTTGCAAGCAGCAGGGGGGCTGCATGTGGGTTCCCTCTGGGCTAGGAGGAAGAGAGGCTAGGCCTCTGGTGGATTGCTGGTAGCAGAGTGCTACTGGCTGGTTCACTTGTAGCGGGGCTGCTACTAGTGGGGTTCCCTCTAGGTATAGAGGAAGAGAGACGTGAGTCTCTTGTTTCTAGTGACTGTGGGTTGCTAGAGGTTCCCTCCGTGTAGGAGGAAGAGGGGAGATTGTTCCCCTGGGTAAGCTGTGTATCAGCGTCTGTTGGCAAGCTATGTTGCCCAGCTGTTAGTGAAGCCACACTCGGTTTGAGTGTGGGGTGGATGTAGGTCCGTGGACCGAACCACCTAAAAATCTCTGTGCAGTGGTTGGTTGCTCCATATCTCCTATCTACTTCACAGGTTACATTGCATTCTCGTTTATATATGTGCTGCTTCCGCTAGTTGTTTATTTAGGCGCAGGTTACATATTTGATCTTTGGTTTAAAAGGATATTCTACTTGTTCTTCAGATTGGTTGTCTTGCTTTGTTAGAGTTCTAGTTTTATTATTGAGCCGAAAAGTTTTTAAGGGTGGGATTCATTCACCCCCCCTCTGAATCCTCCGCATCAATCATAACAATTGGTATCAGAGCGGTCTCTGACTTAACAGATCTAACAATCTGCAGAGGATCCTGCTAACTGTTTAGTGCATTTCAGAGTGGGTGTATTGTGCTTGTTGTTTTGTTTCACCGATTTAGTGCTTTACCTTGCCCATCTGGTTTTGCTGCATTTCCTGTCATTTATTTTAGTGAGTTGAATCTGTTTGCCATCTGTCCAAATGGATCGTCCTCCAATTTATGATGGTTCTAACTTTGAAAGTTGGCTAGGAGGCCTAGCTGTGTATGTAGATTCCATTGATCCCAAACTATGGAGTTTGATATCCAAAGGCCCACATCGATTACCCAAAGATCAGACCAAGTGGTCTAGTGAGGACACCTTTAAGAACCGTGATAATGTCATAGTTCTTAATATCTTGAGAGCTGCTGTTAATACTGATGTATATTCTTTTGCTCTCAGGTGCAATTCTAGAAAAGAGATATATGACAAAGTTATCTCTGCGCATAACCAACAGAGTGATAGTTGTTTGATGGCCAACCGGGATAATGAAGATTCCTCATCCAAGGTAAATTCTGAATCTTGATCCGAAGAGATTTCAATTGATGAATTATGGGATATGTATGAGGAACGTTCTGAGAAATGTAAATATTTGAAATCTGAAAATAGAAAGCTGAAAAAGAAATGTGATCAGATTAATTCGAATGCTCATTGTGAAAAATGTCAAGATCTGAGAAAATCTCATGAAATATGCTTAGCTAATCTGAATGTGAGTAAGGAACAAATTTTTGTTTTGGAAAATAAAAATCAGGAACTCACAGACAAGATTTCTGAACTTGAAGATAAGCTGAGTTCATTAGGAAATGATCAAATCTTAACTAATGAATTAGTTCAGAATGAACAAACTAGAAAGGAGAATGAAGAACTGAAGCTGCTTAATTTTGCTATGTCTGAGAGACTCTTAATGCTTGAAAGAGGGAAAAGTTCAATTGAAAATGAACGTGAGAGAGTGACTGCATTAATAGAAGAGATTGATAGCTACAAAGCCATTAATGTCTTACTTAATGAAAAGATCACAGATTCTGAAATTCTCATTTCCTCTCTCAAAAATGAAATCACTGAATTGAACAATTCTCTGTCTGAGTCATTTAAAAATAAAGAAAATTCAAAGGCTGCCTCTAAGAAGAAAGTCTCTGATGGAGGTAGTAAACAGGAAGAGAGAAAAAGAATGTATACAACCTCTGTGCGTAGCTCTGAGTTAGCTAGCACTTCAGCCTCTCCTTCATGTCTGCCTGCGAATCAGATAGAAAAATAAAAGAAAACAAAACAGAATAAAAATTTGTATGTTGAAATTTCTCAGGCCAAACTGTCTCATCTTAAAAGAAAGAATGTGAAATGTTTCTACTGTGGTAAATCTGGCCATGAGATGGATGTGTGCTTTGTCATGAGAGAGGAGGAACTGAAATCAGATAGAATTCATGCTAGGAATTCTAAATCGAATAAACCTTCTCATGATCAAAATAAGAGAATTCAATGCCTTTACTGTCATAGAATTGGCCACTTTATGTATAATTGTAGATTAAAGAAGCAAGATGATTTGAATGCTAAAAAGCTTCATGATAGGAATCATGCATATCTGAAAAAGAAACTTCATTGCTTTCATTGTAACAAATTGGGCCATATTGCTGCAAATTGTTGGCATGCTAAGGGAAGAACAATTAACTCCAAAACTGCTATAATCCCTGTAAAAAGACATGCATTCTATAAGAATCTTGACAGAATGAATTCTTCATGTTTTGAATGTGGAAAACATGGCCACACAGTCAAAGACTGTTGGCATGTTCAGAAGAATCATATTAACCCCCATGCTGTCAAATTCCATGCAAAACAATTTTTGAAATTTTCTTGTTTTAATTGTGGAAAACCTGGCCACAAAGCCTCTGAGTGCTGGGTGGCAGAGTTCAGAAAACAAAATGCCCACGTACACAACAGAAATTTTGACGTTCATGCACATGAATTTAATACTTACAATAAGGTGCATAAAAGGAACTTAAATTCTGTTAGTTATCATGGTAAGTCTGGTCAATTTGGCTATTCCTTGTCCAGCTATAAGTTGATGGGCTATGATGATAATTCTGTTAAGAGACCAGTCAGAATACCTGTTAGGGATCATACAGGACCCAAGGCAGCTTGGGTCCCTGCAAGATCATATTGATTGATATGTTGCAGGTGTGCCTTGGTGAGAGAAATAAAAGGGGTAATTTAGCTAAGGAACTCAAAAAGGAAGCCCCAGGATTCTACATCTCAGGTCAGTTCTGAACTTTGTTTTAAAATTCATCATCTGAATTTGTGAGTATGAAAAAAAAATGTGTGAATTTCATGTTGATCTGCTTGTCTGAATTTTGATGATCTCTTCACTGAATTCAATTCTGAATATATTTGGTACTCTTCTCATGCTGTTGTTTGCACTAAATGAATGAGATGTTAGATGCACTGCATTGTGCACTAGGCTAAACTGTTCTTTAATGTATAGAGTCGATGCATGTGTTTTGTGCCAATGCATTGCATGCTTGTTGTTAGATGCATAAACTTAAATTGATTGCATAATTGCCTCATGTTTCATTATTGCATAGTCTGCATGTAGAACAGCCTAGTGCATAGCATAATCTTTGCATCATGATGTCAGGGGGAGCTGAGAGTTTTTTCTGTTCAATTCATTGAATCCTTGCTACTTCTCACTGTCCCCATCTAGTTCTTTCATATCTTTTGACATCAGATGCTCCAGGAACTCAATGCCTATTGCTATCGTTTCCCTAACCTTCACTGAACAACAGTTCTGTTTCTGGTTTAGTACATTGAGTTGTGATTATTTCAATTGTTCTTTTATAAGAATCACTCTCACAAATTGAAAAAAACTAAAGATTTAACCTTTATAAATTGAAGAGTCAAATGTCTGCCTTCAGAATCTGAGATAAAAGAAAAACTTTTATAGCTCTTAATCTTTGTCTCATGGTAAGATTAGAAAAAGTTTTTGTAATGCCTAATGTGTTGATCTGGAAAATTTCTAGAAAAGGTGAATAACAGTGTGTACTATTTTTCAAACAATCACTCTAAAAGAATTAAGGGCAGCAGTAAATAAGATCATAAATGCTATGAACTGAACATAGTGACAGAGCAATGGCTGAATTGCACTGAGAAATTGTGATCTCCTCCAATGAAGCAAGAGAACTCATAGTCATGAAGTGCTTCAGAATATCTCTATTCAAAGGGTCAAATCTATAGGGGGGGTTCTCACCAAGTAACTAGGGGTACTGGCCTCTAATCAAGGTGTACCCTTAATGTCAAAAGTGAAGACTATTCTTTGTGGGTTTTGATCTGAAATAGGTCTAGTAGTTTATGCCTAGTAACTAGGGGTACTTGCCTCTGATCAAGGTGTACACCTAATGTCAACAGCATAAATGCCACTGATCTATTTACTTAGTTCAGGTTCTGAAAAATTCAAAAGTGAAAATCAAACTACTGTAACCTTTCGAAAAATCAAAAGTCAATGAGTGAAAATTATTTTTATCAATACATGTTCAAGTTGCCTCTCTTGAATTTCCTTATTTAATCACAAAAGGGTATTATTTCTGACTTATCTATTAATACCATGTGCCCTAGATTCATTGCTATAAATGGAATCTATAAACTCTTGTTCAGGGGTCAAATATTTTACTATAGACTTATCACTGTTAAACCTGAATTTTTGTCAAAAGTGTATGTTGCTGATTCTTATACTTTAACTGTTGTTTATAATCATGCTTCCCTTCTGAACCTATGATTCAGCTGTTGTCAAGTGACCCTCCTACCTTCTCTTCCTTGTTTATCTGTTCATATTCCTTCTCAAAGGGGGAGCTATTATTTAGGGGGAGAAATAATTCAGGGGTGTCTTACATTCAGGGGGAGAATGTTCTAGAGGAATTTGCATGCATAATGCACTTTGCACTCTTATTTTTACTGTTTTTCTCTTTTTGATCATGTCAAAGCGGGAGAAAATCTTGTGTGTGACTCACTGTCACATTGTGTTGCCATCATCAAAAAGGGGGAGAATGTTGTGCCTCTTAGACACAAGCATGTGCTATGTTGCTTTGATGATAGCAATGCTATTTGGTTTTGATGATAGCAAGACAGTGAGTGCATTTGATATTGTATTTTGATGATAGCAATGTTATTGTGTTTTGATGATTGCAATAAACAAAGTGCATTTCTGTGCATTCTTATTCTTGAGCATTCTGCATATGATAGCAACATGAATGATGATGTTTAGCATTGATGGCATTTGTTCTTTATATATATGCATTGCATTCTGTCAGATATCATGTCTCTGCATGTATCTACAGTCTGAACAGTAATGGGTCGACCCACCCTGGCTGATGCGTCGACACATCAGAACATTGTTTGTTTGGGTAGCAGAGTCTATACACTGCAGGGTAAAGCCCAATGTCTAGGCATTACTGCATTGCTTGCATTTCAGAGTCTATACATTGGTTTTGTCATGCACATAGACTTCCAAGTCTATACATTCCTGCATTAGTGTGCTTCACGCTTTGTTCATGGCTGAGAGTCTATACACTGGGCTTGAAGTGTATACATTGAGCGTCTCAATGAGCATCTCATGTAAGTCCATACATTCATAGTGCATAGGCTAGACAGCATTGGCCAAGTCTATACATTGGCTGTCGGTTGCAAAGTCTACACATCAGACTACATTATGCATGGTTGAGTTGAAGTCTATACAGAGTCTGCATCCTCTAAAGTCTGTACATCCGATTGCCTTTGCTTTGGTCAAGTCTATACAGCCAACGCCTTCATTGATTCCAAGTTGGACACTGGGCTTCAGGCGTTCCAAGTATGCACATTGTTTCAGGTTCTCTAAGTCTATATAATGAAGTCTGTACGTCAGTCTTCACATTCTAAGTCTATACAGCCGTTGGGTTTGGACTCAGAGTCTGTACACTCGATTCGCCTTTGAATTGGTCGAGTGTGTACATCCTTCCAAGCTTCAAGTCTACACATTGGGTTGTCAGGCTTCAACTCTATACATTCAATTGTTAGGCCCAAGTCTATACACTCGTTGTTAGAGGCCTGAACTTAACTGAAGTCTATACACTAGACTTCACTTTACCAAGTCTATACACTGGACTTTGTTTTACTAAGTCTGTACACTCGCTGCACTGTTCAAGTCCATACACTGGCAGCTCTGCTTAAGTATATACATTCGTCTGAATTAAGTTCATTTTCCTCTGTCTGTCTGCAGATGATTCAGGACATCAAGACTTGGCACGTGATCCAAGAGGCGAAAATGCTGACAAGTGGACACAGCAGTTCAAACAATCAAGAAAGAAGCTCCTGGATTATTCTGGTGCGTCAACGCATTGATCAAGTAGCGTGGACGCAGCAGTTCAAGTATCCCTTATTGCAGCCTCTGGAGTACATTGGCAGCTTAGACGCTGCAGCTCCATGCGTCAACGCAGCAGTGTTGGAAGCGTCGACGCAGCAGTTAAGAAGGCTAGGCTGTTTGTTCACTGGAACGTATCAATGCGTCAACACAGCAGACTTGAGTTTCATAGGTTGAAGATCTCTGAAGGGTGCGTCAACTCTTTGGAGCAAGTGGGTTGACGCCATCTAACTCCAGTTGCTGAGCGTACTGATGAATGGACACGTGACCTGAAGCTGGCACCTGACACGTGATCCTAGGTGGGTGCTGAGCACGTGATCCGAGGAGGAATCTTCTGGACGGAAGGCGTGGGAAGCACACGCCCTATCTCCCTACTGCTGCTGGTATATATTGGAGCCTTCGTCTTCAGATGGAGGCTGATCGTGATCGAAGCCAGAGAGTAGAAGCTGAGAGAAGAAAGGGAAAAAGAAGAGAGAGCTTCCACGATCCAGCAGAAGAAAAGAAAAAGAGAAAGAGAGAAAAGGAGAACAGAGATCGAGAGAAGAAGAGAAGTGCATCAGAGAAGAAAGAGAAAGAGAGAGAGTGAGATCAAGGGAGATTTGTTCCTACTGGACCGTGGATCAGATCTAGGCCAGTCAGCTCCGTTGAGAGCCACATTGTGCATTTCGTTTTTCAACTTTCTGTTTGCTGAAGTTATTTTCATTTCATGTTTTTGCTTTTCCTTTTTCATTTGGTTATCATTGTTCTTTCGATCCTCTGGACTGAGGTCGGGTTCCTCCTGGTGGGTCAGGAGAAGGGAGATCTGATCTCCGGTTTGCAAGCAGCAGGGGGGCTACTTGTGGGTTCCCTCCGGGCTAGGAGGAAGAGAGGCTAGGCCTCTGGTGGATTGCTGGTAGCAGAGTGCTACTAGCTGGTTCACTGGTAGCGGGGCTGCTACTAGTGGGGTTCCCTCTAGGTATAGAGGAAGAGAGACGTAAGTCTCTGGTTTCTAGTGACCGTGGGTTGCTAAAGGTTCCCTCCGTGTAGGAGGAAGAGGGGAGATTGTTCCCCTGGGTAAGCTGTGTATCAGCGTCTGTTGGCAAGCTATGTTGCCCAGCTGTTAGTGAAGCCACACTCGGTTTGAGTGTGGGGTGGATGTAGGTCCGTGGACCGAACCACCTAAAAATCTCTGTGCAGTGGTTGGTTGCTCCATATCTCCTATCTACTTCACAGGTTACATTGCATTCTCATTTATATCTGTGCTGCTTCCGCTAGTTGTTTATTTGGGCGCAGGTTACGTATTTGATCGTTAGTTTAAAAGGATATTCTACCTGTTCTTCAGATTGGTTGTCTTGCTTTGTTAGAGTTCTAGTTTGATTATTGAGCCGAAAAGTTTTTAAGGGTGGGATTCATTCACCCCCCCTCTGAATCCTCCGCATCGATCATAACAGTTGATCGAGAGTCAACTCCCAAGAAAGTTCTGGGCTGAAGCAGCAAACACTGCATGCCACATTATCAATAGGGCAATGGTAAGGCCAAAGAGTAAGAAAACTCCTTATGAGATGTTGAAAGGTAAAAAACCCAACTTGGCCTATTTCAGAGTATTTGGTGCAAAATGCTATGTGCACAATAACGACAAATCAGATTTAGATAAATTTGAGGCCAAGAGTGACATTGGCATTTTCTTGGGTTATGCAGAAACATCAAGAGCATATAGGGTGTTTAATGTTAGAAATCAAATCGTGGAGGAAACTCCACATGTGGTGTTTGCTAAAATATCAATGGATAAACATGAAAGTGTTGTGATCAGGGAAAGGGAAGATGTTGACGAAAACTTTCTGGAACACAAGGAAGAACCTGTGGTAAACAATCAACCACAATCTACAGAACAAGAGACCAGTCAACCAATCGAAATCCCTGCACAATCAACCATGCCAGGTGAGTCCTCTATAAATCTCCGTACTCTAAAGGACCATCCTATTCATAACATCACAGGAAGCATTTATGATCCCCCCAGGACCCGGTCTTTCCATAATGCTGTGCATAATGAAGACCTCACTGATTTAGTCTCTCAATTTGAACCCAAGTGCATTGAAGATGCCCTGCAAGATGAAAATTGGGTTAATGCCATACATGATGAGCTCAACCAATTTGAAAGAAGCCACGTTTGGTATCTAGTTCCCAGATCCACCGACCAGCATGTCATAGGAACTAGATGGGTTTTTAAGAACAAGCTCAATGAGGATGGGGCCATCATTAGAAATAAGGTCAGGTTAGTGGCCAAGGGTTATAATCAGGAAATTGGCTTTGATTTTGAAGAATCTTTTGCCCCCGTTGCTAGATTAGAGGCCATCAGGATCTTGCTAGCTTTTACATGTTCATTAGGCATTAAATTGTATCAAATGGATGTCAAAAGTACTTTTTTGAATGGGCTGATAAAGGAAGAAGTGTTTGAAGAATAGCCTCCTAGATTTGAACTTGCTGATATGCCTAATCATTTTTACAAGTTGAACAAGGCTCTCTACGGCTTAAAGCAGGCTCCATGGGCCTGGTATGATAGACCCAGTGCTCATTTAACTGACAAAGGCTACATCCGAGGTAAGATTGATCAAACCCTCTTCACAAAGGTAATGGATGGCCACATCATCATTGTACAGGTTTATGTAGATGACATAATTTTTGGATCAACAAATGTTACCCTATGCAACCAATTTGCTGAACTCATAACATAAGAATTTGAAATGAGCCTTATGGGTGAGCTTCGATTTTTTCTTGGATTGCAGGTCTCACAGTCAAAGGAAGGCCTCTTCATAAACCAATCCAAGTACACACTGGAAATCCTAAAGAGATTCCGGATGAAGGATACCAAGGCCATATCCACACCCATAGGAACAAATGCATCCCTAGATGCAGATGAGAGTGGCAAATCTGTTGATCCTAAAACATACCGAGGTATGATTGGATCCCTTTTATATCTCACTGCGTCACGGCCTGATATACAGTTCAGTGTGTGCATGTGTGCTCATTTTCAAGTTAATCCAAAAGAATCTCACTTGATCACCATTAAGAGAATTCTAAGATACATTGCCAACACACATGACTTAGGACTATGGTATCCCTCATCATGTTGTTTTGATTTAATTTCACATACTGATGCTGACTATGCTGGGTGCAAACTTGATCGAAAAAGCACTAGTGGGTATTGCAATTACTTGGGTGGCTGCCTGGTCTCTTGGGCTTCCAAGACGCAGCACTCAGTGGCCTTGTCTACCGCTGAAGCAGAGTATGTAGCGGTCGGTAGCTGTGGGACTCGGGTACTATGGATTAAGCATCAACTCCAGGACTATGGAGTAGACCTTGGATGCATGCCCATCTTGTGCGACAACTTAAGCGCCATCAATCTGGCTAAGAATCCCATCCAGCATTCCCGCTCAAAACATATTAAAGTAAGGCACCATTTTCTTTGAGATGAGGTAAACAAGAAAAGCTTTGAATTCCAGTTTGTTGAATCTGAAAAATAGGTAGCTGATATTTTCACCAAGCCTCTGAGCACTGACAGATTTTCCACCTTGAGAAGAAAACTTGGGTTGTGTCGTCCTCCCACTTGACTGCTTTCATTTGAAATAAGTGCATCCCACATTCAGAGTCCTCCTAAGTTCATTGTGCATGTTTAGCTAGCTACATATCATATGTCTATATGCTGCCATATTCATCATAAGTGTGTCTCCCTTTGGTATATGAAATGGTGATATGAGGAAAGGCAGGTTCAGTCTACCTAGAATCACTCATTATGCGTGAGCCAAGACCTCCGCCAGGTATCAAAGAAACCTGTATTCTGCATTTATTCTATTTTGCATGCATGGTTTCAGGGGGAGCATGTTATTTCACGAGAGGTTCTTCTCTAAGATCAATTCATTATCTGTCCATCATCAGAAGAAATTCCTGCACTTAGCATTGGGACTAATCCTTGTTTTGAGGCTTAAACTCAACAACCTTCTGCATTTTGAAATCTTGAACTATGACGGGGGGACCTCATTGGTCTACCTTTGTTGATATGCCCTGACGCACGGTCTGCATGCGCTCATCCGGTAACCATTTCTCCTTCATAATTCATGCTCTGTAATGTGATTCACCATTCTTCCAAAGAGACCTTGGTTCAAGGCACTACCTGCATAGCAATGGTTGATTTATGCTGAGTAACTAGGTACACTCCACCTGAGACGTGAGGTGACTTACGCAGAAAGGCACTTTCTTGACTATCTCTGCTCTGGTTCTTCAAAAGCCCAAAAAAGAAGAAGAAAAACATACAATCAAAAAAAAATAAAAAAGAGCAATAGCATGTTCCCACTGAGAAACTACACCACTTCACCAAAGAAGTGCTAGAGGGTCAGGCATGATGTGGCTGGCCAACTCTGGTTCCCATGCGGCACGATAGTTAACTGCACTAAGTAACTAGGCGGTTGCACTGAAACAAATGTGACTCCTCACGTCAAACGGTGCCAGTTCAACTTGACTGTCAGGCAATCTCAAACTTGCTTACCCGAGGTGCCTACTATCATGGTCTCTTCAATCTACTTTGTTTGACCTCAAATGTTCAGTATATGTTGCTTTGACTTCCCTGGTTTTCAGAGTTAC
This sequence comes from Amorphophallus konjac, assembly GCA_022559845.1. Lineage (NCBI taxonomy): Eukaryota > Viridiplantae > Streptophyta > Magnoliopsida > Alismatales > Araceae > Amorphophallus > Amorphophallus konjac. The sequence continues at coordinate 158,739,827 of CM040129.1, read as the reverse complement.
TCTGAACCGGGAACATTATGCTTCGTGTTTCCTCCAGGTATATCAGCCTTCGTAGACTCTATGAGCATACCCTGGCTCATTCCTTGGTTTCAGTCGTGCTTGCATGTGTTTTTGACTTTAATCCCATAGTTCACTCTTAGTTCTCCATGCTTGCCTGCTGGACAATCCTTCACCATGATGGTCCAGGTTCACTGATGTGTAACTTAGTTTTGAACCACTCCTCTGATTCAGTCCTCTATTTTTGATGGTGTCAAAGGGGGAGAGAGAGTTGCATTCAGGGGAGCTTACATTAAGGGGGAGAGAGACTTGCATTAAGGGGGAGAGAGAGCTGCATTCAGGGGTGCTTGCTTAAGGGGGAGTTTACAAGCGTTGCATATCTTGTTCACAACATATCCCTGCTGCATAAATTTCTACCTTGCTCTTTAAAATCATTTATCTAATCAGTAAGGACATGACTCATTATTACAATCATCAAAAAGGGGAAGAATGTTAAGTACATGATGTTTTTATGACGTCACACCATGAGTCATTAGCCAACTGGCCAGAAATTCATGCCATCTTTTGATATGTCTAGGTATGAAGACATTCTGCCAAACGTTCATGTGCATCGACCTTCATGCAGAATGTGCATCGACCTTAATGAAGAAAGTTCTCCATGCGCGTCGACCTCTATGATTTAGACAGAAGACATGCATCGACCTTCATATGCCTCAGAGAGATGTGCATCGACCTTTATAGGCAATCAGCCAAGATGTGCATCAATCTTCATGAGCTTGAGAAAATGTGCATTGACCTTGTTATGGAATGTGCACTGACCTTGAATGTTCAGAGTATGTGATGTGCATCGACCTTCATATGTTGCAGATAGATGTGCATCGACCTTGATTTTCAGTTGCACCGACCTCCATGCCTCAGACAGATGTGCACCGACCCAATGTGCACCAACCTTGAGATGCATCAGTATGAAATGTGCACAGACTTTGTCTTGTTATATGGAAATGTGCACAGACTTGGTATGCAAATGTGCACAGACTTTGTCTTGTTATATGGAAATGTGCACAGACCTGATATACAAATGTGCATAGACTTGGGTATGATAAATTCCAAATGTGCACCGACCTCAACTAAAGAAGCTTCAAATGTGCACCGACCTTGTCAAGCATGGACCTTGGAATGTGCATCGACCTGTATGTGGTGCATCGGTAATATGCACCGACCTCTATTGAAGAATTTCAATTGTGCACAGGCCTTCCAAATGTGCACAGACTTTGATATGCTAAGTTCTAAATGTGCATCAACCTGTATGGGATGGAACAGAAATGTGCACCGACCTTAATGTGCACCGACCTATTTCTCTAATATGCACCGACCTCATGGAGAAGAAGCACATGTTCGACGAAATGCCTCACTGAGTGGCTCCCAAGGCCATTCTTAGTAAACCTGCAGCGTTTTCTATTTTGGATCCATAGAGCATAAATAGGAACCACAAATGCCAAAATTCACATCTTTTGAGGTTTGGAAAGGCATCTTTGCTCAGTCAACCTTCATGTCATCATTAGATTACTATATCAGCTCTTTTGGTCCATGAAAAAGTAAGCTACCATTTCTGGGAATAGTCACCTATCCTGGTACCCTCCTTTCTGCCTCCACCCAATCAAATGCTCTATCAGTAAGATCCCTCAGGATAAAAGAATGTCCTTGACAGACCTGCCTGTAGAAGAGGAAGATGCTACAGATCCTTCTTGGGAAGCTCCTCTCATATATTTTTCTGGTCAACCAAAATAACAAAATGGTGGAAATCTCTCTGCTACCGCCTTGGCCAATCAGAGAGTGCCAAGACCAATGGTCCTTGAAGACAAATGATTATTTATGAAGATCCAATCACCTTCACCCTGAAGCTTTCTTCTGGAAGCACCGATTGCAGCTATAAATAGGAAGGACTCCAAATGTGCACCTTCACCCTGAAGCATCAAATGTGCACCGACCTTGACAAGCGTGGACCTTGGAATGTGCATCGACCTTTATATGGTGCATCGGTAATATGCACCGACCTTTATTGAAGAATTTCAATTGTGCACCGACCTTCCAAATGTGCACAGACTTTGTGTGACGACCCAAGATCCGGATACTTGGAAGAACCCGATACCATTTGAATCCTGGTCCGTCGCCCACGAGCCGAAAGGGCTCGAAAGGGCTAAAAGGAGTGTGGAGGTGCAAAGAAATAGAAAATAAAGCAGGACAATTCAACAATTAACAGAAATAAATAACAACTACAACAGAGTATATTCCAACAGAAAGTACAGTCTAAAGTAAGAAACCGTACCACATGCCAAGTGAACACTCGGCCCGGCGAGCTGGCAACTAAGAACCTCTGAACAGCATCCTTGAATCTTGAGGAAGAACCGCCGCACCTGAAAAGTAGGGGTGAGCCTCCTGTCACTGGCTCGGTAGGGATCCCGCGGAACCCCAACTGAGAACAACGGCGACATAGAAAGTAGTACCTACAAGAACAATAGTAACAGTAGGAATAATAACTCGGTGGCCAGTCAAAACTCGGCACTACAAATACTCCTACTATACCGGTCAAGCAGAAAGAGAAATCTCGATCTCACAATCGGGAACCAGACCATACTAACACCACTCACCGAGGTAAAACCCACGGCAACCCTACCGTAGAGGCCTGTCTCCCAGGACAAGGCCAACCTGGACACACTGCCTAAGGTCAAGCCGTGACCGCCTCGTCACGAACACAACACTAACAAGATGCAACCTCGGTGAAGCTACTAGCACCCTGGCCACTAACTCGAAAACACCGAACGGTCTGGAAAATCTCGTCTCACAGACGGGAAACGGAACCCAAAAATAGGAGAGTCACGTCTCACGTGACAGGAGTACCTGTCCACCAGAAGCAAGGCCTGATGCGTCCACTGACGTCTTAGACTGCGCCTCAGGTGTCTCCCTCCGGCCCAGCGGGAACTGAGACACCATACTAGTAACCACAGAACAAGTGACTAGTGGGGTTCGCGCTCGCCAGCGTGGGTCCAACCGCCCCCAACCACGTGTGCACACACAGACCGTGTGTCTGTGGTCTGGCCCTCTGACTGGTTTTACCCTCAGCCAGACTCTGGCTGGTAGACGTGGGGCCCGACAGAAACCAGTCTAAAATCGTCTCTCTCTGGGGTAGCCTCACCACCACTCCCTGGTGGGACCACTCGGGTGTTGGAAGGCTATGATTAGTGGGGAGTCACTGGTGTGACAACTCTCCAAAGAGAAACTCCGATAAACACGCACGCACCCTGCGTGAAAGTCGAGAAGAACCAAGTGGCATCGAGCCACTGGACTATGGATAGTCCTCTAGACTCACTAAATCCAACGGTCTTTGAGTCACGAGACTCGAGGTGAAGACCGTCATACGCAACGACACAATGGCGTTAATCTAGCCTAATCCCTAGGTCTAAAACCACGATAGCACGAATACCGAGGTAGTCCATGAGCCACCAAGACCATCCCCCTTAAAAAGGGAACTCAAGGGACCTCCACCCCCAGGCTGGGTAATTGGACTCACAGTCTAAGGCCACACATATGGACCACGCGGAAAACACAGAAGCATGATTCCCACGGTATCTTACAAGCCGCCACGCCGATTCTCCATCCCAGGGAAAAGTTAGAAACCTCCAGTCCCAGGCCGGATGACTGGACTCGCAGTCCAAGGCCACACACTTGGCCCACTCGGGAACCATCTTCCGTAGAAACATACGACATGCGGGGGAACGCCACCGCACACACACCGATACACGGTGACTCTATCTAGCGTAACACAAGAGCCCGAAACACATGTGGTCACCTGGACCCACCACACCTATGGACACGTTAATTGAGGTAACACAGTACCTCCAGACATCCCATAAACACGGACACGGAACCCACAGGGTGTCCGGGACACTCACGAGGCTGAAGGTTGACCACTGGGTTACAACTGGGTCGATCGGAGACCAACACAATGTGAACCCGACATCGCAAGCATGGGAATCGCCTAGCGGTCCTCTCTTGGGCCGCCACACGACTCTAGTGGCCCAACCTTAGGCCGCTACAAGGCGAGTCACTTTGGGTCTGGCGGTCTATAGAAAGGCCGTCCACCCAGAAAATGGTCCAACCTTGGGCCGCTACACACCCTCTGGCGCCCGTACCTATGGCCGCTAGAGGGCACATGACCCCCAGCGGTCAAAACATGCGCCCCAAGGCGCAACGGTCAAAAACAGAGGAAGCGGTCGAAGGTTGGGCCGCCACCCCAGTTGGCGGTTTATCGTGCGGCCACCAGTCGGCGCCAGCCCTGCCGACAAAATAGTAACTTGTGGCGTGCCTACCTTAGGCCGCCAGGGGTGTGGCGGTCTCTGGAAGGACCGCTACACCCTCCCGAGAACAGGACCGGCGGGAAGAATCCCAAAATCGCGTTCCACGCCCCAATCACCCCCGGGTGATGGGGAAACAAAGGGGAATCTATCCCCAAGCCCATAGCATGCATCTACACCCCTGGATCGGCCAAAAACATCGCAAAAATGGGAGATCCGACTCACTACCCAAAATCATGATTTTTCCCCAAAACGATAATAATCCCACGCTCGGCTCACCACGGCCTACAAAACTCGCGGGAAAGGAAGTGCACGAGCTGAGGGTCCATCTCTCTACCTCCACTGAAGATTCGACGCGTCGTGGATGCCGATCCACGAAGAAAACACCGTGAAACCCTCACCGCTCCACGAACCCGCGACCGAGCTTCCACGCGCCACCATCCCCCGATCCTCGACCCATCCTCTCCGTCCTCCTTGCCCGCGTCGCCCCGCTGCACCCCCGCCCCACTCCGTTGGCCGCCGGAGAAGAGAGGGTGAGAAGGGAGAGCGTGAGAGAAGAGAGAGGGAGAGAGTGAGAAAATGAGAGTGAGGGAGAGAGAGAAAAAGGAGGTTAATATATAGAAAAACCCAAAAATTACAGAAATTCAGAAAATTATGAAAAATTACCTCCACGATCCTCGGGAGGAGCACAACGCGTCGGTACTATCCCGGAGTCAGAGAATGCCACGGTTCGCCCTGCACAGAGTTCCGAAGGTGCATCAGGAAAAAATATGTGTAAAGTACAAAATACACGCCGAGACCCACGAAAAATATCCAAAAAATTCGGGGCATTACTGCCCTCCCCCCTTAAAAAAATTCCATCCTCAAAATTAAGGGCAAATGCCAGAACACAGGGGAAGAAAGCCTTAACCAACTGACAATGCCGTTAGAGCCCCAGCACAGAAAACCTCGATTCTTTCGAAGACACGGATCTTGAGGGACACAGCCATACTACAATCACGAAGAACGCCTCGCTCAGCATGTAGCGCACCAGTCAATAGAGCAGGCACACACCAAAAGACACAGTCCAGCATCACTTCAGTCTCAAGGAAAACCAATCATGGCACCGCTGCCACCATCTCGCCCACTGAGGAGACACAGTCCTCGTCACGAGAAACAGCTACCGATCCATCCAATTGTCCGCAGATAAAACATACATCAGCTTCATAGCCAGCTGACTGGTTTCACGTCATGCTCAAGGGAACAACCAATACGGAGCCTCCATCAGCTCACAATAGCACGGGACCAACTCTGTCAGAACTCAAACTTCGACAAAGCCTAGATCCCATCAGGAAAGTACACCACGGAAACGGTCACCAAAGGTCTCATTGAAACACGGCTCTCACCAATCTCGATGCGCAACCAGCAGCATCTTCTGTCTATGAAAGACCACACGCTGATCACCAGATGCTTATCAACGGGAAACCTCCACCGGCCCAGTAGGCACGATCCAACTCACAACAGGCCATCCGCTGACTCACACAGACAATTACCACATCTCGAGCTACAATCATCTCGGACATCGCATCCGATCTTGATCATCGTGCCAACTCAACCCTCTCAGGAAAGTACGATAAAACCAACGACAAGACTCAGGAGTCTTCGGTCATCACCTCACTTGACTCAGACTTACAGGAGAACCATCGCATGCTGGTCACCAGACCAAGGATAACCACTCCAACTCCAATGTCCCATCAAGGTCTACCATTCCGATGCCAATCTCACTTAAAGGCCTCCGCCCACAGGCATCACTCTTCCATCTTGTCTCATCAAATCATTCGTCTCAATTAATCCAAGAGGAGACCTGCCAATCCCGATTCCACCCTTACCATAGAGCCACGGGACACCATCGGAACGATTCATGGCACATGTCTCTAGGGGAGGAAAGTGCCATCCAATATTGCGGCAGCCAGGTTGCCAATGCCGCAACCAATGCACTTGGGTCCCCAATAATACACACCTTATCATGGTCGACTACGAGACTAGCCTTACTAGTCACTCGCAGCTACCAACCGAAACCCAAAATCTCTCAGAGATCACTTTCTCTAGAACATGACCTCATCCGAGAACACAGCTTGCAACACAAGTCGGGCACCAAACCACCAACTCTGACCATCACGTCCTCGACATCTGTCAGGCGACATCCTCAACAACCCCATCCGGGTCTAACATCGACGCCTGACACGTCTTCCATCACAAGAACATGGTACTCATGCGGCACACTAGCCAGCACATTCCTCAACACTCCATTCTGCCAATGCCAAGAACCACGGTATCTCGCGCAACGTCACGGTAACAACACGTCTCGCACAGAGGAACCAATCCTTACATGCTCAACGCAAACTCAGGAATCCGCCCGTAGCAACCAATGCTACGATCCTGAACCAGTAGGTCACAGGCCCACCAAGCTTCTGCTGCGCACTCTGATCCATGCACACAACCAAACACGGCAACTCGGGACTCGCCATCCCGACAATCCACAACTCACCTGGTCAACCTCGGAAAACAAGGTGAGGAAAGCTCCATTACCTTGAACCCCAGGCACAGATTCACTCCCAAATCTGACAATTCTCTGCAACTCTGCAGGCTTCGAACCACCACGCATCGAAAAATTCCAGCACCAGCCAAGAATGCGAACACCGCCCAACCAGCACTCATCCTTCCGGAACAGCGCCAGCACCCTCACACAGCAAGGGAATTGGGCACGACTTCTCATTGGCAACCACCTTGTCAACACAGGGAACACGTCTCGCACGGACTCCATGGCATGCAAAGGCCAACCAATCCAGACACACGATGTAAGACGACAAACCTTAGCTAAGTGCAATCTCCCCAACCAAAGGAGAAACCGATCACACCTCCGACCAACGAAAAACCTCCACGCTCGACCTGACCTTGAACCTTGCACACGCTGGGAATAGCACCTTCCGGTACTAAGAAAACCATTACCTTGTCAGGTCAACGCCTCCGACACACTCGGCGAGTGTCACGTCGGACCACGATCACAGCATTTCTCAATGCACCACCATTGTAATTCCTCGAAATGCAACATGCCACGTCAAGAGCCGCAATACGAGCCATAATCGACAATCACCAACGCTCATCCTCGAGTCCCGAAACTCACTGCGGAACCTTCACAACTCAACCAAATCCAAGGCGAACACAATCCATTTGCACACAAGAGCGCAGAAGCAAGACTTACTGGGACACCACAGCCCAATCCTGCCTCGAAATCCATAAAATAATCGGGATCGACACGTCATTTTTTACGCCATAGAGCATGACAAGAACATCAGGCTCGACGAAACAGCAGCACACCGAGAAGATCCTCCGCTCACCCGAGCGCACCTCTCGATCAGAACACCCGCTTTGCCACCTTAAACAACAACCTTAACACATCAGGGGCTGGATAAACCTCAAGCTGGAGTGGCCAGACTCAACAACAGCTCCCTTAGAGCATGCACACAGCCACTTAACTAGAAACAATCCTCGCCAGCCACCTGACCTCGCAGCGAACACCTCGAACGCAGCAACGCACCTACCGACAACCTCTGCCCAATGTAGCGCAACCGGGATCACCACCGATAAGGGAGAAGCTCTTAACCTCGATCCTTAGATCCCACGCTGGCATGAAAGTCGCGAACAGCAACCACCTTCACAGCGCCACACATCGCACTCAAACTCTCTAGCGAAAAATCAAGCGGAAAACAAACACAAAACCCTAAGCCAGTTGCCGACTGTACTGGACCTTACGGACTCTGATCACTGCAATGTTTCAAATTTCTATGTACGTCCATAACCACTACTCTGATACCAACTGTGACGACCCAAGATCCGGATACCGGGAAGAACCCGATACCATTCGAATCCTGGTCCGCCGCCCACGAGTCGGGAGGGCTCGGAAGGGCTAAAAGGAGTGTGGAGGTACAAAGAAATAGGAAATAACGCAGGACAATTCAACAATTAATAGAAATAAATAACAACTATAATCGAGTCCAATCTAATACAAAGTACAGTCTAAAGTAGTAAAACGTACCACATGCCAAGTGAACACTCGGCCCGGTGAGCTGGCAATTAAGAACCTCTGAACAGCATCCTCGAACCTCGAGGAAGAACCACCGCACCTGAAAAGTAGGGGTGAGCCTCTTGTCACTGGCTCAGTAGGGATCCCGCGGAACCCCAACTGAGAACAACGGCGGCACGGAAAGCAGTAACTACAAGAACAACAGTAGCAGCAGGAACAGTAACTCGGTTACCGGTCAAAACTCGGCACTACAACTACTCCTACTGTACCAGTCAAGCAGAAAGAGAAATCCCGATCTCACAATCGGGAACCAGACCATACTAACACCACTCACCGAGGTAAAACTCACGGCAACCCTGCCGTAGAGGCCTATCTCCCAAGACAAGGCCAACCTGGACACGCTGCCTAAGGTCAAGCCGTGACCGCCTCGTCACAAACACAACACTAACAAGACGCAACCTCGGTGAAGCTACTAGCACCCTGGCCACTAACTCGGAAACACCGGACGGTCCGAAAAACCTCGTCTCGCAGATGGGAAACAGAACCCGAAAATAGGAGAGTCACGTCTCACGTGATAGGAGTACCTGCCCACCAGAAGCAAGGCCAGATGCGTCCACTGACGTCTTAGACTGTGCCTCAAGTGTCTCCCTCTGGCCCAGCGGGAACTGATACACCGTACTAGTAACCATATAACAAGTGACTAGTTAGGGTCACGCTCATCAGCGCGGGTCCAACCGCTACCAACCGCATGTGCACACACAGACCGTGCGTCTCTGGTCTGGCCCTCTGACTGGTTTTCCCCTCAGCTGGACTCTGGCTGGTAGACGTGGGGCTCGACGGAAACCAGTCTAAAATCGTCTCTCTCTGGGGTAGCCTCGCCACCACTCCCTAGTGGGACCACTCGCGTGTTGAAAGGCTACGACTAGAGGGGAGTCACTGGTATGACCACTCTCCAATGAGAAACTCCGAGAAACACGCACGCACCCTACGCGAAAGTCGAGAAGAACCAAGTGGCATCGAGCCACCGGACTCTCGACAGTCCTCTTGACTTACTAAATCCAACGGTCCTTGAGTCACGAGACTCGGGGTCAAGACTGTCATACGCAACGACACAATGCCGTTAATCTAGCCTAATCTATAGGTCTAAAACTATGTTAGCATGAATACCAAGGTAGCTCACGAGTCACCAGGACCATCCCCCTCAAAAAGGGAACTCAAGGGACCTCCACCCCCAGGTTGGGTAATTGGACTCACAGTCCAAGGCCACACATATGGCCCACGTGGAAAACACAGAAGCATGATTCCCATGGCAGCTCACAAGCCGCCACGCCAACTCCCCATCCCAGTGAAAATCATGAAACCTCCAGTCCTAGGTCGGATGACTGAACTCGCAGTCCAAGGCCATACAGTTGGCCCACTCGGGAACCATTTTCCGCAGAAACCTAAGACATGCAGGGGAACCCCACCGCACACACAATACAGGGTGACTCAATCTAGCGTAACACAAGAGCCCGGAACGCATGGGGTCACCCGGACCCATCACACCTATAGGCACGCTAATCGAGATAACACGGTATCTCTAGACACCCCAGAAACACGGACACGAAACCCACGGGGTGTCCGGGACACTCACGAGGCCGAAGGTCGACCACTGGGTCACAATCGGATCGACCGGAGACCAACACAACGCGAACCTGACATCGCAAGCACGAGAATCGCCTGGCGGTCCTCTCTTGGGCCGCCACACGACTCTAGCGGCCCAACCTTAGGCCACGACAAGATGAGTCACTTTGGGTCTGGCGGTCTATAGAAAGGCCGCCCACCCAGAAAACGGTCCAACCTTGGGCCACTACACTCCCTCTGGTGCCCGTACCTACGGCTGCTAGAGGGCACGTGACCCGCAACGGTCAAAACACCTGCCCCAAGGCGCAACGGTCAAAAACAGAGGAAGCGGTCAAAGGTTCGGCTGCCACCCCAGTTGGTGATTTATCGTGCAGCCGCCAGCCGACGCCAGCCCTGCCGACAAAACAGTAACTCGTGGCTTGCCTACCTTAGGCCACCAGGGGTGTGGCGGTCTCTGGAAGGACCGCTACACCCTCCCGAGAATGGGACCGGCGGGAAGAATCCCAAAATCTCGTTCCATGCCCCAATCACCCCCGGGTGATGGAGAAACAAAGGGGAATCCATCCCCAAGCCCCTAGCATGCATCTAAACCCCTGGATTGGCCAAAAACACCGCAAAAATGAGAGATCCGGCTCACTCCCCAAAATCATGATTTTTCCCTAAAACGGTAATAATCCCACGCTCGTCTCGCCACGGCCTACAAAAGTAGTGGGAAAGGAAGTGCACGAGTTGAGGGTTCATATCCCTACCTCCACCGAAGATTTGACGCACCGTGGATGCCGATCCACGAAGAAAACACCGCGAAACCCTTGCTGCTCCACGAACTCCCGGCCAAGCTTCCACGCGCCACCATCCCTCGATCCTCGACCCATCCTCACCATCCTCCTTACGCGCGTCGCCCCGCTGCGCCCCCGCCCACGCTCCATCGGCCGCCGGAGAAGAGAGGGTGAGAAGGGAGAGCATGAGAGAAGAGAGAGGGAGAGAGTGAGAAAATGGGAGTGAGGGAGAGAGAGAAAGGAGGTTAATATATAGAAAAATCCAAAAATTGTGGAATTTTAAAAAATTACAAAAAATTACCTCCGTGATCCTCGGAAGGAGCATAATGTGCCGATACTGTCCCGGAGTCGGAGAACGCCACCGTTCGCCCTGCACAGAGTTCCGAAGGCGCATCCGAGAAAAACACGTGTAACACACAAAATACACTCCGAGACCCATGAAAATGATCCGAAAAATATTAAAAAAATCTGGGGCATTACACTTTGGTATGCTAAGTTCTAAATGTGCATCAACCTGTATGGGATGGAACAGAAATGTGCACCGACCTGTTTCTCTAATATGCACCGACCTCATGGAGAAGAAGCACATGTTCGACGAAATGCGTCACTGAGCGGCTCCCAAAGCCATTCAGAGTAAACCTACAGCGTTTTCTGTTTTGGATCCAGAGAGCATAAATAGGAATCGCGAATGCCAAAATTCACATCTTTTGAGGTCTGGAAAGGCATCTTTGCTCAGTCAACCTTCCTGTCATCATTGGAGTACTATATCAGCTCTTTTGGTCCATGAAAAAGCAAGCTACCATTTCTGGGAATAGTCACCTATCTTGCTACCCACCTTTCTGCCTCCACCCAATCAAATGCTATGTCAGTAAGATCCCTCAGGACAAAAGGTCATCCTTGACAGTCCTGCCTGTAGAAGAGGAAGATGCTACAGATCCTTCTTGGGAAGCTCCTCTCATATATTTTTCTGGTCAACCAAAATAACAAAATGGTGGAAATCTCTCTGCTATCACCTTGGCCAATCAGAGAGTGCCAAGACCAATGGTCCTTGATGACAAATGATTATTTTTGAAGAGCCAATCACCTTCTGGTGCTGACACACGTCACTATACACGCAGGTGGACGAGGACATGGCGGGACCCAGTTAGCTTGCGGAGGACGTGGACGCTTCTGATGCTGCAACATCTTTATTTCACACTTTTTAGGCCATGTTGGGCCCTATTGTAATCCATGTTGGATAATTGTATTGTTATATGGCAAATGGGCTAGGATAGGTAATGGGCTAGAGTTAGTGGGTTTTGGGCCTTAAATGGGCCAAAGAGGTTCAATGTGAACAAGTCTAGAGGATTTAGTGGCTATGTGTGAATGGGACTAATGGAAAGAGGGCTAAGGTGGCTAGTGGAAGGGGGCGCCCTTCTTCTTGGTCCAAGAGGATGGCTGCCACCTACCCTCCCTTTGAATTTCAAAGGGAGGAAGCTTCCTCCCTCTCCCCTTGGTCTCCCCTCTCCCATCCTTATCAAAGAGGCGCAGCCCCCTCTCCCTCCCCTTGATCCCACACAGCTCCCAACCCTCTCCCCTTTCCAAACCTCTATTTAAACACATGTATAGTGTTAGTGAACAAGTTAATGAAAATTTGTGAGAGAAAATTGCATTTAAGAAGGTGATTCTCTTGTTCTTCCTTGGGTGTGATGCCCTGCCAAATCCTGTGATGGGATTTAATCTGGGCGTGTGACTCGCCACTCTATCCTCCCTCTCCCCTTCATATCTGGTTCCACAAAACTTATCAGTGAAGCTTCCACGAGTCAGGAAGATTTCAGAGGTGGTTTCGCATCAATCGGAGTTCTGGATCACCGGCAACAATTCATCTCGTGATGGCGTGCAGATCTGCCAAAGCTTGCTATCCAGATCTTGAGTTTAGTGATCCCGAATTTCTCCAGATCTCCTCTCAAGCCTTATGGATCTGATTTCCTGAGTGATTGAAGGATTTTTAGTCCTCTTTGCACTTCCGCCAATCTTGTCTCGATCCGAGATCTGTGCTGATCGTGGCGATGATTTTCGTGGGATCACGCAAGCGGATCTGTGCAGATCTGACTCAGCACCAGAGCCGACTTCCCAAAGCTACCCCGCCTCCTCCCTTGCATATCTGTGCAAGCTCTTCAGTCTGCGTCTTCCTCTGGACGTCGCCGACGAGCTCCCATAAACGGCACCTCGTTCCGACATCGGCAACCAATTTTCCCATAATTATTTGTCTTCTTGTGCAGTTCTGAGTGCACAAAACCAGAAGCTGAGAAGAGTTGCTGCTATGCCCAGATCTGAAAAGATCTGATCACGCCCTTCGGAGCAGATGATCTTCGTCCTATCGCTGATGTTCTCCAACAAACAAAACCCCGATCCGGCATCGGATCTTGGCGCATCGGCCTTCGCAAGTTTGCCGCATAGGGTGACCAGCGCGGGCAGAACCAAGTCGGGTTCCAATCGGCTCGCCCGATCGGCTCCGACTCGCTTCCCTCGCCTCCTGCGAGTGCGGCCCGTCAACCCGAACTTCAGCAATCCCAAAATTGATGTTTGTAGCCCGTTACCTCCCTGCGTGGAGTGGGTATCAGGTTCTGAAATTGTAAATTTAACAATTGTGTGTATTGGGGTTGTTTAGATTCGACCAGGAATTCTTCCCCACGCCTAGTCGTGGAGGTACGTGCTCATTCCTCTCTCACATTGCTGGTTTAGTATATGGTCTATTATGCTGCGTTTGTGAGATTAGGGCCATTAGCTAATTTCAATTACCGTGATTGTGTGTGAGTGAGAGCCGTTCCTTAGTTCCAGTCGAGCACCGAGCTCAGACTACACCACCCTAGGCGACAGTGGTTCCTTAACCACTGCGATCCCACGTTTCCCTCGCAAGGGACGATCATCGGGCTAGTGAGAGTGCTGTTGAGAGACGTCTCCACCCGGAGAACACCACGGTGGTCAGCCGCCCGGCTTACCTTAGTACGCTAGTGCTGGCCGCACTTCGAGTCGGTCGTAGGTCTTAGCCCGGTCGCGTGTCCGTCCCGCAGCAATTTAGTATCAGAGCCAGGTTGAGTCTAGGGTAGTCGTCGCACATGTCCTGTATGGTCTAAGTCGAGTTTAGGAGCATCATGTTTTAAAACAAAACAAAAGGTGTCTTTTGGGGTCGCATTTGCATTCTAATATTTGATATATTAAAAGGTGTTGTCCGAACGTTAGGCTACGCCTATCGGGAGGTCCATACACTCACGTCGAGGAGACCCTTGGGTCGAACCTCCGCCACGTACCGAATCTTGGTTGTGTCTAGGTGTAGTCGAGTCTCATTCCAACCTTACATTGTCTTGTGTTTGTGTCCACGTGTCGGCATGTCCACCCATTAGCTTCCCCGTGTCCCATGGATCCCCAAGGGCCCACATCATATGAATGGTGGTGACACACCCGAGGATGGGGAATCCAACCCCACCACATCCGTAGGCCCGAAGCCTCGGACTTATATGGATCCAAGGTCCCGAGCGACTACCTCCAATGGGAAGCCGCCATGGACAAATATTTTGCATGTTATACTATGTCCAAGGCCAGGCAATTATATTTTGCCAAGGAGAGACTTCTACATGAGGCCGCCAAAAAATGGGACCACATTGAACGTTTGAGAGAGGTTAGGAGGCAATGGCCCATCGAGTCATGGTGGGACATGAAGAGAGAGCTTAGGAAGGTTTACGTTCCCCAACCGGTCACCTCCAACCGACCCCACCCAATCACCTCCAACCAAGTGGGTCCTAGTAGGAGGCAAAGAGCCCCACACGTAGATGAGCCTAGACCCAAGTCTAGGCCGGATGATTACGGGTGATTCCACTCCGATACCCCTACTCCAACTCGGACCATTGCCGAACTTGTGAAAATGATTTCGGATCGGGTGGATAGAAGGTGCGCTTATTTTGAGTCGTTGGTCTCCCCTTGCGCACCTCTGCGACCGGAGGTAGCGATACCCAAGCCTAGGGAGGCCATAGCCCGTAGCCCTAACTCGGCCCCATCTACGGTGTCCCAAAGCCCTCTCTCCATCATAAGGTCCCCTCCTTCCTCACCAATGAGAGCTCTATTGCCATCTACTTACGATCTTTATTCGGAACCATCTTACTTGGAGCCACCTCAGCCCAAGCTCCCCGTATTTCTAACAGGAAAGCTACTCATAGCCGAGCCGCTTCTTAGCTGGCTTAGGACTGGCTTGGTCCCTACCCCACCTTACTCTCCACCCCGGGAGCCAACACTCCCAATAGTCTCCATTAACTCCTTTTACACCACTTTCAAGTCCTTTTGCTTCATCGAAAGTGTAAAGGATCTATTAAGGAGTTTAGAATGTCAATGGGAGCTGACATATACATTGGCCCTAGGGTCTGACCAACCCTATACTCATAGCTTTATGCTCCCAATCTTTGGGGTCTATTACCTCGATGTACACCTTGGGTCCTATCACAACCGAGGTCATGTTGTTCCTCCCCGTTCCCGATGAGCCTGATTGCATTCCTTTCATCCCAAGGGAGGAACTGTACTTTCTATATGAGACCACCGTCACATCTCCCTTCATGAATGAAGGTGACCATCTACACCTTCACAAAGTCCACACATGGGACCGTGTCACATGGGAGTCCATCACATGGGGTCATACCTTCTTTGACCCTTTTGACCCCTTCACTAGTGAACCTCCCGAGCTATCATATTCACTCCTCTTCTTCTAAGGAGTTCACTATCACACCCCTATCCCTCGGTCTAGTTGGCATGCCTTACCTATGTCTAAGGGTGATGACGAAGGTAGTTTTGGATCTCCTAGCCCTTCCCCACCCAAATCCCATAGGTCGCCAATGCATGAGTGGTACATATTAGGATGTCTAGGAGTTCTCCATTCCGTCAACCATCGAGTACATCTAGTGTATGCATGGCACACATTCGGGTGTCCTGGTCCACCCTTGCATGTGTATGGGTCGGACTAACATTAGGTTTGTCTAAGGTCATGTGTGTGTGTCTATTTGCTTATACAGTTTTTTTGTCATACATGGAGTTTGCATTAAGTCATCCCAATGAAAAGCCAGCCAAGCACGTATAAGGAGTTAGCTGATGCACGCTACATGCCCGTGAGTTCAAAAGGGAGAGTACGTCATGATCAGGGTCATACCTGAACGGTTTCCCCTCGGGAGCCGTAAAGAAACTCTCGGCCCGCGATTCTGCCCTTTCCAAGTCGTGAAACACATGGGTTCGAATGCGTACGTTATTGAACTACCGGATGACTATGGTGTCAGTTCGACGTTCCATGTTTCAGGTCTGGTAGCATATCGGAACCCCGCGGTGATCCCTCATGAGTTTTTTGGCTTTCTCCTCCTGTTGTGAGTGGCACACCACCCGAGAGTCCACCTCTTCCCACCTCAACGCAAGCATATAGATTGTATACTGGATGAACAGGTGATCGCCACCCGGAACGGAGCCTACCAACACTTCATAGTGCGTTGGCGAAGATGCCCCATGATGAACAACGCCTTGATCACATGCGGAGAGCTCAAGCTTCGGGACCCTTACTTGACGGGGTCGAGTTCCTCCCACTCGGGGAGAATTGGTGCGGACACACGCCGCTATACACGCCGGTGGACGAGGACATGGCGGGACTCAATTAGCTCGCGGAGGACGTGGACGCTTCTGACGCTGCAACATCTTTATTTCACACTTTTTAGGCCATGTTGGGCCCTATTGTAATCCATGTTGGATAATTGTATTGCTATATGGCAAATGGGCTAGGATAGGTAATGGGCTAGAGTTAGTGGGTTTTGGGCCTTAAATGGGCCAAAGAGGTTCAATGTGAACAAGTCTAGAGGGTTAGTGGCTATGTGTGAATGGGACTAATGGAAAGAGGGCTAAGATGGCTAGTGGAAGGGGGCGCCCTTCTTCTTGGTCCAAGATGATGGCTGCCACCTACCCTCCCTTTGAATTTTAAAGGGAGGAAGCTTCCTCCCTCTCCCCTTGGTCTCCCCTCTCCCATCCTTGTCAAAGGGGCGCATGCCCTCTCCCTCCCCTTGATCCCACGCAGCTCCCAACCCCCTCCCCTTTCCAAACCTCTATTTAAACACATGTATAGTGTTAGTGAACAAGTTAATGAAAATTTGGTGAGAGAAAATTGCATTTAAGAGAGTGATTCTCTTGTTCTTCCTTGGGTGTGATGCGCTGCCAAATCCTATGACGGGATTTAATCTGGGCGTGTGACTCGCCCCTCTATCCTCCCTATCCCCTTCATATCTGCTTCCACATAAATTATCAGTGAAGCTTCTACAAGTCAGGAAGATTTCAGAGGTGGTTTCGCGTCAATCGGAGTTCTGGATCACCGGCAATAATTCATCTTGTGACGGCACGCAGATCTGCCCGAGCTTGCTGTCCAGATATTGAGTTTACTGATCCTGAATTTCTCCAGATCTCTTCTCAAGCCTTCTGGATCTGATTTCCTGAGTGATTGAAGTATTTTTAGTCCTCTTCGCGCTGCCGCCGATCTCGTCTCGATCCGAGATCTGTGCTGATCGTGGCGATGATTCGTGGGATCGTGCAAGCTGATCTGTGCAGACCCGACTCAGCACTAGAGCAGACTTCCCGAAGCTGCCCCACCTCCTCCCTTACAGATCTGTGCAAGCTCTTCAGTCTGCGTCTTCCTCTGGACGTCGCCGACGAGCTCCTACAAACGGCGCCTCGTTCCGACATCGGCAACCAATTTTCCCATAATTATTTGTCTTCCTGTGCAGTTTTGAGTGCACAAAACCAGAAGCTGAAAAGAGTTGCTGCTGCGCCCAGATCTGAAAAGATCTGATCATGCCCTTTAGAGCAGACGATCTTCGTATTGTCGCCGACGTTCTCCAACAAACGGAACCCCGATCTGGCATTGGATCTTGCTGCACCGGCCTTCGTAAGTTTGCTGCGCAGGGTGACCAGCGCGGGCAGAACCAAGTCGGCTTCCAATCGGCTCGCCCGATCGGCTCCGACTCGCTTCCCTCGCCTCCTGCGACTGCGGCCCATCAACTCGGACTTCAGCAACCCCAAAATTGATGTTTGTAGCCCGTTACCTCCCTGCGTGGAGTGAGCATCTGGTTATGAAATTGTAAATTTAACAATTGTGTGTATTGGGGTTGTTTAGATTCGGCCAGGAATTCTTCCCCACGCTTAGTCGTGGAGGTACGTGCTCGTTCCTCTCTCACATTGCTGGTTTACTATATGGTCTATTATGCTGCGTTTGTGAGATTAGGGCCGTTAGCTAATTTCAATTACTGTGATTGTGTGTGAGTGAGAGCCGTTCCTTAGCTCCAGTCAAGCACCGAGCTCGTACTGCATCACCCTAGGCGACAGTGGTTCCTTAACCGCTGCGATCCCACGTTTCCCTCACAAGGGATGATCGTCGGGCTAGTTAGAGTGCTGTTGAGAGATGTCTCCACCCAGGGAACGTCACGGTGGTCAGCCGCCCAGCTCACCTTAGTGCGCTAGTGCTGGCCGCACTTCGAGTCGGTCGTAGGTCTTAGCCCGCATCACCTTCACCCTGAAGCCTTCCTCTGGAAGAACCGATTGCAGCTATAAATAGGAAAGACTCCATGCAAGAAGGTCGCTGGTACCGTGGCTGCTGTAGGAGTTGAAGCTGGCCCCTTTCAGGTAGGATCAAAGTGCAAAAAAGAGAGAGGGAGAATGGAAAGAAAGATGAGTGCCTGCTAAGCCCATGTGAAAGAAAAGGAGAAAGAGAAGTCAGCAGCCAGTGAAGCCTGCCCAGATTCCTTTGCACCATCAACATTCGGTTTATTATTCTCGGTGCTATTCTTTCATCTGGAGTCATTGGACCTGCAGCATTTCTATTTTGTTTCTGCTTCTTTTGTTTCCTTTTTATTTTCATATCAACTTGTTTCGTGTGTGA
The DNA here is from genome assembly GCA_022559845.1 of Amorphophallus konjac. NCBI lineage: Eukaryota > Viridiplantae > Streptophyta > Magnoliopsida > Alismatales > Araceae > Amorphophallus > Amorphophallus konjac. Next base: position 158,721,092 of record CM040129.1, on the reverse strand, counting down.
CTTGTCCCCGTGTGTGGTGAGGACCTCGTCCTCGTGTGTGTGTGGGGGGCTTGTCCCCGTGTCTGCTGTGTCTACAGCATGTGTGTGTGGTTATCCATCTTTTGGCCAAAGAGTGGAAGCCTCTCCCAGTTGGGAGGGGATGGACGTAGGCTTGTCTGAGGACATCCGAACCACTTAAAAATCATGTGTTATGGTGTACTGCGCTCAATCCTTTTCTCCTACCTCCATTCACAGGTTTATCTAGCTCTTAGCTCTTTCCATTCCCTTAACTATCTTAGTGTTTTCAGTCCAGATCTGTACATCGGTTCTGGTTCATCGCTGCTCGGTTTGATCTACATTTTAAAAGCGCTCATTGTGAACCCAGATCTATTCACCACCCCTCTAGATCCTCTCTTAACCATCCAACAAGCGGTCTCGCGACTGACCGCTACCCATTGGGTAACGGCCAGTAGATGACCGTTTGCCTTGTTGGTTTTTGACTGATGGGACTCACGTGCAAGGTTGCGGTCAGGGCACTACCGTTTCCTTGTGCCTTGCGGTCCACTGAGGGCTATTTGGTTTGGGTAGCGGCCTGGCGATAGACCATTTGTCCCCCTGTGGCTCGCCTCCTTGCGGTCATGGCTTGACCGCTTGGCTGAGCCTGGCGGTCTCAGGGAGACCGCTAGGCCTGTTTTGCGGTCCAGGGACGGCCACCAAGGTGAGGGCAGTCTCGGGTGGACCACCACTCCGTTTCCTTCCAATAATGGTTTCCGTGAGTTAGAGTCTTACCTCCAGTGACACGTCCACTAGTCATAGCATTCTTACAGCACGCGTGTGCTGACCCACCCGGGAGTGGTGGAGTGGCTTACCCGAGAGAGACAGATTTTAGGTTGGTTGCCGTTGGGCCCCTTCGCTCAGCTTGAGTCTGGGCTTTGGGGAAGAACCAGCTAGAGGATCTGACCTAGGGCGCATGGTCTGTGTGTGCACACGTAGTTGGGGGTAGTCGGACCCGCGCTGACTAGCGCGACCCCAACTAGTCCTTGTTCATGGTACTTGTTGTGTATCTGAATCTCCGCCTGGGGCGTCGTAGGGAGACACTGAGGCGCGATGTAGGATGTCAGGGGATGCATTCGGCTTTGCTTCTAGTGGGTGGTGCTCCTGTCTCCTGGTAGGTACGGACTTGCTTTCCCACCGGTTCGAGGTCGGTTGGTTTGGTACGGTTAGTAGTAGAGAGCTTTCCCGTTTATTTATCATTGCTCGTTGCTTAAGCCGTACTTATTATCCTATTTCTCTCGCGCGAGGTGGGGGTCCGCGGGATCCCTACTGAGCATATGAAATGAGTCTCACCCCTATGTTTTCAGGTGAGACGGGGTCATCGAGAGACGTGCCAGAGTTTCAGCATGGTTCCAGTAGCTAGGGTTAGTCTCTAGTTACCAGAGCCGGGGTATGCCCCGCATACTTGTACTTTTCTTTTCTGTTGACTGTACTTAATCTGGACATTAATACTTTGGACCTTGTAGCTGTTTAGTGATTATTTATCTTAATTCCTGCATTATTTTAGATTATTATGGTAGCTCTGCAGTTATTTTAGCTTCTCTTGTACCCTTACACCATCCTTTAACCCTTCCGAGTCTTCAGGCTCGTGGGTGGCGGGCCGAGGTTCGAGTCGCGCCGGTTCCTTTTCGGTACTCGGATCTCGGGTCGTTACAGTTGGTATCAGAGCCAAGTTTTGGAGGTACATAAGAACTTGAAATGATTGCAGTGGTCTAGAAGGTCCATGAATGTCCTGTACAGTCAGCGACTGGCTTAGGGCTCCGTGTGTTTTATTGATTCTACTGGTTGTTTTCTTGTTAATAGGGGTTATGGCACCAAGAAGGAGGACTCGTTCCCAGCAAGGAGAGTCAGGGGAGGGTCAGGAAGGGCAGAGCAGAGCAACACTTCCGGAAGATGCAGCTGGAGGGGCGAGAGTTCTCGAAGCGGAGGAGTTCTTCCGGGGCATGTATCAATATGTTCTTCAGTAGTAGGGTGGTGATGGTGGCGAGGGTTCGTCATCCCGAGGTGGCCATGGTCGTGTGTTGAGGGATTTCTTGCAGTTCCAACTGCCTCTTTACAACGGGCAGCCAGATCCAGAGGTGGCCAGGGAGTGGCTAGATGACTTGGAGAGGATATTCAGTTCGATGAAGTGTGCTGAGGAAGAGAAGGTGGTGTTGGCTACGCATCGATTGCAGGGGTCAGCCCGGACATGGTGGACGTCAGAGTGGGGGGCAGCATTCTTGTCCCGTCCTCTTCAGCAGATCGTGTGGCGGGAGTTCTTCACAGCTTTTGAGCGTGCTTTTTGTCTGTCCTTCATTAAATCACAGAGGATGCGCGAGTTCCTAGAGTTGGTCCAGGGTGACATGACAGTGATGTAGTATAGATCCAGGTTCATTGAGCTGGGCCGTTATGCACCGCATATCATGACATATGAGGAGCTGAAGATCGACCAGTTTGTCGGGGGTTTGAGGCCAGAGCTGAGGCATCCCTTGCTCGCGTCGGGTTTGGCCAACCTGGAATAGCTTGTAGAGTAGCAGCGACGTTGGAGAGAGATTTACAGAAGACTTGAGGTTAGGGCAGTGCAGGCCAGACGTAGATGGGTTTTAGTTAGCCGATGGCCATGCAACAGTAGAGTACTATCTAGCCCTCAGCAGGCAGTTCAGGGGCATCTCCGTTCGTGGCGTCAACGGCTGATTCGTCGTCCATTGGATCGAAGCTCAAGAAGCTATTCAAGGACGCTGGTTTTGGCAGGAGGCGTCGAGATCATAGAGATCAGGGACATGTGTCAACGAGCAGCGTTCAACAGCCCACACCCTGCCAGCGCAAGGGTTTAGTGAGTAGTTCTTGGGGCGGGTGTCCTCGATGCGATGATTCTCATCCAGGTAGACAGTGCTCGGCGCCCGTGATCTGCTTCAGGTGTGACCAGCCAGGGCACATGGCACGTGACTGTCCTTAGAGACCGCGTCAGCCGCACGAGTTCCAGCAGCAGCATCAATTTTAGCAGTAGTACCAGCAGTAGGGTCAATTTTCACAATTGACACGATCGGCTACCATAGGGAGGCAGAGATCTCAAGGCCGAGTTATGCATATGACCAGAGCAGAGGCTGAGGCGTCGCAATTAGTGGAAGGTACCATTCTGATTATGGGTTGTGCGACTCAAGTTTTGTTTGATTCTAGTGCGTCCCATTCGTTCATATCAGAGGATTTTGCTCAGAGTGCCGAGGAGTCAGTGACTGAGGTGTCTTGTGACCTGGCAGTGGAGTTGCCTACCGGTGATTTCATGCTCACCCCGTATTGCATTGAGAAGGTGCCTGTGTGGGTGAATGTGCGGAACTTACCGGCGAGCCTTTATGTATTGCCGCTTCTAAACATTGATGTGATTTTGGGCATGGATTGGCTCGAGGCCCATCATGCCGTGGTGGATTGCAGCTTGACGTGGGTCTACTTCTAGCATCCTAGCAGACCCACCTTCTACTACCAAGGTATCAGATCTTCCTCTTTTCGTTTTCTTATTTCGGCCATTAAGGCCCATAGATTGCTTGATGTGGGGTGTCAGGGTTTTCTTGCTTCAGTGGTCATGGTTGATCGGCTGTGTTCGGAAGTGGAGGATATTCCGATTGTGTGCGAGTTTTCTGATGTTTTTCTCGAGGAGTTGCCAGGGTTGCCACCGCAGCGGGAGATCGATTTCGTGATTGAGGTGGTACTAGGAACGACGCCTATGTCGAAGGCCCCTTATCGGATGGCACCGGCTAAGTTCAGAGAGTTGAAGGCGTAGTTGCAGGAGTTGCTGGCCAAGGGATATATTCATCCCGGTTTTTCCCCTTGGGGTGCGCCCGTGTTGTTTGTGAAGAAGAAGGATGGTAGTCTGAGGTTGTGCATTGACTACTGGCAGTTGAACCAGGCAACTATTAAGAACAAGTATTTGTTGCCTCGAATTGATGACTTGTTTGATCAGCTTCAGTCGGTCCAGGTGTTTTCGCAGATCGATTTTAGGTCGGGTTATTACCAGCTACGGATCTGAGAGTCTGACATTGAGAAGACTACGTTCCGCTCGAGGTATGGGCATTATGAGTTTTTGGTGATGTCATTTGGGCTCACCAATGCCCCCATAGCATTTATGGATTTGATGCATAGGGTGTTCCGTCTATATCTGGACCAGTTTGTGGTCGTGTTTGTGGATGACATCCTTGTGTATTCGCAGTCTGCTAAGGAGCATGTGCATCATCTGAGGGTGGTGTTGCAGACCTTGCGAGATCACCAGCTGTATGCCAAGCTCAGCAAGTGCGAGTTATGGCTTCGAGAGATGCACTTTTTGGGGCACGTGATTTCTGGTGAGGGTGTTTCTGTGGATTCGACCAAGGTTGAGACTGTGGTGCAGTGGCCGAGGCCGAGTTTCGTCACGGAGATTCAGAGCTTTCTGGGGCTTGCAGGCTATTATAGAAGATTCATACAGCATTTTGCCCGCATTGCAGCCCCGATGGCCAGGATTACGCGGAAGGATGTGCCGTTTGTCTGGACAGACGAGTGTGAGCAGAGCTTTATGGAGCTGAAGAGATTGCTCACTACCGCTCCGGTGTTGGTGTTACCTTCGGGATTGGGAGGTTTCGTGGTGTGTATGGATGCTTCCAGGATATGTTTGGGTGCCATGCTGATGCAGCATGGTAGAATTGTGGCGTATGCATCTCGTAAGTTGAAGCCACATGAGGAGAACTACCCCACTCATGATCTTGAGTTGGCGGCGGTGATTTTCGCCCAAAAGATCTGGAGGCATTATCTGTACGGTGAAAAGTTTGATATTTTCACTGACCATCAAAGTTTGAGGTATGTATTTACCCAGAAGGATCTTAACCTCAGGCAGAGGAGGTGGATGGAGTACATGAAGGATTATGATTTTACTCTGTCTTATCAGTCTCGCAGGATGAATGTCGTGGCTGATGCCTTGAGCAGGAAGGTGGTGGTCAGTCGATAGATGTTGAGGAAGTGGAGGTTATGGGAACAGGTGCCGGCCATGACTTTTAGACTCAAGATCCCACGTGATCAGGGTTCGGTTGTTCTTGCGAGCCTAACTGTCATGCCAGCTATTCATCATCAGGTGGCTGAAGCTTAGCGTGCTGACCCTGAGCTACCTCGAATTTTATCGTTGGCCGAGGTGGAGTTTGATGAGGATGGAGCTGTGAGGTTCCGAGGTAGGCTGTACACCCCAACCGAGGAGCAGGTGAGGCACGCGGTGTTACGAGAGGCTCATGGGAGCTGGTATGCCGTGCACCCCGGATCGGCAAAGAAGTATCAAAATTTGAAGAGGCAGTTTTGATGGCCTGGGATGAAGTGAGATGTTGCAGAATTAGTTGCCAAGTGTTTGGTATGTCAGCAAGTGAAGGCAGAGCACCAGCGACTGGTCGGTACACTTCAGCCCTTGGAGATTCTCACGTGGAAGTGGGACCACGTGACCACTGATTTCGTGGTTGGGTTGCCGAGGACATCCAGTGGGCATGATAGTATCTGGTTACTGGTGGATAGACTGACGAAGATGGCTCGATTGTTGCCGATCAAGGTCAGTTGGAGTATGCATAAGTTGGTCCATTTGTATGTGGAGTAGATCGTTCCGTTGCGTGGAGTCCCCATCTCCATTGTGTCCGATCGTGATCCTCGCTTCACTCCAGGATTCTGGATGAGCTTCCAGAGAGCTTTAGGCATGGGTTGGCTTTTAGCTCGGCATACCATACTCAGTCGGCCGGTCAGTCTGAGAGGACCATCCAGACTTTAGAGGATATGTTGAGATTGTGTTGCCAGGAGTGGCAAGGGAGTTAGACCCACCATTTTCCATTAGTGGAGTTTGCCTATAACAACAGCTATCATTCGAGTATTGGTATGGCTCCTTACAAGACATTGTACGGGGGGCCTTTTTGGACTCTGCTTGATTAGTTCAAGGTGGGTGAGCGTGTCCTAACAGGACCAGATTTGGTGGAGCAATGTACTGAGGTGGTGCATCTGGTCCGGCAGAAGATGCTGGCAGCGCAGATTGGCAGAAGAGTTATGCCGATCGAAGAAGGCAACCCCTCAGTTTCGCTATAGGAGATCGGGTGTTTTTGAGGGTTTCTCCCATGAAGGGTGTGATGTGCTTCGGTAGGTGTGGGAAGTTGAGTCCCCGCTACATCGGTCTATTTCTCATTGTCGAACGTATTGGTGAAGTTGCTTATCGGTTGCAATTACCCCTGGAGCTAGCTGTTGTGCATGACGTGTTCCACGTGTCTATGCTGCGGCTGTATATGCCCGATGATTCCCATGTCTTGGAGGACGCTGTTTGGCCCGAGGTGACCCCAGACTTGTCCCTTCCGGAGTACCCTATCCGCATTGAGGATCGGCATGAGCAGCACTTGCGGAACAAGGTTATTCCTCTGGTTAAGGTGATTTGGCAGCGTCACTCCGATGGTGAGGAGTCGTGGGAACGTGAGGATGAGATGCGGCAGCAATATCCTTACTTGTTCGAGTGAGACTTCTCCCCTGATCTTATGTTGTTCTTAATTTCGAGTAACGACCTAAGATCCGAGTACCGGAAAGGAACCGGCGTGACTTGAACTTTGGCCCGCCACCCACAAGCTCGAAGACTCGGAATTGTTAAAGGATGATGTGAGGGTACAAGAGAAGCTAAAATAACTACAGAGCTATCACAATAATCTAAAATAATACATGAATTAAGATAAATAATGACTAAACAACTATAACGTCTAAAGTATCTCATGTCCAGATTAAGTACAGTAAACAGAAAAGAAAAGTACAAGTACGCGGGGCATACCCCGACTCTAGCAAATGGTGACTAACCCCAGCTACTAAACCACGCTGAAACTCTGGCACGCCTTTCGACGACCATGCCTCACCTGAAAATACAGGGGTGAGCCTCATTTCATAGGCTCAGTAGGGATCCCGCGGACCCCTACCTCATGTGAGAGAAACAAGACAACAAGTACGGCGGAAGCAATGAGCAATGATAAATAAACAGGAAAGCTCTCTACGACTAACCGTACCAAACCAACCGACCTCGAATCGGCGAGAAAGCAAGCCCGTACCTGCCAGGAGACAGGAGCACCACCCACTAGAAGCAAAGCCGTGTTGAGTTATGGTTTTGATGATAGTTGTGATTGTTACGTTATGGTTTTGATGATAACTAAACTTAATGTGTGATTAAGCGATGATAACTAAACTTGTGGTTGATTGCTCATGCTCTTGTTATCTATGTATGGTTGAGATGGTAAATGGCAACGGCTACAGGATCTTGATCCTTGGTTTGCATATGTTGGTTTTACAAGTGGCAAGAGGTTTCATAACCTCTTTAATATGAACAAGCATGGTATTAACCTTGACTATCTTACTTGCAGGATTAAACTCATGGCAGTCACCTGGTGAACCAAACGTGTGGATAAGCACCCTGCTCCTCTACAATCCATAACAGGTAGTATATGTCATGTATTGTCAAGAACCATTGGTAAGGCTCTTATCCTGTTATACACTCCATGTTATTGAGTGTTCCATAAGGTTACTTCATGAATAATTTACTTGGGATGATTGAGTTTTCTCTCTTAATTCTAAGCCCAGAACTTGATCCTTACCTCAGAACATGTGTGTTTCAAAGTGTTCATATGCACCTAGTTCATGAGGTTTCAAGCCCTTATAAAACTCGCCATCGTGCGCCCTCGCACGCGGATCGACCTGCGCGGTCAAGTAAGAGTGAGCATTGAACTTGTTTAAGATAACTCATGTAATGACAAGTGCTCATTTGCTTTAAACCTTCCTAATGCATAAACCAAGTTGAATCCAATCCCAAAATGCATGGATTTGATATGGACATGAAGCTCTTGACCTATGGACATGCTTCTTTGGACTAACACTTCATTTTTGCAGGTATAGGTCTTTCCGGTTGACCAACACACCATGGCCGGTCGACCATAATTATCAGAACTGAAAAGATGGAGTTTTTACAGGTTTCGGTCGACCGCCACTATAGGGCCGGTCAACCGATTTTGCTAGAGCCAAAATGTTCTGGCTGCAACAGGTTCCGGTCGACCGCCCCATGCCTTCCGGTCGACCGCCAGTCCCGAGGCCCCCTTTTGTTGACTTTTGTTTCAAGCTCGAGGAGAGGTCTTTCTTCCCATTTGTTTAGTCCCAATGACCCCAATTACGCCATGATTTGTGGATCTGGTCTGGGGCTTGTCCATAGACCATTCAAGGGCTATAAAACATCTCATTTGGAGCCATAAACCCTAACCATCCAAGAGGACTTAAAGGGAGATCAAGAGGGTGATGTCCAAGGAGGAAGAAGAGGGTACTGTAGCTCCGTGAATAGTACTTCGTGCATCAAGTTCTTCATCTATCTCCAACCCATTCAAGATACTTCTCAAGCCAACAAGCATCTATGAAGTGAAGAATCAAGCAACCAACAAAGAGAGATCAAGGGTGAGGCCATCAAGAAGCAAGCAAGGGTTTCAAGAAGAGATCAAAGGAAGGTTATCCAAGTGAAGAAGGAAGAGTACTCTAGCCATGAACAGTACTCCGTGCAACAAATTTTACATCAACTCCAAGGCCATTCAAGCTTAATCTGAAGCAATTCAAGTGAAGAAGGAATCAAAGCAATGATCTGCAACATATCTTCAGGGGGAGCCATATCAGGAGCTTTCTAAACTGTGGTTTATTCATATTGGTATCCCGTGCTTTAAAGTTTGAGATTTGTGTTCTTATAAACTGCAAACTCGTGTGTGCGTGGATCGTTGTTGGATCTGTGGTCGTGTGTGTGTGTTTTGTATTTGATTCGTGTGTGCGTAGGTCTTCTTAGATCTACGTGTGTGTGTGGTTTTATCTAGTTCTTAGAGTTTGTGTGTATGGAGTGCTGCACTTGTTGCAGCGTGTGTGTGTTTTGTTGATCCGCTTGTTGGATCGTGTTGGAGACCACGTCTCCGTGTGTGTGTGTGTGTGTGTGTGTGTGTGTGTGTGTGTGTGTGTGTGTGTGTGTGTGTGTGTGTGTGTGTGTGTGTGTGTGTGTGTGTGTGTGTTGGGGCGCGTCCCTGTGTGTGTGTGCAGGCATCGTCCTACGTGTGTGGTTGGAGCGTCGTCTCCGTTTGGGGATTTATCCCCAAGTGAAGCATCACCAAGTTTGATGAGGGGTGGATGTAAGATTACCGTCGTTGCATCCGAACCACCTTAAAATCAGCTGTGCACTATGGTTTGATTTGTGTGGTTTGATCCATTTCATCTACCTCCATTCTACGTGAGTAATTAGTGTAAACTGGTTGTTCAGATTTATCCACGTGTTTATTACATAATCTATATCATCTTCATATAAAGTTGATAAATCCAATTTGTGTTCAAATAGATTTGAATCTCTTAACTAGCTTTCTATCACATATTTCAAAAAGGCCAAAAGTTTTAGTAAAATTTGTAATCACCCAATTCACCCCCCCTCTTGGGTATCATTGATCGCGGGACTTCAAGCCGGATGTGTCCCCTGACGTCTAACACCGCGCCTCAGTGTCTCCCTACGACGCCCCAGGCGGAGACTGAGACACACAACAAGTACCACGAACAAAGACTAGTTCGGGTCACGCTCGTCAGCGCGGGTCTGACTACCCCCAACTACGTGTGCACACACAGACTATGCACCCTAGGTTAGATCCTCTAGCTGGTTCTTCCCCAAAGCCTGGACTCAAGCTACACGAAGGGGCCCTATGGTAACCAGCCTAAAAATCGTCTCTCTCGGGTAAGCCTCTCCGCCACTCCCGAGTGGGTCAGTACACGCATGCTGTAAGAAGGCTACGACTAGTGGACGTGTCACTGGAGGTAAATCTCTGACTCACGGAAACCACTGCTCAAAGGAAGCGGAGTGGCGGTCCACCCGGGACTGCCCTTAGCTTGGCGGCCCTCCCTGGACAGCAAAACAGGCCTAGCGGTCTCCTTGAGACCGCCAGGCTCAACCAAGCGGTCAAGCCATGACCGCAAGGAGGCGAGCCACAGGGGGACAAATGGTCTATCACCAGGCCGCTACCCCAACCAAACGGTCCTCAGCGGATCGCAAGGCATAAGGAAACGGTCGTGCCCTGACCGCAACCCTGCACGTGAGTCCCAATGGTCGAAAACCAACAAGGCAAACGGTCATCTGCTGGCCGCTACCCAATTGGTAACGCTCAGTCGCGAGACCGCTTGCCAGACCTAGCGGTCCCCTGGGGGCCGCTAAGCCCAACCGACATACAAAGACGCCTGGCAGTCCCCTCAGGGCTGCCAAAGGGGCCTAGTGGTAATTGGTAGGACTGCAACCCCAACCTGAGCACGGGAACGACGAGAACGGCCCAAAAATCGATTCCACGCCCCGATCATCCCCCGATGATGGGGAAACAAAGGGGAATCCATCCTCAACCGTCCTAGCATGATTCTACACCCATAGATCGGTCAAAAATCCCGAGAAACAAGAGATCCGGCGCTCAAACCCCAAACATGCATTTTTCACCCTCCCGGCTCAAATACGCCCCTCTCAACCTCTCCTCGGCCTAGAAATCGTGGGGAATTCAAAAAAGTGGGCAAGGATCCATCCCCCTACCTCAAGGAAGCTTGAAATCAACCGGATCACTGTCGATCTTCAAATCTCGGCCAAACATGATCTCCACGCCTCACGCCGCGAGAATGGCAGCGCCACGATCACCTCGCCGCCGCCGCCGTCACCACGCCGCCGCCTTGGTCCGCCATCCGTCGCTGGAGGAGGAAGGGCGCCGTGAAGTTTGGACGGGGGAAAGAGCAACGGTCGGCCGCTCATGGGAGAGAAAGAGAAAAAGAAGAAGAAAGAAGAATGGAAAAAGAGAAAAGAAAAAGGGTTATATATAGAAAATCCAGAAAATATGATAAATTTAAAAAATTGGAAAAAAAATCATTTTCTCGATCCTCGAAACACTCTCAACGCACTGGTACCGTCTCGGAGTAGGAGAATACAATGGTTTACCCTACACAGGGTTTCGAAGGCTCATTAGGAAAAAACACGCGTAAATCACAAACGCGCCCCGGGACCCCCAAAAGTGATCCAAAACTCTCGGATCCAGATCTGAAAAATATCCAAAAAACCTGAGACATTACATAAGGCATCTTCCTATAGGTAATTTCCTAGAAACTTCTGGAAGGGTCTTCTAAGGCCTATAAATAAGATCCCAAGAGTTCATTCTTGGGCATCCATCATTCGCGTCCAATTCATCTCCATTCACCTACAAGGCATCCTACCTAACGCCATTATTCCATCATCCCAAGAGTGCTCAAGGAAATTTTGGCCTTCTCTCTTGTAGGTTCTTCTATCAATATTGTCTAAGTCTATGGTACTTTCATATTTTGGTATGTCTCTTGTTAGTTTATATTCTGATCCTAAAGGATTTGAACTAGTGGATGGTTGAGCTTTCATTATTGCTATTGCTTGATTTCATCTAAGTAATTAATTTGTAAACTTTTTAAAGAAGATAAGTGTAATTTTAAGGAAGTGTCTATGTCTGAGTTACTGTCTTTAGAACTAAGATTATAATAGTATTCTAAAAATTGATTTATGATGTTTTGGTGTTCTCCTAATACTCCTTGTTGATCCGTGTAGGGGTCGGGAAATGGTCGCCCACTCCTCGATCCATGCCTCAAACAATTTGTTTGCCTGGCCGTGAGTCTTACCGGAGAGGGACCTGCAGCCACCGATGATTGGTCAGAAGGAGCCCTTGGAGTTACCCCAAGGGATAACCCTCCGACCGTCAAGTCAAGTAACGATGGATAGGGAGGAGAGTGTTTGGGAGAGGGAGAGACAGAGGACGATAGAGTTCTAGGGAAGGTTTCTCGCATACCTCTTGGCCGTTGGGCTAGGGTCGTACTTATACCATCACCGGGATAGTTGACTGATAAGTGCTATATTTCATATCATAAATTACATCACATTCATCATCTTTGAGCATTAAATGAATAAAGTTATGCATTAATATGAATAAATCTCATTCTAACCATTATTTGAGTCTGCATGCATTTTATCATCTTTTTGAGCCTAAATGACCATGTGAGAAATATTCAAGAATTTACATAATTATTTGAAAGACATTTTGGGAAGAAATATGCTGATATTTTGAATTTTCTAAATTTTTAGGAAAATAGCGACTTGGGATCAAATGCCATTTTTAAAGATTTTTTTAAAAATAAGAAAATAGCGACTAACCGAAAGGGCGTCAATTTATTTTGTTGGAAAAAGAAAAAAAGAAAAAAGGAATTCGCGAATGAGTATGAGGGCGCACACTCATTTATGAAAATAGAAAAAAGAGAAAAGTTGGAAAATAGAAAGGAATGTGCGACCGCCCAAGAAGGCGCTATTTCTTTTGGAAAAGAATATGTGACTGTTCAAGAAGGTGCCTATTCATTTATTTAGAAAATCAGAAAGAAAATCGAGGAAAATGGAAAAAGAATAAGTGACTATTTGAATAGTCGTTATTTTTGAGATTTATGAAAAAAAGAAAAATGTCAAAAAAAAGGAAAAAAGGAATGTTCGACCGCTCGCGCAGCCGTTATTTTAATTTGCATCCAAAGCCTTAGTCGCCATTTTCAGAAGAGTTTGAAACGGAAATGGGATTCGCCCGAGCGTTGTTATCTTCCAGTTTTTCAGCTTATCTCCTCTTGTTTGAGAAAAGGAGGACTCTATCTATGGCAAGAATCCTCATTTGATCGAACCTTGATGCTGGAATATCAGATTTGAGCTAAATCTGAAGACCCACGATCGTGTGAAGCCTTCTCTGCACAGTATAAATAAACGCCTGAGAGCACCGTGGGAAAAGAGTTAGCCGCCTAGCCTTTCTTCTAGCCTAGTTTTCATACTTTTCTAGCCGTCTTTTCAAACTACTTTCTTCTTCAAAGTTCTACATTTTTAAGTATTCTTCCATTCTTTCTTGTTCCTCTTCTCAACTTATTTCCAGTTTTCCAAAGCCCTGGTCGGTAATTTTTACTGTTCATCCGATTTTTTATAACTCAGTTATTTCTTGTTTTTCTCCCCATTCTGATCCTCTTTCCCTCTGACTGTCTTCACGAAAGTTGTTCGTTTTTAGGTGTTCTTCAACTTCTATCTCTTCTTGAAAAAAAATTTAGATCCTCTTCTATCTCTTCTGGAAGACCTAAGTAGGTTTGGAAAAGGTCCTACTCTGAAAAATTCTGAAAAATTCTAAAAAAATCTGAATTTTTTTTAAAAATCTAAAAAATTAGAAAATCAGAAAACACAAAAAATATGATTTTAGGTCTTAATTTGCAGTAGTTTTGCATATTGTTTGGTATTTTTAGTTGTTAGTTATCTTTTATCAATATCTCTTTATTTTGAAAATAAATGAAAAAAATCTGAAAAAAAAATTCTCTGAAAAAAAATCAGAAAACATAAAACAAACAGAAAAATTTTCATCATGATAGCATGTTTTCATCTTAGTTGCATTATTTTCATGCATGTTATATTTTAGTTGATTTCTTATTTACTTGCATCATTATTTAAAAAAATCTTTCTTTTCTCTTCTCTTTCCCCTTCTCAAGGGCAAGTTAGGATTCCTTACACCCTTCTTGGAATTAGAAAGACCCTCCATTGAGCATTCCGTCTCTTTGGATTAGAAATTATTTTTCCAAAACCTCCATAAGTCCTCGCACCCATCGATTCTCTCACGGACATCAAGCTGATTGTACCAAGAAATACTTTGAAGGTAGATTACCTTTAGAAGGTTTCACATAAAAAAAGAGTGTTGAAATTTATTACTATTTTTAGAAAATTGGTGTCTAAGGCTAGAGGTTTTGTGGCAAACGTCCAAGTGAGATCGTGGTTATTTAATTAGGCCCTTACGAAAGTAGGGGGAGCCTCCAACAACTCCACCTCTTACTTGGCCAGTTAACCAATTTAGTAGTGAGTACCAATTCTTCTTTTCAAAAAAAAGAGAAAAAAATATCATCATTTTGCATTCATATAGTGGTTGATTCATTGCATTATTTCCAAACTCATTTGCATAAAAAAATCTTTGAAAAGAAAAAAAACACAATAATTTTCACCTACATAATTCATATAGTTAGTGTTGCATTTGACTCATTTCTAAAAAAAAATCTAAAAATCCAAAAATAAATAATTTCTCTTTGGGCCCTCTTGCATTGCATGCAAGGTAGGAGATCCCTACATCTACATTCGTTAGGGCCCATTAGTGAGATTGAGAGGTTAGTGCATTCTAGAAATCATCCACAACATAACCTCATGGAGAACCAAAATCAACAACAAGTGCAACAAGTCCCTAAGCAGATGAAAGACTATTTCATGCCTAATCAATACCAACCATCCTTCTATGTCTAAGCACCTCAGAACCAGGCGGTTCAATATGAAATCAAGTCAAGTACCATCCAAATGGTGCCATCTTTTTATGGCAATACCAATGAAGATCCATATAAACATCTTGATAAATTTCTCCAGATTTGCTCCACTATTAAAATCCAGAACTTTTCAGACGATGCTCTTAAGTTGACTCTCTTCCCTTTTTCCCTCAAAGATAAAGCTAAATATTGGTTAGGTGCCTTGGGTAGATCCACAGATACATGGATGGAAATGTAAAAGGAATTTTTGTAGAAATTCTATCCCATAGGACGAACCAATACCATGAGGAGAGTCATAACTAGATTCACACAAAACCCTGGAGAACAAATTCATGAGGTGTGGATAGATTGAAAGATTTGCTAAGGAAATGCCCCCACCATGGATTATAAAGATGGCAAATTGTCTAGGCATTCTATGGGAGTTTGACAGAAAATTATAGACACATGGTGGATGCTTCATGTGGGGGAGCATTTATGAGTAAGAGCGAGGATGAGGCCTATGATTTATTTGAGATGCTTAGTGAAAATTCTATTAGTCATGCCTCGCTCTCATCTTATGAAAGAATGATTGGGCCATCTATGAGGTCACGGCTATATGAAGTTAAGAATCAAGGGGAATTTGAGAACAAGATGGATATCAACGCCATAACTTAAAAATTGAATAAAATAGATTTGTTGGCATAGAAGATGGAAAATGTTGATCTGGTAGCCCAAAAGTTAGATCAGTTGTTATCTAGGCAAGAACCTTCTTCTTCTTTTTCTGCTCCTCAACCTCAACCGTTCTCAGCTCCCAATCATGAAGAAATTTGTGCTCTATGTTCTAGCCCTAATCATGCTGTCACTGATTGCCCTACGGCGGCCCAACTTCCTTCATTTATCCAAGAATAGATCTTTGCTTCTTAGGGTATCTCCAAACCTACTTATGATCCTTATTCTAACACATATAATCCAGGTTGGAGAAATCACCCCAATTTTTCTTGGAAATCTCAACAAGGTCCACCTATGAAAGCCAATCCCTCGAACCAAATTGTTCAAAAACAACCCTTTCAAGTGCCAAGTCAGTGTCATCAGAATTTTTCATCTCCTTTTCAACAAGCTCAACATCAATATCCTCAACCTTCATTCCATCAAGCTCAGGCCCCGTATCATCAAGCTCCACTTTCTCAGGGCCCATATAATAAATATCCTTCTAATCATTTTCATCAACCCCAATATCAGCCACCTCCTGCTCAGCCCAACTTCTATGAAAAAGTTGATCAACTCCAATAGTTAGTATAACAACTTATTCTATCTCAGAATCAATCCACTCTTTCCCATAATCAATCCATTGCTAAGTTGGAAGGTCAAATAGGGCAATTTGCTGCTAGTAACATGAGGAGAGAGGTAGGCCAGCTTCCTAGCCAACCAGTGGCTAACCCCAAAAACCAACCTCCAGGTTTTCACCAAAGAGCCCCTCTTCTTCCTCAACCAACCCAACCTCCAGGTTTTCACCAAAGAGCCCCTCTTCTTCCTCAACCAACCCAACCTCAGCCTCCTCCTCCTGCAGGCCCTCAATTTGAGAACACCAAGGCTATATCTACCCTTAGGAGCGGCAAGATTTTAGATGACCCATATCAGGCTAAGGATGTTGGTAGTAGTTCGAGCCATGAAGCCCATGTGGAGAGTGATAGTGAGGATGAGGAGTCAGTTATTATGCAAGAGAAAAAGAAGCTGGAGGGGGGAGAAAATAAGTTGGATAAAGGTAAGGCTAAAGTTGATGAAGGAAGTCTCCAAGAATATGTTCCTAAGATCTATTTTCCTGATGCTCTAAAGTCAAAAGATCAAAAGAAAAAGTCGGTTCAACATGCAGAATTAGTGGAATTGTTTAAACAGGTGAATATCAATATTCCACTATTGAACGCAATTAAGCATGTGCCGGCATATGTAAAGTTTCTGAAAGAGCTATGCACTCCGAAGAGCTAAGGCGATAACTCAAAAGATCCGCCTATCTGAAGATGTTAGTGCTGTCGTGATGAATCATTTATCTAAGAAGTTGAAGGACCCAGGAGCTCCTCTAATTTCATGTGATATAGGTGGCGTTACATTTGATAAAGTATTGCTAGACTTAGGTGCTAGCGTGAATCTTTTGTCCACCTTTATATATGAGCAATTTGATGTGGGGGAGTTGAAGCCCACATCTATAATCCTTCAACTGGCAGATCATTCTGTGAAAACTCCAAGGGGTCTATTGGAGGATGTGATTGTAAAAGTTTATGAGTGCTATTTCTCGGTGGATTTCCTCATTTTGGATATGACCTCGTCCCAGGAATTAAAGCATACTCCCATTATTTTGGGATGTCCGTTTTTAGCTACGGCAAAGGCCAATATAAATTGTGCCACGGGAATGATGGACATATCATTCGGAGGTGAGAAGGTTTCCTTAAAGGTTTTTAGAGCATCCGAATATCCAGAACAAGATGAGGAATGTAATGCTATTGATATTTTTGAGGAATTGATCGATGAAAACCCGGATGAAGTGAAGGATACCTTAGAAGAGGGTAGCATGCTGCAGGATTCTCTATTCTCTTCTGCACCCTAATCTAAGATAGAGCCACTCCCTCCATTGCAAGCTGAATCGGGTCTTCCATCTTTGGATCAGCCACCCGTTCTTGAATTAAAGCCTCTACCGGATTCTTTGAAATATGCTTATCTAGGCCCCGACGACACTCTGCCTGTGATCATTACTTCCAATCTCACTTCTACTCAGGAGTCTCAGCTTTTAGATATCCTTCAGAAGCACAAGGGGGCGATAGGTTAGTCAGTGGCAGATTTGAAGGGTATTAGTCCAGATGTGTGCATGCATTATATTTACTTGGAGAACAATGACAAGCCGAGCAGAGAGATGCAACACCGGCTGAATCCTAACATGAAGGAGGTAGTAAAGAAAGAGGTTGTAAAGTGACTGGATGCTGGGATTATATATCCCATTTCAGATAGCAAGTGGGTCAGCCCCACGCAAGTTGTTCCTAAGAATTCGGGGCTGACAGTTGTAACCAATGAGAAAGGAGAAGAAGTACCAATGAGATTACAAACGGGGTGGAGAGTTTGTATAGATTATAGAAAATTGAATTCGATGACAAAGAAAGATCATTTCTCACTCCCGTCTGTGGATCAAATTCTAGAGAAGCTGGCTGGACAAAAGTATTTTTGCTTTTTGGATGGCTATTCCGGGTATAATCAAGTTGCTATTTACCCGGAAGATCAAGAGAAGACAACATTCACGTGCCCCTATGGTATGTTTGCTTTTAGAAGAATGCCATTTTGACTGTGCAATGCCCCTGTCACCTTTTAGTGGTGCATGATGTCAATCTTTTCTGAAATGGTGGGTGAATTTCTGGAAGTTTTTATAGATGATTTCTCTGTGTTTGGTACTTCCTTTGAGAATTGCTTAGGAAATCTAACGCAGGTGTTGAAGAGGTGCATTGAATCAAATCTTGTGTTAAGCTGGGAGAAGAGCCATTTTATGGTTAGAGAAGGGATAGTTTTAGGGCATGTTGTTTCAGAGAGAGGAATAGAGGTTGATAAGGCTAAGGTCAATTTGATTTCCAATCTTCCTCTTCCATCTTCTGTCAAATAGATTCGATCTTTTCTCGGCCATGCTGGATTCTATCACAGATTTATCAAGAACTTTTCCACCATTGCTCATCCTCTCACTCAATTACTTGCCAAGGACACTCCTTTCAATCTTGATGAATCCTATCTTGAGGCGTTTAATTCCTTGAAAGTGGCCCTAACTCAAGCTCTGATTCTTCAATCTTCTGATTGGTCGCTACCTTTTGAGATAATGTGAGATCTCTCAGACTATGCCATTGGAGCTGTCTTTGGTCAAAGGATAGATAAGAAACCCGTGGTGATCTATTATGCGAGCTGCACCCTCGTCGATGGACAATTGAACTACACCACCACGGAGAAGGAATTATTGGGTGTTATTTTTGCCCAGGAAAAATTTCGATCATATCTGTTAGGGGCAAAAGTTATTGTTTATTTCGATCACTCGGCTTTGAAATACTTGCTTTCCAAGAAGGACACCAAATCCCGTCTCATTCGATGGATTTTGTTGTTACAAGAATTTGATTTGGAGATAAGAGACAAGAAGGGATTATAGAATGTGGTAGCTGATCATCTGTCAAGGATAGTGATACCTGAGAGTGCGCCTTGTTGTGTCCCCTGGTTTTGATGATAGCAAACCATAATACATTGTTAAATCTTTATGGTATGACTAACTGTTTTGTTTAAGTTCTTGTCTGGACAAGTACAGGTAATGTACTTGAAAAGTGTCGACCTGTCACTTGGACGTGTCGACACGCCAAGAAGAAACTTGTCCTTGAAGCTATTTCCGTTTGAGCTCTGGAGTGAGTAGAGTGTCGACACCTCCTACAACGTGTCGACACGTCGAGAAGAAATTTGTGATTGAAATGTTTCTGTTTGGGTTCTGTCTGGCACCATGTGTCGACACACTGTGGAAAACGTGTCGACACCTTCGGCTCAGTGCAACAGACTTCATCTCTGTCAGGCGCACATGCCCCAACACTTCCAAGTGAAGCCTCGACACGGAGGCTCGAGCCGCACCTGAGTGTGGCATACGTGTCGACACATCACCATCAAAGTGTCGACCTGTTATCCTTGGAAGCCATATTTCTTCAAGATCCTAACGAGATGAACCGACACCTTGTATGAAAGTGTCGACACCTTTCTGTTCACCCAGAATGGATTTGGATCCCGTCGTGTCCGCTATTCAAGATCCGTAACAGGTCGTGGAGGATCCAATCGCACTTGAAAAAGCTTTTGGAAGCCCACCTTGTTAGAAGAGCTGATTGGATGGTAGAGGAACTCTTCAGATACGGGTACCTTTTGCATATTTGGTTCCCTACCTACCCAAGAATGTGGTACGCATGGGAGAAAAGGACAAGAACCTGATGAAGCAAAAAGGGGGATGATGAATGCGACGTCCTGCGCATGGGGTTCCAAAAAGGATAAGGCTGGAGAGATCGTGTGTTACAGATATAGAAGAGAGAGCAAGCTCCAGTTTCCTTAATGCAGAAGCAGAGAGAAGAAGGATAAGTACAAGAGAAGGAGAGAAGAGTAGCGAAGAAGCTAGCTCCGGGAGATATCTTCTTCCTTGTGTTGCTGGCGTGACTGCAACGCAGCAGACCGTCTTCTTCACCTCAGGGGCTCTAACAGCAAGGGAGATAGCATCTGTTTGAAGCATCATCAGGTGCCCTTGAAAGCTGGGAGGCAGGTTTGTCATCTCCTCCTACAGTCGTGGTGAAGAACCAGGAAGAAGAAGAAGAAGAGAACCCATGCGTCATCCAGTTCTCTCCCAGACAGGAGTTTTCTCTCCCATAGAACTACATAGCCATGCTCTATCTGGTTGTTCCTTTTTTAGTTTTATTTTTCTCAAAAACACATACTCTTACTATTGCTCCCTACCTACGAGTAGGAAGACAGACGGTGTGTCTACCGGTCTGTAGGATTTTGGTTGTGTACCCTCAAGCTGTTTGGTAGCGGAGTTGAGAGAGTTTGTCTCTCTGTAAGAAGCTGTGAATCAGCGGTAGTGCCTTTGCACTAGTGAAGCCTCACTTGGTTGGAGTGAGGGGTGGACGTAGGTCTCTGGATAGAGACCGAACCACCTTAAAATCTTGCGTTCTTGTGGATTGCCTTCTATCTTGTCTTGTAGCTAGATGCTTGCTTAGGAATGCCTTGATCATTTTCCTTGCATTTAACTCGCTAGCTTGTGAGTGTTCCTGCTTTACTGGTATAAGTTTTTATCTAGTTGTTATTTCCTCAAAGAAGGGGCTGATCTATTCACCCCTCCCCTCTAGATCTGCCTATCACTACTCATCGCGTGGTATCAGAGCTTGTCTCTCTGCATGTGGTCTAACGACCTTGAGAGAACTGGTGATATGGCAACTAAGAGTCCAATGCCCGAAGGACATTCCATAAATAGATCTCCCCTTTCACTGGGACAAACTATCCTTACTGGAAAAACCGTATGCAGGTTTTTATCAGAGCCCAGGATCATGAAACTTGGCGAGTCATTAGCAAAGGTCTATTTGAGTTGCCTGAAGATGAAGAAACATTGACCAAGGAGTAGATCAGAAGATCTACACTGAACTGGAGTGCCAAGCACATAATGCAGTGCTCCCTTCACCCAATAGAATTCTCAAGAGTGTCTACATGTACCATTGCAAAAGAGATGTGGGACCGTCTTGAGGTAATATATGATGGGACAACACAGGTACATGCGACCAAGGCCAATATGCTGGTTTCTGAATATGAAAAATTCATAATGAAACCTGAAGAGTCTATTTATGATATGTATGCTAGGCTAATCATGCCCACTAATGGTTTAACTGAGCTAGGTAAGACCTATTCCGAGCAGGAGATTGTGAGAAAGATATTAATATCCCTAACTCCTGCATGGCATACAAAGGCAACAATGGTCGAAGAATCAAAGGACTTGGCGACCATCAAGGTAGAAGAACTCATAGGGTCCCTGATGACCTATGAGATGAATTTGAAGAACAAAGAGGCTGAGGTAAGTAAGAAGAAGCCTCTGGCTCTCAAAGCTGGGCCAAGTACCAAGGACATCTCTGAAGATGAAGAACCTTCAAGTAGCAACTCTGAAGAGGATGAGGTTTCTATGTTAACAAGAAAGTTCAGAAAGTTTCTAAGAAAGGAAGGTAAAGGCTTCACAAAGAGGAAGCCTCAGGTAAAGAGAGGTTTCAGCCAAAGACCTGAAAATGCTAAAAAAATTGACAAACTTGTCTGCTATTCTTGCAGGAAATCAGGACACATCAAGTCTGAGTGTCCAGAAGGAGTTAAGAAAACAATGCCCAGGTGGAAGAGTAGGAAGAAATAGGCCATGGTGTGTACATGGAGTGATGAAGAAGAGGAAGAAAATGAAGATAGTTCCTCTAAAGAGGAAAAGGATGATCTCTGCTTGATGGCAAATGGAGAAAAGAATAGTGAGGTAAACTCTCCTTTTGAACATTTTTCTACTGATGATTGGGAGGAGGCTTAGTTTGAATTAATGGATAAATATGAAGTGTATAGAAAAGAAAACAAAGCACTAAAGAAGAAAATTGACTTTTTTGTGCATGATCAAACCCTTAATGAAAAGATTACTTCCCTAGAAACTGAAATTGAGGATCTAAGAAAAATGAATGAAAACCTAAAAGAGGGAAGAAAAGAAATGAGAGATTTGGAAGATGAAAATGAAAACCTAAGAGATGAAATTGATGAGTTGAAACCAAAGATGCAAAGCTATATAAAAGATAGCAATCTATGCAATGAAAAATCTGATGCATTTAAAGAAGTCAACTCTCGACTGTTGAAAGAAAATGAAAAGCTTCAAAAAGACCTAGTAGATAAACAAACCGCCCTTGAAAATTTTATTCATGGAAGTGAGAACTTGAATGCTCTGCTAGGGACTAAAATGAACTTCAACAGGGAAGGGCTAGGATATGAGCCAACAAAGAAAAAGACTTTTGGCTTAAAAACTACAACTTTTATCTCATCTGAAGTATCAACTTCTAAAACAACACCTAGCCCAAACCAAGAAAAAGCTAGAAACAAAGGAAAAGAGAAAATGGGAGAGCCTATAAAGAACAACCCTGAAAAACCCAAAAAGGCTCAGCAACAACACCAAGCAGGTCGACACCAACCCAAGTCCAGGTCTGCACATCCTAAGGGTAGAAAAAATTTCAACAATGGCACAGGTCAGCACTACCCTAAGGACAAGTAGACACCCTCATGGTCAACCACCCGTCAGTTCCCTAGGTTTGCACTGACAGGTTGACACTCAACTTTACAGGGACCCGACACATCTCTCAAACAGAGACCGTTATAACTGGGTTGAACGGGAGACATGTTGACACTTTCATGACAGGAGGTCGACACATCCCTCATCCATAGACCATTATAGATGGTCAAAACAGGGGACAGGTCGATAGTTCACCTCCTATAGGTCGGCACCTTCATGGGTCTGGGGTAGTTATGAACCCTATTGTCATAGGTTCACCCAACCTTAACAACCTAGGTACTATGACACCTCCTACCCCTCTAGACCAGCTAAATGGAATAGATGGTCTAAAAAACAATCCTCTTCCAACATTCCTAAAACCCATAATGCCAAAGAAGCTAAAAGAGAGAAAAGGAATGTTAATGAAGAAAATAAAAATCAGAACTTCCAACCAAGCAAGAAAAACACAAATACAAAGAATGTCTGGATTTCAAAGCCTATGCTATCTTGCTTTACTAAGATGAGAAGACTTTTGGGACCCAATTATCCTTGAGTTCCAAACATTGTCACTTAATTCCTTGTGCAGGAGTGTCTTGCAGCCGTGCACAATCGCTGGTATCTTGATAGTGGCTGCTCAAGACACATGACAGGGGATAGAACCAAATTCTATCCTGATGCGGGACGGACACGCGACTCGACTCCAAATGGATATGCGATCCTCAGACTCTAAGCAAGCTCGTGATCGTCCCTAACGAGGGAAGCGTCGGACGTTCACGGTTGAGAAACCGGCAATGAGCTAGGGTGGTCACCTCATAAATTCATGCCCGGATCGGGTCACGGGACGGTCTCGCTCTCTCTCGCAGTAGCGGTGATATAAAAAGTATAGCGAGCTATGATCCTAGCATGCTCTCTAGCAGCGGCATAAATAAATATATACGAAATAAAGCAAATGTCAGGTAAAGGAGCGACTACGATACCTCCACGCTACCGGGCGTGGGGAAGACTTCCCGGCCAATCTCATACTCCCGGAACAGTAAATACACAAATATTACAGCAATGAATATGAATGTCCACTCCACGCAGGGAGGTAAAGAGCGACACAATGGGACCCGGGAGTAGCGGTTTTGGGTTGACGGGCCGCTTCTTGTGTTGCTTCGGCGGCACACGTACTCACGACTGTGGGACCCACGTGCTGATCCGAGGGGCCGTGTGGGACCGAGGTGGCACCACTGCGGTGGGGATGCCTGGAAGGGCGCTCCTTGGGACGGCGATGTGCTGGTTCACCGGCCGGAGGCCGGGCGGCTCGGATCTCCACTCGTCGGAGTTGCTGGCCACGGATCTACAGTTCTATTTTGTAGCACGCGACCCGGCGAGATCTGCTGCTGCGGTCACTCCTGACGTAGGATCGATGCACAAGAGGTACCGATGGAAAGCAGACTTGAAATCCTTCGATCTATGGCTGGAGAAAGAAATTTGAGTTTCCCGTTGATGGCCTTTGTCAAATTTTCAAGCTGCTGACTCACATGATCTGAAAACTCAGGATAGAACTAAGTTTTCCTAAGAGTTGGCGTTGACCGCAATGTAGACCTTCGATTTAGCCTTTGAGACCTTGATGAAAGTTGTAGAGGCCGAAGAAAGGAAAACGGGGATATATCTTATGAAAGGTTTGGTGGAGATTTCGATTTTATGTGGATTTTATATGGACTCTAGACAGTAGAGACAAAACTGAATTTGGGGAAAAGACACAATTTCTAAAAATGGGTAGAAGGATTTAGAAATTCAACGAAAATTTGTGGAGGGTGGGGATGATGGACAGAACCTCCAATAAATTTGGGGGTTCCAAAAAAAATCAAAAAAGGGGTCGAAAAGGGGAAAAACTAAGCTTCTGCTACATAGATCTGAAAAGGGACAGATCTGGAAGATAGAAAATGGAAAAATATAAAACGACATCTAAAGGATGTGTTTTTTGTACTGGAGATTGGGGATCAAGATAGGAACCAACCCTGAAAATCTCAACTCTAGATGAGGTCGGAGTTGCGAGTTAAAAATCCCGGAGTAAACCTCTATCCAGCAGAACAGAACCTTGGACAGCACTTCGGAAGCGGCTTCGCGGCGGCTCGATGGCGGCACGAATGGCGGCGGCGGCACCAGAGATGAATCTAGAGATAGAGGGGCTAAGGTAGAAGGGTTCTCAACCCTGAAATACAGAGGGGGGAAGGAGGAACCAGAGGGGAGAGAGGGGAGGGGCGCACCAGGCTCCTTACACAATACAACAATTTCTTCTCATTAATTCATTCAAATGGAAAATACATGCTATATATAATAAATGGAAAAATGACTCAAAATGCCCTCAGATCTAAGGTATAGAACTAATTAGTTCTAATGGCCTTTTTACATAAATTAAAAATGGCACAAAATAGGGGGGGCGCCCCCTTGACTAGATGGGTGTGGTAGGTGGCCAACTTTGACATTTTACACCACTTGTCTCCCCATGTGTCCAATTGACTTGTCAAACCTTCTAGATGCCACATTAGCTTTTGACCAGCCCCACATGGATGAGGTGGACCAATGGGGAAGGAGTGGGGGCCCCCTAGCAGGTCCTACTGACATTTTGCACATAAACCCACACAATCTTAAGGAAGAACAAATAGGCTCATGAAGCCTTACAATTGCGAATCTACTTCCCCCAGGATATAACAATAAATAAAAGGACACAAATACAAAAATAAAATGTACATGCTCAGAGTTGATTCCCATCAATTCTCTCTGGGTGGGAAGAACTCGACCCCGTCGAGTAGGGGTACGGCTGCTCGAGTCGCTCTGCCGGATCTGTCACCGTGCCAAGTAACACGGGTACGCTCCTGGTGCGGACACACACCACTATACATGCCGGTGGACGAGGACATGGCGGGCCCCGGATATCTCTCCGAGGACGTGGACGCATCGGCCGAAGCCTTCACCTTCATTTCCCATTTATTTGGCCTTGTTGGGCCCTATTTGGAGCTTATGGATCCTTATTGGGTTGTAATAGTATGTAAAAGGCTAATGGGCCTATGATCTTGTAATTGTCTAGAGTTAGTGGGCTTGTCTAATGGGCCAAGCCCATGGTCTAGTGTGAAAAGAGAATGGGACTTGTGGGCTTCTAGAAGGGGCGCCCCCCCCTTTCTTGGTCCAAGGGGAGACAACCACCTACCTCCCTTGACTCTCCTCTCCCATTGTCACAAGGGAAGCTTCCTTTCCCTCTCTTGGTCCAAGAGAATGGCTGCCACCTACCATTCTTGTCCCCCTCCCCTTTGAATTTCAAAGTTAGGCAAGTCTAGTGTTCCATTGTCCCCCTCTCCCCCTCTCATTGTCAAAGGGGCGCAGGCCCCCCTCCCTCCCCTTGATCCCACGAATGTATCACCCCCTACCCCTTGACAATTCCTATATAAACATGTGTATAGTGTTAGGGAAGAAGTTAATGAAAGATTTGTGAGAGAAATTTACATTAAGAGAGTGATTCTCTTCTTTTCCTCTTGGGTGTGATGCCTTGCCAAATCCTGTGACGGGATTTACCTTGGGCGTGTGACTCGCCCCTCTATCCTCCCCATCCCCTTCGCATCTAGCTCCACAAAAATTCTCACAAAAGCTTATATGAGTCAGGAAGATTTCAGAGGTGGTTTCACGTCGATCGAAGTTCTGGATCGTCGAAGACAATTCATCTCGTGACAGCGCGCAGATCTGCCTGAGCTTGCTGTCCAGATCTAGAGTTTCCTGATCCCGAAATTCTCCAGATCGCCTCACAAGCCTTCAGGATCTGATTTCCATATTGATCGTAGAATTTTGAGTCCTCTTCGCTCTGCCGCCAATCTCGTCTCGATCCGAGACCTGTGCTGATCGTGGCAATGATTTTCGTGGGATCGCGCAAGCTGATATGTGTAGACCCGACTCAGCACCAGAGCCGACTTCCCGAGTCTGCCCCGCCTCATTCCTTGCAGATCTGTGCAAGCGCTTCAGTCTGAGTCTTCCTCTGGATGTCGCCGACGAGCCCCCACGAATGGCACCTCGATCCCACGAATGGCGCCTCGATCCGACATCGGGAGCCAATTTTTCGATAATTATTTGTCTTCATGTGCAGTTCTGAGTGCACAAAACTAGATGCTCAGATCAGTCGCTGCTGCACCCTGATCTGAAAGGATCTGATCACGCCCTTTGGATTAGACGAACTACGTCCCATCACCGATGTTATCCAACAAACAGAACTCCTATCGGGCATCGGATATTGGCCCACCAACCTTCGCAAGTTCGCTGCGCAGGGTGATCAGCGCGGGCAGAACCGAGTCGACTTCCATTCGGCTCACCCGATCGGCTCTGACTCGCTTCCCTCACCTCCTGCGAGTGCGGCCCGTCAACCCGGGTTCTAACAACCCCAAAAGTGATCTTTGTATCCCTTTACCTCCCTGCGTGGAGTGGGCATTAAGTTCTGAAACTGTAAATTTAACAATTGTGTGTATTGGGGTTGTTTGGATTCGGCCGGGAATTCTTCCCCACGCCTAGTCGTGGAGGTACGTGCTCGTTCCTCTCTCACATTGCTGGTTTAGTATATTGTCATATATGCTGCGTTTGTGAGATTAGGGCCGTTAGATAGCTACAATTACCGCGATTGTGTGTGTGAGAGCCGTTCCTTAGCTCCAATCGAGCACCGAGCTCGGACTACACCACCCTAGGCGACAGTGGTTCCTTAACCGCTGCAATCCCCATGTTTCCCTCGCAAGGAATGATTGTCGGGCTACCTAGTGTTGCTGTTGAGAGACGTCTCCACCCGAAGAACGCCACGGTGGTCAGCCGCCCGGCTTGCCTTTAGCGTGCTAGTGCTGGCCGCAATCCAAGTCTGTCGTATGTCTTAGCCCGGTCGCGTCATCCGTCCCACATCAAATTGGTATCAGAGCGTCGGTTTAAGTCTAGGCTCATCTAAGTCCAAGGTTGCATTGCATTCTAATATTCGGTATATCAAAAGGTGTCGCTCGACCGTTAGGTTACGCCTATCGGGGAGGTGATTCACTCACGTGAGAGGATCTTCGGATCCCCGGACTCCTCCAGGTATCGGATATCGATTTAAGTCTAGGTTCCTAGTTAGTGCATTCCAACCTTTGTGTCTTTGCATGCCCACCCGGCATGTTACCCAATCCCATCACCCCGCATCTATGGCTAACCCACGGGATGCCCCCCCGGGAGACTCCCACTCCTTACATGAGGTAATGATGGCCATTATGGCTCGATTGGACCAATCCGAGGCTACCTTTCGGAATTTCTCTGATAATATGGATGGTCGCCTTAGGTCCATGGAGGGACACATGGAGACCTCCGACAGGTCTGTCCAAGATCTAGTTGGACGGTTAGATAGAATGTCACACGGGGACCCTCCTGGAGCGGCCCAAGGCCCACTCGCACCACCTCCCGCGGTGGTCCAAGTCCAACCCGCTCCAGTAGCCCAAGTCTAGCTTGCTCCCGCAGCCCAAAACCAGCCCGCACCCGCTCCTCAGCCAGACCCTCACCGAGCCATCAAACCATCACATCGTGACCTTGGTCTAGAGGACTATGGGTCCGATAATGCGTATGGGGGGTACGGCCGACGCCGTCATGGCTTTCATCAGCCAAGAGATGAGGAGGACGATAGAGTCCTTATGATAGTGCGAGCAGACCCTCCCACTTTCAACGGGTCTTTGGACCCTAAAGTCTATCTTGATTGGGAGGTCGGCATGGACCGGTACTTCGAGTGGTTCGAAATGACAGACCTCCGGAAAGTCAGGTTTGCAAAAATGAAGTTCTTAGGGCAAGCACAAACCTATTGGTGCAATGTGGAGATCTTGCTCTATCAGCGTCGAGAGCCCCCGGTTGAGTCTTGGGATGAGATGAAAGATAGACTTAGAACCAAGTATCTTCCCACCTCGTATCGTCAACGGCTCATTGATCAGTGGCAGAACCTCACCCAAGGTGATAGGTCTGTGTCCGAGTACATCGCAGAGTTTGATGAATATTTTTTACGATGTGACATCTCAGAAGAGAGCACGATGCCTGTTTCTTGCTTCCGTCGTGGTCTACGGCCCCACTATTAGTATGAACTCCTTCGCCGCAATGTAACCACTCTAGAGGCCGCATATCAGGTTGCTCTCGAGTTAGAGAAGTTTGAGTCGGAGTTCGCTCCCGTCCAGCGATCGGGGACCATCCATCAGCGTGGGTCTGACTCTCAGACCACACCTAGTTCCTATAGTCGATTTCCGGTGGTGCGTCCTCCGGAACCCCCTCACCAGGACCCCGCTACCCTCAGGCCTCGCCCTCTCCCTCCACGGGAACCTCTCCCTCGCCCACAGGCACCAATCCCCACCCCACACCCCCAGCAGCCCACATTGCCTACCCGACCCTAGCACCCACCACCCCCGGCCTGTCGAGAAGACAAGGGAAAGGGGCCGATGACCGGTGGAACCTCTTCTAGCACGAGGCCACGTGACCAGTGCTATAGGTGTGATGGAATTGGCCACTTTGCGGCCAAGTGTCCCACTCGGGAATCATTGGCTATCTCGGACACTCCAGTCCACGACCCCACACCGAAGCTAGTAACGGTCCACTATGAGGCGGATCCCGAACTCGAGAAGGAGTTCATTGATGAGCTTTTAGAAGAGCCTGCTACTCAGTCCCAGGGCAATGTGCACTTGGGTGTGATCCTCCCAAACCTCTGAATTTCCATTTAGAAGTCAGTAGGTTCATGTTAGATGTCTAAGAGTCCCCAACTTTGTGTTACATTGTTTGTTTGGTGTCCAAGTTTGTCTAAGGTCATGTATGTGTCTGTTTATTTCTACAGTTTGTTTTCTTTCATGCATATAGTTTGCATTAAGTCGTGTCCCAATAAAAGGCCAGCCATGCACGTATAAAGAGTTAGCTGATACATGCCCGTGAGTTCAAAAGGGAGAGTACGTCAAGATAAGGGTCATACCTGAACAGCTTCCTCTTGGGGGCCGTAAAGCAACTCTAGGTCCGCGATACCCGCCCTTCCGGATCAAGAAACAAGTGGGTTCGAATGCGTACGTTATTGAACTACCAGGCGACTATGGTGTCAGTTCGACGTTCAATGTTTCTGATCTGGTAGCATATCGGAACCCGCGGTGATCCCTAGTGAGTTTCGGGCTTTCTCCTCCTATTGTGAGTGACACACCACCTGAGAGTCCATCTCTTCCAGCCTCAACGTACGCATATAGATTGTATACTGTATAAGCAGGTGATCACCACCAGGAACGGAGCCTACCAACACTTCATAGTGCGTTGGCGAGGATGTCCCACGATGAACAACGCCTTGATCACATGCGGAGAGCTCAAGCCTCGGGACCCTTACTCGAAGGGGTCGAGTTCCTCCCACCGGGAGAGAATTGGTGCGGACACACGCCACTATACACGCCGGTGGATGAGGACATGGCGGGCCCCGGATATCTCACCGAGGACGTGGACGCATCAACCGAAGCCTTCACCTTCATTTCCCATTTATTTGGCCTTGTTGGGCCCTATTTGGAGCTTATGGATCCTTATTGGGTTGTAATAGTATGTAAAAGGCTAATGGGCCTATGATCTTGTAATGGTCTAGAGTTAGTGGACTTGTCTAATGGGCCTTTAAATGGGCCAAGCCCACGGTCTAGTGTGAAAGGAGAATGGGACCTGTGGGCTTCGAGAA
This sequence comes from Amorphophallus konjac, assembly GCA_022559845.1. Classification (NCBI taxonomy): domain Eukaryota; kingdom Viridiplantae; phylum Streptophyta; class Magnoliopsida; order Alismatales; family Araceae; genus Amorphophallus; species Amorphophallus konjac. Next base: position 158,691,234 of record CM040129.1, on the reverse strand, counting down.
GGGGCACCCCCCTTTCTTGGTCCAAGGGGAGACAACCACCTACCTCCCTTGACTCTCCTCTCCCATTGTCACAAGGGAAGCTTCCTTTCCCCTCTCTTGGTCCAAGAGAATGGCTGCCACCTACCATTCTTGTCCCCCTCCCCTTTGAATTTCAAAGTTAGGCAAGTCTAGTGTTCCCTTGTCCCCCTCTCCCCCTCTCATTGTCAAAGGGGCGCAGCCCCCTCTCCCTCCCCTTGATCCCATGAATGTATCACCCCCTACCCCTTGCCAATTCCTATATAAACACGTGTATAGTGTTAGGGAAGAAGTTAATGAAAGATTTTTGAGAGAAATTTGCATTAAGAGAGTGATTCTCTTCTTTTCCCCTTGGGTGTGATACCCTGCCAAATCCTGTGACGGGATTTACCTTGGGCGTGTGACTCGCCCCTCTACCCTCCCCATTCCCTTGGCATCTAGCTCCACAAAAATTCTCAGAGAAGCTTCTACGAGTCAGGAAGATTTCAGAGGTGGTTTCGCGTCGATCGGAGTTCTGGATCGCCGGAGACAATTCATCTCGTGACAGCGCGCAGATCTGCCTGAGCTTGCTGTCCAGATCTGGAGTTTCCGGATCTCGAAATTCTCCTGATCGCCTCACAAGCCTTCTGGATCTGATTTCCATTGTGATCGTAGGATTTTGAGTCCTCTTCGCTCTGATGCCAATCTCGTCTCGATCCGAGATCTGTGCTGATCGTGGCAACGATTTTCGTGGGATCGCGCAAGCTGATATGTGCAGACCCGACTCAGCACCAGAGCCAACTTCCCGAGTCTGCCCCGCCTCATTCCTTGCAGATCTGTGCAAGCGCTTCGGTCTGCGTCTTCCTCTAGACGTCGCCGACGAGCTCCCATGAATGGCGTCTTGATCCGACATCGGGAGCCAATTTTTTGATAATTATTTGTCTTCCTGTGCAGTTCTGAGTGCACAAAACTAGATGCTCAGATCAGTCGTTGCTGCGCCCAGATCTGAAAGGATCTGATCGCACCCTTTGGAGTAGACGAACTACGTCCCATCACCGACGTTATCCAACAAACAGAATTCCAATCGGGCATCAGATCTTGGTGCACCAACCTTCGCAAGTTCGCTGCGCAGGGTGATCAGCGCGGGCAGAACCGAGTCGACTTCCATTCGGCTCACCCGATCGGCTCTGACTCGCTTCCCTCGCCTCCTGCGAGTGCGGCCCGTCAACTCGGGTTCTAGCAACCCCAAAAGTTGTCTTTGTAGTCCTTTACCTTCCTGCGTGGAGTGGGCATTAAGTTCTAAAATTATAAATTTAACAATTGTGTGTATTGGGGTTGTTTGGATTCGACCGGGAATTCTTCCCCACTCCTAGTCGTGGAGGTACGTGCTCGTTCCTCTCTCACATTGCTGGTTTAGTATATTGTCATATATGCTGCGTTTGTGAGAGTAGGGCCATTAGCTAGCTACAATTACCGCGATTGTGTGTGTGAGAGCCGTTCCTTAGCTCCAGTCGAGCACCGAGCTCGGACTACACCACCCTAAGCGACAGTGGTTCCTTAACCGCTGCGATCCCCACGTTTCCCTCGCAAGGGACGATCGTCGGGCTACCTAATGTTCCTGTTGAGAGACGTCTCCACCCGGAGAACGCCACGGTGGTCAGCCGCCCGGCTTGCCTTTAGCGTGCTAGTGCTGGCCGCAATCCAAGTCTGTCGTACGTCTTAGCCCGGTCCCGTCATCCGTCCCGCATCAGCTCCACTCCACGTGACCGCCACCTGCTCACTCCGTATATACTCGATATGCACAAGCTACTGTGGGAACGAGGCTAGAGGTGGACACTCCGGGTGGGGCACTCTCAAATGGGAGGAGAAGGCTCGAAGACTCACTAGGAATCACTGTTGGGTCCCTGTAGGTGACTAGATCCGGGTATAGATGTAGAACCGATCCCATACTCCTCGAGCAAATCTGCTCGCCTCTTAAGGGGCTGACATCAACGAGCTTGCACAAGACACATGCAGACTCCTAACAAACCACATACAAACCACACAAACAAGCCACGCAAACAAACCACACAAAGAAGAAACAATACTGACTCATGCATGACATGCAATGACATCACCCACCAAGAGGCCGTCATCCGAGAGCCACATCCTGAGCGTCGGTATGCTCCTCTAGACCTTCCGCTACATAGTACTCATCAGCTAGTTCTGGATCGGCCTCGTAGCTGACAGTTACAAGTCCAGAAGGCATGGCTTCACCAACCCCTAGGGCTAGTGTGGCATGAGTAGGACATTGGCTGGCGATGTGGCCAAATCCATGACAGTGGAAACATTGCAGCCGTGACCTACTGGTCTCCCCGATAAGAGGGCCTTTACCCTTATCCTCCCGACGGGTAGGGGGTGTAGGCAATAGGGGTGGAGGTGTAGGTGCCGTGGGCAACAAGGGTGGGGGTGTCGGTGCTAGAGGGCGGACAATGGGTGCCGGAGGGCGAGCAATGGGTGTCGGTGGTTGGGGTGGAGGTAAATCCCGTGGTGGGGGAGGACGGGGTCTAGGAGTGAAGTGCTCCTGACGGGTGGACTCATGAGGTCGTGCCATGGGTCCCCTCGGGTATGGACCTAAGGAACTACGTGACTCGGCACTTCGGTGAGGGACGGAGCCCAACCGTTGGATAGACTCGAACTCTCCCTCAAATTGCTCCATCTCGAGAGCAACTTGGTATGCATCCTTCAACTTGTCCACCTTGTGGCGGAGAAGCTCATACCGTAGGTGCGGTTGTAAACCACGCCGAAATTGGGAAATAGTAAGGCAGCTCTCCTCTATGGCGTCACATCGCAAATAGTATTCATCGAACTCGGCGATGTACTCGGAGACGGACCGATCTCCTTGGATAAGACTCTGCCACCTGTCTATGAGACGATGGCGGTAAGTGGCATGGAGATACTTCTTCCTAAGTTTGTCCCTCATCTCGGCCCAAGTCTCTATCGGGGGCTTCTGACGATGAAATAATAGGTTCTCCATGTTCCTCCAATAGGTTTGTGTCTGGCCTAAGAGTTTCATCCAGGCAAACTTGACCTTCCGTTGGTCCGACATCTCGAACCACTCAAAATATCGGTCCATTCCGGCCTCCCAATCAAGATAGACCTTCGAGTCTAAGGACCCGTCAAAAGTGGGAGGATCTACACGAACGGTTCTAAGGGCCCGTTCATCCACATCTTGATCGTGGGTCCTCCGTGTGGGACGACGATCATGACCATATCCCCTATGCTCGTTATCGGACTCGTAGTCATGCACCTCGGGGATGTGATGCCTCCTAACCTCTATCCCTTGAACCCGTGGAGCAGCGGGTTGCTGAATCGGGTCTTGTTGACCATGAGTAGGTGGGAAGGGTGCCTCGACTGGGGCCCTCGGGGGTGCCTTGACTGGGGCTCCCTCTAGTGTGGTAACTCTCTCTACCAAGCCCTGAACGGACTGGTCCGACTCGACGGCCTTATCCTCTACGGCCTTTATCCTTTCTTCTAGGCATGTGCCTAAGCCATTCATCCGTGTACTCAACCCATCCATCCGATCTACCCGTGTAGTCAACGCATCCATGCGTGTACTCAACCCTTGCATTTGTCCCATAATAGCTTGGAACATTTCGGCCACCGACGACGCATCGAGACTAAGAGCTCGGGGATCCGCCATAGGTGGTGGTGGTGGTGAGTACTGTGTACCTCGACGGGTGGGCATGCAACTGACAATGACACACGAACTACGAGACACCGACTAATGCAAACACGGACTAAAGTAAAGATGATGCACCTAGACTTAACCAAAACTCGGTACGTGGTGGAGATAATCTATCCGAAGATCAATCCCGCAAGTGTGCGGCCTTCCCGATAGGCGTAACCTAATGTTCGGACAACACCATTTTATATACCAAGTAAAGGGATGCAAATGCAACCTAGACCGACTTAGACGATGACTAAACGTAAATGACACTTTTTTTTTGATTTTAGACACCCTAGACTCAAACTCGCTCTGATACCAAATTGATGCGGGACGGACACGCGAATCGACTCCAAATGGATATGCGATCCTCGGACTCTAAGCAAGCTTGCGATCGTCCCTAACGAGGGAAGCGTCGGACGTGCACGGTTGAGAAACCGGCAATGAGCTAGGGTGGTCACGTCACAAATTCGTGCCCGGATCGGGTCACGGGACGGTCTCGCTCTCTCTCGCAGTAGCGGTGATATAAAAAGTATAGCGAGCTACGATCCTAGCATGCTCTCTAGCAGCGGCATAAAGAAATATATACGAAATAAAGCAAATTCTGGGTAAAGGAGCGACTACGATACCTCCACGCTACTGGGCGTGGGGAAGACTTCCCGGCCGATCTTGTACTCCCGAAACAGTAAATACACAAATATTACAGCAATGAATATGAATGTCCACTCCACGCAGGGAGGTAAAGGGCGACACAATGGGACCCGGGAGTAGCGATTTCGGGTTGACGGGCCGCTTCTTGTGTTGCTTCGACGGCACACGTACTCACGACCGTGGGACCTACGTGCTGGTCCGAGGGGCCGTGTGGGACCGGGGTGGCACCACTGCGGTGGGGACTCCTGGAAGGGCGCTCCCTAGGACGGTGGTGTGCTGGTTCACCGGCCGAAGGCCGGGCGGCTCTGATCTCCACTCGCCGGAGTTGCTGACCACGGATCTGCAGTTCTGTTTTGTAGCATGCGACCCGGCGAGATCTGCTGCTGTGGTCACTCCCGACGTCGGATCGACGCACAAGAGGTACCAATGGAAAGCTAACTTGAAATCCTTCGATCTATGGCCAGAGAAAGAAATTTGAGTTTCCCGTTGATGGCCTTTGTCAAATTTTCAAGCTGCTGACTCACAGGATCTGAAAACTCAGGACAGAACTGTTGGATTTTGTGTCTTCCCTAAGTGTTTTGATGATGAGCAACACTATGTTAATTGTTGTTGATATTTTTGATCAGATATCTTGCACTTGAGTTATCCATGGTATTATATAAAAAAGCTGCTAAGAGGTAACACTTCGTGTGTTCGTACAAGTTCTGTCTTCGTGCTGTTTTCCTTAAACCTCATGTCATTCTTACTTCGCGTTTTCACCTCGTGTCGAGGTAGCCATGTTGTCGTCTGATTGAGTGTTGTCTTTCACCTCGTGCAGTCTTTGATTACTGTGTTGTTTCCATGTCATCCTTAGCTCATGTCATCCGTTTGTATTCCTATCTTGGAGTCTATTTTCGCTGAGTCTCTAAGTCAGTCTAAGTTCAAGTGTTCGTTTCACTTCGTGTTATTTTCTCTTCTCATGTCTTCGTGTCGTGTTCCTGAAGCTGGTCTAAAAGTTCTGATGAACTTCGAGTAGTTTTCCTGTAGACCTCGTGTCGTTCCTACTTAGTAACCACACTTCGTGACGGTTACTGTTGTCCATGTTTTCGTGTTGTGTTTACGTCTTCGTGTTAATCTGTCTTCGTGTCGGTTTCTACTTTTCGTCCTTGAGTTGTGGTCACCCCGTGTTGTTTTCATCTCGTGCTGTTCTTACTATACTTCGTGTCGTTTTCTATGTAGTGTGTGTTTTTGTCACCACTATACTTCGTGTCGTTGTGCTTCACTTCGTGTCAACTTCACTTTGTGTTGTTTTTCACTTCGTGTCAAACTTCACCTCGTGTTGTTTTCACTTCGTGTCAACTTCGTCTTCGTGTTGTTTTCACTTCGAGTCGTCTCTTTATATTCTGTCTTCGTGTTGGTCTCTCGCTTTAGACTTCGTGTCGTTTTCGCCTTGACCACACATCGTGTTGCCTTCCGTAGACCTCGTGTCTTGAATATTGGCAACCACTTCGTGTCGGTTTCTGTCGTTAGCCCGTGTTGTCCTCGTGTTGCTTTTGCATTCGTGACCTCATGTCTCTTTTGGCTTATAACCTCACCTCGTGTCATTTCCTTCTGTGTGTCTGACCTGTTACAGAGTATCTCGTGTCGTTCTTGTGTCATTTCGAGTAATAGTCACGTCGTGTTGTTACTATATACCTCATGCAGTTTTGGTTTCTATGGCCATGCAGCGTATTAATGGATTTAATCTCATTACAGGTCCGAGGAAGAACATTCCACACTCCTGGGCTGCACGTGATCCGAGACAAGAGGAACCAATCTGATAAAGGCACGTGGCAGGAAGATTCTGGATCGAGCGTGGGAGGCACACGCGTTTTGTGCCCTATCCACCTGCTGTTACTGCTATAAATAGAATCCTTCGTCCTCAGATGAAGGTGATCGAAGAAGAGAGGCATAGAAGAAAAAAAGCAGGAAAATAGAGAGCCCTTCGATCCAGGAAAAGAAAAGAAAGAAGAAAGAATAGCAGAGAGAAAAAGAGAGAGAGCAGAAGAGTGATCAGAAGAGTTGTTCTGACTTGCGGATCAAATCCGAAGTCTATTGCTCTGTATTGAGCTACATTGTTTCCATTTTCTGGCATTTGATTTCCTTCGTTCGTATTTTTTGTTTATTGTTCTTACCTTTCTTCAACTGTTCTTGTTTGTGTTTCCGATCCTCTGGACTGAGGTCGGGGTCCTCCTGTGAGATCAGGAGAAGGGAGAGTCAATCTCCAGTCTGCAAGCAGCAGGTGGGCTGCTTGTAGGTTCCCTCCGGGTTGGGAGGAAGAGGGGTCTTCGACCTCTGGTTCACTAGTAGCAGGGCTGCTACTAGTGGGGTTCCCTCTTGGTAAAGAGGAAGAGAGACGAGAGTCTCTGGGTTCTAGTGACTGCTGGTCGCTAGAGGTTCCCTCCGGGTAGGAGGAAGAGGAGAGGTTGTTCTCCTGGGAAGCTGTGTATCAGCAGTTGTTTGGCAAGCTGTGTTGCCCAGCCATTAGTGAAGCCACACTCGGTTTGAGTGTGGGGTGGATGTAGGTCTGAAGGACCGAACCACCTTAAAATCCTCTGAGTCCTTGTGTGATCGATTGTGGTAATATTGTGGTATGCCTTCTATTTGCTTGAGCTATTAACTACACTGCATCATTTTCGATAGTCAGAGCTCGAGGTTATTTGCGTTTAGCAATATACTCTGCAGTATTTTTTAATTCTACGAAAAACAGTGATCTATTCATCCCCTCCCCTTCTAGATCACTTCATATTGTACTTATCAAGAACTAAGTTTTCCTAAGAGTTGGCGTTGACCGTGATGTAGACCTTCGATTCAGCCTTTGAGCCCTTCATGAAAGTTGTAGAGACCGAAGAATGGAAAACATTGATATATCTTATAAAAGGTTTGGTGGAGATTTTGATTTTGTGTGGATTTTATACTGACTCGAGGTCGGATCTGGACAGCAGAGACAGAACTGAATTTAGGGAAAAGACACAATTTCTAAAAATAGGTAGAGGGCTTCAGAAATTCGACGAAAATTCTTAGAGGGTGGGAATGATGGACAGAACCTCCAATAAATTTGGGAGTTCCAAAAAAATCAAATAGGGGGTCGAAAAGGGGGAAGAACTAAGCTTCTGCTACATAGATCTGAAAAGGGACAGATCTGGAAGATAGAAAGACACGAAAATTGAAAAATATAAAACGAAGTCTAAAGGACATGATTTTTGTACTGGAGATTGGGGATCAAGATAGGAACCAACCCTGAAAATCTCAACTCCATATGAGGTCAGAGTTGGGAGTTAAAAATCCCGGAGGGAACCTCTATCCAACAGAACAGAACCTTGGACATCACTTCGGAAGTGGCTTCGCGGCGGCTCGATGGCGGCACGAACGGCGGCGGCGGCACCAGAGATAAATCTAAAGATAGAGGGGCTAAGGTAGAAGGGTTCTCAACCCTAAAATATATAGGGAGGAAGGAGGAACCAGAGAGGAGAGAGGGGAGGGGCGTACCAGGCTCCTTACACAATACAACAATTTTTTCTCATTAATTCATTCAAATGGAAAATACATGCTATATATAATAAATGGAAAAATGACTCAAAATTCCCTCAGATCTAAGGTATAGAACTAATTAGTTATAATGGCCTTTTTACAAAAATTAAAAATAGAACAAAATAGGGGGGGGGCCTTGACTAGATGGGTGTGGTAGGTGGCCAACTTTGACATTTTACACCACTTGTCTCCCCATGTGTCCAATTGACTTGTCAAACCTTCTAGATGCCACATTGGCTTTTGACTAGCCCCACATGGATGAGGTGGACCAATGGGGAAGGAGTGGGGGCCCCCTAGCAGGTCCTACTGGTATTTTACACATAAACCCATACAATCCTAAGGAAGAACAAATAGGCTCATAAAGCCTTACAATTACGAACCTACTTCCCCCAGGATATAAAAATAAATAAAAGGACACAAATACAAAAATAAAATATACATGCTCAGAGTTGATTCCCATCATATCCCTTAGTAAAAAAGGAAGATGGTCATGTCACATTTGGAGGGAACAACAAGAGAAAGATCATTGGTATAGGTAAAGTTGGTAAGAATCTCTCCAACTCAATTGAGAATGTATTGCTTGTTGATGGTCTGGAATATAATTTGCTGAGCATAAGTCAGCTTTGTGATAAAGGTCACACTATAGTCTTTGACTCTAATGAATGTAGGATCTTGCACCCTAATTCAACAGAAACCAAGTTTTCTGGTAAAAGAGTCAACAATGTGTATATGATTGACTTAGATGACCATGCTCACATAAATCTCTATCTTGTTGCACCTAAATCTGAATTAGCATGTTTGTGGCATCGTAGACTAGGTCATGCTAGCTACAATACTCTTTATAAATTGGTGAAGCATTCTATTGTTAAAGGATTGCCTGAAATTAAATTCAAACTGAACTCTAAAATTTGTGATGCATGTGCTCAAGGAAAACAAACTAGAAAGTCATTTAAAAGCAGAACTGAAAGCTTATCATCCAAACCACTTGAACTAATTCACATGGACTTGTTTGGTCCTACCAAAATAGCTAGCTTAAGTGGTAAAAGATATGACTATATTTTAGTAGATGACTTTACTAGATTCACATGGGTGTTTTACCTTGCACATAAAAATGACGCATTTGATGAGTTTCAGGCACTCTTCATGCAAGTAAAGCAAGACGGTAAGTTCAAAATTTTCAACATACTTTCAAACCATGGTGGTGAATTTGACAATGCTGATTTTGATAATCTTTGCAGGACTGAAGGAATAAATCATAAGTTTTCATCACCAAGAACCCCTGAACAAAATGGGGTGGTCGATAGGAGGAACAGAACTCTCATAGAGATGGCACGCACAATACTTGCTGAAAAGCAACTACCAAGGAGATTTTGGGCCGAAGCGGTAAACACTGCTTGTTATATCAGCAACCGCTCAATGGTAAGACCATTCACTAAAATGACTCCTTATGAGTTGCTCAAAGGTAAAAAGCCATCTCTTTCTCACTTGAGAGTATTTGGTTCAAAGTGTTTTGTTCACAACAATGATAAAAGAGTTTTGGACAAGTTTGAGCCAAAGAGTGAAGAAAGTATTTTTCTTGGATGCTCAGATAGGTCTAGAGCTTATAGAGTATATAATCTTAAGACCCTATGCGTGGAAGAGTCACCTCACATCACTTTTGATGAGACTAATGATGAAAACTCTTGCAGGAAAGATGATGATGGGGAATTTCTAAATGTCAAAGGAAAAGAAGATCTTCCATACGCGGAGACACAAGAAAATGAAGACCAAGGAGAGTCAAGCAATGCTTCGGTCAATGATGCAGATAGAGGTAACACTCAAACTGATATAAGAGTGTTAAAAGACCATCATTTAGAAAACATATTAGGTAATCTGCATGACCCAAACTAAAACTAGGTCTCATTTTAGAATTACGGATGAAATTGAACAACTTGCTCTTGTGTCCCAAACTGAGCCTAAAAACATTGTAGGGGCCTTAAAAGATGACAACTCGATAAATTCCATGCATGATGAATTAAACCACTTTGAAAGAAACAATGTGTGGCATCTTGTTCCTAGGCCCCAAGAAAAATATGTCATAGGTACTAAATGGGTCTTTAGGAACAAACTAAGTGAAGATGGTAAGATAATAAGAAATAAAGTCAGGTTAGTGGTTCAGGGGTATAATCAAGAGTTTGGCCTAGATTTTAAAGAGACTTTTGCCCCTGTAGCCAGATTAGAGGCCATTAGAATTTTACTTACATTTACAAGTTGTCATAAAATCAAATTGCAGCAAATGGATGTTAAGAGTACTTTTCTAAATGGTTTAATAAAAGAAGAAGTATATGTAGAGCAACCCCCTAGTTTTGAATGTTCACATGTTAAAGACCATGTTTATAAGTTGGACATGTTGTGCCCCTTAGGCACAAGCATTTGCTATGTTGATTTGATGATAGCAATGCTATTTTATTTTGATGATAGCAACAAAGTGAGTGCATTTCTGTGCATCCTTTATCCTTGAGATCCCTGAGCATTCTGCATATGATAGCAACATGAATGATGATGAAATGATGTTCTGAGTTCTGCATTGCATCGCATGCATCATGGTGGTAGTCTATACACTGTCCATCTGAGTGTCTCATGCAGAGTCAATTCATATAGTCTACACACTCTGGTGCATGTTGTTCGTAAAGTCTATACAGTGGTTCAGGCTAAGTCTGTACATCATCAGTCTCACTTAGCGTCTTAAGCATTTCAGGCTAAGTCTATACATTGCTGCATTGCTTGCATGTGTAGAATCTATACACTCGTCGGTGGAAGCAAGTCTGTACATTCGTCTGTTCAGTTTGTGACCAAGTCTGTAAAGTCAGAGCTACTGTGCAGAGTCTATACATTTGTTGGCAGCAAGTCTGTACAGTGAGTGTTTCATTGGTGAAGTCTGTACACTCACCAGTTGAACTTCAAAGTCTATACATTGGACTGTTGCACGCATCATTGAAGTCTATACATTTGTTACAGTGCACACATCGTCTCAACTTGCGTCTCATGCATATAGTAAGTCTATACATTGCTACAGTAACGCAAGTATATACATCATCCGTCTCATGCATTGTCTCAGGCGAAGTCTGTACATTCGAGCGTCTCATATTGCGTCTCACTTAGCATATGCATCGCTCATGTCTATATAGCCTGCATCGTCTCATGTAGCGTCTCAGGCATCGAGTCTATACATTGCACTGTTCATGCCTCCACACTCAAAGTCCACACACTGGACTGTAGCATGCATTTCGTAAAGTCTATACACTGCATGCCTCACTCTAAGTCTATACACTAGTGAGTGTCTCATCAAGTCCATACATTACATTGCATTGCATTGCATTGGAAGTATGTACATCAGACTGTTACAGCAAGTCTGTACAGTGGACCGTCTCAATTAGCGTCTTATGCATTGAGCAAAGTCTATAAAGACTCCACCGTCTCAATTAGCGTCTTATGCATTGAGCAAAGTCTATACAGACTCCACCGTCTCATTCAGCGTCTTAGGCTTGCCAAGTCTATACATTGGTAGGTGGAAAGTCTGTACATTTAGAAGTCTGTACATCCACCGTCTTCCTCAGCGTCTCATGACTTTGTCAAAGTCTGTACACTGGCAGCCTTTTACCTACGTTGCTGTTCACAAGTCCATACATTGCTTGCTTAGCAAACTGTGAAGTCTATACATCGTGAAGTCTATACAACGGCTGTTGAATGATCTTCAAAGTCTGCACATTGAAGTCTATACAACGAAGTCTATACAATGCATTGCATTCTTCAGAGACTGTACAGGGTTTATGCTTAAACTGATAATCCGATACTCTGTCTGACAGGGACTGTTCGAGAAGCTTTATGAAGGCACATGATCCAAGGAAGGATGAGGTGCCCAGATGAGGACACGTGGATGCAGCCCAGCCAGGATGCTGCCAGGTGGTCGAAATGCCTCTGGTCTGGTGAAACTCCTTGGGCGGGAAATGTGGAAGCCACACGCCCTTATCCACCTACTGCTGCTGCTGCTGCTATATATATGAGTCTTCGTCTTCAGAGGAAGATTGATCGAGTTGGCAAGAGGTGAAGTCCATACAGAGAGCCACGATCCAGACAGAGAGGAGAAAAGAAGAGAAGAGCATAGAGTGAAAGAAGAGCAGAAGAAGAAGAGAAAGAAGAGAAAGAGAGAAATAGAGAGCTCTAGCTGATAGAGAGAGAGAGATTGGGTTCTCTGGCATTGGATCAAATCCAAGCCAGATCTGCTCCATTCGAGAGCTATATTTGTGCTTCATTGTTTCAGCTTTCCGTTGCTGTCTTGTTCTATCTTTTATTTTCCTTTATACATTTATTCAAGCTGTTTGTCAGCGGAGCAAGCTGTGTTGCTCAGCATTTGCAGTGGAGGATTCCACTGGACGGCCAAGCTGTATGGCCCAGCGGTTTGCAGAGGTGCTGCCTCTGGACGGGTAAACTGTAATCCCCAGCGGTTTGCAGTGGTGGATTCCACTGGACAGCAAGCTGTGTTGCTCAGCGGGCGAGGAGGATTCCTCGGACGGCAAGCTGTGTTGCCCAGCGGATTGTAGGCAAGCTGTGAGGCCCAGCGGTTCAAGCTGTGAGTCAGCAGTAAGTCACACTCGGGTTGAGTGTGGGGTGGATGTAGGTCTGGAGGACCGAACCACCTAAAAACCTTTGTCTACTGTGTGATTGTTTGGTGGTTTGACTTGCTTCTATATTCCTATCTTCACGCAGTAGATGTATGCTTAGGACGGTTCTTCATCTGTTTTGGGTGGTTTTCGCTTTGTGCACACTATCTGTTCTGTAGAAGTTTTCATTCCGCATTTGATTCTGCTGCAGTAATTTTTTATAGGGTGTTTGATCTATTCACCCCCCTCTAGATCACCCTTTAGCGTCCCAACAATTGGTATCAGAGCCTAACTCTTTGTGCAGGACTAACATCCTAAAGAGGATCGGCCATGGATGCTAGAGGGCTAACAGCAGAGGGTCAGTCCACTACGAAGCCACCTTTCTTCGATGGTTCCAACTTCCCATATTGGAAGAACCGGATGCAGGTCTTCCTCCGAGCCAAAGATTACGAGGTATGGAAAATTGTGAGCAAAGGTCCTTATGAGCTACATGAGAATGAGGAATTATGGACCAGAGAAGAAGTCTGAAAATCTACTCTGAATTGGAGCGCTATCAACGCCATTCAGTGTGCAATCCATCCCACTGAATTTGACAGAGTGTCATCCTGCAAGACAGCGAAGGAGATGTGGGATACCCTCGAAGTTATCTATGAGGGAACATCTGAAGTGAGAGAGACGAGGGCAAACATGCTAGTGTCAAGGTATGAAGCATTTTGGATGAAGCCTGGTGAGACAGTGACCGAAATGTATGCTCGTCTGACCATCATAACAAATGGTCTAAGAAATCTGGGAAAGAGTTACACTGATCATGAAGTTGTGAGGAAGATCCTTTGATCGTTGACTCTTATATGGCATACCAAAGCAACTGTGGTTGAGGAGTCAAAAGATCTACAAAAGATGAAACCCAATGAGCTGATAGGCTCCTTGATGGCGTACGAGATGAATTTACTTCAAACTGAAGAGCACGAATACAGGAAGCCTATTGCTCTGAAGGCCAAGCATAGCTGCTCAAAACAGTCCAGCAACATTGGATCATCCAGTGATCAGAATTCATCTGGATCAGATCTTGAAAAGGATGAAATAGCTATGATCATAAAAAAGTTTAGTAGATTTCTTAGAAGAGAAGGGAAGAATCTCTACAGAAAATACCACAGCAGGAAGCAAAACAGGTATAAATTTAACCCTGCTGAAAAATCTGATGTTAATGCTTGTTATCATTGCAGGAAGATAGGTCATATAAAGGCTGATTGTCCAGAGTTACAGAAAATGAAAGGAAGACCATGGAAGAAAGCGCCAAAGGGGAAGGCCATGGTCAGTACATGGAGTGATGAGGAAGAAGGCACGCTGAGCACTTCCTCAGATAGTGGAAAATCAGAAAAGGACATCTGCTTGATGGCCAGAAATGGAGAAGAAGAAGAAGAGTCTGATCAGGTATCATCCCTTTTCGAACATTACACTATTTCTGATTGGGCAGATGCTTATGGAGATCTGTTAGTTAAAGCTAATGATATTAGGAAGGAAAACAGACTCTTAAAGAAGAAAATGAATTCTCTGGTTAATGATAAAACTCTTTCTGATAAAGTTGCATGCTTACAATCAGAGAATGACAAATTGAAAAATACATGTTCTGATTTTGATGAATTAAAGCATGTTGTGATTGATTGTAGGAAAGAAAATAATTTGCTAAAAAATGTTGTTGATGAATTGAAATTGAAAATTCAGAAGTCTAAAAATGAAATAAAGACCTCAAATGAAAAATATGAAGCTATTTTGTCAGTGAATGCTGAATTAAAGAAAACTATTGAAAATCTGGAAAATGAAAAGTCTGTCAAAATGAAAATCATTGAAAGCATGACCCAAGGAACTGAAAATCTAAATGCCTTGCTAGGGTCAAAAGTTAATTTCAGAAAGGAGGGTCTTGGTTTTAATCCCTCAGCTAAAAAGAGCTTTGAATTGAAAACCATTTCATGTGTGGGAGAAAAGAATAGAGGACCACTCATAAAAATGGTCAATGAAAAATTTGCCTTCAATAATGTTAAATCAAAAGTGTCCAGTGCTAAGGACAAGGGAAAGCAGAAAGTTGTAGAGCCTAGAGCTGCATGCTCTTCTTCCAAGGATAAGTCCAAGGCTAGGGGTCAGCCACCTAGCACATCAAAACCCCAGCCCAAGGCTGCTAAGTCTCCATCACCATCAACTGCTCAGAAAAAGACCCAATATAAGTCAGTTCAGAAACCTAGAGGGTCAAAGGTGGCAGGGAGACCAAGTGCAACTAGGAACCCATTTGCTTATCCCTATTTCCCTAGAGCCCAAGTCTATCATAACTTTCATCCTCAACCACTTAATAGGTTTGGGTGGAACCCTATATACATGAGGTCTGGGTATCAGAATTTCCCCACTTGGTATCAGCCATATAGACCTCAGCCAGCTAAGAGATGGGATAGTCATTTTAGGACATGGAGTCCTAGTCACCAAGGGTTTTTTGGTCAGCCTAAGACCAATTTGGGCCACAACTTCCAGTACATTCATTGGCCAAGGCACTGGCAGAAAAATAAAAATATTTTTAATAAAATGAATGCCAGGACTACACAACAACCATCAAAGCACCAGAAAAAGAAAACTAAACCTGTTGGTGCTGAGAAAAAGAAAAATAACAAAAAGAACTCTCAAGCTGTAGAATCCACCAAACCTTCCACCTTTACACAAATGTGGATCCCTAAATAGCTGTTGTCATGTTTTCACTCTCAAGTGTCTGGTTCTGTCTTGGGGCCCAAAATATCTTGGGTTCCAAAACATGCTCCCTAAGTGTGTTTGCAGGTATGTCTGGTAGTCGGGAACAAACTGATGAAACAGAAAAAGCTACTTCAAGCATATGACAAGAGGCAGGGCCAAAATACTAAGAGCTGAAAGAAATTGGAGGCCTTGTCAAAAATCTGATGCAACACCAAGGGTAAAAATAAATCAATCTAGTAAAGCAGGTAAGTGATTTACCTTCAGAACTGAATTGAGAAAGTCATGTTGATTTGATTGTTTGATGTCTGATATTCTATTCTTGTCTAGCTGATCTGTCTGTATTCCAGACTCAGCTATTGAATTTAATTCTGCTCAAATTCAATGCTACTCTCTTGCCAGTTATTGCATGTGTACATAAGATGCTAGATGCACTACACAACCATGTTCATAGTCAATGCATGTGTCTAGTGTTTGCATATATCATTTGCATGGCTATCATTTGCTTATTGTTATAGTCTGCATGTCGTGTAATGCATATCATCATATGTTGAAAAATCTGAAAAGGATAAAAATGTTCATGACTTGGGTGCATAAACTTGAAATGATTGCATATTATCATTGTCAGGTTTGGATTTTCTGAACTCTCCTCATACATGATTTGCATATAGATGATTGTCTGAAATTGCATATGCATACATGTTGATTTGTTGGTGCTAAACTGAAGCTTCTGCAATATGAATTAAACAATCATGCTAATGGTAATTCTCTTCTGTCTAATTTGTATGAATTATATCCGAATGTAAATTTTGATATCATGTGATGTGATTTCAATACACTTCATGCATATAGACAGGGGGAGCTTGTATGCTGTCGCTTGGTCATCATTATCAGATTTGTTGCATAGTCTGCATGTAGAACAGTGTATTGCATATCATATCTTTTGCATCTTGATGTCAGGAGGAGCTGAGAGTTCTGTTCAATTCTTTGAATCTTATCACTTCTCAATTGTCCCCATTCAATTCATTCACATTCTTTAACATCAGATGCCATTGGACCTTATTGCCTATTGCTATCACTGTTTATCAATTGCCATCATTTCCCTAACCTTCACTGAACAACAGTACTGCTTCGGTTTATACATTGAGCTGTGATTATTACAATTGTTCACTTATAAGAATCACACGTACAAATTGAAAGGAACTGAAGGTTTAACTTTTATAAATTGAAGAGTTTACTATCTGCACTTCAGAAATTGAGATAAAAGAAAACTTTTATAGCTCTTAATCTTTGTCTCATGGCTAAAATAGAAAAAGTTTTTTGTAATGCCTAAATGTGTTGAACTGGAAATGACTAGAACAGGTGAATAAGAGTATGTAATGAATTTTTTTTCACTCTAAAAGAATTAAGGGCAGCAGTAAATAAGATCATAAATGTAAAAGAACTGAACATAGTGACAGAGCAATGCTGATTGCACTGAGAAACTGTGAACTCCTCCAAAGAAGCAGGAGAATTCACATGTCATGAGGTGCTTTAGACTATCTCTGCTCATAGGGTCAAATCTATAGGGGGAGTCCTCACCAAGTAACTGAGGGTACTGGCCTCTAATCAAGGTGTACCCTTAATGTCAAAAGTGAAGATTGTTCCTTGTAGGCCTTGACCTGAAGTAGATCTTGTAATTTATGCCTAGTAACTGGGGGTACCTGCCTCTGATCAAGGTGTACACCTAATGTCAAAAGCATAAATGTCGCTGGTCTATTCACTTAGCTCAGTTTCTGAAAATTAAAAAGTGAAAATCAAACTGCTGTAACCCTTCGAAAATTAAAAGTCAATGAGTGAAAATTATTTTTCTTAGTACATATTCAAGTTGCCTTTCTTGAACTTCCATGTTCAATCACAAAGGGTATTATTTCTGACTTCTCTATTAAAAACATGTGCCTTAGATTCATTGCTATAAATGGAGTCTAAAACTCTTTTTCAGTGGTCAGTTGCTTTACTCTATTTTTATCACTGTTAAACCTGAATTCTTTCAAGACTGTATATTGCTGAATCTTATACTCTAACTGTTGTTTATAATCAGGCTTATCTTCTGAACCAATGATTCAGCTGTTGTCTAGTGACCCTCCTACCTTCTCTACCTTTGTTTATATGTTCATATTCCTTCTCAAAGGGGGTGCAATTATTTAAGGGGAGAACCAATTCAGGGGGAGTCATATCTTCAGGGAGAGTTTACTGCTCTAGAGGAATTTGCATGCATAATGCACTTTGCACTTATGTTTTTACTATTTTTTCTCTTTTTAATTATGTCAAAGGGGGAGAAAATTCTGTGTGACTCAACTGTCACTCTGTGTTGCCATCATCAAAAAGGGGGAGAATGTTGTGCCCCTTAGGCAAAAACATTTGCTATGTTGATTTGATGATAGCAATGCTATTTTGTTTTGATGATAGCAACAAAGTGAGTGCATTTCTGTGCATCCTTTATCCTTGAGATCCCTGAGCATTCTGCATATGATAGCAATATGAATGATAATGAAATGATGTTCTGAGTTCTGCATTGCATCGCATGCATCATGGTGGTAGTCTATACACTGTCCATCTGAGTGTCTCATGCAGAGTCAATTCATATAGTCTACACACTCTGGTGCATGTTGTTCGTAAAGTCTATACAGTGGTTCAGGCTAAGTCTGTACATCATCAGTCTCACTTAGCGTCTTAAGCATTTCAGGCTAAGTCTAAGTCTATACAGTGGTTCAGGCTAAGTCTGTACATCATCAGTCTCACCTAGCGTCTTAAGCAATTCAGGCTAAGTCTATACATTTCTGCATTGCTTGCATGTGTAGAATCTATACACTGGTCAGTGGAAGCAAGTCTGCACATTCGTCTGTTCAGTTTGTGGCCAAGTCTGTAAAGTCAGAGCTACTGTGCAGAGTCTATACATTTGTTGGCAGCAAGTCTGTACAGTGAGTGTTTCATTGGTGAAGTCTGTACACTCACCAGTTGAACTTCAAAGTCTATACATTGGACTGTTGCACGCATCATTGAAGTCTATACATTTGTTACAGTGCACACATCGTCTCAACTTGCGTCTCATGCATATAGTAAGTCTATACATTGCTACAGTAACGCAAGTATATACATCATCCGTCTCATGCATTGTCTCAGGCGAAGTCTGTACATTCGAGCGTCTCATATTGCGTCTCACTTAGCATATGCATCGCTCATGTCTATACAGCCTGCATCGTCTCATGTAGCGTCTCAGGCATCGAGTCTATACATTGCACTGTTCATGCCTCAACACTCAAAGTCCACACACTGGACTGTAGCATACATTTCGTAAAGTCTATACACTGCATGCCTCACTCTAAGTCTATACACTAGTGAGTGTCTCATCAAGTCCATACATTACATTGCATTACATTGCATTGGAAGTATGTACATCGGACTGTTACAGCAAGTCTGTACAGTGGACCGTCTCAATTAGCGTCTTATGCATTGAGCAAAGTCTATACAGACTCCACCGTCTCAAATAGCGTCTTATGCATTGAGCAAAGTCTATACAGACTCCACCGTCTCATTCAGCGTCTTAGGCTTGCCAAGTCTATACATTGGTAGGTGGAAAGTCTGTACATTTAGAAGTCTGTACATCCACCGTCTTCCTCAGCGTCTCATGACTTTGTCAAAGTCTGTACACTGGCATCCTTTTACCTACGTTGCTGTTCACAAGTCCATACATTGCTTGCTTAGCAAACTGTGAAGTCTATACATCGTGAAGTCTATACAACGACTGTTGAATGATCTTCAAAGTCTGCACATTGAAGTCTATACAACGAAGTCTATACAATGCATTGCATTCTTCAGAGACTGTACAGGGTTTATGCTTAAACTGATAATCCGATACTCTATCTGACAGGGACTGTTCGAGAAGCTTTATGAAGGCACGTGATCCAAGGAAGGACGAGGTGCCCAGATGAGGACACGTGGATGCAGCCCAGCCAGGATGCTGCCAGGTGGTCGAAATGCCTCGGGTCTGGTGAAACTCCTTGGGCAGGAAATGTGGAAGCCACACGCCCTTATCCACCTGCTGCTGCTGCTGCTGCTATATATATGAGTCTTCGTCTTCAGAGGAAGATTGATCGAGTTGGCAAGAGGTGAAGTCCATACAGAGAGCCACGATCCAGACAGAGAGAAGAAAAGAAGAGAAGAGCATAGAGTGAAAGAAGAGCAGAAGAAGAAGAGAAAGAAGAGAAAGAAGAGAAAGAGAGAAATAGAGAGCTCTAGCTGAGAGAGAGAGAGAGATTGGGTTCTCTGGCATTGGATCAAATCTAAGCCAGATCTGCTCCATTCGAGAGCTATATTTGTGCTTCATTGTTTCAGCTTTCCGTTGTTGTCTTGTTCTATCTTTTGTTTTCCTTTATACATTTCTTCAAGCTGTTTGTCAGCGGAGCAAGCTGTGTTGCTCAGCATTTGCAGTGGAGGATTCCACTGGGCGGCCAAGCTATATGGCCCAGTGGTTTGCAAAGGTGCTACCTCTGGACGAGTAAGCTGTAATCCCCAGTGGTTTGCAGTGGTGGATTCCACTGGACAGCAAGCTGTGTTGCTCAGCGGGCGAGGAGGATTCCTCGGACGGCAAGCTGTGTTGCCCAACGGATTGTAGGCAAGCTGTGAGGCCCAACGGTTCAAGCTGTGAGTGAGCAGTAAGCCACACTCGGGTTGAGTGTGGGGTGGATGTAGGTCTGGAGGACCGAACCACCTAAAAACCTTTGGCTACTGTGTGATTGTTTGGTGGTTTGACTTGCTTCTATATTCCTATCTTCACGCAGTAGATGTATGCTTAGGACGGTTCTTCATCTGTTCTGGGTGGTTTTCGCTTTGTGCACACTATCTGTTCTGTAGAAGTTTTCATTCCGCGCATTTGATTCTGCTGCAGTAATTTTTTATAGGGTGTTTGATCTATTCACCCCCCTCTAGATCACCCTTTAGCGTCCCAACAGGACATGGCTTTATATGGCTTGAAGCAGGCACCCAGTGCTTGGTATGATAGACTAAGCTCATTCCTCACCAGACAAAGCTACATAAGAGGTAATGTAGACTAGACACTATTCATTAAGAGACAAGGTAAGGACATCCTATTGGTTCAGATTTATGTAGATGATATAGTGTTTGGGTCCATAAAATCTCAAATATGTGAGAATTTTGCTAAACTCATGACTAATGAGTTTGAAATGAGTCTTATGTGTGAGCTTCAATTCTTTCTTGGCTTGCAGATAAATCAAAGCAATGAAGGTTGTTTCATTAATCAAGCCAAATATGTGAAAGAGTTGCTGAAAAGGTTTGATCTGATCAACTGTAAACCATTAGGAAGTCCAATGGGGACTGCCACTTCACTGGATGCAGATGAACAAGGTACACTTGTGGTTGCAAAGAAGTATAGATGTATGATCGGTTCATTACTCTATTTAACTGTATTTAGACCAGACATTCAGTTTAGTGTTTGCCTTTGTGCTAGATTTCAGTCTAGTCCTAGAGAGTCCCACTTGACTGCTGTCAAGCGTATCTTTAGATACCTTACTGTAGACACGCCAAAATCGATACTATGTTGAGTAAATTTTATGTCACCATGTGACGCCCCAAAGTGGACTTCAATATTGGCTTAATATGAAGTTTTTCTAATTTCTCCATATTTAATTGTGATTTCTTGGCTTTTTAGTTTAATAATTGAAATTAACGCCTGTGGGGAAGGCGCCATTTAATTAACGACTTAATTAGGGGCATTTTCCATAAATGGATGAATTTTCAAACGGTCGTCGATTCCTGGATTTTTCAAATTCTAACGAAAATAAAACTCAAAGAATTGACGCCCTCAGGAGGGGCGTTGATTATTTAACGCCCGTTCAAACAGGCGTCATTTGACAATTTTAAATAAGGAAAGTTCTTTATTTCTATAATTAAATTCAGGAATTGACAACGGTGTGACTGTCATCATTTCAATTGATGCCCCTAGTCAGGTTGTCATTTTCACTTCCGTCTCCCTTTCGCCTACTTCTTTCCAGTAATGATCCTTTCCCCATTTTACACCTTGTGTTCGATTGGGAAGAAAGTTCCTTATTAGAGATTCATTACCTTATTTTAATCCTGTTAATGCGAGGATTTTTTGGCTATAAATGTGAGGATGAGAGGGAGAAAAAAAGAGAGAACGGAAGAGAATACAGTTAGAGCTAACAGAGAGAAGAGTGTCTCGTTGTTTTGCAGGTTGTTTTCTCCCAAGCTCTTCCTTTGGTGAGCTCCCTTCCTCCCGTAGCAACTGAAGCACTTCTCCTCCCCCTTTACTGCTGCCTTACAGCAGAAGGGCGACTCCCCCTCTCTTATTCATTGTTTCTTTCTTTGCTGTTATCATGTCAACACATACCACTCTCTAGTCACTTTGCTAGAGAAGGTCAAATTATACTAGTTTACGTTGCATTAGCATATTCATCCATATAATCTCATACCTTGTTACTCCTCTTAGGGGTTTTAAAACCAAAACACACAAGGTGTGTTCATGTCTAATCTGTTTGATTCTATATTATTAGAGCATTGATACTACACACTTGGCTAATCCACATTTTTGTTTATTTTGTGTGTTTTCTTGCAAGGGTAATCAAGCTATAAACCCCCTTAGTCGGCTGGCCGAGAGAAGGAGGAAAGAAGAACTTACAATCTCACCCGCTTCATACAAGGTACATGCGATCATCTTTCTTCTTTGAGGTAACCCCTCTGGCGATCACCCTCCATAGAGCATCTCATGCTCATACCCTTTTCCTTCATATCCCACATATTCTAGCATAATTATCCACCCTTAATTGTTATTTTTCTTTCCTTTTAAAAATGTGTATGTGACACGTTCACAAATTGGCGATCACGGTGGGACTCTTTTTGTTTTAGTTTGATTACCCCTCCTTCGGCGCCCTCGCGTGCCCCTCCCTTTGGCGCCCTCGCGTGCCCCTCCTTCATGCTCCACGTAGCACACTCCCTTTGTGCACCACGTGCACACCTCCCACTGGATTAGCCAATTTGCGTACTATCCATATCATTTTTGTTAGAAAAGAAATTGATTTCTGTTTGTCATCACGCACAAGTTGCGCAATGAATCGACGATTCATAATCACAGGATTAATCAATGTTACAGCAAATGAATTAATTCTTTTTGTTCTCTAGAACTGAATAACACCCTTCATACCGCCGTCATTTCCACATACAGTGACCGTTCGAACGGGCGCTGTTTCCATTTTTATTGCGAGCATTTCCATCAATGTATAATTAACGCCCCTCTCAGAGGCGTCATTTATTAATATAACGCCTCACACCAAGGCGTCATATTTTTGATTATTGCATTTTGACGCCCCTCCCAGAGGCGTCTTTCACTGATATAGCGCCTTACTGAAAGGCGTTATTTTGATTATCGTTGCTCTTGTTCATCACTTTAAGTTCGATTACTGCTATCTGACGCCCCTGTGCACAGGCATCATTTCCACAGGCAGCGCCTCACTTTAAAGCGCTATTTCATTTTGATTACTATCTGTTTGCACTGTTCACAGTGACTAGCGACTAACACTCAGTCATCTCTTGTTGATATAGCAACCTTATCCAGGCCGTTATTTTGTTCTGTGCCCACAGAACCCCTGTTTACTGCTTACTGCTGTTCGCTTGACTGATTCTCATATCACCTGCTTGATATTGCCTGCATTAGGCTGTATTTAGGGCATTCAGTTTGGGAGACCTCCTCTCCCTACACTTTTAGGAGTCACACCACCTCTTGGTAAAGGAAGGACCCTCCTTTGAGCATCCCGTCTCATTGGACCGAAAATTCCTGAACCAAGCCTCCGTAAGTCCCCGCACCCGTGGATTCCCTCACGGGCGCTGGGCATGTTGTACCATTGAAGCACCCGGAGTATAGTTGACTCATACGTTGGTGAAGAGAGAGAAAGAACCTAGATACCCGGAGATTATACTCAAATTTTCAACCAGGACCCCACTTTCAAAGGAGAGAACTTATTGTAAAATTCACTTTAATCTACAAAGAAAACCTTAAAAATTTGGGCTCATTACAACTTGAGTGTTTATTTTGTTTGATAAGGTGATATCTCTTGGGTATACTTGTTATTAGAAACATATTTCTTCTTCCTTAAACATGAAACTCCGTTCAGATAAAATCATCAAAATGGTCAACTATGGATATACTTATGATGGTTATGAGGAGGGTCACTCTGACCCGTTTTATGAGGTTCCCTCTCAGGATCTTATCTACCACGAGGGAAACTACACTTCTTCTCCCACTCAGGTCCACATGGTGGACACCACTTCTTTGGAGGTTGAGCCTTCTTCCCAAGCTCAACCTACCACTCAAAATATTTCAGGGGACGCTTCCCCTTCTTTCAACTTCAACGAAGTTCTCAAAGTTCTTGCTCGCCTGGATGAGTCCCAGCGCCAGGCGGCCCAAGCCGCTTTAAAGGGAAAGTATGTCCCGTCATCTTCTAACCCTCCCCAGGCCATGGGTGGCCACTCTGCTAGTTCTCCCAATGACTAGGCGGTCACACCTAGGGTGCCCTCGTGCCCATCAACTCCTGTTATGACTACGCCAGCCCAACCGGCAAGTCACTCCATTGCTAGGCCGCAACAACCTCATGTTTCTCAAATTTTGAGAAGGCCTATGACGAACCAATATTCTTTTCGTTCGGCCCCAGCCAAGTCCGATAACCACACTATACTCCTCCAAAGGATGGCTAGTATGGAGGAGCAGCTTAAGAAGGTCACTGCATCCAAGGTCGCTCCCGAAATTATGCTTACCACTCTGCCGGTTTTTCACATACCCCTGTCTGAAATGCCGAATTTTCGACGGTACAATGGAACGGGTAATCCGCACATACACTCGAAAGACTTCTTGTATGAGGCATCATTTTGGCAAGATAACAAGACTTCTTGGTGCGGACACCCGAGCAGTTGAGCGGCGCGAGGCGCCGAGCCACCGGTACCGCACATGAAGCACGACTCGAGCCACCGCAGCATCCATCTGACTCGGAGACAGCCTGGAGACGCCGCCCTGAGTCTCCCCATTTATCATATTTAGTTAGGCTTTATTTGTATGTAATGTGTGTTTATTGCATTTTATTCGGTATGTAAATTTGATTGTAAGAGGGGTTTATTTGTAAAATGGGACCCACGGGCCCCACCAGACCCCTCCCATTGATCCGCCTCAGCCATAGGGACCCATGTGGGGTCAGTCAACATGTCAAATGGAGGCATCTAGAAGGTTGAATGGTAAAAGGCACATGGGAGACAAGTGGACTTCAAAGTCTAAGGTGGCTAACTACCATGTCCCCCCTTGCCTCCCTAGTCAATGGTGCGCCCCCTTCCTTGTATTTTTTTATTTTAATTTTTGTGGATGGTCACATGCTATCCCGGCCATCCATCTCACATCCCTAGATCCAACGGTTGAGGGTTGATTAGACATATGACCTATATATGCTTGTAATTTCCATTTTTGATGAATTA
Organism: Amorphophallus konjac; assembly: GCA_022559845.1. Lineage (NCBI taxonomy): Eukaryota > Viridiplantae > Streptophyta > Magnoliopsida > Alismatales > Araceae > Amorphophallus > Amorphophallus konjac. The sequence continues at coordinate 158,666,439 of CM040129.1, read as the reverse complement.
ATGCCATTTGAACTTCGAAAATTGCTTGAGCAAAGGCCTAGGCCGCCCCTCTCTCCCCCTTGAAGCTGTGAAGGCTTCCTCTGGAGGTGTGACTCCTCCCCTTATCATTCCGGTCGCCGCCGCCACTGCCACGAGCCGCCATCGCATCACCGCCGAGATCGCCGGAGTTCTGCCTTCATCCGACCACAGCAGCTTCCACGAATTCTCTGTGTCAGCCACAAGCTCAGATCGACCTGGGCATTTTAGGGCATGTTCCAGAGGTGTCAAGCACGTCCCAAAAAATTTGGTTGGTCATAAAGATCCCATTTGAGATTTTTTCATTTTCGTCCAATCTTAATTTCCAGATCTATCTGCTGTCTGTTTCCATTTCCACCCGTCCTGTGTTTCCACGTTTCGGACCTCTTTCTGATTTTTGTTGGAACTCCCAATTTTACTGGGAGTTCTGTCTACCAACCCAACCGTCCCCAAATTTTCTTGAATTTTTGTGAGGCCATCTCATATTTTATAAAAATCAAGTTCTTCTCCAGCTACAGTACTTTCTACCAGTTCTCAGATCCGACCACCCTCCAGTAAACAAATCATAACAAATCACAACCACCTCCAATCAGTCCACACAAAATATCTTCGTTCTCCTTGTTCAAAATCCCACATGTTGTATGAAGAGCTTAGGAGCTGAATCGGCCATCTTCCTCGCGGTCAAAGGCAGTCTTCAGACAACTCACATGTAGATCTGAGGTTTCGGTTACTGTACAACAGGGACTTGTCAATTCAATATAGTTTTGATCCGACCAGATCCAGCAGATCTATCTGGGTCTAGATTGAATCATTTGAAGAGAGCTTTCCAACGATAGCTCATGCGTCCCGATCCGACGTCGGGATTGATTGCAGCGGTCGTTTTCGTCGGAGCGCGCGCCGGAAAACAACAATCAAAATCCGTGGGAAGCTAGTTCAACAATTGGGAATCGGGGCCGATCGACCCCCGATCGGTGTTCCTGGCCGACCGCCGTCTGTGGAGGCACGCCACCAGGGGTACCCATCACAGTGGGTCCCACTCCTGCAGATCCGGAGGCCAGGGCCACCCGTGGGCCCCACGGGCCCGCAGAACCCGCCGTTCGGAAAGCACGAAAACGCGGAGTTCGGCACCGCCGGGCGACATCAAGATGCTGTCCGTCAACCCGAGTTGCATGATTCCCGGACCCCACATGTGACCTTTTACCTCCCTGCGTGGAGTGGGTCAACTTAGTGTATTGTTGTAATAGTTGTTAACCGGGAGTCCGTGATTCGGCCGAGGTTGTCTTCGCCACGCCGGGTGCGTGGAGGTAATGGTCCGAACCTCTTGGCGTTCATTTGCTTAGCTAGTATATGGTCTTTTGCCGCTACCGAGAGCGATAGGTACTAGCCCGTGTGTCCATGTCACCGTTGTGAGTGTGAGAGTGACCCGTCTCGTGACTCGATCCGAGTCCGGAAGTGAGTCGACTACCCGTGAACTCTGCCGATTCTTCAACCGCGCACGATCCGTGTTTCCCTCGCTTGGGACGACGAGTGAGCTTACATTTCTGTTAGCAACGTATAGCCCATAGGAGCTCTCCGTGTCGGGCTTAGTGTCTCTCCTATCATGTGTTGCTGGTCGTGTCCGCATCTAGAGTCCGAGGTCCATACCACGTAGAGTCGGTCCCCGTGTCCGTCCCGCATCACTTCTGTTGCTTATCTCTTTAGACGGTCTTTAGATGGCCCGGCACTAGAATGCTTTTATCTCCTGGAGCCGGCGAATGCCGGTGATTTTGATATAGTTCAACGAAAGTTTCTGCAGAAGTACAAGGACCGTGTGGGTCCCTCTTTGTCTGTTACTAATCTGGTTGCCGAAAAGATGAAGCCCAAGGAGGACTTCATTTTATTTGCTGATAGGTGGAGAGCTATGGCCGAGAAGTTAAAGGACACACTGTCAGAAACAGAGCAAGTGAAGATGGTTATATCAAACTCCACTCCGTAGTTCCGTCATATCTTAGCCATGAACAAGTTGAGCACCATGGAAGAGCTCTACGAAAGAGCTAGATACAAACAAACTCAGATGAAAGATTCGCCTATTATGGGCATGTTTGAGCCAAGACCAAAGATAATAAAGAGGAACGTTAATATCGGCAATACTGGTGCGACCACTAAAGACATTGTTACTAATGAGTAGGTGAGCGCGTTCGGTAATTCCACACCCTTCCGCCACCCTCCAAACCAAGGGCCGCCACCACAACAGCCCGCCTTCCAAAACCAAGTCCACCAGCCAAATAATAATGCTCTTCAGACCTTACGGCCTCTTCCACCTCCTCAACAGCAACCCCACTTTGCTCCACAGAATCAACCCGCACAGTACCACCAAATGCCCCCGCCAGCCAATTATGCACCGCAACAACTGCAACAATCAAGAAGGCCATTGGGTCCCCGAAGAGCACAATACTCTCCCTTACCCGAAAGCCTATTAGACATTTTCAATGCCCTCATGGCCGCCAACCTGCTCACCCTGCCTAAAGAAAGAACGATATGGCCGCAACATGTAGACACCTCCCGATATTGCATCTTCCATTGGCAGCCGGGGCACAACATCGATCATTGTTTTCACTTCAAGGATTACATACATGATATGAATGATCAAGGTGATATTGATTGGGATGAGATGAGGAGGGTTATTGCTACTCTAAAGGCTCGAAGGCCTCCTCGGCAACCATCGGCTCAGCAGCACCCGCAGCAAGGTCAGCAACAACAGGCTCCTGCACCCCAGCCAAATATGGGGATTGTCAATAATCCACTACCAGAACACCCTGTTCGAAATCAACAAGTAAACCTTGTCACCTCAATCCATGAAGTGGAGAGAGGGCAGGATTGGCATAAGGAAAATGCCTCTGTCGGGGCTATTAATCAAAACTCCAGTCAACCGCAACCACCACAATTGCTAAGAAGGCTTCAGCCTATACCCCCTTCCCAAACGCCACGCCCCCTTATACGTTCCAGCACTCCAGGGCCGTTCAACCCTAACCCTGCTCCTTCACGGCCCCTTCTTTTACGCCAACCCACGAATTCTCCTTCACCCCCAAATCCTCCACCAAATAGACCTTTCCTTATCCGCCCCTCGCCGACAGTCATCACCCCTCCTGTTTTGCCACAATCTACCCCGTCCACCATCATGCTTCCAAGGCCCCTCCTTGTCACCCGATGCCCGTCACCACATTCCGATAACCCCCAGCCGGCGAGGCCTCTTATAAGAACCCCTCCTCATGCCGATCCTGCACCAGCACCCAACACGCCACACACCATTCCCTCTACCTCCTCTGCCCCTTCACCTACCCTAGGCCTTACAGAGGCTCCGAAAACAATGGTGCTCCGTAGTGGACGGATGTTCCATCGAGTGTTTCCCCAGCGGGAGTAGGAGCCGATACAAGAACAAGGAGAACAGGAACAAGAGTCCACACCGGGCACGAAGTATGACTTACTAAAGCATTTGGACAGAACACCGGCCCGAATTTCCATTCTGGAATTGATCAAAAGATCTACTACACATCAGCTGGCCTTGAAGCAACATCTGCAGAAAGTAATGGTAAACGAAGATATCCCAGTTGAACAGGTCACTACAGTCTTAAGTCCAGCCAGCAATCAACCAGCCATCACTTTTTATGAACATGAATTGGCTCCGTAGCCAGCCAGAAAATATGCACTGTGCATTACTATTGACATTAACAAGGTGGAAGTGAAACAATGTTTGGTGGATACTGGGGCATCTATGAATGTTTTGCCACCAAGTACCTTGAAAATGTGTGGCATTCCGGAGAGTCAAATCCGGCCATCTACAATCACTGTTACTGCCTATGACAACACCAGGAAGCCGCCTTTAGGAATGATCACTCTAAGAGTTGGTTTGGGTCTAGTCTCGGTCACATCAGATTTCTATATTCTAGACATGGACCCGATATTCAATGGCATTTTGGGTCGCCCGTACATTCAAGAGCTTGATGTTGTGCCTTCAACAAATCATCAATGCATAAAATTTCCGCACAAAGGGCGCATTATTAAAGTCACTAGTATGCCCATTCTGCCGACAGAAGATATACATTCCGCAACATTGGTGCCTTCTATGTGGCCTTCCAATAGGCCTTTGCTCTCAATTTTGGATGTTGTCGACCTACGGCAAGACTTGGTAAGGTCGTTTTCTTCAACCCCTCCTACCACTCAAATGCCACCACAGCCATCCAAAGGCAAGAAGAAAAAAGGTTTGATGAACAAGCCAAGATGGAACATTCTGATGAAAATGGGGTGTAGAACTGGTAAAGGCTTGGGTGTTAATCTTCAGGGAAGAGTCAAGCCCGTCAGGCATCAAAAGATGATTCCCCGAGGTGGCCTAGGGTACAAAGCGCCAAGCAAAGATGAAAATGAGCCATGGGCCGTCATGACTTCCACTCTCAAGACAGATCGGCAGCCTCTTACCTGGACCCTACAAACACACTTTATGAAAGGAGGCACACATAACGATGAGCGAACCACTCTAGTCACTTCCATGATGGATTGTCAATATGTACATGAACGGCAATTTACTCGTCACATAGCACCACTGGTTACATACAAAGCTCGGGAGTCTTTATGGCAAGATAAAAGAAGAAAGATGGATGACCCCGAATGTGACTGGTATAGATGGTTCGAGATGAATGATATCACTATTGCCCTGAGCTGATTGTTTATGCCAACTGATCCAGAATGGCCACCATTGATTCATGAATTAATTGAAAAGCCATTAAGCAGTTACACAAATACCGGGGAGCCTGATGTTCCGTTCGAGTAAGGCTACAACGTGGGTAGGCTGTGGGCCGGCCTTTTCTCTATTAAATCCATTCATCCAAAGATTGTTGTCCGTCTGTTTAATCAAATATTTTGCTCAGATATCCCTAGACCGCCCGCGGTCTTGATAACCTTTTCTCCAAATTCACTTCAAGTTTCTCCTCCGATTCCTCCCTTGCTCCTTGAGCAATTCTCTAAACTCTCCATTACACCCCCGCGTGGGTCATCATTTACTCCATCTTTCATCAATCTGTCAACCTTAACATCACCTCCTATTCCTCCTTCTCATTGCCTTCTTCTTGAAAATGAAAACGAAAAAAAAATGCCAAAATTCAAACTTCCCAATCTTTCATCTCCATTGAGGAGACCTCCTATCTTCATCATGAGTGTGTCCCGACCCAGGGGCCGATCTTCCAAGATTCGTTAGGGGACCTTCCCTACCCCTACGGTGAGGGGTCTTCATCTGTATTTCCTTATGTACCCATCTTTTCCTCACCTCCTTCATCTTTGTCGAATTCTAGTGATCAGGCTAGTTGCTCTTACTCTTCTAATTTTAAGACTTATGGGGTAGCTTCAGATAAAAGATCCAAGGGTAAGAAGATTCCCCGTAGGTTCTTGTTAGAGTTAGTCATCAGATGCCAGGCATGTCTAGCCATTCCCGAGTTTGTGGAGAATTCGATTATCCTGCCAGAAGTAGAATATGAAGATACTTGTGTTCTTAATGAGGGTTTTGGTGTTTATGAGATCATGAATGATGAAGACCCTATTGAAGAGGGGGATGAAGGTTATGAAGAATATGAGGACGAGGCTGATGCTTTTGTCAGTGGCATGAGAAGATTTGATGAGCCATCAGCCTCAGTGGAAGAACCTACCAAAGAAATAAATTTGGGTACGGAGGAAGACCCTAGGATTATCCTCATTAGTAAGAACTTGCCGCCCTCCGAAGAGGAGGCGCTCATTTTGGTTCTTCAAGAATACAAGGACACATTCGTATAGAGTTAGGAAGATATGCCGGGACTAGACCCTACGCTTGTTGAACATCGACTTAGGTCAAACAGCGGTTGAGACGTTTCCACCCTAATATGGCATTAAAAATGAAAGAAGATGTCGATCAGCTTCATAAGGCTATATTCATTAGAGTTGTCCTCTATCCCAATTGGGTGGCTAACATCGTCCCAGTCATGAAGAAAGATGGAAAGGTGCGAATTTGTATAGACTTTCGGGACCTCAACCGCGGGTGTCCTAAAGATGACTTCCCCCTGATACGCGGAAAACGCACGTCGTTAATATGCCCCGCTATCAAATTACAATATTCGGCCCACAAATTAAATAAATAAAATAGTTAAGTGGTGAGACCGAGTCGAATCCACAGGGAGGATTAGATTTAAAAGTTGAAAACCGTATACTTTTAAGTTGAAATTCGTGAAAATGATTTGAGACTTTGATATTGAAATTGAGAAATGAAAATGAATTAAACAAGTGAAAGAACGGTGAAAATTTGAGATTAAAATTTAATAAGACGATTGAAATAAAAATTAACACACTTACCGAATCTTGAACCGAGAAAATGAACGTAAACGGGTGAACCAAAGAAATAAACAATAAGAACAGCAATATTAATTCAACTTTAATTAAAAAGACAAGATTAAATAGCGAACACCCGAAATTTAAAAGAAAAATAACGGTAAAATAAATTAGAACCTGAAGGGCCTCTTGCCCCTTTCTCTCTTTGTTTCTTCAAGAACATAAAATAACTCCAACAAATTCAACAAAGAACTAAAAACAACAAAGAAACCCAAAAATACATTCTACAATCAACCCCCTGAACCATTCCCAACCCCCTCCTTTTATAGGCTCTCTGTCACTCTCTTTTCTCTACTTTTTGCCGTGGGCTCTCTGTGTTTTCATGTGAAGACGCGTGCGCCCAACTGAAGGCCTCGTCGGCCGCTCGCCAACGCGAAGCACCTGCGTGAGAACCCGCGTTGACGAAGCCGCTTGGCCACACACCAGCACTTCCGCCCTCCTGTTGCTGTGCCTTCGTGAAGCAGAAGCCTGCCAAAGATGCCATGCTCTCATTGCCAACTCACCCATGCCAGCGTGAAGATGTGTTGACCATCGCATCGTCACCCGTGCCGTGTGAACCAACCTTGCATGGCCCTCGTGTGAGAAGCATCCAGCCGACGTCCGCTGTGCCCAAGGCGTGGAGCCACGTTGGTTGCCTTCTTTGCCTCCTGTGCGTTTGTGTGCGAGGTAGACTTCCTGCATGTGATAAAGCCATGGACCCCGCCATGTGTGCATGTGTTCTTTGTTTGGCCGTTCGTGAAGAGGCCCTGCCCCTGTCGTGAAGTTCTGTTGCCTCCAGTATGAATACATCATGGAGCCCGCCAATATGTGAAAGTTGCCCACACTGCATGCTTTGATCACTTTGGATTCCATTAGCCCTTGTCTTCACGTGAGAAGCTTGTTGCATGTTTTGATACCTTAACTGTTGCACCCGAAGACCTCCTGCATGTTTTGTACCATATACATATATGCATGTTACTCTTCCAATATATAAAATGGCTACGTATATCTATATATTGCAAACTTGGCACACATATATGCTATATATATTTGTAACCGTGATATATATGCTATATATATGTAGAAATATATATATATGCTATATATAGAAATATATCAATATATGCTATATAATATATATGGATATGCTATATAAATAAATAAATATATATATATATATGTTATATATTCTATATATATGCAACCCAGTTGTTTTATTTTATTATTATTTTTTTTCTTTTATTTTATTTGAAATAAGATTGGGTTTAGTCGTCCATAGGCTTTTGGATGTATGAATAGACTTTGGCCCATTTGTCTTCTTATTTGTTTTCTTTCCATTCTTCTTATTGTATTCTCCTTTGTTCCTGCAAAATAGTACCAATATTAAATTAAATTCCACAATTCAATATTTTGATAGGAAATGATAATTAGGTGTGATAAATGCATAGTGACATAAATTAAAGCTCATAAAAGTGTGTGATATCATACATTATAACACCTATAAATGCACACTTATCACACCCCCCAACTTACTCATTGCTAGTCCCTTAGCAATGCAAATAATCTCCATATGTCAGGACTAACAAGAATTTAAAATATTCATGCCTCATTTCCAGATCATCGTTCATAGAATCGACTAAAGATTAAGAATATGGAATCATTATCACATACTAGCCTTATGTAGGAAATTAAGGTACATGATTAAGAATTCTAATCAAAATTCAGTAGCACTTGTGCATGTGAAATGTTAAGTCTACAGTGAAGATAATTGCGTCCCCCATTTGCTATTGCAATCAAGTGTCCTTCAATTCTGCACTTCTGAATCAGAGCGTTAAGCATAATAACTTTTTGTCTGCCTTATTGCTATGTCCCTTTTGGGATCTTTTGTATTCTTTTCTTTTATATACACACATGATGCTGCACTACCCTTCACTGTTTTACGTGAACCTCAACACATCTTAGGTGAAGTAGGCCCGGTTACACAGATCAAAGTTCCCTTTTCCTTTTGACGCAAACCTCAACACGTCTTAGGTGAAGTAGGCCCGGTTACTCAGAATCGGAGCATTTTTCATGGTGTTGTTTCTCAAAAAAAAATTCAATTGTGCTTTTGCACTAATTTTGATAGATCGTATGGCAGAAAGCTTATAAATAAAAGATCTCTTCTTCAAGAAGTGCAGAATATAAGACATTATATCCAAAATAGCAGGAGGCTTGTCCTATTTGTTTCATTAGCGTGCAAAGTGATTTTCTTTTTTCTAAAGTGCACATAAACTTTAAAAAGATTCTTAGATCAGTTTTCCATGGCTCGATTAGATAAATGTTCCATCATCCTTCTCCCTAATCTTTTCATGAGAGCATAAATCAAGAAAACTCAATTTGGTGTTATTTTGGATTTAGGAAAAAAATTGTAGGCGAAATAAGGTTGTATAGGATAATATGATTTTCGTCCCCCCAACTTAAATGACATTATCCTCATGACATGAATAATAGGGATTAATAGAACAATGTAAACAGGAAATGTGTAAAGGAACGGGACAACCTGATGGAAGTGAACTTCGACGGGCATCCTTGCTGGAATGAGAGGTGGCACTTGACCTTAAAAATCTAAGAAACTAAGTAAGTAATCAGCTCTCTCCCTCCAACTTATCATTTATTCAAACCTTCAAAATAAACACAAAACCACAATAAAAATTTGGGTTGTCTCCCAAAAAGCTATTTATTATCACACGAAACTATGAAAGGTTTGGGTTGTCTCCAAAAAAGTGCTTCGTTTAACGTCGTCAGTCAGACGCATTACAGTTCACTAACCAACGTGTGGCATTCAAAATGAACCACCAAATGATCTTATCCTCCAATAAATTCCAGCCCTTGTACCATTGGAGGAAAAGATTACATGCATGTGTATATGGGCTAGAAACATGCCAAGGTGGGTCTAGGAATTTGAACGGACCCCCCACGGTCAGAGAATGACAAAGGAATTATCATATCTGTAATTATAAAATATTCCTCTGTATTCTTAAGGTCTTTATAAGTGTTAAACACATCAATCCAGACCTTAATTTCCCTTTGCTTTTCTTCTGCGTCCTCACTCTTAGGAGTTACTTGCGTATCGTTCAAGTGAGAGAGGATGAGAGTGTTACGAAGTTTGGGAGAATCCAGCACTTGGCCAGTGTCAAGGAGATAAGGAGGATTAGGAATGAAATCAGTGTGTTCCTTAACACACAGATTCTCATAAGAGTCTGATGGATCCGACCATTTGGCGAGTTGTAAAATATTTGGAATGATTGTGGATTTATCAAGGTCAGGGATGGGTAAAAGATCCACATCCTCCTCAAAATCAATGGATACCCAATCAGAGTAAATTTCAAGTGAAGCACCCAGTTCCTCAATTACCGAAGAAGAAGGGTTTATGGCCACACTCATTTCTCTCTCCACACTCACATTTTCTTCGTCATTCACTTGGAAGAAAGACTTATCAAATTCAGGAAGGGCAAGTAAAGGAATTTGATCATTGACAGGCAAATCCTCTTCCTCTTCTTCTCCCCCCGACTCAAGATCATCATAATCCTCTTCACAAATGGAATGGATTGTTGGCTTCTCAGGCTGCTCTTCCTTTAAGTCCTCATCATAAAACTCCCCCATTATCCTCTCAAGATCAAAAGGGATATGAGTGTTAGACTGGGGAATTATAGATTGATCATATGGACTTTGAGTGTTATCAAATCTAGGAAGGTGATCCTCAAGACTTGTAGTGGAGTTGCTAGGCATTGGATCGACTTCCATTTCTACGATGTTTTTAGCAACCCGGCTCACATGAGCCTCAAAGTTTTGCAACTGTTCTTGGAAGGCTTGTCATTGAGTCTGGAAGAGCCGTGTCAATTGATCAAACATCTCCTCCTTATGCAAATCTGTGTATGGAAGAGATAGATAAGTGGACTGAGAGTAAGATTGTGATGGATAGTAATTTGAAGGGCACTCAGTCTGAAAATGAGGTGGTAGAGAGTGTATGGGTTGCCTTCCATAATAGGGTTGATCATAAGAATCATTTCGGTATGGGACCCAATTTTGAAAATCTTGTTCTTGAGGACTTTGGCCTTGATCTTGATAAGACTCCCAAGAAGAATCATGTTGATCTCTCCAACCAGAATTAAAGTTGTGTGGACATGAGTCAAAATAAGGTGTGGAGAGTTCTGGAGATATTTGGGTTTGCCTTGCTTGGTCCATCCAAGAGATTGTTGGTTGATTTTCCCAGCTAGAGGTATAAGGATCTGAAGGTGATTCATAATCGGGCTGAAAAAACTGTTGATCATATTGGGCTTGCTCTGGGAGGAAAGGTAGATCATGACCCCCAAATTGAGTGTTTGGAACATGGTCCTGGGTAAACGATGGAAACTGGGCTATCATAGGTGACGGGATCTCATTTTGGGCCAACCACGAATATGGACTGTCATAAGAGGTCGGGTTGTTTTGGGTGAGAAATGAGTGTGGATTTGGGCAACCACCAACATAATGGGCCGGGTTATCCCACATGTGATCATTATCATGGTGACTAGGTGGTATGAAGGGGTCTTAATCCATGGCTAGAAATTGATCAAATTTATGAGTCAATTGGTCAAACCTAACTAAGTTGTGTGTCCAATCCATAGATGAAAGTTATGATCTCACCATTTTTTGTTGATTTTATTTTGTTGATTTTTTTTATGCAAACAAATTATCAATTAAAGTCTAACTTAGATTCACCATCAAACTTATCCACCGGCCAGGTAACAGGTGTGGAAGTGGGAGGCTCCCCTTGCTTTCACAAGGTCCTAATTAAGTAACCACTTTCCCGCTTATAGCGTTTACCGTTGACCTCTAGCCTTAGACACCAGTTTCGAAGATGATAGTGAGACCAAGTTATACTTTTTTTTTGCTTTTGTTTTTCTATTTTTTTGTTAGTGAACTGAGCTAATCCACCATATTTTTTATTTCTTCTATTTTTTTATTTTTTTAAGAACATTTCTAAGCATGAAAACAAATTACATATTGAAAGTAAAAATAGAGAAACTAAATATATGGAAAGAGGGTAAGAGTACTAACCTTAATCGCATTCCCTCGTTTTTTATTTGATAAATAAAAAATAACAAGAGTAGAAGATAAAGAAGACTTACCTCGGGGAGACAACATTTTTTGACATTTTTAAATTTTTCTATTTTTTTTACTTTTGTTGATCCTTTTATTTTTCTGCAAAAATAAGAGTGAGCACCAATATATATACAAAAGAAAGCACAAAGTTATCAACTTCAAATTCAAACCCTCCCCAGCAACGGCGCCAAAATTTGATACGCAAAAAACGCACGTCGTTAATACGCCCAGCTATCAAATTACAATATCCGGCCCACAAATTAAATAAATAAAATAGTTAAGTGGTGAGACCGAGTCGAATCCACAGGGAGGATTAGATTTAAAAGTTGAAAACCGTATACTTTTAAGTTGAAATTCGTGAAAATGATTTGAGACTTTGATATTGAAATTGAGAAATGAAAATGAATTAAACAAGTGAAAGAACGGTGAAAATTTGAGATTAAAATTTAATAAGACGATTGAAATAAAAATTAACACACTTACCGAATCTTGAACCGGGAAAATGAACGTAAACGGGTGAACCAAAGAAATAAACAATAAGAACAGTAATATTAATTCCACTTTAATTAAAAAGATAAGATTAAATAGCGAACACCCGAAATTTAAAAGAAAAATAACGGTAAAAAAAATTAGAACCTGAAGGGCCTCCTGCCCCATTCTCTCTTTGTTTCTTCAAGAACACAAAATAACTCCAACAAATTCAACAAAGAACTAACAACAACAAAGAAACCCAAAAATACATTCTACAATCAACCCCCTGAACCATTCCCAACCCCCTCCTTTTATAGGCTCTCTGTCTCCCTTTTCTCTACTTTCTGTTGTGGGCTCTCTGTGTTTTCATGTGAAGATGCGTGCGCCCAACTGAAGGCCTCGTCGGCCGCTCGCCAACGCGGAGCACCTACGTGAGAACCCGCATTGACGAAGCCGCTTGGCCACACACCAGCACTTCCGCCCTCCTGCTGTTGTGCCTTCGTGAAGCAGAAGCCTGCCAAAGATGCCATGCCCTCATTGCCAACTCGCCCATGCCAGCGTGAAGACGTGTTGACTGTCGCATCGTCACCCGTGCCGTGTGAACCAACCTTGCATGGCCCTCGTGTGAGAAGCATCCAGCCGACGTCCACTGTGCCCAAGTGTGGAGCCACGTTGGTTGCCTTCTTTGCCTCCTGTGCGTTTGTGTGTGAGGTAGACTTCCTGCATGTGATAAAGCCATGGACCCCGCCATGTGTGCATGTGTTCTTTGTTTGGCCGTTCGTGAAGAGGCCCTGCCCCTGTCGTGAAGTTCTGTTGCCTCCAATATGAATACATCATGGAGCCCGCCAATATGTGAAAGTTGCCCACACTGCATGCTTTGATCACTTTGGATTCCATTAGCCCTTGTCTTCACGTGAGAAGCTTGTTGCATGTTTTGATACCTTAACTGTTGCACCCGAAGACCTCCTGCATGTTTTGTACCATATACATATATGCATGTTACTCTTCCAATATATAAAATGGCTACGTATATCTATATATTGCAAACTTGGCACACATATATGCTATATATATTTGTAACCGTGATATATATGCTATATATATGTAGAAATATATATATATGCTATATATAGAAATATATCAATATATGCTATATAATATATATGGATATGCTATATAAATAAATATATATATATATATATATGTTATATATTCTATATATATGCAACCCAGTTGTTTTATTTTATTATTATTTTTTTCTTTTATTTTATTTGAAATAAGATTGGGTTTAGTCGTCCATAGGCTTTTGGATGTATGAATGGACTTTGGCCCATTTGTCTTCTTATTTATTTTCTTTCCATTCTTCTTGTTGTATTCACCTTTGTTCCTGCAAAATAGTACCAATATTAAATTAAATTCCACAATTCAATATTTTGATAGGAAATGATAATTAGGTGTGATAAATGCATAGTGACATAAATTAAAGCTCATAAAAGTGTGTGATATCATACATTGTAACACCTATAAATGCACACTTATCACCCCCTCCCTCATATTGATGTTTTAATTGACAATACGGCATGATATGAGACTCTCCTTCATGGATCACTTTTCAAGTTATAATCAGATTCGCCTGGCTGAGGAGGATCAAGAGAAAACATCGTTCACTACATCATGGGGAACTTATTGCTATGTGGTCATGCCCTTCGGACTCAAGAATGCTGGAGCCACCTATATGATCCACATGTATATAGAGGTGTATGTTGACGATCTGGTAGTAAAATCAAGAACAAGGATTGAGCATCCCGGTGTTCTAACTAAAGTCTTGCAAAGAGCATGGGAGTATCAGCTAAAAATGAATCCCAAGAAGTGCGTGTTTGGTGTTTTATCAGGGAAGTTGCTTGGATTCATCGTAAGTAAGAGGGGTATCGAGATTGATCCCAACAAGGCGAAGGCCATAAGGGAAATGCCTCCTCCTAGGAATTTGAAAGAAGTTCGAGGATTGATCGGGAGGTTACAATTTATTCACCAATTTGTTTCCCAGCATTCACAATGATGTAGGCCGTTCTACGAGCTTACTAAGCCGGGAGTCAAGTTTATTTGGGATGACAAATGTCAAGCAGCTTTTGACGGATTGAAGGATTATCTCTCAAATCCTCCTGTCCTGAGGCCGCCAGTTCCAGGCAAACCGCTTGTTATTTACATTACCATCCTAGATGACTCTGTAGGCGCTCTCCTAGCCCAAGTTGATGAAGAAGGAAAAGAAAGGGCAGCCTACTACTTGTCAAAACTTCTCAACCCCTGTGAGCAGAGGTACTCAGCCATAGAAAAGACTTGTGCTACTTTAGTCTGGGTAGTTCAGAAACTCAAGCATTATTTCTTAGCTCACGAAGTTCATCTCATTGCCCGAATGAATCCAATCAAGTTTCTTCTTGAAAAATCCGTTCTCACCGATCGATTAGCACGATGGCAAAGCTTCCTCTCTCAATTTGATATTATCTACATTCAGCAAAAAGCGATTAAAGGCTATGCCATAGCAGAACATCTTACTCATCACCCACTCCCTAGATTTGACCTTGTTTGCTTAGAGTTTTCAGATGAGGAATTAATGTCCGTCAATCAATCCGATTCAATGTGGACGTTACATTTTGATGGAGCTTTGAATTCAAAAGGAAAAGGGATTGGCATTGTTCTTCTATCACCGGAGGGTATCACTATTTCGCTCGCCTCTCAGCTGGCATTTCTCGTTACAAATAATATAGCTGAGTATGAGGCTCTTCTGGCAGGACTGGAGGCCGCTCATCAATTCGGTGTTATCCAATTGCGGATTGTAGGTGATAGCTAGCTTATTCTTCGCCAAGTGCCGTACGCTCAATCCTAAACTTAAACCCTATCAGGAATTGACTTCTGCTTATACCAATCTTTTCACCAAATTAATCTTCGTTCACGTTCCTCGTGATCATAACATTTTAGCTGATGCTCTCGCTTCTCTTGCATCTTCTTTGGTTTTCCTTACCGAAAGGGATTCCCATTCTATCATTGTTCACAAGCGGCTCACTCCAGCTATTAAGGATCCAGCTTTCCTTACTGTTAAGGAGGAGGTGCTTAGGAAGGTTAAGTAAGGTGGAATCATTGAGAATAAAGAGGTCATGCCATTGGATTTAGAAGAAGAATTGAATGATGAAGAAAAGTCATGGTATTACGAGATTGCTAAGTATTGCCAGGATCAATCCTATCCCGAGGAGGCCACGGCTGAAGAAAAGAAAGCCATTCGAAGAGTTGCTCAACGATACACCCTGGTTGGAGGTGTGCTCTACAGAAGGGGTCTCACCGGAGTTTTATTAAGGTGCCTAGATGATGATGAATCTTGGAAGGTCGTGGAAGAGGCGCATTCAGGAGTGTGTGGCGGTCATGTCAATAGCCAGATGCTTGCTAAGAAAATCCTTAGGTTAGGTTTTTATTGGCCCACTCTAGAAGAGGATTGTTCCATCTATGTTCCAAGGTGTGTTAAGTGCCAACTGCACGCCGATAAAATTCACTCCATCATGTGTCCTCCCCATGGCCTTTCTCCATGTGGGCTTTCGATGTCATTGGACCCCTTGGTGATTTGAACCTCCTCACAAAATCAAAGTCATTTATACTCACGGCCACGGAGTACTTCACCAAGTGGGTGGAAGCAGAAGCTTACGTGGAGATAAAAGCGTCAACCGTCTGCAAATTTATAATGAAGAACATCATCACAAGGTTCGGCATCCCAAGTACCATCGTCACTAACAATGGGCCTCAATTCATCTCTCAGGAGCTTCAAGACCTCTGCAACATGTATAACATTACATTACATCATTCATCTCCTTATTATCCGCAGGGCAATGGCCAAGCAGAGGCAACTAACAAAACCTTGATCAAGATTATTAAGAAAACATGCGAGGCTACTAAATTTGCGGATTGGCCAGAAAAATTGGTTGAAGCTCTTTGGGCCTATCGCACTTCCATTCGTACCCCTACAGGGCAGACCCCTTTTGCCCTTACTTATGGAATGGAGGTGGTAGTCCCTTACGAGATTCTTATCCCATCTCTACGAGTACAATTGGACAAGGATCTCCCCAGTGATGAGCATCATGAATCTCTCCTTGCTCAGTTGGAACTCCTAGACGAGAAGCGTCTGGCCGCTGCCGAGCATGCACGTATTTATCAAAACAGGCTTTCACGTTTTTACCAAAAGAAAGTAATTGAGAGAAAATTCAAAATTGGTGAAATGGTAATTAAAAGAATCTTTGTAAAACTCGGAGGGCCTCGTTCAAAACTTCAACCTAACTGGGAAGGGCCCTTCGTCATAAAAGATGTTTATACTGGCAACGCTTACAAATTAACTAATGCTGAAGGTGAAGAGCTGGCTCACCCCTGGAATGGTCTTTACTTGAAGAAATACTACCCCTAAAAAAAAGAAAAAAGAAAAAAGATCAGAAAGAAAATCGAAAAAGATCAAAAATCAAAATCTTCGCAGGCTAGCACGGTACATAGACCGCGAGCCCAAAAAATCAAAATCCTTAATTCATTCTTCAGTCTTGATGGTTTAACTTTGGGGTTATAATGTAACACAACCTAGGACTTAAGCAAACAAGCACAATCGCAATCAAACGGACCGATGTCGGCGACCGCTCACCCGATGCTCACCAAGACCCGGGGTAACTTGGCAATGCCAAGTGGAGGTTGTGTGGGCTGGGCCCTTGCTGGTAGAGGGCCAGCAAGGCCTAAGTTGATTTCCAAGGGTAATGGCAGCCCAATTCAAGGGAGCCGACATCGTGCCGAGGGCACGGGTTCCACACTTTTCCCACGGTGATCACTTATAGCAAAGGAGCTTAAAGATCGGGTTCTCATTCACGGCCAGCGGAGTTTATGAACTAATATTGAAAGAACAAGCACAAATTAGAGCAAAGTTTGGAGCACTTACTCGACCGGTTTGAAGAAACCGGTCCCGCTCGGAGACGAGGGCGAGCGGGGAGGCGGGTGGATCCCCACACGCCGCGTCGGGATAGCTTGACCTGCCCAAATGATTACAATACTACACCTCTCGCAGGAGGGGGATCTTGGGGTGGGGGTTAAGTGATATTACAACTAAAACTACCTCCACACAGGGAGGGGCCTTCAGCCGGCCAAGTGGGGTGGGGAACTTGAGAGAGGAACACCGAAGATGGGAGATCGCCGGTTCTGTCCATGTTCTGTGGGTGCTGATAGATGATCGAAGAAATGATTACTGCGACTGATACAGAATTTTTTTGGGAATGAAACCACCTGTAAAATCTTTGTAGGAGGCCAGGGAAGTCGTCCAAATTTTCTTGATTTCTTCTAACGTCGACGCTGGTCTGGGTGGAGGCCCGAGTAGGAAGGCAGATTCTTGGACTGGCAGCTTCTGGCAGCCAACAGCAGATTGCAGAGGATGCCCCGTCAGCTCCCGAACTCAGAATCAAGTACCGCCAGAGTTTTTGGAATTGTGGACAAGTCCTCTTCGCAGAAAAACTGACAGGGAAGCCAAACGATGCCGGAGAAGACCAGAGGACTCTGAAAAATGATGACAGGTCGGTGCAGGCTGTGGGAAGCAGAACTGCGTACCTGAGGGAGAAAAATGATAACTATGGTCCAAGGATGTCGATCGAAGTTCCGCTTCTTGATTCTGAATGTAGACAGGAAGAGGAACAACTTTGCAGAAGAACTTGTGGCCTGAATCTTCAAAGGTTCATCGTGGAAGAGCTTCTAATACGGCTCAAGTGCTCAATAGGGGCAGCTCTGCGCAGTTGTGGGAGGATGGATCTCTCGGTCAGCTCGGAGCTCGGAAGGGGACGAGACCACCGCCGTTGCGAAGAAGACAGGTAGACGCTTCCGTGGATACCTCTTTGGCCTTCAGATTCTCTGGGATGTGATCGGGGTCGCCTCTGTAACTGATAATCTTCTGCTGCCAGCGAACTGAAAACTGGAGGTTGAAGATGGTGGGGGGAAATGGGGTATATGGGGGGGGGGGGGAAATAGAGGTGGATGAGTGTGGGGAGAACCCTGGCTGTGAGGGGGTCTAGGAGGGGGTGTTCCAAGATGTGGGAGGGGAAGAATAGGGTCTTGAAGGTGGTCTAATAGGTGGTGGGAGGAGAGCTATGAATTTAGGCTTGGAGGGAGAAGGAGGAAGGTGGGGGGGGCACAAGTGGGTGGAGGGCATGTGAGTTTGAATTTCCTTTAATGTGGGGTGATCAATGGTGGTCTTGGGGATGGGAAGAGGTGCCTTGGGAAGGTGGAGGGCTGCTTTGGGTAGTGGGAAGGGTGCTTGGGGAAGTGGGTGGGGTAGTTGGGGTTGGGAGGTGGAGCTAGGATTGGTGGAAGCTCTCTTGGGACTAGGGGGTGGAGTAATGGGATGTGTGGGGAAGGGGAGTGGCCTTTAATGGGGGTAGGTGGGAGAGTGGTGGTTGGGAAGGGAGGAGAGAGAAAATTTTTGAAATTGGGTGTGGAGGAGAGAGAAAGGGGAATGAAAAAGAGAGATTAAGATAGGGATGGGTGGAGAATCTCTCCCCTAGGGTCTCTCACCCAAAAAATGGAATCTCTCCACTAGATAAGAAGTGTAAACTCTCAAAATGGCAAGTTTTTCATTCATTGATCCATTACCTTGAAATGGGGGGAATGGGGCCCTGTATATAGGCAACCCACATTTTACAATAAGACCCTGACAATTGACTCAATGACAAATAACCGAGGGGGTAGGGGGGAGCCCTTGGGCCAATCCCAATGAATTGGGCCCAATAACTAACTAGACAACCTAATGACACTCAAACTTAGGGAAATAAACACAAGACCTAGGAACATGACTCAAATAAAAGGGAAAATACATCAAATGACTCAAATAAAAATTACATAGGACTCAAAATTAAATAACTAGACCATGCCGGATGCAACCGGGGCGAGGAGACGAGCTGTGAACGTGGGCATGGGAGGTGATGTCCCCATCATACTCCCGGGGTGCGGAGAACTCGACTCCGTCGAGTAAGTGTCCTTCCCTCCTTGGAGGGTGTAGAAGTGGTACTGCCCTCAAGTCTTCCGAACGAGACCGATCCATCCACATGCCGAGATAGCGCTCGTATACCTTGCTCTGGTGGTAGTGGCCTGTTCATCCAATATTCGTTCAATGCGCTCACACTAGGCACTCTTGGCTGGTGGACTCTCCTCACGGGTGGGTGCTCTCTCAACGGAGGGAATAGGCTCAATATCCTCACTAGGTACCACCGTGGGTCCCTTATATGGCACTAGGTCGGCTACATTGAATGTAGGACTCACTCCATACTCCTCGGGGAATCTAACTCACAGGCATTAGCGCCAATGCGCCTCAGGACCTGGAAGGGACCAGCCCCACGTAGCCTCAATTTGGAGATGACTCCCGGGGAGAGCCTCTCCTTCCTCACCATCACAAAGTCACCCACGTGGAATTCTTGGTGACGCCGAAGGGAGTCAGCCTGCCTCTTATAGATCTCATTTTTCTTGCTTATGTGCTTGCAAAGGCTTTCATGCAATTTTGTGAATGTTGACATTCTAGGGGTGATGGGTGGACCTGGGCAACCAAAAGTAGACCAATCATGCTTTGACGCCAGGAAGACTTTGATGGAATGGGGAGGACCGGGGCATCCATAGGTCATCCGGTCATGCATGGGGGTGACAAATGCTGGGGGACCCGGACATCCATGAATACTCCTATCATGCCTACGACTCATGATGAGTGAAGGTGGACCACTACATCCGAATTTGGACCACTCATACTTTCTACTTGACATGTGGGTGATATGAATGAATGGACCCAACATAGTGTTCATGCGAAGCGGTGTGGTAAGCCTAGACACATGCATATTTTTCCTAAAGGTGACTTTCATGTGTATAGGTGTGGGACAACCCTTTAACTGTCATTGGAAAGGATCGAATGTATCTAAGAAGGTGGTCATCATGGGGTGGGGCACAACCTTATTATCTAGGGGTATGTGGCCCAAGGTCATGGTTCCCAAGGTGTAACCCGGGTCTAGGATGGGGTGAATTAGGTCTAACATGGTGGGTTGGGATAGGGAATGGTGGGTGGTGGATAAGGTGGTTGGATCAAATGGGGAACTAGACTCCCATAGGAAGGGATCAAAGGGGTCGTGAAAAGGTCTTCCTAGAGGGAGGCACTCTATGTCTTCAAGGTTCCCAAATTGTGAGTCATCTTCCTCTAAGGTAATTGGGCCAAGGTTTCTAGTTGGTTGACTGATCAAAGTATTTGGGATCTCAATGGTAGGGGAGTGGATCGAGATGAGTTCTTCTACCATAGGGAGAAGGAAAAGGAGGTCGCTAGTGTAGCAACCAATGGTATAGACCGAGGTGATTGACCCGATGCATAGGTGTAGGAGGTCAAGGCTCCTAGGTTATTCGGCCATAGGGGTCAACATGCTAGTGAACTCAATTTGCCATGCTAAGCCTCTAAGAAAACCCTCTAAGGTCTCTACTTAATAAGATGCTTGGATTGTGGTGTGATAAGAGGAGATGGGCACTATAGGATGGTTTTCCTTCATGGGTGAGAAATCGTAGGCCGTGATCTCTCTTATTGGGCTTTTCTTTAGCCAACTAACAAGGGTTTCCCCTAAGATGAGATTAACTCCAACTAGAGATGGTGATGTAAGGTGAAGACCCTCGTGTGTTGTTTCTTCTTCAATTTGGGCTTAGGTTTCCTCCAAGGTGGAGAGTGGGTTTGGAGTGTTCACCACTATGGGGTGGGGTATGGGTTCTTCTTCCAAGGAGGTGAGAGGAGCTTTTGAGAGTGTGGTGATGATTGGGACATGGTGTATCCGGGGTGGTAGGTTGTGGGAAACTTGGGTTAGGATAGGTGAGGGTAGTAGTGGAGGCTTTGGTGGGAGTTGGATTGGGGTAGGGAGAGGAAGATAGGTGGGTTGAAGGGGTTTGGGTTGATTTGTTTTGGGAGGGGTGTCTCTTTTGGGGGTGATGGAGAGGTAGTGGTGGGGGTTACCATGGGCCTAGGTGGAGAGTTGGCCATGGGGCCCAATTGGGTATGGGGACCTATGGTTGTGGTGTGGACTTGGAGGTGGGGTGTAAATGTAGTGGTTGGGGTGGGAGAGATGGGAAGTGGTAGGGAATGGGTGATTGGGGTCTTGGATTGACCGGGTGGGGATGAAGGAGTTGAAGTGCTCCTTGGGCTTTTGTGATTTGAGTAGGAGGGAGAGGGTTGGAGAGTGTAGGTTTTCCTAAGCTCGTCCTTCATCTCATCCCAAGTGCTAATGGGGGCCTCCCTGCGGATCCTTCTTAAACCTTCCACAACTAACCAATGAGTTTTAGCTTATTTGGAGAGGTGTGCCTTGGCTAGCCTCATTCTCCTTCCTTCGTTCAAGGGGCAACTTTTAAAGAATTGGTCTAGGGAAATCTCCCAATCTAGGTAAAGGCTTGGGCTGTTGGATCCATCGAAGGCGGGGGTTTTGATTTTCAAGTGTTCTAAAAATATGGTTTCTAGATTTCCCTAAAGGTCACTCTCATTCACTCTTGGTGCACGGCTATTTCCTTCAAGTCGGTCGAGTCGAGACATGATATCTTCAAGCCGATTAAGGACAATAGGTAGGGCTTCTACGATAGAGGTGTTGCTACCCACTTTGTTGGCAATGGAACTTCCATGAGGATTTGGGCTTCTTGGGAAAGTTGATGGGGATGGATATGACGGGTATGAAGCGGCCATTCTAGTGGACATGGGAGATGCAACCGAGGACTCTAAATGCATAAACATGGCCTAGGACCAACTTGATAGAGACAAGTTGTGAACTTTCTCTGATACCAATTGATGTGACACAACCTAGGACTTAAGCAAACAAGCACAATCGCAATCAAACGAACCGATGTCGGCGACCGCTCACCCGATGCTCACCAAGACCCGGGGTAACTTGGCAATGCCAAGTGGAGGTTGTGTGGGCTGGGCCCTTGCTGGTAGCGGGCCAGCAAGGCCTAAGTTGATTTCCAAGGGTAATGGCAGCCCAATTCAAGGGAGCCGACGTCGTGCCGAGGGCACGGGTTCCACTCTTTTCCCGCGGTGATCACTTATAGCAAAGGAGCTTAAGGATCGGGCTCTCATTCACGGCCAGCAGAGTTTATGAACTAATATTGAAAGAACAAGCACAAATTAGAGTAAATTTTGGAGCACTTACTCGACCGGTTTGAAGAAACCGGTCCCGCTCGGAGACGAGGGCGAGCGGGGAGGCGGGTGGATCCCCACACGCCGCGTCGGGGTAGCTTGACCTGCCCAAATGATTACCATACTACACCTCTCGCAGGAGGGGGATCTTGGGGATGGGGTTAAGTGATATTACAACTAAAACTACCTCCACACAGGGAGGGGCCTTCAGCCGGCCAAGCGGGGAGGGGAACTCGAGAGAGGAACACCAAAGATGGGAGGTCACCGGTTCTGTCCACGTTCTGTGGGTGCTGACAGATGATCAAAGAAATGATTGCTGCGACTGATGCATAATTTTTTGGGGGATGAAACCACCTGGAAAATCTTCGTAGGAGGCCAGGGAAGTCATCCAAATTTTGTTGATTTCTTCTAGCACTGACGCTGGTCTGGGTGGAGGCCCGAGCAGGGAGGCAGATTCTTGGACTGGCAGCTTCAGGCAGCCAACAGTAGATTGTAGAGGATGCCCAGTCAGCTCCCAAACTTAGAATCAAGCACCGCCAGAGTTTTTGGAATCGTGCACGAGTCCTCTTCGCAGAAAAACAGACGGGGAAGCCAAAAATTTTCGGAGAAGACCAGAGGACTCTGAAAACTGATGACAGGTCGGTGCAGGCTGTGAGAAGCAGAACTGCGTACCCGAGGGAGAAAAATGATAACTTTGGTCCAAGGACGTTGATCGAAGTTCTGCTTCTTGATTCTGAATGTAGACAAGAAGAGGAACAACTTTTCAGAAGACCTTGTGGCCTGAATCTTCCAAGGTTCGTCGCGGCAGAGCTTCTAATACGGCTCAAATGCTCAGCAGGGGCAGCTCTGCGCAGTTGTGGGAGAATGGATCTCCCGGTCAGCTCGGAGCTCGGAAGGGGACGAGACCACCGCCGTTACGAACAAGACAGGTAGACGCTTCGTGGATACCTCTTGGGCTTTCAGATTCTCTGGGATGTGGTCAGGGTCGCCTCTGTAACTGATACTCTTCTGCTGCCAGCGAACTGAAAACTGGAGGTTGAAGATGGTGGGGGGAAATGGGGTATATTGGGGGGAAATAGAGGTGGATGAGTGTGGGGAGAACCCTGGCTGTGAGGGGGTCTAGGAGGGGGTGTTCCAAGGTGTGGGAGAGGAAGAATAGGGTCTGGAAGGTGGTCTAACAGGTGGTGGGAGGAGGAGCTACGAATTTGGGTTTGGAGGGAGAAGGAGGAAGGTGGGGGGGCACAAGTGGGTAGAGGGCATGTGAGTTTGAATTTCCTTTAATGTGGGGTGATCAATGGTGGTCTTGGGGATGGGAAGAGGTGCCTTGGGAAGGTGGAGGGCTGCTTTGGATAGTGGGAAGGGTGCTTGGGGAAGTGGGTGGGGTAGTTGGGGTTGGGAGGTGGAGCTGGGATTGATGGAAGCTCTCTTGGGACTAGGGGTGGAGTAATGGGGTGTGTGGGGAAGGGGAGTGGCCTTTAATGGGGGTAGGTGGGAGAGTGGTGGTTGGGAAGGGAGGAGAGAAAAAATTTTTGAAATTGGGTGTGGAGGAGAGAGAAAGGGGAATGAAAAAGAGAGATTAAGGGAGGGATGGGTGGGGAATCTCTCCCCTAGGGTCTCTCACCCAAAAAATGGAATCTCTCCACTAGATAAGAAGTGTAAACTCTCAAAATGGCAAGTTTTTCATTCATTGATTCATTACCTTGAAATGGGGGGAATGGGGCCCTATATATAGGCAACCGACATTTTACAATAAGACCCTGACAATTGACTCAATGACAAATAACCGAGGGGGTAGGGGGAGCCCTTGGGCCAAGCCCAATGAATTGGGCCCAATAACTAACTAGACAACCTAATGACACTCAAACTTAAGGAAATAAACACAAGACCTAGGAACATGACTCAAATAAAAGGGAAAATACATCAAATGACTCAAATAAAAATTACATAGGACTCAAAATTAAATAACTAGACCATGCCGGATGCAACCGGGGCGAGGAGACGAGCTGTGAGCGTGGGCATGGGAGGTGATGTCCCCATCATACTCCCGGGGTGCGGAGAACTCGACTCCGTCGAGTAAGTGTCCTTCCCTCCTTGGAGGGTGTAGAAGTGGTACTGCCCTCAAGTCTTCCGAACGAGACCGATCCATCCACCTGCCGAGATAGCGCTCGTATACCTTGCTCCTGGTGGTAGTGGCCTATTCATCCAATATTCGTTCAATGCGCTCACGCTGGTCTGTCTTGACTGGTGGACTCTCTTCACGGGTGGGTGCTCTCTCAACGGAGGGAATAGGCTCAATATCATCACTAGGTACCACCGTGGGTCCCTTATATGGCACTAGGTCGGCTACATTGAATGTAGGACTCACTCCATACTCCTCGGGGAGATCTAACTCACAGGCATTAGCGCCAATGCGTCTCAGGACCTGGAAGGGACCAGCCCCACATAGCCTCAATTTGGAGATGACTCCCGGGGAGAGCCTCTCCTTCCTCACCATCACAAAGTCACCCACGTGGAATTCTTGGTGATGCCGAAGGGAGTCAGCCTGCCGCTTATATTTTCCTTGCTTATGTGCTTGCAAAGGCTTTCATGCAATTTTGTGAATGTTGACATTCTAGGGGTGATGGGTGGACCTGGGCAACCAAAAGTAGACCAATCATGCTTTGACGCCAGGAAGACTTTGATGGAATGGGGAGGACCGGGGCATCCATAGGTGATCCGGTCATGCATGGGGGTGATAAATGTTGGGGGACCCGGACATCCATGAATACTCCTATCATGCCTACGACTCATGATGAGTGAAGGTGGACCACTACATCCGAATTTGGACCACTCATGCTTTCTACTTGACATGTGGGTGATATGAATGAATGGACCCAACATAGCGTTCATGCGAAGCGGTATGGTAAGTCTAGACACATGCATGTTTTTCCTAAAGGTGACTTTCATGTGTATAGGTGTGGGACAACCCTTTAACTGCCATTGGAAAGGATCGAATGGATCTAAGAAGGTGGTCATCATGGGGTGGGGCACAACCTTATTACCTAGGGGTATGTGGCCCAAGGTCATGGTTCTCAAGGTGTAACCCAGGTCTAGGATGGGGTGAATTAGGTCTAACATGGTGGGTTGGGATAGGGAATGGTGGGTGGTGGATAAGGTGGTTGGATCACATGGGGAACTAGACTCCCATAGGAAGGGATCAAAGGGGTCGTGAAAAGGTCTTCCTAGAGGGAGGCACTCTATGTCTTCAAGGTTCCCAAATTGTGAGTCATCTTCCTCTAAGGTAATTGGGCCAAGGTTTCTAGTTGGTTGACTGATCAAAGTATTTGGGATCTTAATGGTAGGGGAGTGGATCGAGATGGGTTCTTCTACCATAGGGAGAAGGAAAAGGAGGTCGCTAGTGTAGCAACCAATGGTATAGACCGAGGTGATTGACCCGATGCATAGGTGTAGGAGGCCAAGGCTCCTAGGTTGTTTGGCCATAGGGGTCAACATGCTAGTGAACTCAATTTGCCATGCTAAGCCTCTAAGAAAATCCTCTAAGGTCTCTACTTGATAAGATGCTTGGATTGTGGTGTGATAAGAGGAGATGGGCACTATGGGATGGTTTTCCTTCATGGGTGAGAAATCGTAGGCCGTGATCTCTCTTATTGGGCTCTTCTTTAGCCAACTAACAAGGGTTTCCCCTAAGATGAGATTAACTCCAACTAGAGATGGTGATGTAAGGTGAAGACCCTCGTGTGTTGTTTCTTCTTCAATTTGGGCTTGGGTTTCCTCCAAGGTGGAGAGTGGGTTTGGAGTGTTCACCACTATGGGGTGGGGTATGGGTTCTTCTTCCAAGGAGGTGAGAGGGGCTTTTGAGGGTGTGGTGATGATTGGGGCATGGTGTATCCGGGGTGGTAGGTAGTGGAAAACTTGGGTTAGGATAGGTGAGGGTAGTAGTGGAGGCTTTGGTGGGAGTTGGATTGGGGTAGGGAGAGGAAGATAGGTGGGTTGAAGGGGTTTGGGTTGATTTGTTTTGGGAGGGGTGTCTCTTTTTGGGGGTGATGGAGAGGTAGTGGTGGGGGTTACCATGGGCCTAGGTGGAGAGTTGGCCATGGGGCCCAATTGGGTATGGGGACCTATGGTTGTGGTGTAGACTTGGAGGTGGGGTGTAAATGTAGTGGTTGGGGTGGGAGAGATGGGAAGTGGTAGGGAATGGGTGATTGGGGTCTTGGATTGACCGGGTGGAGATGAAGGAGTTGAAGTGCTCCTTGGGCTTTTGTGATTTGAGTAGGAGGGAGAGGGTTGGAGAGTGTAGGTTTTCCTAAGATCGACCTTCATCTCATCCCAAGTGCTAATGGGGGCCTCCCTGCGGATCCTTCTTAAACCTTCCACAACTAACCAATGAGTTTTAGCTTGTTTGGAGAGGTGTGCCTTGGCTAGCCTCATTCTCCTTCCTTCGTTCAAGGGGCAACTTTTAAAGAATTGGTCTAGGGAAATCTCCCAATCTAGGTAAAGGCTTGGGCTGTTGGATCCATCAAAGGCGGGGGTTTTGATTTTCAAGTGTTCTAAAAATATGGTTTCTAGATTTCCCCAAAGGTCACTCTTATTCACTCTTGGTGCACGGCTATTTCCTTCAAGTCGGTCGAG
Organism: Amorphophallus konjac; assembly: GCA_022559845.1. Classification (NCBI taxonomy): domain Eukaryota; kingdom Viridiplantae; phylum Streptophyta; class Magnoliopsida; order Alismatales; family Araceae; genus Amorphophallus; species Amorphophallus konjac. The sequence continues at coordinate 158,639,651 of CM040129.1, read as the reverse complement.
TCGAGACATGATATCTTCAAGCCGATTAAGGACATTAGGTAGGGCTTCTATGATAGAGGTGTTGCTACCCACTTTGTTGGCAATGGAACTTCCATGAGGATTTGGGCTTCTTGGGAAAGTTAATGGGGATGGATATGACGGGTATGAAGCGGCCATTCTAGTAGACATGGGAGATGCAACCGAGGACCTTAAATGCATAAACATGGCATAGGACCAACTTGATAGAGACAAGTTGTGAACTTGCTCTGATACCAATTGATGTGACACAACCAAGGACTTAAGCAAACAAACACAATCGCAATCAAACGAACCGATGTCGGCGACCGCTCACCCGATGCTCACCAAGACCCGGGGTAACTTGGCAATGCCAAGTGGAGGTTGTGTGGGCTGGGCCCTTACTGGTAGAGGGCCAGCAAGGCCTAAGTTGATTTCCAAGGGTAATGGCAGCCCAATTCAAGGGAGCCAACGTCGTGCCGAGGGCACGGGTTTCACTCTTTTCCGACGGTGATCACTTATAGTAAAGGAGCTTAAGGATCGGGCTCTCATTCACGGCCACCGGAGTTTATGAACTAATATTGAAAGAACAAGCACAAATTAGAGTAAAGTTTGGAGCACTTACTCGACCGGTTTGAAGAAATCGGTCCCGCTCGGAGACGAGGGCGAGTGGGGAGGCGGGTGGATCCCCACACGCCGCGTCGGGGTAGCTTGACCTTCCCAAATCATTACAATACTAAACCTCTCGCAGGAGGGGGATCTTGGGGTGGGGGTTAGGTGATATTACAACTAAAACTACCTCCACATAGGGAGGGGCCTTCAGCCGGCCAAGCGGGGAGGGGAACTTGAGAGAGGAACACTGAAGATGGGAGGTCGCCGGTTCTGTCCACGATCTGTAGGTGCTGACAGATGATCGAAGAAATGATTGATGCGACTGATGCTGAATTTTTTTGGGGATGAAACAACCTAGAAAATCTTCTTAGGAGACCAAGGAAGTCGTCCAAATTTTTTTGATTTCTTATAGCGCCGACGCTGGTCTGGGTGGAGGCCCGAGCAGGGAGGTAGATTCTTGGACTGGCAGCTTTTAGTAGCCAACAGCAGATTGCAGAGGATGCCCCGTAAGCTCTCGAACTCAGAATCAAGCACCGCTGGATTTTTTGGAATTATGGACGAGTCCTCTTCGTAGCAAAACTAACGGGGAAGCCAAACGATGCCAGAGAAGACCAGGGGACTCTGAAAACTGATGACAGGTTGGTGCAGGCTGTGGGAAGCAGAACTGCGTACTCGAGGGACAAAAATGATAACTCTGGTCCAAGGACATCGATCGAAGTTCCGCTTCTTGATTCTGAATGTAGACAGGAAGAGGACCAACTTTGCAGAAGAACTTGTGGCCTGAATCTTCCAAGGTTCGTCATGGCAGAGCTTCTAATACGGCTCAAGTGCTCAGCAGGGGCAGCTCTGCGCAGTTGTGGGAGAACGGATCTCCCGGTTAGCTCGGAGCTCGGAATGGGACGAGACCACCGCCGTTGCGAAGAAGACAGGTAGATGCTTCCGTGGATACCTCTTGGGCCTTCATATTCTTTGGGATTTGGTCGGGGTCGCCTCTGTAACTGATACTCTTCTGCTGCCAGTGAACTGAAAACTGGAGGTTGAAGATGGTGGGGGAAAATGGGGTATATGGGGGGGAAATAGAGGTGGATGAGTGTGGGGAGAACCCTGGCTGTGAGGGGGTCTAGGAGGGGGTGCTCCAAGGTGTGGGAGGGGAAGAATATGGTCTGGAAGGTGGTCTAACAGGTGGTGGGAGGAGGAGCTACGAATTTGGGCTTGGAGGGAGAAGGAGGAAGGTGGGGGGGCACAAGTTGGTGGAGGGCATGTGAGTTTGAATTTCCTTTAATGTGGGGTGATCAATGGTGGTCTTGGGGATGGGAAGAGGTGCCTTGGGAAGGTGGAGGGCTGCTTTGGGTAGTGGGAAGGGTGCTTGGGGAAGTGGGTGGGGTAGTTGGGGTTGGGAGGTGGAGCTAGGATTGGTGGAAGCTCTCTTGGGACTAGGGGGTGGAGTAATGGGGTGTGTGTGGAAGGGGAGTGGCCTTTAATGGGGGTAGGTGGGAGAGTGGTGGTTGGGAAGGGAGGAGAGAGAAAATTTTTGAAATTGGGTGTGGAGGAGAGAGAAAGGGGAATGAAAAAGAGAGATTAAGAGAGGGATGGGTGGAGAATCTCTCCCCTAGGGTCTCTCACCCAAAAAATGAAATCTCTCCACTAGATAAGAAGTGTAAACTCTCAAAATGGCAAGTTTTTTATTCATTGATTCATTACCTTCAAATGGGGGGAATGGGGCCCTATATATAGGCAACCCACATTTTACAATAAGATCCTGACAATTGACTCAATGACAAATAACCGAGGGGGTAGGGGGGAGCCCTTGGGCCAAGCCCAATGAATTGGGCCCAATAGCTAACTAGACAACCTAATGACACTCAAACTTAGGGAAATAAACACAAGACCTAGGAACATGACTCAAATAAAAGGGAAAATACATCAAATGACTCAAATAAAAATTACATAGGACTCAAAATTAAATAACTAGACCATGCCGGATGCAACTGGGGCGAGGAGACGAGCTGTGAACGTGGGCATGGGAGGTGATATCCCCATCAGGTTAACTCCCGCACACACTACACGCTTTATTTTTAAACTCGAGTGGCCCGGAATTCGAGAAAAGTCCAGACCCAAACTAACAGTGTACGAACCTTACCTATTCTCTCCTCTTCGGCTCACGAGAGGGAGTACGAGTCAGGGAATACTAACCAAACCTGCCCGTCGCCCTAGTAGGTGGAAGTCAGGGCCCAAAAGGGAACAAAATGCTTAAAGCCCAAGTACAATTAGGTTTCTATCTATTAAAGAAGAAAAGAAAGTTCCCAAAAAGTATGTCAAGAGGGCAAAGTCTCCGCAGGGAAAACCCTGGTCATAAGCATGTATGAATAAGGGCAAAAAAGAGCAACAAAATTTTCCTAAGCCGAAGATCGAATCCCAACGGGTATTAGGACAGGGAAGGAAAGTTTCCCCGTTCCCGGAAACCTCCCGTGAGCTTCCTTAACTTATTATTCTCTTCTCCCTCCATGGTGGGTTATAAGCTCAAAGCATGGCGAAGACCGACTAAGAAGGATGGGCCGCGAGAGAACATGAGTAAAAGCACAAGTATTTAAGCACGCTGACCCTTTGTTAAATCTTTTAAGAAATATTAATGAATTCAAGACGGTGATTGTGTAAGGTTTAAGGCCCTTATACTGTGCCCAGTCCCATCAAAAGAATCAATAAAAAAATATTTTCCTTAAAAATAACGCCATCTGGGTAGGCATCTTTTTCATGATACGTGACTCCTCTAGGGTCGTCATTTCCACAAAAACAAAACAAAAAAAAAACAAAAAAATTGATCTTTTAATTCACGCCCTTTTTAGGGCCGTCATTTAACAAATTCACGGCTCTGCCTATGTCATCATTTTCATGATAAAAATAAAAAAATGTTTTTTATAAATAAACACCTTTCACTACGGCGTCAATTTTACAATCAGCGCCCGTTTGCGAGGGCATCATTTTCAAAATACAAAATAAAAAAAATAAAATAACAGAAAATCAAGCTTGCTGTTGCTCATCTCATATGCTTGATTGCATCTTCGTGTGGACATTTTTTATTTTAAAGTTGACATTTGCTTGCTTGCATGTTGAATTCCCTTATATATTTTCATTATCCACCTTTATTAATTAGTGGCTTGGCCCCTTGACCCGTCAACAAGGTCAATGAAGAGACAACCCCTTGCTTATTGAGCAAGGGGCCAAGCCAGACAGATGGATTAATCTGTTTATTTAAGTATGAACTACAGGCATAGGGCAAGAACAGGCGAGAACGAACAAGAACGAAAAGGAAAGTGAAAGCAGAAGGCAAGTACACAAGTCCATAAGTGCTCAAAGTAACTCAGGTAATAAAAATTTCAATTTCGTATATATATCAATGTATATCTGAGTACAGGTGTGAGGGTGGAGGGGTACGAGTAAGTCTCTCTCAACTCTCGCCTCTACCCTCCTCTCTCCTACTCTCTACCTCACTATCGTCGTCCCGACGAGGCGCTCGTGGAGGGGGCATGGACCCCCAGGTAGTAGCTGGAGCTCGTGCCTGCTCCTCTGCCTCACTCCTCTGCCGAAGAGAGAAACCCGCTACAAAGGTAGAACTAGTGAACGCGTACCCCGCAGCTCTCGCTCGGTCCCGGCCTCGCTGTAACCACTCCTCGATCGACCGTAGCCGCTCCTGAGTGATGGCTAGCTGGGTCCTCAAGTCCGCAAGCTCCCGCTCGCGTGCTGCCTCCTGCTCACGGTCACGAGTCCACTCTGCCAGGCGCTCCTCTCGCTCCTGGGCACGCTCCCTGCGCTCCATCTCAAGGGTGACTCTCAACTCTGCCACGTCCTGAGGTAGCTCCTCTCGTCGCCTCAAGGCCCTCTCAAGCTCCGTGACTCGCTGCTCACGGATGGCCAGCTCCGTCCCAGCTAGTGCAGCCTGGGTAAGTGCTATTATATCTTGATGAAGTTTATTATGACACGCACTTATGATCATAGTTTGAGCTTTATTGAGCTGAGCTAATAATTTTTGAGCATAGAAAAGCGCAGGTTATGCAGATCTTGAGATGATTGGACTTCTTCTGCTGGTAACATCATTCCATCTTTGTATTTTCTCCTGTATGCATTGCTACTATATGATATCTACGCTATTATAGCATATCAAGGACCTTGTGGTTCTGATGAACCTGGAATTTGAGTTCCCCTCCATCAAAAATAGTGATAATTCCAAGCGAGTCTTGATCACACGGATAGGCCGTTGGGTCATCTAAGGTTTGGGACGATAGTTCCACATTCTAAAGTTGATACGTGGATAAATGGGCTTCGGCTTAGGGTCAGCTTAGAGATCTGGATTCCTGACCGAATCTCGATGGCTTAACAATATTATCCTTGATTATCTTCTATTTTTTTTAGTTTGTTTTAATTTTTCTTTTAGCCCAGCATGCATCATGTAGGACTTTGAGCTTTAATAATGAAAAGCCTCATATTACGCCAATAATGAAGGCCACTCACTCTTAATGGAGTTGACATGAGATATTCCATTCCAAATCAAGTACTTTATTCTCCTTGAAGCCGCTCAGGCTGGTTCCTTGAAAGCATTCACTCGCTGGTTCGTTATCTCAATTCATTTTGTTTTCTACAAATCCACCTTGGTTGTAGCACGTCCACATTGGCTGGTAACCGCTCTCCAATGGTGCCTTTCCTACCGTGCCCTCGCGTACATTTAGTTCTTTAAGATTAGTTCCTTCATCCAGCTAATCATTGCTTCTTGTAATCATCCGAAGTTGTTTCATTTAGAATTCTGGAAAGGTTTCCAACACTTAGTATCGGAGGCGTGTCAAATCACACTTTGGCATCTACTTATCTGTTCGTTCTCACTCCATTCCGCTCGTTACACTTTCGCTTCATTCCGTGTCACTCCCTTGCAAAGCAGACGCCAAGGCGGGGCAGCTGTAGACACGCCAAAATCGATACTATGTTGAGTAAATTTCATGTCACCATGTGACGCCCCAAAGTGGACTTCAATATTGGCTTAATATGAAGTTTTTCTAATTTCTCCATATTTAATTGTGATTTCTTGGCTTTTTAGTTTAATAATTGAAATTAATGCCTGTGGGGAAGACGTCATTTAATTAACGACTTAATTAGGGGCATATTCCATAAATGGACGACTGTTCAAACGGTCGTCGATTCCTGGATTTTCCAAATTCTAACAAAAATAAAACTCAAAGAATTGACGTCCTCAGGAGGGGCGTTGATTATTTAACGCCCGTTCAAACTTAACAGGCGTCATTTGATAATTTTAAATAAGGAAAGTTCTTTATTTCTATAATTAAATTCAGGAATTGACGACGGTGTGACTGCCGTCATTTCAATTGACGCCCCTAGTCAGGTCATCATTTTCACTTCCGTCTCCCTTTCGCCTGCTTCTTTCTAGTAATGATCCTTTCCCTATTTTACACCTTATGTTCGATTGGGAAGAAGGTTCCTTATTAGAGATTCATTACCTTATTTTAATCCTGTTAATGCGAGGATTTTTTGGCTATAAATACCCCCTTTGAATCTTCCTCGCGCGAGGAGAAGAGGATGAGAGGGAGAAAAAAAGAGAGAACGGAAGAGAATACAGTTAGAGCGAACAGAGAGAAGAGTGTCTCGTTATTTTGTAGGTTGTTTTCTCCCAAGCTCTTCCTTTGGCGAGCTCCCTTCCTCCCGTAGCAGTTGAAGCACTTGTCCTCCCCCTTTACTGCTGCCATACAGCAGAAGGGCGACTCCCCCTCTCTTATTCATTGTTTCTTTCTTTGCTGTTATCATGTCAACACATACCACTCTCTAGTCACTTTGCTAGAGAAGGTCATATTATACTAGTTTACGTTGCATTAGCATATTCATCCATATAATCTCATACCTTGTTACTCCTCTTAGGGGTTTTAAAACCAAAACACACAAGGTGTGTTCATGTCTAATCTGTTTGATTCTATATTATTAGAGCATTGATACTGCACACTTGGCTAATCCACATTTTTATTTATTTGGTGTGTTTTCTTGCAAGGGTAATCAAGCTATAAACCCCCTTCGTCGGCCGGTCGATAGAAGGAGGAAAGAAGAACTTACAATCTCACCCGCTTCATACAAGGTACATGCGATCATCTTTCTTCTTTGAGGTAACCCCTCTGGCGATCACCCTCCATAGAGCATCTCATGCTCATCCCCTTTTCCTTCATATCCCACATATTCTAGCATAATTATCCACCCTTAATTGTTATTTTTCTTTCCTTTTAAAAATGTGTATGTGAGACGTTCACACTTACTGGCACTTAAGATATGAGATTATGGTATCCTGCATCTTGTGAGCTTTCACTCATTTCATATTCAGATGTAGACTATGCAGGATGCAAACTGGATCGCAAGAGCACTAGTGGCTATTGCCAATTTTTGAGTGGGTGTTTGGTTTCTTGGGCCTCCAAGAAATAGCACTCGGTTGCCCTCTCCACTGCAGAGGCATAATACGTTGCTACAGGGAGTTGTGGCACCCAAGTGATGTGGATCAAGCACCAACTCTAAGATTATTTAATAGATCTTGGATGTGTTCTCATTTTGTGTGATAACACAAGTGCTATAAACCTTGCAAAAAATCCAGTCCTTCACTCTAGGACTAAGCATTAAGAAATTAGGCATCATTTCATTATGGATGAAGTCCTTAAAAATAATTTTGAGCTTCATTTTGTTGACTCAGAAAATCTGATTGCAGATATTTTCACAAAACCTTTAAGCAATGATAGGTTTTCAACCTTAAGGAGGGAGCTTGGTCTATGTAGACCTCAATCAACTCAGGTTTGAGTTGTTTACTCCTTTTTAGTGCACAAGATACTTGTCTTTGCTATAATGGTTGCAAGTATATCTGATTTGTCTTGAAATGTTCTATTGCTTGAATGAATTGTTTCATGAATGGTGGTCACATTCAGGGGGAGCTAGTGTGCATTTTGATTATTTTGAATTGTATATCATCTTTTGACTACATGATATCTCAAATGCTGAGTTGTGGAAAGACAAGCTACGCCTATCAGGAAACTCTCATCATGCGTGAAGACTGACCTCCACCAAGTACCAAGAGTCAGAATTGCATGTTAAGATCTGCATAGTTAATCTTTAGTGCATGAGTATATTTAAAACTTTAGGATCAAATAAAGCACTTCTCACTGATAGTAAAAAGGTAAAATTTTTGATGATTGATTGAAATCAAAAATTCAGAGGCACTGGTATCAAAAATTGCCAGAAGTGTTTCAGAAATGAAGCAATCATAGAAGGAAAAGAATCAGATACTCTAGCTGAGAAAAGGGTACTGAACAGGTCGACACATTCTGGTGATGTCCCGACACATGCATTTGAAACGCCCAAAGAATGGGCTTCTGTTCTCCAACAACAGGCCAACACCTTCATGAAGGTCGATGCACATCTTGGCAGCACAGTGAACAAATGTCACGTCCCGAGATTATGCAACGGAAACAATCGGGAACGTGAACAGTCGGTTAGCATGTCTCGAGCAAGTAATATAATCAGAGCGCAAGACAATCACATAAAAAGTAATTGCACAATGTAATTCACTAAAATCCTTCAACTTTATTACTTCATAAAATAATTCCCAAAGTACATAAGATCTTTTTACTAAACTCAAGAAAATAAAAATTACATCATGACTCGACTAGACATTGATAACTAAGGCTTCTCTCGAGTCGTTATCCTTCAATCACTCTCGGATCCATCACTTGAGTAATCGGAATCCCACCCACTAGAATTTTCTGAAAAAGACTAGAAAGTAGGGCAATGAGTACACTTGTCCAGTAGATATCTTCGTATCAACATGAAGGCAAATTTAAATGATTAGCATTTTAGCTCTAGAGAATAAGATAAATCATGCAGATACGATGAAAACATGCAAATAAAGCCAAAGTAATAAGATATAATCATGACAAGATATGAGAATATGATTTGATCAAGAATAGATCAAGAATGTAAATTTTGGCCTTTTCATGAACAAGAATGTAGCAAGAATGTACTTTTCATAACCATGAAGGCTATGCACTAGAAAGTTATGTAACAAGTAAGAAAGTACTATTCGCTTAATAGTAAGTACTTCATGAATTTACGTAGATCCCGTGGATATTTCACTTATTTATAGAGAAAGTACTCTCAGCGCAATGCGACGCCAGTAGCATCATACCCCATGGTTTACAGTATGTTCCCGACAATCAGCCGAGGGGACTAGCATAGAGCCCTTGAACATAATCAGTGCTCGAACTATATCTTCAAGTATAAATCAAGCTACTTCCACATTTATAACAAAAATGTGGTCAATAATGTACAAGTTCAATAATAGTTTTATGATAAAGTAACCAAAGTAAGAATGCTTCAATTAAGAACAAGAGATTTCAAGAATGACTTAAATGGACATCATGCTACAGAAGAAATTTGACAGCACAACGCTACTTTTATTATGTTCCATACCTTTAATATTAACTTATTAACATAAGTTCAGAGTCCAGATAATTCATGAACTCAAGAAAATCAACCTCGAAGGTTAAACCTTGGGTTAGACATAATCAAGATCCAAGTGGTCTAGTGTAGGACCGTTTGATACAGAAAGCGGCCATATGCAGGACCGTTTAGAATTTCAAGCGGTCTAGTCTTGGACCGTTTCATAAGACAGGTCGTCAAACACGAGAAAATCCTTCTGAAGCCTTACGGTCTAATGGAGGGCCGTTTACGATCCGTTAGCGGTCAAGTGCAGGGCCGCTAGCAGACTCTGGCAGTCAATCAGAAGGCCGCTAAGTTCCAGAATATATAAAACACCGGTAAAAGTGATTTCTAGATAATGGGTTTTAATGGTACAACCAGCTCGGCGTCCTAGTGGGAATCCCAAGCTCGCAGAGTCTTATGGAGGCCTTGAAACAAGATTTCCTAGTTCGTTGGAAGGAATATCCAAAGGAGAGGTCATCATGTCCAAGATTGTGTACTTAATGTGCAAAAAAAGTGTAACTAATGGCAACATACCGGGATATGTGCCATGTACTTAAGAAATTGACTCTTACAAGAGAGAGAGAATCATGTAAAATAGTAATCACTTACATCATGAATCCTCTATCATTTGAAACATGTATTTATTACAAGATAAATGATTTTGGTCACAAATTAACATAAGTTCAAAAATAAGTCTAAAGGCATAAAGAACATGAAATCTACTATGATGAATAATAGAATCAACTAAGTATATAAAACCAGTAATCAAACTAGGAATAAAACTTAGTAAACTAGGCTTACCATATATTAATTAAGGCTAATCTGCAATATGTGTCAGATTTACAATATTACAAAAAATCAGAAAACAAAATGGTCTAGTATAGGACCGTTTCACTGTGGCTAGCGATCTATCGGGCGACCGCTAGAGTTTCAGGCAGTCTACAGGAAGACAGTTTCCTCCTGTATAATCCGAGTTCAAATGATAATAAAACAAAATGCTAAACCAAGACATATCATGCATGGAGATCAACATATATAAACTTCCATAATCATGATAGAACGAATATAAGCCACTAATATGCATAGGTTTATATGATCAACAAGAAATTTTCTCCTTTTACCTCATTAAGGCTAGTTCATGCATGAGAATTTTACTATATGCATAGTCCTAATGAAAACATGAAATTCTCAAGGTATAATGCATGAAATCAAATGAAATCATAGGACTTTTATTTCTGACACAAGGTTTAAGCCATCCATGAGATAACCTATCTTGGATTTTGGGCTTTAATCTTCGAATTAAAGTCTGGAAGTTAACCCTAGATCTGCACGTTTTGAGCTAAATCAGCAACTTCACGCCCTTGTATCTCCTGATTCTCTTGACCTAAAGACGAGAAATTTTGAGGGTAAGAAGAGGATATTAACAGAAATAAATTGTTCTAAAGAACCTCTATTCAATTACCTCGTTTAGGGCTTCTATTTTCCTGATCTTCTTGGGTCGGTTGCACTATTTCCTGAGTTTCTTTCACCAAACCAGCGTCTTTGCAGGCTTCTATCTCCCCGTAGACTTGATCTCCTTGAACAAAATTTTGAGGAGAGTTAGTTATAACTAAAATGAACAACTTCTTAGAATAAACTTACCTCTAAATCGTCCTCCTTACCTTAGTTCCACGTGAGCCAAAAGTAAGGGTCGCACACGTCAAATCTGGGTTCTATTTATAGGTTTAGCTAGGGTTTTCATGGATTAGAACGAACTTAGAGTCCCAATTAGACGTTCAATTCGATCTTCTAGCCTTCTAGACTTATCTAATTAGTAGATAGAATTTTCATAGGTGATTTGGATGCCAAAAATCTAATCTTTTCACGTTTTCTCCTACTCACGGAACTGACAGAGCTTAGCGGTCTAGCTCTAGACCGTTTACTGTCCCTTTGGGGTCTCGCGATAGACCGTTTTCACTATTAGGCGCCGAATTTAAAATTAGTTCAAACTCCTTTGATATTATTCATGTTATTATCCTATTTACTTGTCTCCTAAAGAGTAATTATCCCATTAATTATGAGATTACACTATTTGTAGGCTTCTAGAATATGGGCTAAGGTCCAAAATAATCTTTTTGGGCCAATTGGGTTTATTATATGGGCCTAATTAGTTTTAATTAACCATAATTCATTTAATAGCCCACTAAATATACTTTAATAATTAATATAATTATATTTTTAAATCCTAAAATTCTCTCGAGCGTTACACCCTCCCCCACTTAAAAAGAATTTATCCCTAAATTCAATACATAGATTTATGGAGAGTGTACTTACATTCAAATATCTCTGGGAATCTTTTGCGCATGGCTTCTTCAGTTTCCCATGTTGCTTCACATGGACATAACTTGGTGCATTAGATCTTGACCATAGGAATGGTTTTATTCCGAAGTTGACGTACTTCTCGTTCAATGATCTTAATTGGCTTTTGCTCGTATGTCAAGTCCTTTTTATCTCCAAATTGTCGTAAGTGATGACATGGAATAGATCAGGTACATACTTATTGAGCATTGAGACGTGAAATACATCATAAACTTCAGATAGTTGAGGGGGTAAAGCTATTCGATATGCGACTTCACCCACCCTATCGAGAATTTCAAAGGGACCAATGAATCTTGGAGTAAGCTTGCCTTTGATACAGAATCTTCGAATACCCCGACCTGGAGAAACCTTAAGGAACACATGGTCTCCTACTTGAAACTTCAGGTCGCGTCTTTGATTGTTAGCATATGATTTCTGCCTGTCTTGAGCTATCTGGAGTCTCTCCCGAATAAGCTTTATCTTCTCGGTAGTATCCCTAATGATGTCGGGACCAAAAAATTGCCATTCTCCTACTTCATTCTAGCAAATAGGTGAACGACAGCTTTTTCCATATAGAGCCTCGAACGGTGCCATTTGTATACTAGCCTGATAGCTATTGTTATATGAAAATTCCATTAGAGACAAGTGATCATGCCAACTTTCTCCAAAGTCTATAGCACATGCCCTGAGCATATCTTCCACCACTTGATTTGTCCTTTCAGTTTGACCATCAGTTTGTGGATGGAATGCAGTGTTAAAATTAAGTCGGGTCCCTAATGAATGTTGAAGACCCTTCTAAAATTATGATGTGAACCGAGGATCTCGGTCGGATATAAAGGTGATAGGGACACCATGTAATTTGATAATGTCCTTCATGTATAATGCTACTAGTACATCAACAGACCATCGACTCTTGATTAGTAGGAAATGTGCGGATATAGTCAATCGATCTATGATCACCCATATACCATCATGTCCTCCTCTTGTCTTAGGTAAACCCATGATAAAATCCATCCCTATACTTTCTCACTTCCACTTGGGAATATTCAAGGGGTGTAATTTCCCAGCATGTCTTAAATGTTTCGCCTTTACTTGTTGACAAGTGAGACATCGGGACACAAAATCTGCTACTTCTCTTTTCATATTGGGCCACCAAAAGTTTCTTTTCAAATCTTGATACATCTTAGTAGCACCAGGGTGAATGGTGTACCTTGATTTGTGAGCTTCTTCCATGATCAATTTCTTAGTGTCATCGTGATTTGGCACACAAATTCGATCCTTAAATAATAGCCTTCCATCATTTGAGATAGAAAATTCTGATTTCTGATCAACATTACCCTTAATCTCCATCAATATAGGTCATTTTCTTGCAATTGGACTATATCCTTGATCAATGTAGGTTGAGACCTTATATTGGCAATCATACCTCCTTCTCCTTCTCTGTCAATATCAAGATTTAAATGAGAAAATCCTTCAATAAGATAAGTTATACCTTTCCTGAGGCTTGCTAGAGTTGCCATCGGCTTTCTGCTAAGAGCGTCAGCTACAGCATTTACTTTCCCTGGATGATATTGGATAGTAAAGTTGAAGTCCTTGAGATACTCCAACCATCCGCATTGTCGCATATTTAACTCCTTTTGGGTGAAGAGATATTTCAGACTTTTATGATCTGAAAATATGATGAATTTCTCCCCATAAAGGTAATGTCGACAAATCTTCAATGTGAATATAACAGCAGCTACTTCCAGATCATGTACAGGGTATTTTTCTTCATGACGCTTTAACTATCTTGATGAATAACAAATCACCTTTCCATTTTGCATAAGGACGCACCCTAGGCCAATGCCAGACACATCCAAATAAACTTTAAAGCCACCACCCTCTGTCGGTATTGGTGCAGTGGTAAGGTGTTCTTTAAGAGTACGAAAACCCTCTTCGCAGTCCTTCGACCATATAAAAGGATTCTCCTTTCTTGTGAGTCTAGCCAAACGAACGGCGATTTTTGTGAAATCTTTGATAAACCTTCTGTAATAACCAGCCAGACCTAGAAAACTTCTAACTTCAGACACGATCGTCGGCCGGCTCCAGTTCTTAACGACTTCTATTTTAGAAGGGTCGACAGCGATATCTTCCTTCGAAATAATATAGCCAAGGAAAGAGACCTCCTTTAGTCAGAACTCGCACTTACTAAGCTTTGCATAGAGTTTATGTTCTCTTAACGTTTGCAAGGCTATCCTTAAGTGCTCTTCATGTTTCTCCTTTGTTTTGGAGTATATAAGAATATCATCTATGAAGATGACTACAAACTGGTCAAGATAAGACCTGAAGACATTATTCATGAGTTGCATAAATGCTGCCGGGGCATTAGTTAACTCGAACGGCATTACCACGAATTCATAGTGGCCATATTTGCTCCGAAAAATAGTTTTGTGTACGTCTTCATCATTGATCTTGAGCTAATGATACCCTGACCTGAGGTCTATCTTGGAGAAATATTATGCTCCCGAAATCTGATCAAAGAGTTCATCGATTCGCGGCAACGGATATTTATTCTTAATTGTGAGTTGATTCAGTCACCGATAGTCGATACATAGCCTGAGAAATCCATCCTTCTTCTTGACAAATAGTACTGGTGCACCCCAAGGGGATGTGCTAGGTCGAATAAAGCCCTTGTCTAATAATTATTGAAGTTGTTTCTTCATTTCTTTGAGTTCTGTGGGGAACATCCTGTAGAGAGCTATTGAAACAGGTGCTGCTCCGGGAATGAGTTCAATGAAAAAGTTTACTTCCCTTTCGGGTGCTAAACCGGGCAAATCTGATGAAAATACATCATGATGCGGGACGGGACCACGGACACGACAAGCTCGCGATCGTCCCTTAACGAGGGAAGCGTCGGACGTGCGCGGTTGAGAAACCGGCAAGAGCTAGGGTGGTCGGCTCTCTCTTTCGTGCCCGGATCGGGTCACGGGACGGTAACGCTCTCTCTCGCAGCAGCGGTGATATAAATAGAAAGCGAGCTAATTACCCTATCATGCTCTCTAGCAGCGGCATAAACAAGCATATATGAAATTAAGCAAAATGCCAAGTAAGGGAGCGAATGCGATACCTCCACGCGCTCGGCGTGGGGAAGACGGACCTGGCCGAAAATTCGTACTCCCGGGAAACTTAAAACACAATAATTACAGCAATGGGAACATGCCCACTCCACGCAGGGAGGTAAAGGGCTATACAAATGGGCCCGGGAGGACCGAATTCGGGTTGATGGGCAGCTTCGGGTGTTGATTCGGCTACACGCGTGTTCACGACCGTGGGGCCCACGTGCTGTCCGGAGGGGCCGTGTGGGACCCGGTGGTACCGCTGTAGTGGAGACACTTGGAGAAGCGCTCCCCGGGCTGGCGACACGCTGGTTCGCCGGTCGGAGGCCGGGCGGCTCCGTTCTGCACCGGTCAGAAAAACCGATCGAAAATCTGCCGGTTCTGTATTTCAGCGCGCGCTCCGACGAGAACGGACGCTGCGATCAGCACCGATGTCGGAATGTGAAGAGATCAGAGCTGTTGGAAAGCTGCTTCAAAGTACTGCAATCTAGTGGCCTTCAGAAAAATTCACCAGATTTGTACTTTGTGTTGGCAAATTTTATATGTTGCTGTTGTACATTAACCGAAGACTCAGATCTGTAGAGAACTTTCCTGTTGATTGCCTTTGACCGTGAAGTAGATGTCCGAATTTGAAGATGTGTTCTTCAGCAAGGTTGTAGGAAATCGAACAAGGAAACCAGGAATAGTTTTGGATCTGAATTTGGAGGTGGTGGTGATTTGTTCTGATTTTGGAAGTGGAGGGTGGTCGGATCTGGGATCTGACTAAAAACACTGTATCAGAGGAAGAACACGAATTTCTAAAAATAGATAGAAGGCTGATAAAACATTAAGAAAATTTTTGGAGTTAGGGGGTGATGGACAGAACTCCCAGTAAAATTGGGAGGGTTTGGACAAATCAAAAAGATGGTCGGAGGGGGAGAACTCAGAGGTTCTGTCACTGTAGATAGAAACCTGGCAGATCTGGGATGACAGGTTGGACGAAAATGTAAAAATACTAAACGGTGGATTTTGGGCGTGAAAATTTAGGTGGCACTTGGGATGCAAGGGTAGAACACACCATAAAAATTGCAGTTTGAGATCTTCATGTGGAGGAGAGAAGATATTCGGACAAGAAGCCTCTGTCCAGGATGGACAGAACACCGAAGGCGGCTCCGCGGCGGCGTGATGGAGGCACGAACGGCGGCGGCGGCGGCACCGATAATCACCAAAGATAGAGGGGAGGGGATAGAAGATAGAAATCACTCTAGAACTGGAGGTTGGAGGAGAGAAACTAGAGGGAGAGAGGAGGGGCTCAAGAACACTCTTGATTTTCCAATAATTTTCTCTTCATTTCTTCATTAATCTCTAATGACACTATACATAGGCTTATATAGAAAATGGCAAGGGGTGGGGGGTTGGGAATTTCATGGGAAATAAGTCATTTTCTTCCCCCATGTGGTCAACAAAAAAAATAAATTACATATGAATGGAGCACTCCTTTGACTAGGTAGGTAAGGTAGGTGGCCAACCTTTGAAATTTTAACCCATTTGTCTCCCATGTGGTCAATTAGCATTCAAACCTTCTAGATGGCCACCTAGGATGGTTGACCAGCCCCACATGGATGAGGTGGACCAATGGGGAAGGGGAGGGGGCCCCCTAACTGGATCTACTACACATTTGCATAAAAACCCACACAATCCTAGGGAATGACACATTGGCTTACAAAGCCTTACAATTGTACATATACTTTCCCAAGGATATAAAAGTAAATAAAAGGACTCAAATGTTAAAATGAAAGTTAATGCTCGGCGTCGATTCCCATCAACTCTCCCCGCGTGGGAGGAACTCGACCCCGTCGAGTAGGGGTATGGATGCTCGAGTACTCCGGCGGATCCGTCACCGTGCCGAGTAGCGCGGGTATGCTCCACTCCAAGTGACTGTCACCTACTCAATCCATATATACTTGATATGCACAAGCTGCTACGGGCTAGAGGTGGACACTCCGGGTGGGGCACTCTCAAAAGGGAAGGAAGTAGCTCGAAGACTCACTAGGAATCACCGCTGAGTCCATGTAGGTGACTGATCCGGGTATAGATGTAGAACCGATCCCATACTCATCGAGTGAGTCTACTCGCTTTCACACTCATAAGGGACTGACATCGACGAGCTTGCACACGACATATGCAGACTCACCATGAACTAACACACATATGCAAACCACACAAATAAGAAACCGACTCATACATGACTCTAGACACACCTATTGTTAGTCCGACCCGTACATAGGTGACGGCGGACCAAGACACCCGAATGTGTGCCATGCATGCATGTTATGTAACCGGAGATGGGTGGTATGGGGAACACCTAAACATCCAAGTATTACCCAGTCATGCATGGACGGCCCTTTGGATTTGGGGGACTTGAGAGGGCTAGGAGGGCCGAATGTTGTTGTATCGTGGACGGGCTTGGTGGGTGTAAATGACCCGGCCCGTGGGGTAGGAGTGTGATAGTGGACTCCCTTGAAGAAATGAACTATATAAGGTGGGTCATGGGGTCCACTAAGGAATGGGTCAAAGGGATCGAAGAAGGTATGACCCCTTGTGGTGGGCTCCCCCAAGTCACGGTCCCACGTGTAGAAGTTTTGAAGGTGTTGATAGTCACCTTCTTGCATTGTGATGGGTGGGACGGGGACCGTAAGCAAGAAGTATGATTCCTCCCTCGGACAAAAGGGTATGGATTCGGGCTCGGCTGGTAAGGAAGGAGTAAGAGGATCTCCGTGGTGACACAACCCACGGTGCACTCGGAGGTAATGGACCCATAGGCCGGATGGTTGAAGCTAAGACTAGCGGGTTGGTCGAAGCCTCGGGCCAATTTTTTTAAATGTGTAAAGGTCAACTGCCGGTCTAACCCTTTAAGAAGGTCGTCCAATGTGTCCACATAGTGACGAGACCGAAGGTGGTATGAAATGAGTTGCTTGACACTAGTGGTAGTGTGGGGTCCATTGATGGGAAGGGAGGTGGGACCAAGCCATCCTTGAGCCAACTAAGAAGCGGCTCGGCTATGAAAAGCGTACGCGTTAGAAATACGGGTGGCTCGGGCCTCGGTGGTTCCAAATGAGAGGATTCCGAATCAAATTCGGAAATAGAGATGGATGACATTGGAACTCTCTCGAGTGGTGAAGGCCATGGTGTAGGTGGCTGGGAGGTGGATGCTTGTCGAAAGCCACCATACCGAGAAAAGTGTGACTCAAATGGTTCGACCACTAGAGCGACCGAATAGGATTCCGCTAGAGAGAATGCATTGCGGATAAGACATTCCAATTGGAAGTGAAGGCGCAAACCTCTCCGGAACTGAAATGCGGCCGTGTTGCTCTCCTCTCCCAAGCCATGTTCCAACCAATACTTATGATATGCCCGAAGGTACTCGGACACGGACCTATCACCTTGGACGGGTCGACATGGGTTGGCCATAGTTGCCAAAATACGGGAATGGATCCCTAGGAATGGATATGCAAGGCCATTTGGGCAAGACACTAGACACGACCCTAAGTAATGCAAAGTTGGAATGCATGCACACTAAGGACCCTAGACGTAAACCAAGACTTGGTACGTGGTGGAGATAATTGACCCGAAAGTCACTCGTGCAAGTGTGCGGCCTTCCCGATAGGCGTAGCCTAACGTTCGGACAACACCTTTTGATATACCGAGTAAAGGGATGCGATGCAAAAAGACACTTTTTTTTGTTTTGAAACAATGATGACCCTAAACACGACTAGACATAAATGACTAATTACTAGATGTAAATGACACCCCCTTTTTTTGACACCCTAGACTCAAACTCGCTCTGATACCAAATTGATGCGGGACGGGACCACGGACACGACAAGCTCGCGATCGTCCCTTAACCAGGGAAGCGTCGGACGTGCGCGGTTGAGAAATCGACAAGAGCTAGGGTGGTCGGCTCTCTCTTTCGTGCTCGGATCGGGTCACGGGACGGTAACGCTCTCTCTCGCAGCAGCGGTGATATAAATAGAAAGCGAGCTAATTACCCTATCATGCTCTCTAGCAGCGGCATAAACAAGCATATATGAAATTAAGCAAAATGCCAAGTAAGGGAGCGAATGCGATACCTCCACGCGCTCGGCGTGGGGAAGACGGACCCGGCCGAAAATTCGTACTCCCGGGAAACTTAAAACACAATAATTACAGCAATGGGAACATGCCCACTCCACACAGGGAGGTAAAGGGCTATACAAATGGGCCCGGGAGGACCGAATTCGGGTTGACGGGTAGCTTCGGGTGTTGATTCGGCTACACGCGTGTTCACGACCGTGGGGCCCACGTGCTGTCCGGAGGGGCCGTGTGGGACCCGGTGGTACCGCTGTAGTGGAGACACTTGGAGAAGCGCTCCCCGGGCTGGCGGCACGCTGGTTCGTCGGCCGGAGGCCGGGCGGCTCCGTTCGGCACCGGTCGGAAAAACCGATCGAAAATCTGTCGGTTCTGTATTTCAGCGCGCGCTCCGGCGAGAACGGACGCTGCGATCAGCACCGGTGTCGGAATGTGACGAGATCAGAGCCGTTGGAAAGCTGCTTCGAAGTACTGCAATCTAGTGGCCTTCAGAAAAATTCACCAGATTTGTACTTTGTGTTGGCGAATTTTATATGTTGCTGTTGTACAGTAACCGAAGACTCAGATCTGCAGAGAACTTTCCTGTTGATTGCCTTTGACCGTGAAGTAGATGTCCGAATTTGAAGATGTGTTCTTCAGCAAGGTTGTAGGAAATCGAACAAGGAAACCAGGAATAGTTTTGGATCTGGATTTGGAGGTGGTGGTGATTTGTTCTGATTTTGGAAGTGGAGGGTGGTCGGATCTGGGATCTGACTAAAAACACTGTATCAGAGGAAGAACACGAATTTCTAAAAATAGATAGATGGCTGATAAAACATTAAGAAAATTTGTGGAGGTAGGGGGTGATGGACAGAACTCCCAGTAAAATTGGGAGGGTTTGGACAAATCAAAAAGATGGTCGGAGGGGGAGAACTCAGAGGTCTGTCACTGTAGATAGAAACCTGGCAGATCTGGGATGACAGGTTGGACGAAAATGTAAAAATACTAAACGGTGGATTTTGGGCGTGAAAATTTAGGTGGCACTTGGGATGCAAGGGTAGAACACACCATAAAAATTTTAACTTGAGATCTTCACGTGGAGGAGAGAAGATATTCGGACAAGAAGCCTCTGTCCAGGATGGATAGAACACCGAAGGCGGCTCCGCGGCGGCGTGATGGCGGCACGAATGGCGGCGGCGGCGGCACCGATAATCACCGGAGATAGAGGGGAGGGGATGGAAGATAGAAATCACTCTAGAACTGGAGGTTGGAGGAGAGAAACCAGAGGGAGAGAGGAGGGGCTCAAGAACACTCTTGATTTTCCAACAATTTTCTCTTCGTTTCTTCATTAATCTCTAATGACACTATACATAGGCTTATATAGAAAATGGCAAGGGGTGGGGGGCTGGGAATTTCATGGGAAATAAGTCATTTTCTTCCCCCATGTGGTCAAAACTCAAAAAAAATAAATTACATATGAATGGAGCACTCCTTTGACTAGGTAGGTAAGGTAGGTGGCCAACCTTTGAAATTTTAACCCATTTGTCTCCCATGTGGTCAATTAGCATTCAAACCTTCTAGATGGCCACCTAGGATGGTTGACCAGCCCCACATGGATGAGGTGGACCAATGGGGAAGGGGAGGGGGCCCCCTAACTGGACCTACTATACATTTGCATAAAAACCCACACAATCCTAGGGAATGACACATTGGCTTACAAAGCCTTACAATTGTACATATACTTTCCCAAGGATATAAAAGTAAATAAAATGACTCAAATGTTAAAATAAAAGTTAATGCTCGGCGTCGATTCCCATCACATCAGGAAACTCATTCACGATGGGAATGTTTTCTAAGATAATCTCCTAGGACTCGGTGATGATTACGGAAGCTAGAAAAACTTCACATCCTTGCGAAATAAGTTTGCAAGCGTGAAGAGATGAAATAATGGCAGTATGCTTCCTATATTTGATACCATGGAAGGAAAACCTTCGAAGGCCTAGTTTTCAAAAAGAGATAATCTGGTTGCGATAATTTATATAGGCGTCGTGGTCTACAAGCCAATCTACACCCAAAATAGCATCGTTGCCCTCCATGTCAAGGCATACGAGATTTGCAGGAAGATTGTGACCTTCTACCATTATCTCACTATCAGTATAGTAGGTTGTAAGTTTGGTTCCGGGACCTAAAGGTGTAGTAATAGCAAGGTCCTAGGGTAAAGGAATTGATGCAATGGGTAAGGTTTTTGCAAAAGTAGAAGATATAAAGGAATGAGAAGCACTAGCATCAAATAGTACGAATGCAGGATGGGAATAGATTTGGATAATAGCTTCCATTAGCCCATCATTCTTGGGTGCTTCTTCTTCTTCCAAAATAGTATTGAGACGAGCCTGACGCTTATGTCCACCACCGGAAGATTATTCTTTCATAAGGGGGCAATCCGACATGCGATGCTCCCGGCTGCCACATCTTAAACAAGCGCCAAGGCGCTTCCAGCACTCTTCGGCCGAATGACCAAACTTCTCGCAAAAGGTGCCAGCCGTGGCGACTTGTTTGTCTTTTTCCTTGACTTTCTTATTCTTGTGGTAGCCACTACCACTTCCATTTCGGGATCTCATCTTGCTATCACGGGATTTGTAGGGTTCCGTGATACTAAACTTCTTCTTATCATGCCGATCAGACCTTCAACTCGGCTCCTCTCCCTTTCCTTTCAATTTTTTGACCTTCTCTAAGGTCCTTTCACATAGATGTGCCTGCTGGACCATCTCCGCATATGTACGGATGTTCTGAGTCCCAACCTGTTGAATATAGCCGGGCCTCAAACCGTCCATAAACCGATTAGCCTTTAACAAGTCAATACTAATCAAATGGGGAGCATGAGGCGCCAGCCTAGAAAATTGAAGTTCATACTCCGCTACGGTCATCATGCCTTGACGTAACAAAGCAAACTCCATAGCTTTCCTCTCCTTAACATGTTCGAAGAAGTACTTGGCTCGAAAAGTGTAAGGAAACCTTCCCAAGTATGTGGTGCATCTGCAGGCGATGTCGGAATTGACTTCCACCATGTACGAGCATCTTTATTTAAATGGAACGTGGCTAGACGGACCTTCTCTTGATCAGCACATTGCATAACTTCAAATATGCGATTCATTTCAGCGATCCAATTCACGGCTTCATCTGGATTAGAGGAACCCAAAAATCATGGAGGATTTAAGCTCTGAAAATTACGGTGTAAGTCTCCAACTCTTGCCCCTACGCCGGCTTGAGCAATATTTTGTAATGCTTGGGTGAGTCCAGTGACAGTTTGTTGCATACCACCCCAGTCAACACGATGAGCCATTATGAGAGTAGGGTACCTGAGGAGAGTAATAAATTTGTTAATTCTAATGGAATGAGTGGGGTTAATCTTAGAAAGAATTCTAATTACTATCTCATCCCAGGTTCTACCAAATTCCTCTCATAGGTTGGGAGTTTCTTTTCCTCGTTTCATAGGTGTGGGTCCTTAAACCTTGGACTTAGCCTATGACATGACATTTTCCCTAGGACTTCTAGTCTTAGCACTCTGATACCACTTTAACTGTCACGCCCCGAGATTATGGAGCGAAAATAATCGGGAACGTGAACAGTCGACTAGTACGTCTCGAGCAAGCAATATAATCAGAGTGCAAGACAATAACATAAAAAGTAATTACACAATATAATTCACTAAAATCCTTCAACTGTATTATTTCATAAAATAATTCCCAAAGTACATAAGATCTTTTCACTAGACTCAAGAAAATAAAAATTACATCATGACTCGACTAGACATTGATCACTGAGGCTTCTCTCGAGTCGTTATCCTTCAATCACTCTCGGATCCATCACTTGAGTAATCGGAATCCGACCTACTAGGATTTCCTGAAAAAGATTAAAAAGTAGGGTAATGACACACTTGTCTAGTAGGTATCTTCATATCAACATGAAGGCAAATTTAAATGATTGGCATTTTAACTCTAGAGAATAAGATAAATCATGCAGATACGATGAAAACACGCAAATAAAGCCAAAGTAACAAGATATAATCATGACAAGATATGAGAATATGATTTGATCAAGAATAGATCAAGAATGTAAATTTTGGCCTTTTCATGAACAAGAATGTAACAAGAATGTACTTTTCATAACTATGAAGGTTATGCACTAGAAAGTCATGTAACAAGCAAGAAAGTACTATTCGCTTAATAGCAAGTACTTCGTGAATTTACGTAGATCCCGTGGATATTTCACTTATTTATAGAGAAAGTACTCCCAGCGCAATGCGATGCTAGTAGCATCATACCCCATGGTTTATAATATGTTCCCGACAATCAGCCGAGGGGACTAACATAGAGCCCTTGAACACAATCAATGCTCGAACTACATCTTCAAGTATAAATCAAACTACTTCCACGTTTATAACAAAAATGTGAAAAATAATGTACAAGTTCAATAATAGTTTTATGATAAAGTAACCAAAGTAAGAATGCTTCAATTAAGAACAAGAGATTTCAAGAATGACTTAAATGGACATCATGCTACGGAAGAAATTTGGCAGCACAATGCTACTTTTTTTACGTTCCACACCTTTAATATTAACTTATTAACATAAGTTCAGAGTCCAGATAATTCATGAACTCAAGAAAACCAACCTCGAAGGTCAAACCTTGGGTTAGACATAATCAGGATCTAAGGAGTCTAGTGTAGGACCGTTTGATATAGAAAGCGGTCATATGCTGGACCGTTTAGAATTTCAAGCGGTCTAGTCTTGGACCGTTTCATAAGACAGGTCGTCAAACACGAGAAAATCCTTTTGAAGCTTTACGGTCTAATGGAGGGCCGTTTAGGATCCATTAGCGGTCAACTGTAGGGCCGCTAGCAGACTCTGGCGGTCAATCAGAAGGCCACTAAGTTCCAGAATGTATAAAACACCGGTAAAAGTGCTTTCTAGATAATGGATTTTAATGGTACAACCAGCTCGGTGTCCTAGTGAGAATCTCATGCTCGCGGAGTCTTATGAAGGCCTTGAAATAAGATTTCCTAGTCCGTTGGAAGGAATATCCAAAGGAGAGGTCATCATGTCCAAGATTGTGTACTTAACGTGCAAAAAAAGTGAAACTAACGACAACATACCAAGATATGTGCCATGTACTTAAGAAAATGACTCTTAGAAGAGAGAAAGAATCATGTAAAACAGTAATCACTTACATCATGAATCCTCTATCATTTGAAACATGTATTTATTACAAGATATATGATTTTGATCATAAATTAACATAAGTTCAAAAATAAGTCTAAGGGCATAAAGAACATGAAATCTACTATGATGAATAATAGAATCAACTACGTATATAAAACCAGTAATCAAACTAGGAATAAAACTTACTTAACTTGGCTTACCATATATTAATTAAGGCTAATCTGTAATATGTGTCAGATTTATAAAATTACAAAAAATCAGAAAACAAAACGGTCTAGTATAGGACCGTTTCACTGTGGCTAGCGATCTATCGGGCGACCGCTAGAGTTTCAGGCGGTCTACAGGAAGACAGTTTCCTCCTGTATAATCCGAGTTCAAATGATAATAAAACAAAATGCTAAACCAAGACATATCATGCATGGAGATCAACATATATAAACTTCCATAATCATGATAGAACGAATATAAGCCACTAATATGCATAGGTTTATATGATCAACAAGAAAATTTCTCCTTTTACTTCATTAAGGCTAGTTCATGCATGAGAATTTTACTATATGCATAGTCCTAATGAAAACATGAAATTCTCAAGTTATAATGAATTAAATCAAATAAAACTAGATGGCTTTTATTCCTGACACAAGGTTTAAGCCATCCATGAGATAACATACCTTGGATTTTGGGCTTTAATCTTCGAATTAAAGTCTGGAAGTTAACTCTAGTTCTGCACGTTTTGAGCTAAATTAGTAACTTCACGCACTTGTATCTCCTGATTCTCTTGACCTAAAGACGTGAAATTTTGAGGGTAAGAAGAGGGTACTAACAGGAACAAATTGTTCTAAAGAACCTCTATCCAATTATCTCGTTTAGGGCTTCTATTTTCCTGATCTTCTTGGGTCGGTTGCACTATTTCTTGAGTTTCTTTTATCGAACCAGCGTCTTTGCAGGCTTCTATCTCCCCGTAGGCTTGATCTCCTCGAACGAAATTTTGGGGAGAGTTAGTTCCAACTAAAATGAACAACTTCTTAGAAGAAACTTACCTCTAATTCGTCCTCCTTACCTTAGCTCCACGCGACCCAAAAGTAAGGGTCGCACACGTCAAATCTGGGTTCTATTTATAGGTTTAGCTAGGGTTTTCATGGATTAGAACGAACTTAAGAGTCCCAATTAGACTTTCAATTCGATCTTCTAGCCTTCTAGACTTATCTAATTAGTAGATAGAATTTTCATAGGTGATTTGGATGTCAGAAATCTAATCTTTTCACGTTTTCTCCTACTCACGAAACTGACAGAGCTTAGCGGTCTAGCTCAAGACCGTTTACTGTCCCTTTGCGGTCTCGCGATAGACCGTTTTCACTATTAGGCACCGAATTTGAAATTAGTTCAAACTCCTTTGATATTATCCATGTTATTATCCTATTTACTTGTCTCCTAAAGAGTAATTATCCCTTTAATTCTGAGATTACACTATTTGTAGGCTTCTAGAATATGGGCTAAGGTCCAAAATAATCTTTTTGGGCCAATTGGGTTTATTATATGGGCCTAATTCTCTTGGATTAGTGTAGGGCCTAATTAGTTTTAATTAACCATAATTCATTTAATAGACCACTAAATACTTTAATAATTAATATAATTATATTTTTAAATCCCAAAATTCTCTCGGGCGTTACAACAAAGGTCGATGCACATCGACTAGCACAGTAACTAAGGTCGATGCACATCGAGTGTGTACTTATACCTTGGGCATACATGTCGATGAACCTTTAGCTATTCAGCAGAAGAAAGGTCTATGCTACATTCTAAGGTTGGTGCAGGTTTGCTTTCAACACATAATGGTCGAAGCACATCTGCACTAAAGGTCGAAGTGCATCTGCACTAAAGACTTGTAGCTATGAAGGTCGATGCACATGGCCAAGCTCAGGTCGGTGCATGTTCAGGACAATGCACAAATAGGCAAGGTCGATGCACATCTGAACTTTGGTCGATGCCACCATTATGATTTAAGAACCACGATCGATGCTACTTTAGTTGTCACAGAAACAAGGTCGATGTTGCCTCAGCTGCTTTTGAAGAAAGGTCTGTGCAACTGTTTCAGATCTGCATGTAAGGTCGATGCACCTTAAGCGTTTCAAGACCAACAGGTTGGTGCACATCTTACTGAAGGTCAACGCATATCAGAAAGGTCAACACTGTCGCTCAGTCACTGCAGGTCGACACCTTCATAGGAAGTGTCAACACTATTGCTCTACCACTCAAGGGTGTATGATCCAATGGAGAGTCATTATATCTATTCACACTACTTTATCATTACCTTCTTCATTTCTTCATTGCATCTGTTGCTTCTGAACCATTGCTTAGTCACCGGTCATTAATTTAGGGGGAGTTGAGAAAGTTTTAATTCTTTCATACAACTTTGGCTAAATTATTCTGTTCTACCTCTATTAAAGAAATGGTTTAATATTTATAACCCTCAATTTGGTTGATAATTGTGTTAAGTTGCACCAACCCTACACTCTTAATAAGGTTAAAACATTTATCAAGTTGTTGATAATCACCAAGGCCTATGCGTATGAAAGTTAATCATAAAAGGGCTTCTTTGGTTAAAGAAATGTTAGCTTGTATTGTCCTTAAACAAGTCACCTGAATTGAAGTCATCTAGAGAATACGCCTCCTAAAATCATATTGCAACAATTTCAGAGCAATGGCATCATCTTTAGAGAAACTAGATCCCGCGTCAATGAAATGCAGCAAATCTAGTCATGATGAAGACTACTATCTCTGTTCAAAAGAAAACAGAAAGATAAGCTACACTAAGTAACCAGGGACTCTGACGTCTGAACAACGTGTTTCCTTGTGTCAAAGTGAATGCTATATCAGACTGTTTAATTCAAAAAAAAATGGGGCTGCGTCTAGGTTTTACTTCAAAAAGGGTATTTTGTTTATTTTCAATACTTGATTAATTTTTCCCCAATCTTGCCTAATGAACTTAATGAGTAAGATTAATAGGCTTGTTTAAAACATTTGACTTCATTTAAATATTTTAATCTTATTATTTGTTGCGAAAATGGTCTCCTCTTAAACCTTTATTCTTCCAAATTGAGCTTATAGGCCTTAAACTGTTTAACAATAAAAATAGGGGTATTTCAGTAATTTCTTATCTAAAGGGTGTTCTTTTAAAAGGAAAAATCTCAACTTTACCTTTTTAACTGGCCGGTGAACATCGTGTTTTCACTTTACCATTTCTACCCCTTTCTCTCGCACACCCCCTTCTCCGGCGCGTCTGCACGTCTCTATGCGGAGGTCGACACTTTCCTCCGTCTCCCTCTATAGTGGATCCTAGTACTCCAGCTAGCTCCATTCCTTTGTTACGCCGCTCCAGCAACCCAAGCTACCCTCTCTTCTTTCTTTCCGCCATCGCCATGACTCCTCCGGTCACCTGCGGCAAGAAAAAGGATGCGGCAACATCAAAGAAGGCTCCTGCTCAAGCTCCTGCAGCTAAGAAAACACAAAAGGAAGGGCGCCCCAAAAGCATTAATGATAGACCAGCTACAGAACCAGCGAAAAAGAGGAAAGCAGCAGAAGCCTAGGGTTCTAGCAGCTACAAGGGCACGCAACAAGAAAAACCGGCCAAGAGGAAACGCCTATCTGCAGCTGAAAAGGGAAAGAAAAAGAACAGCCAGCTCCTCCTCAGCCGAGTGCTACTCACACAGTCAGGGAAGAGGAGAGTGACTCTACCAGAATACTATTTCCTAGGTGTGGATTTCGGTGACCACCAGATGCTTGATAATTTTCCTGAACTACTTCCCCTCATCGAATTCCAAGGATGGAAGAGGTTTTTGTCCACTCAAAGGGTGTACTATCCCTTCCTGGTCCAACAGTAATGGGGGCATCCCTTGCCCCTCCACATTTTTCGAGGCTCAGATTATTCGTCGGTATGCGCCATTGTGTTCGTCATGTGTTTCTGAGCCTAGTCATGTAATTTTTATGTTTTATTTGAGCCATAAATTATGTAATTTTCCCTTTATTTGAGTCTGGTACCTAGGTTAGTGATTTACCTAAGTTAGTTGTCATATGGTTAGTTTGATAGGTTATTGGGCCCAATTCAGTGGGCTAGGCCCAGGGGTGCCCCTCCTTGGTCTGTATGGTCATTGTGTCAATTGTCTAAGGTCAGTATGGTCATGTGAAAAGTTGGGTGCCTATAAATAGACCCCAACCCCTCCATTGTAGAACTAATGCATTGAGAATTAGAAAATTCACATTTGAGTGAAATCCTCCCCCTCTTCAAGTGGAGTGTGACTCTCCCCTTTCTCTCTCCTCCCCCTCCCACCTACTTTCTAACTCCCCTCCCCTCATTCAAGAGCCTCCCCAACTACCTACAACCCCTCTTAACTCTATCCCAACCCCAAGGTAGCCTCCACCTATCCCCACTCCACCCTCCAACCACCAACCACCCACTCCCCTTCCCCAAGCACCTCTCTCATCTCCCAAGGGAGAATTCCCCACTCCCCAAGCACCCCTTCCCTTCCCCAACACAACACAACCCTTCCCATCCCCAAGACCCTTATTAACAACCCCCATTAAGTTCCATTCCAACTTTGAGAGAGATCTCTCCTTCCCTCTCTCCTTCCCACCAGCTAGACCACCTTCCAGCCCCCATTCTACCCCACCCACACCTTGGATTGCCCCCTACCAGACCCCCTCATAGCCATGGGTCGCCCCCACACCCATCCACCCCATTTCCCATCCCATCTACCCCATTTCCCATCACCTATCACCACCCTGTTCATCCTAGTTCGCAGGCAACAGTCAAGGG
Organism: Amorphophallus konjac; assembly: GCA_022559845.1. Taxonomy (NCBI): domain Eukaryota; kingdom Viridiplantae; phylum Streptophyta; class Magnoliopsida; order Alismatales; family Araceae; genus Amorphophallus; species Amorphophallus konjac. The sequence continues at coordinate 158,610,988 of CM040129.1, read as the reverse complement.
TCGAGTTGTAGAGGCTGCCACGTCTTCACCACGCATCTTCAGGTAGTGTACCTTATACCGCTGGAAAGCTTGTCGAGGCTGCTTCGTAGGCAAGGTGGTCTCGTCATCGTTCGACTTCGGAGCTGCTCGAAGGAGTCATCTTCGTCAGACTGCGTATTTCCTCCCAGGCAGACAGTCGGCAGCGAATTTCAGAGGCTCCCACGACCAGCACCCTAGGCTTCTTGAGGCGCTATTTGGCTGAGGGATTCTCCTGCAAGTCCTATGTCATCTCCAAGAAGCAGAACAATTTTTGGAGCTTGGAGTCAAGAATTCCAGTTTTTCTCCCCGAGGTGCGCAAAGTCAGCTCCCCAGAACTTGGTCCGACCTCCTTCCACTCATCCAGTCATCGCGGTCAGCTCCGACCTCCAACAACGGTCCTGTTGGTCCCGACTCGAAGAGGACTCATCCACGATTGCAGCGGTTCTGGTGTCACATTATTTGGACCCCGGGAGTGTTCGTGGCACCGTCACATTCCCGCAGTAGCAGTCTGGGAACAACCAGAACCAGAGTAGATCAGTCCTGTTCTAGACCTTGCCCTAGCTAGCGACGTCATCAAGAAATTGTCCAAAAATTTAGACATCTTCCTGGGTCAACTCAGAAAGTTTTGGCACTAGTCTTGACCTCTTCTGAGCTCTGCAGAGCCCGTGGCGGCACCGTCATCGACTGCCTGTCAACCTGTTCTTGAAGCTGGCAGAACTGGCGGAGCTCAGCAATTCGGTTCCTAACATAACTCCCCCACCCCGCCTAGCCGGCTTACAGCCCCTCCCTACGTGGAGGTAGTGTTTGGTTGTAATTGGACTTCCCCACCCTTAGTCCAACCCCTCTGCGAGGGAGTAGTGCATGTACTAGCAGGTCTTCGGTCGAAGCGTCATCGGTGCGGCGTGCGGGTAGCCCATGCTTCCCCGCTTGCCCTTGTCTTCAGTCGGGGTCGGCATCTTCACGCCAACCAGGTGAGCTAATGAATAGTTCTCTTTGCTGGCTTCCTTTGCTTAATTAGTATTGCATCTTAGTGCCATCGGTAGTGAGAGAGTGCCCGGTCCCAAATTGTCATCAAATTGAGCGACAACCGCGGAGCGAGTTGTGAGAGAGACCCCTTACATCCCACGCCCTTGGCGTGCTGGCCGCCCGCGAAATTGGGCATCCCAGGCCCGTAGGAGTCCATCCTAAGCTAGCCAAACCGCCGGAATAGTGAGGTCCCACCTCGGACCCTTCCCATCATCGCCGGATTACCTACGGGCACTAGTGTGCGCCACACGGGTGAGTTCGCTAGAGTGAGTCCAATGCTCTAAATAGTTTGCTTGTGAGTCTAGGTCCAAGGTGCATCAGTCTAGTGGCTATCACCCCCAAGGTGGTGTCACATCAAACAGTTCTATAAGAACTTAGTTTATGACCAGAATCAGAAAGCCCTTAGGACTGAAGTTAAGGGGGTACAGATTAAACTGTCTACAAAGCTTCTTCACAAAGCTTTGTGTATACCCCGGGATGGGTTACTAGAATTTGAATTTGAGATTGATCTGCTTGAGGCATACACCATACTGACAGGAAAACCCAGCAACCCTGTGGATGAAACCCAACTACTTGTGAAACACTTTGACACAAATAGGTTTCCCCCCTTACAACGTCTACTGCACCACATGTGCACTACAATGATTACCCTACAAGGGGGTGGCAGGAGTAGACTCACAGAAACCTAGAGATTCCTATTTTACTACATGTTCAATAATTTACACATCTGTCTTTCGGAGATTATTCTACAAATTATGGGGAGTTATATAGGGCACAAGAGAAGTCTACCATATGCTGCACACTTGACAGCCACATTTTAGAGAGTTGGAATTTCTCTGGAAAATGAAAAGATGAAGGAAATCCCATAGAGCAATGTGTACTGCATGAGATTCATCAAGAAGTACATGCACTTCAAGAAGAAAGGAGATAAAGTTATACGGGACTTACCTGGTTACCAGACTGCACCTCTAGCTGCACTTGCGCAGCAACAATAGGCAGACTAGCCAATACACGCTCAGCAAGCTGTAGAAGAACAATATGAAGAACAGTTTCATATGGATACACACTTTGAACAGCAGCAGCAGTAGCAGGATGTACCAGAGGATACAGATTTTGGTCCCATAATACCATTTGGGACTCTTCCACCTCAAACTCCTCCATCTGACCCTATAATTCATATTGAAGAAGAGGCACCTCCTGCATTCCACACTAAAACCTCATCCTCAAGAGGACCTCAGTCTGCTACCACCGAAGGTCCAATGGGTATTCACCCAACATTGATTAAGTTTCTAACAGCTCAGTTTGCAAATGTCAACTCCTCCATCATGCAACTTGACATGAAAGTTGAAAGACTAGATGCAAGGTTTGTTCATGGTGAACAAGTTCTGAACAGAAGATGGGAGAAGTCTATCAGGGATAAACACAAGTCTAATGGTAAAGTGTCTGCCTTTATGAATTCCCTGATACAGGTGTGTGAAAAAGCAGGGACAGTTATGAAAAGATTAAGAGAGGTTCATGTTGAAACACAAGAAAAGACTTCAGAAATGCTTATGCATGCCTATGACATCCGAGAAGATCAAAGCAACATGAATCTTAGATGTGCAACCCTCATTGATTCCTCTCACAGGATTGAGGAAAGAGTAATAGTTGAGTACCTCACAAACAGAGAACAGGTGGCTGCTGAAACTGCCAGGATTTTAGAAGTCACCTCTCATCTGAAAGTAGCAATTAATGCCAATTCTGCTCGACTAATTGATGCATCGAACATACTGAAAGGAAAGGTTCACTCTGACTCCAACAAGCTTCTTGATGCCTCCTCAAAGATAGCAGAACAAGTCCATACCGACACAACAATAATGGTGAATAGCTCAACTAAAGCTGAAGCAAAAACGAATGTTGTTTACAACAAACTTGATATGGTTGGAACTGAGATTTTGGAATTGATATGTCTACATAAAGCTCAACTCCAACCAATTTTGGAAGACACAGGTGATGAATGGGGTCCTTGTCCCACTAAAGCTACATCCTCTCATGTCTCCCCAAAAGGGACCCAACAGAAAGCACAGACACAGTATATATGTGACATGTTACACAACTGGCTGGATGCAATCAATGACAATATCAAGTCACTTCACCAGTTTGTGAAACAAAGAGATGAGCAACTCACTCAGAAAGTTGATTCTCTAGCTGCCACAGTTCTGCAACTGCAACAACAATTCACTGAGGCCCAGAAACTTCAATTTCCAAGAAGCACCAGGTACAGCACAATGCCTCCACCACAGCAACCACCTCCATCACCCCCTCCTTTCTGATGCCAAAGGGGGAGACAAGTCCAATCTATTACAATCTTGGATTGATCTGATCCTTTCATATAGCATTAGGCATATAGATTCAGGCATCCAGATAAGTCATGCATAGTTTTTGATGAATGTATATGGAAATTTTTTTGGGGGAAAAACCTCCCTGGTTTGGTTTATCAATGAAAACCTTTTGATTGATCAATGAACCTGTATGGAACTCCTTAGCCTTGTGAACGAAAAGTTTTTCTGTCTAATGGAATGCCATAAATGCCATATGAATGCTTGTAAATAATGACTCATGGTTGTCATCATCAAAAAGGGGGAGCATGTTGTGTCCCCTAGTTTTGATGATAATAAACCATAATACATTGCTAAATCTTTATGGTATGACTAAATGTTTTGTTTAAGTTCTTGTCTGGACAAGTACAAGTAATGTACTCTCAAAGTGTCGACCTGTCACTTGGATGTGTCGACACGCCAAGAAGAAACTTGTCCTTGAAGCTATTTCTGTTTGAGCTCTGGAGTGAGCAGAGTGTCGACACCTCCTACAACGTGTCGACACGTCTAGAAGAAATTTGTGATTGAACCATTTCTGTTTGGGTTCTATCTGGCACCATGTGTCGACACACTGTGGAAAATGTGTCGACACCTTCAGCTCAGCGCAACGGACTTCATCTCTGTTAGGCGCACATGTCCCGACACTTCCAAGTGAAGCCTCGACACGGAGGCTCGAGCCGCACGTAAGTGTGGCGCACGTGTCGACACATCGCCATCGAAGTGTCGACACCTTCATGTTCGCCCAGAATGGATCTGGATCCCGTCGCGTCCGCTATTCAAGATCCACAACCGGTCGTGGAGGATCCGATCGCACTTGGAAAAGCTTCTGGAAGCCGACCTTGTCAGAAGAGCTGATTGGCTAGCAGAGGAACTCTTCAGATACAGGTACCTTTTGCAGATTTGGCTCCCTACCTACCCAAGAATGTGGTACACACGGGAGAAAAGGACAAGAACCTGATGAAGCAAAATGGGGGATGATGAATGCGACGGCCTGCGCATGGGGTTCCAAAAAGGATAAGGCTGGAGAGATCGTTTGTTACTGATATAGAAGAGAGAGAGCAAGCTCCAGTTTCCTTAATGCAGAAGCAAAGAGAAGAAGGAGAAGTACAAGAGAAGGAGAGAAGAGCTGCGAAGAAGCTAGCTCCAGGAGATATCATATTCCTTGTGTTGTTGGCATGACTGCAACGTAGCAGACCATCTTCTTCACCTCAGGGGCTCTCACAGCAAGGGAGATAGCATCTGTTTGAAGCATCATCAGGTGCCCTTGAAAGCTGGGAGGTAGGTTCATCGTCTCCTCCTGCGGTCGTGGTGAAGAACCAGGAAGAAGAAGAAGAGAACCCAGGCGTCATCCAGTTCTCTCCCAGACAGGAGTTTTCTCTCCCATAGAACTACATAGCCATACTCTGTCTGGTTGTTCCTTTTTCAGTTTTATTTTTCTCAAAAACATATACTCTTACTATTGCTCCCTACCTACGAGTAGGAAGACAGACGGTGTATCTACCGGTCTGTAGGATTTGGGTTGTATACCCTCAAGCTGTTTGGCAGCGGAGTTGAGAGAGTTTGTCTCTCTGTAAGAAGCTGTGAATCAATGGTAGTGCCTTTGCACTAGTAAAGCCTCACTTGGTTGGAGTGAGGGGTGGACGTAGGTCTCTGGATAGAGACCGAATCACCTTAAAATCTTGTATTCTTGTGGATTGCCTTCTATCTTGTCTTGTAGCTAGATGCTTGCTTAGGAACGCCTTGATCATTTTCCTTGCATTTAGCTCGCTAGCTTGTGAGTGTTCCTGTTTTATTGGTATACATTTTTATCTAGTTGTTATTTTCGCAAAGAAGGGGTTGATCTATTCACCCCTCCTCTCTAGATCTGCCTATCATTACTCATCACGCCTATGTCTGATTCTTTTCCCGATGAGCAAATTCTTTCTATCTCTCACATTTCAACTCCCTGGTACGCTCATATAGTCAATTACTTGGCGGTAGGACAGGTCCCGGGAGGGTGGACTAAGCAAGAGAAGGATCGATTCTTTTCCAAGGTTAAGCACTATTTTTGGGAGGACCCGGAGCTGTTTCACATGAGTCCAAATCAGATAATAAGAAGATGTGTCCCCGAAGAGGAGAAACAGTCTGTTATGAACTTCTGTCATAATCTTGCTTGTGGGGGACACTTTTCTGGAAAGAAGACTGCGGCGAAAGTGCTACAAAGTGGATTTTATTGGCCCACATTGTTTAAAGATGCTTATGAATTTTCAAAAACATGTTTGAGATGTCAAGTAGTGGGTAATTATTCTAAAAGAGATATGATGTCGCTTAATCCCATTCTGGTTGTCGAAATCTTTGATGTTTGGGGAATAGATTTTATGGGACCATTTCCACCTTCATTTGGCAATGAATACATTTTGGTGGCAGTGGACTATGTTTCAAAATGGATTGAAGCTATTGCTACTAGGACCAATGATCATAAGGTGGTGATGAAATTTGTCAAGAAGAATATCTTTTCTAGATTTGGTTATCCTAGAGTTATCATTAGTGATGGGGGTTCTCACTTCACGAATTCTCAATTTCGAGCTTTGCTTCGTAAATTTGGCATCACTTACAAGCTCGCTACCCCCTATCATCTCCAAACCAGTGGTCAGGTAGAAGTATCCAACAAGGAGATTAAAAATATTTTGCATAAGATAATTAGGCCGGATAAAAAAGATTGGTCCGAGAGACTAGATGATGTATTATGGGCCTACAGAACTGCATATAAAACTCCCATTGGCATGCCACCTTACCGTCTCATTTTTGGAAAAGCCTGCCACTTGCCCGTAGAACTTAAGCATAGAGCATATTGGGCCATTAAACTAGTCAACTTCGATCTTACTCAAGCTGGTGCCTAAAGAGCTCTACAACTCAATAAACTGGTGGAATTAAGAAATGAAGCCTATGAAAATTTAAATATTTACAAAGTTAAAACCAAGGTTTTTCATGATAAGCATATTCACCGGAAATTTTTTTCTGTTAATCAAAAGGTTTGGCTTTTTAACTTAAGCATGCGTTTGTTCCTCAGTAAGCTGAAATCCAGATGGGATGGACCATTTATTGTCATTAAAAATTTTGACCATGGTGCTGTCAAAATTTTGAATCCTAAAAATGGTCACATTTTCACTGTCAAGATTGAAACCTTACTTGGAAAATGCAACATTGTCAAAAGAATCAATTGTTCTAGGTGATCTGGAATAAAAATCTTTGTGATCTTTCATGCGTCTGGCTGAAGATAGAAAATTTAGCGCTTCTGGAGGCAACTAAATATTTTTGTTATGTAATGCTTTATTTTTAGTGTGTTTTCAGTAATCAAGTAAAGTGGAGAAGGAGCCGTCATATAATGGCACGATTTGCCCCGCTCACCAGGTTATATCCTTCCATCCCAAACATTTTCTTTGTTACATTGTTATATTACTTTCAATTCTATATGCCATTGAGGACAATGTCATTCAAGTTAGGGGGGAGAGTTAAAATTCTCAAATTTCCATGCACTACCTAATATCTTGCATTTCATATTGCTTTACATGAAAATGAATAGATGAAATCCCCAAAATGACTTTTATTGATTCATGCTTTAAATTGAAAGTAATTCTGGATTTGAAAAGGCTGGAGAGAAGGATGAAGAAAATTTTATTCAAATCTAGCAATGGAAAACTGATGTAAGAATCTTCTTAAAGTTCATGTGCACTTTAGAAAAGAAAAAATTACTATGCACACTAATAAAATAAGCATGACAAACCCTCTGTTATTTTAGGTATTGTGTCTGAGGCTCTGCACTTCTTAAGAAAAAGCCCTTTTTATAAGCTTTCTGCCAAGTTAAATCAATGCAAATGGCACAATGAAAAAAAAAAGAATGATGATAAAAAGAGAAAATGAACACCATGAAAAATGCCCCGAGTCTTAGTAATCGGGCCTACTTCACCTAAGACGTGTTGAGGTTCGCGTCAAAAGGAAAAGGGAAACTTGATCTGTATAACTGGGCCTGCTTCTCCTAAGGCAAGAGTCGAGGTTCATGTTAAAAAGTGAAGGTAGTACAACATCATGTGTGTGAAAATAAAAGATCCCTAAGGGACAAGTAAATAAGGCAAACAAAAAGCTATTGAGTTTAATACTCTGATCTAGGAGGTGCAGGGTTGAAAGGCACTTGCTTGGAATAACAAATGGGGGATGAAATTGTCTAAAGCTGTAGATTTGATAGTTACACATGCACAAGTGCTATTGAGCTTTGATTTGAATTCTTGATCATGTGCTTTAATTTTTACATAAGGCTAGTGTGCATTAATAATTCCGGATTCCTAATCTTTGGCTGATTCTATAAAGGGAGAGCTGGATATGAGAGTATGGATTTTGGAAACTCTTGTTAGTCTTAAAATTTTTAATTTATTTACATTGTTAAGGGACTAGCAATGAGTAAGTTGGGGGGTGTGATAAGTGCTATATTTCATATCATAAGTTGCATCACATTCATCATCTTTGAGCATTAAATGAATAAAGTTGTACATTAATATGAACAAATCTCATTCTCACCATTATTTGAGCCTACATGCATTTTATCATCTTTTTAAGCCTAAATGACCATGTGAGAAATATTCAAGAATTTACATAATTATTTAAAAGATATTTGGGGAAGAAATATGTTGATATTTTGAATTTTCAGGAAAATAGCGACCTCGGATCAGACGCCATTTTAAAAGATTTTTCTAAAAATAAGAAATAGCGACTGACCGAAAGGGCGCCAATTTATTTTGTTGGAAAAAAAAAAAGAAAAAAGGAATTCACAACTAAGTATGGGGGCGCACATTCATTTATGAAAATAGAAAAAAAGAGAAAAGCTGGAAAATATAAAGGAATGTGCGACCGCCCAAGAAGGCGCTATTTCTTTTGGAAAAGAATCTACGACTGTTCAAGAAGACACCTATTCATTTATTTTAAAAATCAGAAAGAAAATTGAGGAAAATGGAAAAGGAATAAGCGATTGTTTGAACAGTCGCTATTTCTGAGATTTATGAAAAAACAAAAATATCAAAAAAAAAGGAAAAAAGGAATGTGCGACCGCTCGTGCAGCCGTTATTTTAATTTGCGTTTTAAGCCCCAGTCACCATTTTCAGAAAAGTTTGAAACGGAAATGGGATTCGCTCGATCGTTGTTATCTTCCAATTTTTGAGCTTATCTCCTCTTGTTTGAGGAAAGGAGGACTCTATCTTGGAGTCCCACGATCTAAGAGAGGGGGTGAATTGGGTGATAACAAATTTTAAGAAAGCTTTAATCAACTTGAAATTTATATGATGAAATAGCAACTATCAATTTAGATCTGATGCAAAGGAGAATAGATCTATCAAAATCAACAACTACAATAGCTCTTTGGTACTAGGCGGAGCTACGGAATCTGAAGATTCTCTCACGCAAGGTGTTATCTTTCCGACAAGACTAACCTTGTCGGTCCTAACTCAGCTTTTGATATACCAGAGATCTATTAGAGAATGATCAATTAATCTAGATCTAAACAAAGAAATCAGCAGATGCAAATAATTTAACTATGCGAGCATGCACAGAATGGAGATAAGAGAAAAGGATCAAACCAAATAAGAGACAGCAATTTTTAGGTGGTTCGGATGCAACGACGGCAACCTACGTCCACCCCTCACGATCTGTGAGGATTCACACACTATCTTGTAAAGGGTTACAAGATCAAAACACACACACACACTCGTGTGAGTTCGGAACTCCCATGAAAGTGCACAAGCACCGAATCACACCGAAATATGAAGAAGAAAAGAAACACACACACACAACCACGAATCTGGGTAGATCCACACACACATAAGTGTTTGAATATTACAAGAACACACACTTGAAGCTTGATGAAGGATGTAAGGAGAAACATAAAAGAAAACTTTAAATTAAAGTTCCCCCTTAGTGGATAAAGATTATTTTGGATGAAGCTTGCTCCTCAGCTTGATCTTCACTTGAATGGCTTCCAGATGATCTTGAAAACCTTGCTCTTGGATGAAGAACTCTTGGACGCAGCACTGTTCACTGAGCTACAGTAGGAGCCCTCTTTCTCCCTTGACAGTCCCCTTTGATCTCCCTTGAGTGATTAGGGTTTCTTTCCCCCAAGAGATGTTTTTATATAACTTGGATGGTCAAGGACAAGCCAAGACACAGATCCACAATTTCAGGGATATCTGGAGACTTTTGGGATTAAAAAACCATTGATAGATGCTTCAGCCTCGTGGAGAAAAATAAGTCAACAACGGAGGCTTCGAAGCTGGCGGTCGACCGGGCATAGGGGGGCGGTCGACTGGAATTTTACAGAAATTGAGCCTTTCAACGCTGGGAAAACCGGTCGACCGGGCCCTATCCGGCGGTCGACCGTGCCTAGAAAAACCTACATTTTAGTGGCGTTAGCTAATGAATCATAGCCTGTAAACAAATTACTTTGAAACCACTTCTTGTGCCAAACAGAATGAGTTGGTTTGACTTATCTTGGGCATTTTTTGAGACACGATAGAATCAGGCATTTTGCTTTGATGGAAGATGACTTGAGAAGAGTTTAAGCAAGTTATCAACCTATTTGTAATGTCGGGGTTTTGTTATTATCAAAATCGTCCGGAGAGACTCAACATATCTATGGCAAGAATCCTCATTTGATCGAACCTTGATGCTAGAATATCGTATTTGATCTAAATCTGAAGACCCACAATCATGTGAAGCCTTCTCTGCACAGTATAAATAAATGCTTGAGAGCACCGTGAGAAAAGAGTTAGCCGCCTAGCCTTTCTTCTAGCCTAGTTTTCATGCTTTTTTAGCCGTCTTTTCAAACTGCTTTCTTCTTCAAAGTTCTGCGTTTTTAAGTATTCTTCCAATCTTTCTTCTTTCTCTTCTTCTAATTCTTTCCCGTTTTTAACTTATTTCTAGTTTTCCAAAGCCCTGGTCTACAATTTTTACTGTTCATCCAGTTTTTATAACTTTGTTCTTTCTTATTTTTCTCCCCCTTCTGAACCTCTTTCCCTCTTACTGTCTTCACAAAAGTTATTCATTTTTAGGTGTTCTTCAACTTCTTATTCTACCTCTACTTCAAATTCTTCCTCGTTTTCAAGTTACAATCTGTTTTCCAAAGTTCAATTTTTTAGACTTTGTTGTTCATCCACGCACCACCTTCTGTTCTTCCTAGTTTTTCACCTTCTTCCTCTCATGTTTTGCCTCTGTGTTCTTCAGCAACTTTCTTCCCCTTTTCATCCTCTAAAACTTTCTATTCTTCCACTTCTTCTACATCTCTCTAGTTTTTAAGTTATTCCTCTTCTAATTTCTCTTTATTTTCAATTTGATTTCACTGTGTTTTTCAAATCCCACCGTCGCCCCTCTCTCTTCACCTCTCTCTGTTCACTTCCACTTTCAACTCACGCACACACACATGCTTTTGTTTTAAAACTCAACTCTTCTTCTATTCTTTTATCCCCCTCTTCTATATTTATTCCAACATCCCAAGGCGGATCTTCTTCTTTTGGTCCTCTCGGCGGCGTCTACTTCCACGGCGGGGTGAAATTCCAAGGCTCGGCATGTCAAGGAGACGGCGGCGTTCTTCATCCAAATATCTTGGCTCCACTTCTTTCACTCTTTTATTTTCAGTCTAAGTTGTAATTTTCATTTTCTATAGAGTTGTACTTGTCAACTTTAATAATAATAAAGTTCAGATTTTTGAAAATTGTGTTCTTCTCTCTCCATTTTGAAATTTCTCTTCTTTTACCCTCTCATATTCTTTACTTAGTTTATTTTTATGTAATTTTATTTTCATTAGTTTAATCTCACTCAAAATTCGGATCTTTCAAATATAAGGGTTTTCCAACTTGATCATAATTAAAAATATTTCTTCTCCGTGGGATCATCCCGTATCCACCACTTTGCTTAAATTCATATATTCTTAAGTGAGTGAGTTCGATTAATTTTTAAATTGAGGCACGACTTTTGACGATAAGTTTTATGGCTATCATTGACCGTTGGGTTACCGTGGCTGGGGGAGACGTGAGTCGCCCAGCTCGCGTGCCTGATGAGACATGGAGATATATGGGCATTGACTCGCCGTTTCTCGTCGAAGAGGTAGCTCCGCCATTAATGCGACAAGGGTGTCGGCTATTAATGAGGCAGGGCTCGCCGAAGAGGATCGTGAGCCTATGCTGACAGGGGGAATGATCCGGGCGGCATCCCGATCTCGTCCCCGGACTGGAGCATCGTTCACCATTAATGCACAACAGTTGCCAAGTACCGTGGCCACTGACAGAGAAGGCTCACCCAGTCATGGTCCCTACTTTGGGCCTGCGTCGGGGCAAGGGGCGTCCTAGAGCTCCCAGACAGCACATTGGGCCTGGAGAGTCGGTCTCTTGCGATGGGCTGGAGGGGGCGTTATTGGGCTGGTAGGATGGGCCCTCCTCAATCTGATACATTAATTACTTGTATTAACGCTTCAAAAAGTTCTTCTAGACTAAAATATTTTAGGCTATCTATTATGTCTTGGTTAGTCCATTCAAATATATAGGTATTCACAAATTTTTATTATTCTAGGTTAAGCTTGTCAAATTCTATTACTAAGATTTCATCTAGTTTTCCAGAAAATTATGTATCATTATAGAGATCTTCATAAGATGTAAATACTCTATTTTCATCTGTCATATTTATAATATCTATGTTAGTGTCTTCTCCATCTTCTTCTAGTTTAATTATTTTATTATGAGTTATTTAGTGACTATTGATTAACTCATAATAAAATAATTAAACTAGAAGAAGATGGAGAAGAAACTAACATTAAATCTCATCTTACTTATTTCTTTATTATTTGTATAAATATTACTTCTATGAGATATTTCTAAGACTTCTTGAGTTTCTTTAAGATTACTAGTTTCCTTCTAATTTCTTTTTCTACTGAGATCTTTTGAGCAACTATAATCTAACTAAAATTATTTTTAAAATTATCCATAACTTCTTTAGTTTTAGAGTGAAATCAATATTGTGCATATCATGTATTTTATCTATAAAACTTGAGTACAGCTAGATTTTTACTATCCTGAATCATATCAAATTTTTTTGTATTGATTCCTACTTTTACGTGTTGAATGAATTCTCCTATGTTCATAGTATAGTTTGGGATGCCTAGATTAAGATTTGTCTTTAGCCATAACTATTTGGGCTTGTTCATAATTTTCTTCATGGGTTATTATATGTATATAATGTAATTATCTTCTTCGTCCAAAGAACTGTTGACTAACATATCATTCATCATGGATGCATAGAAAGTGCAATAGTAAGAGAGAACAGAGCCCTTAACTTGAATAAAATTTTTACTCACACATATTCACAAGTTTATAAAATTGTATACAAGATACAATATAAGATTACAATAACATTACAAGACACAATTATAATACAAGAGCATTACAAGACACAATTATAAGACAAGATTACGTTGCAAAAACATGACTCTAAGGCAAGATTACAAGAATAATAAGAAGAAGTTACAAGAGAGAAGACCAAGGTTTCCTCTAGCACTCTTGGGATGATGGAAGAATGGAGATAGGTAGGATGCCATGGAGGTGAATGGAGATGGATTGGATGCGAATGATAGATGCCCAAGAGCTTGATTCGGTTAAATTAGTGGGCCGTGAGTTAATGGTTTAACCATTCGGGTTTACCCGTGACCTGTAAGATTAGAACTGCAAATATCAATATTCGATATTGTCATATAATTTTAATATACTATAAATTAGAAATATGAAAGATACAATTTAATATATATTATAAAAATAAAAACAAGTACATTAAACAACTACTAAGATAGTCTAAAAAAAGAATAAAAATATATTAAATAAACACTATATATGATCATTTATCAATTATAATTAGCATCTCATGAGACACAAGTTTCATAGTGTGTGAAGTCAAATTTATTCTTCATCTAAATTTTCATTTGTCATTGGACCTTCATCTTCTTCATTGTCTTCATCTCCCTTTATGAGGATTCTCGGGCCTTCATCTTCTTCCTTCTATTGTTATGCAGTTCTATAGATTGCACGTAGTCACGTAGGGAAGAAACTAGAACTAGAAATATTAGAAGTTGGAAGGTTAGAGCTCAAATATTTTCACCTTCTAAAAATTATGTTAATATTTAATTAATATCATTAAATGATAAATTTAAAATATTAAATTAAAAATTAAAACTTAAACTAATGATATAATTTTAAAAAATAAAAAATATGTCTCAAACATGGGTGAGTCTCGCTAATTTTATCGGGTTGGGTTAGGTTATTCGGGTTGGGCCGAGTTAATCGGGTTTGACTGAATTTTTGGTCTTGCACAATCTAGACATTGTTTTAACTCGATTTTATGACCAAGTGACGGGTTGATTGGTTAGGCTGATCGGCTCAAGCTGAGTTTTAAAACGCTAGTATATTAGACACAAACGGGAAATGAAAATATGACAAAAGGAGAAGTAAGCGAATGTCGCGGGTCTAAACAAAAGACAACAAAATCATAGTGGGCAAATCATGATATCCTCGATAAAACATGAGGCAGAGGCATGGAGCAGTTAGGCCCGACAATTATCTGTTTAAAATTCGAACCGAATTCGAATTCGTATTCGTTTAATCGGATAATTATCCGAATAAAATATCTAACGGATAATTTAATCGGATATCAGATATCCGATTATTAATCGGATACGAATTCGGATATTGAGATATCTGTGTCGGGTATTATCCGACCGAATATGAACTCTTAGATAAAAATCTAATGATACACATATTCTATATATAATTAAATTAAATCTTAATATATTTTTTCATTACTCTTTTTTATCTTTTCTTGTCTCAAAATATAATTTAAAAATAAGAAATTCACTTACACCCACTTGATAAGTTATCTTCTATTTTTTAGGATGAAGTCTAAACTTTTGATAGCATCTCCCAAAATAAAAATAACTTTCACTCTTTTTTTTTGAGAAAATAATATACGATGCTCTCACACGGCTAACACAACTCATCCCTAAGTAGGCCTAGTAATTATCTGTTTAAAATTCGAACTGAATTCGAATTCATATTTATCCGATCATTATCCGAATAAAGTATCCGACGGATAATTCAATTACTAATCGGATAATTCGATTATTAATCGGATACGAATTCGGATACCACACTATCCGCTCCGTATCCGATCCGTTTATAGGCCTAGGAGCAGTGTGGGTAGGGCCTTCAAATGGGCTACGCTTAGTATAATTTGGCTCAAGTCCAACGCATTATCTTATAAGTTCAAGTCCGGCTTAAGTTCAAGTGACTATTTGTTGGGTCTGGTTGGGTTCAACTAATACACGAAATTTTAAGGCCAAGTCTTGACCCAACCAAATCATGTCTATCAAAAGTTTAAAATATAATTTATTTCTAATTTTCACTTTATTTCTTCTTGTAATAAACTTAATCTATATTCATCATATTATTTTCGAGAAACAATCTAGTTCTCAAATTTCATTTGACCTCTCTGATAACAAAATAAGGGTGAAATAAGGGACCTTAATACGAAGAATAAAAAAAATATAATTTGATAAGGTAAGTAGTTTTTCCCATCCATAATATAGATTTTTCAGGAATAACCGATTCTAACTAAAAGGTAAAATGAGTTATTTTCATCTTAACCTGGATGCGTTTCAAAACAAAAGGTGAAAAAAGTAGGAATAAATTACTTGGATTTAAGCTAACCTAATTTTCTCTAATCCGTTATCAAAATAGCCCATTGGTTTCGTAGAGGGATTTACTGGATTTGTGAACTTTTGATACTCAAAAGTGTTTCCATTTCCTTGATAAAGATCACGTGGAAGTGGGTGACATCACAATTTTAACCGAAAGGCTCATTTGGATGGACCCCAAAAGTCTGAGACCGGCTCAATTCTTTAATGGGCTGGATTTTTAGACGCGACAAAATATCCATTGGCTGAAAACAAGGCCTGCAACCTCGTTACGTCGGCCCAACCCGCTGACAGTCCTGACTGTGAGATATGCGGTGGGATGATGGAGGGAGATGGCATATATATTATACCTTCACAAAAGAAGGATTTTGACTTAAAAGTGCAGACAATAACGCATAGTGATAAACCAACTATATAGCTACCCGTAATCAACATTATTATATGGTCTAAGATGAAAATACACCATCATCGTGTTAAATATTTATATATTTTACTTCAACAGTAAAAGATAGTGAAATAGATAATCAGAATCATAAGTGGGCCAAAACTGATAACTAAGGCAGCAATGTTAACGCTGTGGGGTATTTAGAGGTGAGTTATGCTCGGTGCAAACGCTGGCCAATTTTCGGGTGTGCACAAAGTAAATTATATTTTGTATTTTTTTTATAAAACGAGATTTATGTCTTTTAATTTATCTTATAAGATATATCTCTATTTAATAGTTTAAAATAATTTAAAATAAAAATTATTAATTTTTAAAAAAAGTTAATCTGATATTATTTATTAAATATAATTTTTAATTTTTAATTTTTAAGTCATTAAATGAGTGTGTACCTTATATGATAAATTAGAAAAACGTGAATCTCACGACATAAATTTTTTAAAAATAAATTATTTTATTATATATATATAGTAAATATATAATTAACTCATGTTGTGCACTAAAATATTTTTCATTTAGCCTCACTTTGGAAAGGGTTTAAACCCGTGTTAACCCGAATTTAACTCGGGATTAACTCCACGGGCGCTTTGTTTGCAGGCTTCCGTTAATCGATTTTAAATGTGGGGTAACCATGGGATATCCATGGGTTTCGAAACCCACGGGCGAGGTGGGTTTCATTTGTCCCGATTGTGCTGTATCTTTTCTGCCCTCGCGTCTTGGAACTCGAGAACTCCCTCGAGCCACTCCCACCTGCGATGCTCGCCTCCATTCTCTCCTTCGAAACCCTCATATCTCCCACAGATCTGGTGTCGATGTCTCCGTCCCTCCTCGCACAAGCTTGTACCGTGACATCCTTCCTATGGCTAACCACGGGATCCCTCTGTGCTGTGGCTGGTTCATGTGCGTCGTCGTTCATCTCCGGCATCCCTCCAACTCGGTCAGCAGTGCCTTCCAGTCGTCATCCTTCGAGCAAAAAAAATGGTAGGGAATCTTTCAGCTTTGTAGTGTGCCGTCCCTTCCAGCAGCTACGCCTAGGTTATTGTAGCCGACCCCTTTCTAGTGAGTGACCAGTTATATTTTCCCCCTTTTAAAGCACCCCGACGATCATCGTCGCCCCTTTACTCAGCTGCTCTTGACTCCATCTTCTTCATCTATACCCATTCCCTACTACCGTCGTTGATTTGTGCTAACTGGTGCTACGATCGTTGTTGCTGGCAATCGTCGTCCCATGCTGCTTGTGTGCCGATCAGTGGTGATCGGTGTGGTGTGCCGAATCCATCTGTGTTGTCGTGTGCTTTAACCTTCACTCCTACCCGTAAGATCTTCTTCTCCGTCTTGCCCCAAAAATTGGCACGTTATTATATTCTGTTTCGTCTGTGGTTGAGAATCAAAGTCCCAGCGTGCACATGTGTGACATGTGTTCCTTGTTCTACTCATCCATATTTTCTAAATCCTGTTTCCCCCCAATATTACTTTTCTTACTGCTATCCATCTGCGTTGATTTTCATATGTCTCATCTTTATAATTTTTCCATTACTTCCTCCACTTTGGGAGCAGCTTTGCATGAGTTGGATTTTGTTTTGACCCATCATTTGCCTACCCAGGGTCGTTGGTGACAACCTACACTCTTACGTGTAAGATCTTCTTGTCTGGCTTGCCCCAAAAAGGGTATGTAATTAGGTTTTATCTTGGTTGTGTAGATGACAAACAAAAGTCCTGCCTGTAGGTGTGATATTTTTCCTTCTTCTATTAATCCGTATTTGTAATACCCGACCTACTGTCCTTATATTATTTGCATGCTTTTTTTCTCGATATTGATATTCCTACTGCTATCCATCTACGCTGTCATTCATGTCTCCTCTTTTATGATTTATTCATTTCTTCCTATATATTTGGGAGCAGCTTTGCATGAGTTGGATGACTTTTGTTCGACTTGTTTAACTTGTCGATTCTATGGACGTTACAAATAGACCACTTCAAGTTTAGTTTTGATATTATTTGTTTTCCTGCTTAAACTATGCGTTAGTATTCATGGTGCTACTTTCAATGTTTAAAAACAGATGCTACTTTCAATGTTCCAATTTTGATGTTATTTGTTATACTTTAGATTTTGTTTTGATGTTATTTGACATTACCTTCGGTGTTTAAAAATAGATGCTACTCACATTTCTTTGTGCTCGGTTAGACTTTAACATATGAACCCTTAGCAATGAAACAGGTGCTGCCATCTAAGCAGGGGCTTTCTTTTGCAGTTACACATCTGCCCGTGCTCTTGTTTGTATCAACGTTCACCTTTACCTGTAAGATTTTTCTCCTCCCTTTTATTTTTTGAGGTTACATAATCTACTATCATATGAATGTTCAGTTCACCTCCCCATTGACCCTTGGCATCGGGAACATCGATGCTTGCTATGCAAGTCATGCTTTGACCTCGGGGGTCACTGGGTAAAGTAAACCTGGCAAAAATGGTGGGTTTGTAGATTTAGCCGGCCCTAGTTTGACTCTCTCCGGCGACCTTGCCGGCCATGGTGGATCATGGGGGGCCGTTGATGCCCCCCACCCAAGACAAGCCTCTACCCGCCTCTCCCATCTCTACCTCGTCTTCAATTAAACCACCTTCTCCGCCAAGAACATTTGCTGAAGTTTTAGCTTCTTCTCTGTCTCTGCCGGCGGTGCAGGGTTATGTTCACGCTCCCGCTTCAACGGATAATGGGGAGCCGGCAATTTTCTTCTCAAAGGAGGAGATTGTCCAGAGTCTAAAGCCTTTCGATTTTGCGATTGTGGCGCAAACTCCTCGAGGAAGACCAGCGTTTCCAGACATTCGGAGTCATCTCTCAAACAGATGCAAGTTCAAAGAAGATTTTATGATTAGTGCCCTTGACGCCCGACATCTTCTGATACGTTTTCAGAATCATGAAGATTATCTGCAACTTCTTTTGAGGGAGTCTATGTATGTACAAGGAAGGTTTTTCCATTTTTTCAAGTGGTCTATGGATTTTTCCCCAGATTGTGATTCGTCTATTCTTCCTATTTGGATAACTTTTCCTTGCTTGCCTGTGAATTTTTTCCTGGAACATATGATCCGGTCTATTGCTGGCAATATTGGGAATGTATTAATGGTTGATTCCACATCCCTCAATTTGTCAAATATGACTGCTGCGCGTGTTTGTGTTGAATTGGACATTACTAAACTGCACCCCTCTCGAATATGGATTGGGTATCCATGGGGCGGGGCATGGCAAGATGTTTGCTACCTGGAGTTTCCAATGTTTTGCTCATCCTGTGCCCGCCTGGGTCATTCAGTATCGGATTGCAAATCCTCTGTTAAATCACAGATGTTAGAAAATGTCAAGCGACCTTTGTTGAAACAATGTTGGCAACCAGTAGCGAAGAAGCAAATGGCTGAAGCAGGAATTCTTATTGAGGAAGACATGGATATATCTGGAAAAATGGGCTCAAAAGTGCAATCTGAAATATTGAAGACATCCTCTGATATGAAGGAACATACAATTACACCGATTGTAAGGACGAGTGATCAACTTCCAATTATTTTGGAGGGTAAGGAAAAGTCCAAAGTAACAAAGTCTTCCTCGGATACTATTCTTGATCCTAAAGCAGAAATGCACATTATTCAGCTGACCACTGACACATCTACAAACAAGGTGTCCACAGAGAAGAGTGAAGATTCAGTTCAGCTAGAGCTCCCCTCATTCCAAAAGGCAGACTTCTCTGGAGCAATCATCCCTGTACCAGAATTAGCAGTTGTTGATGCACAAAGAAACCAAAAAGGTAAGGACAAGCTTCAAGTGGAAGGCTCTCTTAGTCGCAGACACCAAATAGCCTTATCTGTAGAGATTACAAATGTAAGAGTGATGAACAAAGAGCAAATGGGAATAAAAACTAGATCCATGATTAGGACTAGTTCTGGTGGATCCTTTCCTCAGTCAATTAGTTTACAATGACATTCCTTATTTGGAATGCTAGAGGTGTAGGAAACGATTTAACTATAAGTCGGCTCAAGCTTCTAATCAAAACTTACCAAATCAAATGCATTGCTATTTTGGAGCCAAAAATTGATACAGGTTGCATGGATGATATTTGCAGAAGACTGGGTATGAACAAGGCAGCTTCAAATGGTGACAATTCAGCTCACATTTGGGTCATGTGGAAAGATCCTTTACAATTCTCTATTGTCAATCAGGATGAGCAACAACTAACTATTTTGCAGTCTGAAATCTCTGTTCCAGCTTTTCATCTTACTGTGGTATATGCTAAATGCTCTACTTCTGAAAGATGCAGATTATGGTCTTCATTAAATCAAAATAATTTGCAGATCAATGGTCCCTGGATGGTGACAGGGGATTTCAATTGTATTCTTGACCCAGCTGAAAAGCTTGGAGGTAACCCCCAACTTTTAAATCTATGTCAGATTTCAAAGACTGCTTGAATAACTGTGCTCTGTCAGATACTAATTTTCTTGGTTCAAGTTATACTTGGCATAACAACCAAAGTGGAAAAAAGGCCATTTGGGCAAGGTTAGACAGAGTTCTCACTAATGGCCCTTGGCAAACGTCTCTGCCAATCATAGTAGAGCACCTAGCCAGGGAGGCCTCGGATCATGCCCCTCTCCTTGTTAAAGTAGCTAACATGCCTAAGTATAAAAGTAGGTTTTGCTACCAGCAAATGTGGTCTCTGAATGAACAGTTTCTAAGGGATGTTGAAGTTAACTTGAAAAACAGTCCACTGGCAACATCTGCTATAAGTACCCTATATCTGAAGCTGAGGCACATGAGAAAAATGCTACAAGTGTGGAATAAGCAAGTATTTGGAAACATTGAAAAGAATTTAATGGCAGCAGAAGACACAGTCCTTAAGGCGGAATTCCAATATGATACCCAACCTAATCAGGTAAATTATGAAACTCTTGAGACTGCTAAATCTGACCTGGCTAACAGATTAATCCATGAAGAAGTTTTCTGGAGACAGAAATCTAGAGTAAGATGGTTAGCTGAAGGAGATAGGAATACAAAGTTTTTCTACATGAAAACTGTTTCGAACAGGAAAAGAAACTTGATCCACCACCTCAGAAATGCAGCAGGACAGCTTACTTCGGACCATGAGGAGATGAAGACAATTGTTGTATCACATTTTCAAAAAGCTTTTACTTCTCAATACCATCACATTGATGACAATTTCCTCAATAATATACCTCACCTTGTTTCATCTATAGATAATGATAAGTTGTGTGCCATCCCTACTGAAACTGAAATCAAGGAAACTATTTTTCAGCTATCTCCAGATAGTGCTCCTAGTCCGGATGGATTATCCGGGGCTTTTTTCCAAAAAACTTGGTGCATCACTACTGGTGTGGTTGTCTGCCATTCAGGAATTTTTTCAAACTAGGATTGTGTTGCCAAGATTTTTAACAGCTACTCTAATAGCTCTCATCCCCAAAGTGAACAATGCTACTGATATTTCAGAGCTCAGACCTATAAGTTTGTGTAATTTCATCTACAAAGTGATATCCAAAATTATTAGCAACAGGTTGGTCCCCATCCTCCCCAACATTATCTCCTTAGAACAAACTGCTTTTGTGAAAGGGAGATCCATTGTGGAAAACATAGCTCTTGCTCAGGAAATGGTAAATGAGCTTGGGAGGAAGACCAGAGGAGGAAATGTTATATTTAAATTGGACATGGCCAAGGCCTATGACCGACTAGAGTGGAATTTTCTCTATGCTGTTCTGAATAAATTCGGTTTCAGACATCAGTTTGTGGATCTTCTGAAAGCCATGATTGGAATTGTTGGTTTTTCGTTTGCTTAAATGGTGACTCTGCATGTTTGTTTTAATCTTCTAGGGGAGTACGCCAGGGTGACCCAATGGCTCCCGCTCTCTTTATTATAGCAGAGGAAGCTCTTAGTAGATCCATTCGTCAAGCACAACTTGAGGGTCAAGTGGATTGGTTTGCAGTCCCTATGAGATGCCCAAAAATTTCTCATCTTCTTTTTGCTGACGATACTTTGGTTTTCAGCAAGGCCATAGCAACTTCAGTCAGGAATCTGATGAGAATTTTGAAAACTTATGAAAGAGCTTCTGGGCAGTTAGTAAATGTTGGTAAAAGCTGCTTCTTCACTCACCCAAAAGCCAACCCCACTATTAACAAAAAGATCCAAGACATCACTGGTTTTGCTAATCAATCATTTCCCCATGAATATCTTGGTTATCCATTGATGTGTGGCAGGTCAAAGAAAGTCCATTTTGCAGGTATCATTTGCTCTATCCAGAAACGCATTGATGGGTGGTATGCGAGATATTTATCCCAGGGAGCAAGGCTTATTTTAATTAAACACATTCTCACTTCTATTCCTATGTATTCTCTGGCCTCATCCCCTCTGCATCTGGAGTCCATAAATTATTGGATCAATCTTTTGCCAACTTTTTCTGGGGGTCCTCAAAGGAAGGTAACAAGCGGCACTGGAAGTCTTGGAAGGCTATCTGCAAGCCAATACAGTATGGTGGACTGGGAATTCTATCTCTCAGGCAAATGGATTTGGCTTTTAGGGTGAAAATGTTATGGAATGCAATAAACTCAAGGTCCATCTGGGCAGGTTTTTTCAAGGCAAAATACATCAGAGGTAGACATATATCTGAAGTTGATTTTAAAGAAATGAAAGGCCATGCAAAAAGGAGCTGGTCTCAAGCTAAGAGTATACTTTTGGCCCACAGAAGAATGATAATAGGGGATGGTAGCTCAACTAATTTCTGGACAGATATTTGGATAGGTGACCGGACCTTAGCTTCTTATTTACCTACTTCAAATATTCCAAACAAGATGACATCAGTCAAGGACATGATAAACCAGCCTTCCCAAGAAGACATTTGCATCATCAATGGGAAGCTTCCCCAAAAAATCAGAGATGCTATCTGGTGCACTGATTTAAGTCAAGAAAAGGACAAACAAGTGTTGAGTATCTCTGCATCAGGAGACTTCCAGATATCTTCCACCTACAACATGCAAAGCAGTCATGACCCTTCTACGGATCTCCTAGCTTACAACCGAATTTGGTCAAAATGGATACCAACCAAGCTCTCTATACACATCTGGAAAGTCTACAACAACAGTTTGCCGATTGATTCCAGAATAAAAGCCATTGGTATCTCACTCCCGTCCAAATGTCACTGCTATAAAACACCTGCAGAGGAGGATCTAAATCATCTTTTCATTAGTAAGTGATTGGGCCTCATCACTCTGGACTTCCTTTAACAGTCGTGGATGTCAGATAGGGGGAGTTTCAGCAAGATCTCTCATTATCAAAACAGTCAATGATCTGAATGCAAAATCTCAATATGGTCTTTTTCAGTTAGCAGTCCTTGCACATGGACTTTGGGAAATTTGGTTGGCTAGAAATGCTGCAATCTTTGAAGGAAAATCCATCAGCTCCCACACTATTTTCAACAAGGTGTTATCTCAAGTCAAACTGATACTTAATAATGCAAACCTATGGGAAGATCAACTAAGTAATATGACTGTTTTGGCGGCCTTTGGAATAAAAGTTGCTGCCAAGGGTCCTCCTCAGGTAAGAATAGTAAGATGGTCTTCCCCCCCCGGCCTAACATCAAGCTTAACACTGATGGAGCCAGCAAGACTTCAGGAGTTTCTGGAGGAGGAGGTATCATCCGGGATTCCAAAGGAGATACAATTCTGGCTTTTTCTCACTCATACACTCACTGCAGTAGCATTATCGCTGAAGCCCGAGCCCTTTCCGACGGCATCAAATATCTGCACACCATTCCATTCCAGTCGGCAATAATTGAAAGTGACTCTTTAACTCTGGTTCAAGTTATCCAAAGGAAGACTACCTGCCCTTGGGAGATCTTACCCTACGCAAGAGACATCTGGAATTATTTCCCTCATTCTTTGAACATCTTTCACATTTTTAGGGAAGCAAGTAAAGTCGCTGACCATTTAGCCAATTTTGCCTGCAGTTCCAAGTGTAATAAAATTTTCAATTTGCAACATGAACTTCCCCAATTGGCTAAGGGTGCTGCTAGATTAGAGAAGCTAGGAGTTCCTAGCATCAGAATTATGTATTTTTTTCCTCCTTCTCACTCATCAATAAAACTTAGGAGCGATTTAGGAAGTATCTTCCAAATTGGAAATACTTCCCTAATCACAACTAGGAAGGGCTTTTTATATAAAAATATATATATATATATATGAATGTTCAGTTGGCAAGAGAAGGTAGCTAGAATATCTGATTTCTGAAAAGAGTATTAACTGTAAGATTGTTATACATATGTTATTGTAACATCATGATTTTCCTAATTGCCTTTGTATACAGTCTTCATCGTGACAGAATTAATATTCTGAAAAGACTTGATATAATTAATGTATAAATCCTTGAAATCTTATAGTCACTCATGTTTATGTTTCCCTCTGTCTTATATATATAGTGATGTCCTACAAATCTTTGAAATCTTTTGTCACATCTTCTATCATATATATACAATTGGAACATACAATATGTATTCACATTTCAGAGCAGTCATGCACAAATGACAAAAATACATTGGTGTACACTTTCCTTTAATTTTTATTGGTACCATAAACTTTATAAGTTTGAGAAAGACATTAAAATGTCTTGGCCTGCATGTTCATAAGTTTACTTGGACATGCTTACATATTATACTTTCACAAGTGATCTTTTTTCTCATTCATCGGCAATCCAACAATTCATATATTTGTTGGAGATAAAAGGTTGGAGAGGAAAAAGTTGATTTGGGATTCTAGACCTTCCAAGCCTTGACCTCTGTGGACTACACGTCAGCATGTCTTGCACTGGTAATTGATGACCTCCTCCATTTGGCCTTGTAAAGTGTAAGGACAGTAGTCCGATAGAACATCCTCCCATAATCGGTATTTACCCTCTCTGTTTAGGTCAATTGTGGACATTATAGATGGACCGTATCTTACTAAATTTAATTAGGAAGGAGTTGATATGTGGACAGTTCACTGTATCAGATTCATGGGACATTCTGCGAGAAACATTTAACATCCGAAGTGGGCTCAAATTTCTCACCTCTCATTTCAAGCATAGGCTTGGCTTCTACAAATCGTTTTATATAGTAGCCAATGCTCGTGTCTGATGGGGGTTTTAAATGGGATGAGACTTCAAAGCAGATACAAGGCACTGGCATGCTATGGGATGCATACAATGAGGTGTGTTAAATAACCACAAAACAATGAGTACACTGAGATTTTCTAACTACAAAATGCATGCTAATTTTATCATAATTATTTTTGCAGTTTAATCCACTTGTCATGTGGTTTAAGGGGAGGACATTACCCTTGTATAAGGAGATTATGCATTCTCTCTGTACGTGGGACAACCTTGGTCTGTGAACAACTGTGCATGCCATAACTGATGTGCATTGATGAACTTTCAATGACTTATCACGTTTTATTTCATGTGTTAACTTTATTCTCATATATTTACTTCATGCCATTATATGGGAGATTGTCTTCCTTATTGTCCTTGTAGTCAAACTCATGTCGGATAGCAAGAGGAAGCCACGAGTAAAGAACTTCACGACTAGGGAAGATAATGTGTTGTTAAATCTCTTGATTGACCAGTACCACAAGAACACTTGTAACCAAGGCACTTTCAAGCAACATGTGTGGAATGATATCATAGGACCCTTCAATGCTGAAACAAGAAAGGGGGTTGACAAACATAATCTGCAAAATAGGTGGAAAGATTTGAAAAAATAATACCATACACTCGAACAATTGATCGCACGGACTGGCTAGAGATGGAATGACATATTGAAGATGCCCGTGCCGCCTGAAGAGGGTGCTTGGGCGAGGCCATTGCGATATGTAATATATTTTTTAAACACACATATTAAATATTAAGTTCCTAGTAGAGGTTCACTACAAGATACTTACCTTGTCTTCTTGTCTCATAGGCTAATGTTGAATATAAGAAGCTTCTAAGGAAGCCATATGAGTTCAAGGCGAAAATGGACATCCTGTGTGGTAATAGGATGTCTAGGGGATGTTTAGGATTTGGAACCACGATGGATAATGACTTATCACAGAGGAGGTCTTGGGGGGATGAAGAGTCACCTCGCCGTCGATTAAGTTCCTTGGGTCTTCAACCAAATCCTTTACCTGTGGACCTAGAGACTGAGTTCAACCCCTTCTTCATACCAACTTCCGGTAGTTTCCAAGTTCCTACGCCGTTTGAGACGCATGGGGGGAGATTGAATACTCCATCGCCAATTGGAGGATGCAGTGGCACAGGGGATATCAATGCAACTCCATCACAGCCATGCATGGTTGGTGTCGTAGATGGCGTATTAATGCAACTCCATCATAGCCATGCCCCTTGTATTATTTGGCTCATTGCTCCGGATGAGGTGACATCATGTGTGCACCAAGTAGGGGTTGGGGTGATGAGGAATGGATTTCATGGTTTTATCTGAGGGTAGGATGAGCACTTGTGACACCCTCACATAAAAAATGACTACATGTACTTCAAAATTCCATACTGAGCCCACTCCACCATCAGATTATGTATTAATGCATTACTATAGACATTTTTAATGCGCGTGCATGTTGCTTGATTTCTGTTAATAATTAAGCTCTCACATTGTCATGTGCGACCTTTATGCTCTTGAATAGTAATGATATAGGTGTCATCGTATGATTACTGTAAAATTTTAGTAAGTATGGTAATACAGTTTTGAGGACTGACAGAAGTTAATAGTACATTTGTATATAGTTCAATTCTAGTGAACTCCATTGGCTTGTTAGTCCCCATGTGACATGTAAAGTGTTTACAAGCACAGCTGGTCCATCTTCCTTTGTTTCCCTTTTATTACCATTTATGAGCTTCTGATTCATTTTTGTTCCACCTGCTATCCTCTTCTGGTTCCCACTACAAGTTTTGGATTTGCCAATCTTATGCCTCTGCTTACGTGCTTCTGTTTGTGGGCCTTGGTGCTTCTTTGTCATAGTTTATAATCATTTTTGTCAAATGTATCGTTGTTGGCTTTCTCGATTGAACCTCAGTAGCATTACCTAAGTTCTGCAGCTGAAGTGCCTCATTAATGGTGTGAAGCTCTACAAGGTTGATGGTTGGTTGATTGGTTTTGTATTCATGTGATGCCTACGACACTCTCTAGGAGTTGTTTCATAAAATTTCTCAATAAAAATCAGTAGTCTTATTCTTCTAGTATAATCAATATCATTTTCCAAAATGAATCATTGACAGTGTTTTTGGAATGATTTACGTTCTTAAATGAATCAATTCTAAATGGTTGGCATGCATTTATGAGTTTATCAAAAAAGTGAGCAGGGGCTTTTTCATGTAGCAAAGAGTTTTCGGGTGGCTTTTAGCAAAATAGATGGATTAGGTTTTTTCCTCTGAATTTCGGAAGAGAGTGACAATGATACCTTCAGAATGACCAGATGTGGAGCTTTCACATATGTATGTGGATAATGCTTCAATGCAACTTATTCATCACCCAAAGCAGGTTTCTATCTTATCCATCATATTCTTATTTTTGGCTCTGAAACATCAAAGAAATATGTGCATGAAGTCCTTTGATTCTGAGGTATGTATCAATTATTTCTTGTTTAAACTTGTTATTGACTGACTATCTGAAAATGTATTGCAGTTTGATACAATCTTGAATAACAATATTTTCGATGACATATTATCTGATGAAGCTTCAATGCTTACTGGGAGCATTGGGATGCTACCATCTACCAGCCTGGGTGAATCGGTATTATTGAAGTTTGCTATACATGCTTCATGTTGGGAGATAATATGGCATGTAGTTATAAGCTACCAATATTTGACTTATTACGATTGTATGCGTAGGGGCCTGGTCTTTTTGAACCAATTCATGGCTCTGCTCCTCATATTGCTAGGCAGGTTATATCAACCATCTGATGCTTTTCTTCAAATGCTTTAAATTGTATTTTAATGTTACATTTGATCATATTATTAGTATTATTATTATCCTTTTTGTATAAATGTTGCATGATAAAGCAAACCCATTGGCTGCAGTGCTTAGCGCAGCAATGTTCTACTGGTTTATTTTTACATATAACTTTACTTTTTTACTAGTGAAGATGCAGGTGGATCAAGTTAGGGAAGATCAATAAGTTCTGTTGTGTCCCTGAAGTCATTTGAGTCATTCTGTGGTCACTTGGGTCATTCGACATCATTCTATGGTCATATGCATTCTGTGGTATTCTTGGTTTTGATAATGGCTAAACACTATTAGTCATTGTTGTTTTCACTCTTATATGACTAACATATATGCTATTGTGTTCATGACAGATATGCAAATGAATGGACAAGTGAAAGCTCAATGTTGCGCCCTCGCACACAGATTGACCTGCGTGGTCAGGTCGCGGGGATCGACCTGCCCGGTCAGGTCGCGGGGGTCAAGGGGGCAGCGCCCCTTGCGGGGGTTTCCGGGGGCGGAGCCCCCGGAACAAAAATTTGATTGAAGACTCAATAATAAAATCTTCAAGACTGTCAAGGGCGATGCAACAAACATGCACGGGCTGCTAATGGAGTTGAACGACGGAGTTCAAGACTTAACGGACCGACCCGGGCAAGCCCGGGTTCTGCCCAGCTGGCGGCCGACCGCCAGCACAGGGGCGGTTGACCGCCCCAGCCAACAACTGCCAGCCTGCACGAGTTTCAGTAGCGGTCGACCGCCAGCCAGTGGTGGTTGACCGGAAATCCCAGGGGCCATTCATCTATAGCATTTCACAGTAGCGGTCGACCGCCAGGAGCTGCAGGTCGACCGCCAGCCCCGAGCCTTCAATGTTGACTTTGTTTCCAACTTCGAAAAGGGCCATTCAAAATGGATTTCTTTAATCCAAAAGTCACCTAATCACCCACAAATTGTGGATCTGGTCTGAGGCTTGTCTATAGACCATTCAAGGTCTATAAAACCAATACAAGAGGGTTGGAAACCCCCATGCTTCAAGGCTTCAAGGGAGATCAAGGGAGCTCATTTTCGAGGTACTGTAGCACCTCCGTGAACAGTGTTTCGGGAAGGAGTTCTTCATCCATTCCAAGGTATTCAAGTCCAGATCTGAAGCCATCTCAACCTCTAAGGAAGAAGAAGGAATCAAGGCTCTCAAGGGTGATCTAAGCTGCATCCTACATCTTCTACATCCTCTTCATCGACTCAAGAAGATCAAAAGGAAGATTGAAGCTACATCCATCGTCTTCTTCATCAACTAGAAGAGGTTCAAGGAAGATCATCCCGCAAGAAAGAAGACACCGTCAAAGCATCCGATTCAAGCTTCTGCAACTCAGACAAGATTCTTTTCTTTGAGCATACTCTATATCTTGTTTGAGTGATTTCATATTTGTTCTCTTTTTCATTTCATACAAATAATTGAATTTGAGAATCGTCCCTACCGGTGGTTAGTAGGAAGGCAATCGGAGGTTGTCCGATCTGCGTTGTTGACGTCCCTACCAGGTGGTTAGTAGGAAGGCAATCGGTGGTCTTTCCGATTTGTGGTTCAGTGCGTGGAACTAGTGGAGCCTCACCGGATTTGGTGAGGGGTGGACGTAGGATTGGGGATTCAGTCCGAACCACCTTAAAATCCTTTGTGTTGTGGTTTGATTGTACGATTGATATGTGTTAGATGCATGCTTAGGTTCTAATCGATATATTAGTAATCATCTTGCTAAGTAAATCGTTGTGTCCTTCGTTTAGCTAGTTATATTCCGCTGCAATTTATCTCATCTAGCTATATACAGGGTTACATTACGAAAAGAGGGGCAGATCTATTCACCCCTCCCCTCTAGATCCGCTATCCACTACACAACAAGTTCACACTGAGTTGCTTCTTTGTTTTATAGTGGTCAATAGCTTAATTTTTATTCAGTTTGAGTATATGACACCAAATTGCTTGTTTGCAGGAACCATGCGGTTCATGAATCATGATTTCCCATAGGAGGAACAACATAAACATACTTTTCAAAAAAGAACGGTGGTAGGCTTGTACCTGAGCTATGAAGAGGGGGGCACTGCCCACATACAAGTTTTCATTGTCATCTTAATGTAACAGTGTATCATCACAACCGTGTTCTTTCTTGTACCCTTATATGGAAGTGGAGTATGTACTTTTATCAATTGCTCCTACCTGTAACATCTGTTTTGTGGGATTTTCTATAGCCCGGATGTAAATCTTAATGCTCCAATAAATGAAAGCAGGGCCTTCAACCCTGATTCTTTATATCTACTCTTCATGAACTCATATGTTCCTACACACACACACACACACACACACACATATATATATATATATGATGTAGTCGCTTATCTCGGATTGCTTACCCCTTCGCCTTTTGCAAGTTCATATGTTCCCGTCGTAACATAGATCTATAGATATGTACATATGTATATGTATATAGATATATGTGCGTGCATGCATTTGTCTTTTTTTTTGTTATCATCCTCTCCCCCGTAGATAGGTTGGTTTTCGTTCTAAATCTTATCATGACGTCCGTGTGGGGAGGTAGATATCATAAAACTATAAAAATGATAATCAATAAATAAAATAATAATAAAAAATAAAAATTTCAAAAATAATAATTAATAATTATAATAATAATAAAAAAGGAAAAAATGATATACAAATATCATAAATGATGATAAACTCTTATAAATATCTCCACTAAAAGATTTAACGGCGCTAGATTCTTTCCTTTTGACCCGAGTGAGGGAACTTCAACATATGTTATTATTTCAAAAAGTGAACACTTAAACATTTAGACGAGAGAGCGAGAGAGACGAGTACCGGCAACAAAGAGATGAGATAAAATATACCATCAATAATAAATATATTATCAAATTTTTAAATATTAATATGAATATAATTAATTAGGTGATGAGAATGTTGATAAGAATGGAATTATTTACAAATTGTATGTTAACAGTTTTTCAAATAATATTTTAGGTTCCTATTTATAATGTATCTGCCATAAATTTATTGTAAACTAATTTATATATTTTAACTTTTACATATTTACAATCTGTTTGTAAACTAAAATCATTGTCATTTTAATATTTTTTAGAATAATCTCTATTATAATACGAATTAAAATATACCTATGTATAAATTATTTAACAATGAATAGCAGTAGGTGTGAGAGAGAGAGAGAGAGTGACGTGGGAGTGAGGGGAGGGAGAGTGAAGAGAGAGAGAGAATAGACCTTCGTTAAAAAAATCACGAAGAAAGGAAAATTATGATATTTTAGTTATCATGATTAAAGAGTTAATGCACTTTTTATTAAATCACATTAGAATAAAAGTAGGTTAACACACTTTTTTATTTTCAGATCAACTATCCTTCTATCAAATTAAAATCGAGTTAATTCAAGATTAAATTAAGTAAATTTACTTAACCCACAGAATTCACGATCCCTTTGGATCCAAAGTGAAATTTGCAATTCCCGTTTCTGACCGGGCAATTGACAGGGCCGTGATTTGTCGGGCAATCTTGAGAAGCCGATATCAAATTTGCCTCACGGCAGTGTGTCCCAGTGAGCGACGGCACGACAGGGCGATCGACGTCGGAGGGTAGGAAAAGCCTGGTGTTGCCTCTCCCAGGGGCAGGGTTAGAAGGCTCGATGGGCCGGGGCTGCAGGATTCGGGCAGGAAGG
The DNA here is from genome assembly GCA_022559845.1 of Amorphophallus konjac. Classification (NCBI taxonomy): domain Eukaryota; kingdom Viridiplantae; phylum Streptophyta; class Magnoliopsida; order Alismatales; family Araceae; genus Amorphophallus; species Amorphophallus konjac. The sequence continues at coordinate 158,579,685 of CM040129.1, read as the reverse complement.
AAAGCAAAGCCGGCATAAAATTGATGCTTTATATTGATATGGATATTATAATAAGTGTTTAATATTATGCTCGAACCATAACATGCAAATATGAAATCATTTTTTTTTTTTGCCAAAGTAGATGATAGATGATTTTTTTTTATTTTCTACATATGCATATATATTATACAAGTATATTACGCTAAGGAACGTCATCTGCGTCGGAGGTGGGGGTTCTATACTGCTTACTCACTGACCACAACCTTATCTTTCATTTGGGGTGTCCCAATGGAGGTGGCCTCCTTCGCTGCTCCCCTTCCGCGCTGTGAGAGCGTCACATGTATAGGCGTCTCTCTTGAGGCACTGGATCAAAAAAAGATGAAATTCAACTCCTGGCGTATGCACAGAAATCAAAATACTCCGTGAAAAGATGAAATCCATATCTGAAGCTCACTGAGGAACAGAGAAAGGTGACTCGGAAGGAAAGGGAGATGTACGAGCAACCTACGAAGGGACACACCATTAACCATCACATACCAAAAAGTCTTAATAAGAAACAAGAAAGTGACAAACCATTTCACAGCCAGGGCCAACGACATCATCAAGTCTTGTTTTGATAATAATGTGTAGGGATTAATTAAGATTTGCCATGCTGTCAGGTCAAGTCAACTCAGTTTCTCGAATGACATGGTACTAATATGATATCATGTTGGTCTGACTCGATGCTTGCGAGCTTTTTATTTTTTTGATCTCTCCCTCCTTCGGCCTCAACACCATCAAGTCTTGTTTGACGATGTGTAGGGATTAAGATTTGCCATGCTGTCGAGTTGAGCCGACTCAGTTTTTTTGAATGGCACGGTAATATTGGGCACCGTGCTAGTCTGACTCGACGCTTGCGAGTTTTTTTTTATTTTCTTTATTTTTTAGCCTCTCCCTCCTCCCGTCGTGGCCTCCCTCTCGTCCAGGCCTTCTGCAAGCACTAACCATATTATCGTCTCTGCCCTCTTCTCTGGCCTCCCCTTCCTCCACCAGCCTCCCCCCCCCTCCTTTCCTTTCTCTCCTCCGCCATGACCTCTCTCTCTTCTCTGCACCATCACCTCCACCACAACCTATAACGTATCGGTGACCTGTCGCCCTAGGATTTTCTCGAGTGTAATACTGCAGGTAGATCAACTCGTGCCAGAACGACACGAATCGACGAACCATGAACTAATTACTAGGAATGATGTATCAAATAATCACTTGTAAAAGAAATTCCCCGAAGCCGTGTCTCATGAAAACATATAAAATTAACATTTTTTTACATATTAGTCCCTACAAATATGACGAATTACTTTTTAATCCCTCAATTTTGAATATTATTTTAATAGTCCCTATAATCTTAGTCGTTACACGTTTAAGTCCCTACCGTTCATTCAGTTAACTAAACTATAGTTACCTTATACTAAAGGTAATGAAAATACTAACTTACCCCTAGGTTAAGTGTGAGAGTGTGAGAGAGAGATAGAGAGAGGGGTGCCTCCCCCCTCCCCTGCGACCTCCCCCTCCACCACCGGCCGCCCTCCCCCCTCCCCCTCTGGCCGCCCTCCCCCTCCGACCGGCGCGACCTCCCTCCCCCCTCTCCTGCGACCTCTCTCCTCCCCCTCTGGCCTCCTCCTCCCGGCCTCCCCCTCCCGGCCTCTCTCCCCTCCAACCGCGGCCACCTCCCCGTCATCCTCTTCCCCCTCCCTGGACTCCTCGCCGCCGTTGTTGATCCCCCATCCTAGACTCCTCCCTGCTGTAGTACCACTGCCGTACGGAGAGGAGGCCCAGAAGCGGTCGCTGTGGTGGAGGTGGTCGGAGGTGTGTGGAGGTGGTGAGGGTGGCAGGGGGGCTGCCGCGGTGGCGTGTGCGACGTGGTGTTAGAGGAGGAGAAGGCTGCCGGGGGTGGGTTGGTGGCTACGTGGCCACGGCCGGTGGCGGAGTGGAGGCCGGAGGGGAGGCTGCGGGGTGGTAGCAGGAAGAGGAGAGGTGAGCGATTGGCTACGTGGTGTGAGGTGAGAGAGAGGGAGAACGAGAGAGGAGATCGCTCTCTTTCGCCGGCCGTCGCGTGTCTTCCACCATTGACTACCACTATTCCTGATGGAGAGGGCCAAGAAACGGTGCTCTGTTTCTTGACGTTCCCTCCCCTGTTCCAGGTGATGCCCCCTCATCGGCCTCCCCTGTGCTTCGTCCGGTGGCTGCACCGCCTGGCCTTGTTCTCCTGCCGTCGCCTTCTTCTTGCCCTCCGCTGGCCTTGGCGGGGTCTGGGGCTGCTAGCCGTTCTACGCCTCCTGAGGCGTCCGTGCCCCTCACTTCCACCGCTCTGCCTTATTCTTTGCCGGAGGCTGTCTCTCTTGACGCCACTGCTCCTATGCCTGCGGTTGCATCGCTTGATGCCCCCCTGCTTGCGGTCTCCAGAATGGATGCTCCCTTGCCACTACGTGCCCCTCTGCCGCTTGGGGACGCTGCCCACTACGTCAACGCTATGTCCCTATGCCTTGACCGCCTCCCTGGTACGGTGCTGCCAGCGCCTTCCCATATCGCCGTGGAGTCCCTTGCCTTGACTCCAACGTCGCCCGCGGATGTTCTTGCGGCTCCTATATTCCGCATGGGCGCTGTCTTGGATTCTGTCGCCGTCGATGGCGTGGGTGCTTCAGGCGTCGATTGCGTCGGTGCTATTCACACCGCCTCAGGTGTCGACTCCTTTGCCCAAGGGGTCGACACCACCTGCAACTCCGTCCCTCGAGCGACAGCCATGCAGACCATCGGCAGCTGCGAAGCCCTCGGCCGGTCACCGTTCCGAGCTCCTCGACTGGCATAGCACTATCGAATAGGCCGGACACCATGACGTCCTCTCCGAGCATGACGAGTCCCCCCCCTCCAAGCATGGCGATCACGACGCACCTCCCCATCACGGCCTCGCCGGCCGTCTCCCCACCTCGCCCTCAGCCTCGCTATTCTCTCTCTCTCTCTTCCCTCCCAAATCATGCCGGGCACAGTTGCCGCCCATCGCTACCACTTCCACACTCATTCTCTCTCTCTTTATCTCCCTTCCACTGATGTGTTCTTTTTTGAAGAAAAAAAAGAATGAAAGAATGGGGTTCAGGCAGAGAAGGTTTTTTAAAAAAAAGAAGACAAAAAAATTATGAAGAAAATATTTCTAGAAATGAAAAAGGGAAGGAGAGAAGTTCAAAAAAAAATGCAGAACCACCTCCCGTGACCTCTCTTTCTCACTCTACTGATCTCTCTCTCTCTCTCTCTCTCTCTTTCTCTCTCTCATGAAGATATGTGAAAAAAAAGGTGACCAAAAACATGAGGAAAAAAATATTTTGTGAAAGAAGATGTAAACCCTGGACATGCTCTTCCTTCGGCTTGTACACTTCTGAGTGTTAGGTAGACTTTTGCTAGGACTCATAATGTCTTGAGTTCACAAAAGGATGAAGCATGGAAAGTTAATGTACGAATCCAAGGCTTTGATCTTGCTCATGGTTATCTTTGTGATATCATGGAAGCACTAAATGATCCCTATGCAGAGACGCATGTGGTTACTTTTTTGGAAATGAGAAATTATTGATAGCAAGAACTATACCTTCTACATTGACAAATGGGAAGGTCGACATCTCCATCAAGGAGGGTCGACCTCTCCATCAACTACCTTCTATACTGGCAAATGGGAAGGTCGACCTCTCCATCAAGGAGGGTCGACCTCTCCATCAACTTCCAAAAGCACTTCCATCAATTCAGAGGAGAGAGAGAGAGAGTACTTTTGTTGGTAGTAAATCTTCTCCTGTTCAGAGGAGAATCCGTTTATTCGGGAAATAGATAAAATAACAGATACTGATAGTCAAAAGTTAATCGTATTCTAGTTTTCATAATCACTTTTTTGAGATTTTTGAACAAAGTAGATATTCTGATTTACGTTTTGGAACCCCTCTTATTAAAAAGAGAGCATCCCAATGATTTTCTTTGGCTGGTAAACGCTTCCATGAAATGCGGGCGTGATGGCAAGGGCCGATTTGGAAGGGTTACATGGCCTGCAATACAAATTACAGAACTTGCAGAAACTAATGTGTGTGAGAAGGGGAAAAGATTTCACTTTCAAAATTGGAAATATACGCGGAAAAGCACACATGGGGCAGTGTGTCTGCGGCGGGGCTCTGCGGTGGCCGGTGGGGCGTCGACGGTGGGGCGTTTGCGTCTGCGACTGGGGCGTCTGCGGCGGCCGGTGGGGGCAGTCCGCAGATTACAACGACAGTGGGGCGTCTGCGGCTGCGTATGGGGGCGGTGGGGTGTGCGGTGGCAGGTGGTGGGGTGAAGGGTTTCACAGGCAGAGGGTTATGATAAGGGTAGTTTAGGATTTTTCAACTTTTTTTAACGGAAGGATGGAATATTCCATCGAATATACAACTATTTTAACGTCGATGAATTACATGGGCCTTTCTGCTAGAGTTACATGATTTTATAGACTTTTTAAACAATAGTGAGATTTTAGGGACTAAAAAGTAATTCGTCATATTTGTAGGGACTAATATGCAAAAAAACCCATAAAATTAAGGGAACCGTTGCCCGTGTCAGATTGGAAAGTTCAAATTTGCTTTTTGTAGGCAGTGGCTGATTTAAATATTTGCGCCTGTGTTCTGATCAGGGTTTTAACCGGTGTGAGTTTAGGTAGGCCCCGGCCCAAAATGGATAGATCCAAGTCCATATCGTACCCAACAAAATTGTTGGATAAATAATTAGGTAGGGTGGATTTCAAGTTTGCTTTAAATTAGTTTGACGTTGGATTTCAAGCGAGTCTAGAAAAAATGATATATATATGAGAAATGTTCACATGGTGTCGGTCTCGTGGCAAATTAACACGCTATGCGTATGGATTTATTTTGAGAATTTTTTAATTATAATGACAACATGATTTAAATGTACATATAAATATAAATATAAGATAGATTTCGTGTGATTTCACTTTTGATATATAGCATGACAACAAAGTTGCATAATTTAGACAGAAGAAAAATGTTAGAACTTTTTGTCCCATGCATCATTGTTTGACTTCGTCATGATTTATGTGTAAAAAGACATCACCGAGAATATGAGAAGCATATGGCTGACTTTTGGTTCTAATTTGTTGGGCAGACAACGAAATTATATACAGATATACTCTGATCATATTTGTGAGAAATTCTTACGAAGACTCATAATCCATGGAACACGTATGGATGTAGTTTTCACAATTTGAAATGCATAAATATTTCTCAATTCCTATGCCTTCAACTTTCGCTCTCACATCTCATCCAACTCAATCACATAAGATCACTTCTATGCATTTCTGAAGGATTGTTGTAATATTATAAAGGAGCGCTCACTTTTGCAAATGAAACTGTGTGCCACCACTGTACATTAGAAAGGTGATATAAGCACACCAAACTAAGATCTTAGCTAAACACACAAAAGTCATAGTAAAATATCTGGCCACATAGCTACTTCCATATCGTAATATCCGATAAGAAATCGTGCGGATTGAAATGCTTCAGCCAGAATGTGATTTTTCAGTGCACCAATAATTTATATTATCTTATTTCTCAAAGGATATACTTACCAGGAAAATTGACCCCTTTACTATTTCTATACACGAGCTTGCACCAGGAAATTGACCCCTTTACTCGTGTAACTTGTGCATGTTTTAGAGTGTTTGTTAACTGAGGGATGAAAATAATTGATGACATAAATTTCTACAATAGATCACATCCATTGAACCTTTTTAGACCTACTTGGCTTTTCCGTTTCAGGGTTCATTCCATTCACGTTACATGTCTAAGCCTTCTTACTGAAAAATGGTTTGAGCCCCCCCCACCCCAAGGATATCAGGGAAACAGTAAAAAATGACGGATGCATGTCAATAAGACCATGGCAATCGAGTTAAATCGACGGCAAAAACAAAAATCGTTCACGGACATTGAGATACTAATGGAAGAGTTATTTGATGGCACCTTATGGCCATGTGTAGATCACCCTTTTCCACCAAAATCTTCAAAACATCCATTGGATCCGCAATAAGCTTGATGTAGAACTTGTACTTTATGGAATGAAGTGAAATTATCCAGTTGTGCAATGTACTTTACGAACTTGTTGTTCATGTATACAAACCCCATTGTTCCTCCATCTCCTACTTGGTGCTTGTAATTACAAGTTCGGCAGCATCTAGGGAGAGTTCCTCTGCTTCTATCCTTGTCATGATTTTATAAGTTGCATTTATGTCCTCCTTTGACTGGCGGCCCTATTTGAGAAGCTGTTCTAATTTGTTTCTCCCGAATGAGTGGGTAGCGAGGACCATGGGTACATTCAGAGTACCAGAGAGGAGAGCAGCACTGTCTCCCGCATCCGCATAATGCCCATGTATATATCACATATGGCCACACAGGTTGATCCCCACCAATCTGTTCCCCAAGCACCCTTCACATATTAATGATGTGGGCTAATGCACCAGCGTTATCCATTTTCTATTGTGTGGACATTGTTACGAATCCAAATTCACGCGATCGTCCAGTCTCCTGGTCATACGCGACCCTCGAATCTATCACCTTTCCATCTTCACTGGATGCTCGTTTTAAACGAGCATCGTCAACACTCCATGACTGATTCCCAACATAGATCTTGAGTCTTGGTCCAAACTCGCTTGGTGCCCTCTCTGGACAGCTTCCTCAGGGAGCTGCCTCCTTCACGGTCAGCAACTTGCCTTCAACATTCTGTTTTGCGCATTAAAAAGAGAGCCACAATCACCAAAACGTGGATAAAAGTAGAATGTGAATTGCTAATAGAAATATTTGCCCGCCCTTATATGGAAAGCAAGAGACTTCTCACATATAAATATTTAAGAATATTGAAAAATTTCTAGCCTGAAACTATAAGATTAGGAAAGAGTAAAATGCATTTTACAGATATTAAAAGTTAATAAATTGTAAAACTAATTGATAAGAAGGCAGAATGGCCTACGGATATATTTTCTCATGTTTGCTCCATGATCCATTTTTATCGATGAAATAGCTTAGTGTCTATTTTTTAGATATTAGTCAAGTGTTACATGTGAATTACCATCTTTTTTGCTCGCCTAATTGCAAATATCATGTTGAATTCCCAAAGATCACTATTTTTCTCTATTTTCAATAGAACAAGAAAGAAAGGAAGAAGGTCTGTGAGGTTGGTATCCTAAAGAAGGACCCTAAGGCCATAAGAGAGTAGATTCAAAAACTGGAAATGAGTAAGTAATATCTCCCCTTGACACATGCTACGCTTCTTTTTTTTTTTTTTGATGACGGGGAACCTAGCAAGGCTTGTGAAATATAGAATGGTATAAATTTAAACTTTTCCTAGTAGTTTTGATGACAAATGCCCCTTTTGTCTTCGGTGCCTTGTTCAGGACAGTGTTAAGACATGCTATGCTTTACATGTTTTCATCTTTTTTTAGTAAGGCTCTCTGTCAACAGAGAAATGATTTTATGGAGCAATTGGTTTATGCTGGTCGAATAGTTTAGCTATGCTTTCCTCTCCTTTATAAACTATATTATAACGATGAATAAAACAATCATTTAAACATAGTACTGCTTGGGTGCCCTTTAGCTTGGGGATTAGCCTTGAAAGTTTTCCTTGAAGGATTCTCTGAAAAAAAATTCATATTTATGGTCAAATAATTTACGAGCCTATGAGGAATTAACTGAACTAAAAGTTATGGGAATACTAATCCAGCGGAACTTTTTATGTAATATGGCATCAAAAAAGTCTACTCTCAACATGTCAACTCTTGTATATAATAGGATGCTCTGGTAACAGACATATCAACACAGGTCTTCTAGAATAAAATCAAGTAACTTAGAAGAGTCAGAGAGAGGGGGGATATGATGGGAGGATGATTTATGCTGTGAGTTGGGTTGTGAAAAATGAGGAACTCATGGTGGCTGAAATAGAAAACTGCGAGATAGAAAAGGCTGTAAATACCAGTTTGGGAGAGCATATTAAATAGATCAAAGATATGAAGATAAGAGAACTCAGTCTTAGTGATGAGGGAAAAGAAATATACAGCCCACAAAGCCAATTGAACAGTTCAAGAATAAGGAAGCAAATACATGTGAATTGGTGATTGACGGGTGTTGGATGTACAATTCTCATGTTTAGGAATTTTTCCAGACATCGAGAACATAAAAGTCCTTAAATTTAAGGAACACTTTTATTTTTACTTGGAAAATTTGACGGTGTATTTTTGGATTAGCTTCATGGTCATTTGATTCAGTGTAGTGACAATCTTTATGTAATACCAACAGAGGAATGATCTCAATCTTATATAGAAATCTCATGAAACATGACCCGTAGAAGTTAGTATAGAAGATGAAGATAGTAGTGACAAAAGTTAGCTTTAACATCACAAACTGAATATTTAGTTTTGTGAATTTCTAGCTATAATGTTGGAAAACTCCATGGTGTACTATATATACGAATGAAAATACACAAAAAAAGAGACCCTCAGTATTCCTGAATTTAAGCCTTACGGATCAACAACTATAAAGTTTAAGCATTAGAACGATTAGTCTGAATATGAATCAGCAACTTAAACTTTAGTTTAAGAATGGATAATTGAATTTAAAGTTTCAAGATAGATTAAGAAGCCCCTATGAACCAGCTGGTCGCGTGGTCCAAGCACACAATGGTCATGAACATTGTGCATATTTTGTTGGATTGCGAACCATGGTGGATGGCACCACAATTTGTGTTAAAGAGAAGATTTGAAGAAGGTTACCTTGACCTTGGTAAACTGTTGGTTGGAGTTTATTGATATATGGCTTGGCTTGTTCTGCTACAAATCAAAATGTCTCTGTTGTCTGAACCCTGTTGAGACATGCTTACTTGTCACATGCTTAGCCCTTGTCTTGTTGAATTGATGGGAAATGTACAAAAAGGAAACAAGAAAATAAAAGGAAAATAAAAAAGTGACTGGCCTTCCACCAGAAAAATCTAACGCATATGGCCTAGCTTGTTCTACTACAAATCAAAACGCCTTTGTTGTCTGAACCCGGTTGAGACACACTTGTCACATGCTTAGCACATGTCTTGTTGAATTGACGAAGAGTGTACAAAAAGGAACAAGAAAATAAAAGAAAAACAAAAAGAGCACTTACCTTCTACCAAAAAAATCTAACGCCTTGTATGTGTTTTTCTGCTCCTGTAAAACTGCCAACATAACAGAGAGAACAAAGAGAAGGAAGAAGAAGAAGAATATGAAAATACACAAAAAAAAGAGACCCTCAGTATTCCTGAATTTAAGCCTTACGGATCAACAACTATAAAGTTTTAAGCATTAGAACGATTAGTCTGAATATGAATCAGCAACTTAAACTTTAGTTTAAGAATGGATAATTGAATTTAAAGTTTCAAGATAGATTAAGAAGCCCCTATGAACCAGCTGGTCGCGTGGTCCAAGCACACAATGGTCATGAACATTGTGCATATTTTGTTGGATTGCAAACCATGGTGGATGGCACCACAATTTGTGTTAAAGAGAAGATTTGAGGAAGGTTACCTTGACCTTGGTAAACTGTTGGTTGGAGTTTATTGATATATGGCTTGGCTTGTTCTGCTACAAATCAAAATGTCTCTGTTGTCTGAACCCTATTGAGACATGCTTACTTGTCACATGCTTAGCCCTTGTCTTGTTGAATTGATGGGAAATGTACAAAAAGGAAACAAGAAAATAAAAGGAAAATAAAAAGGTGACCGGCCTTCCACCAGAAAAATCTAACGCATATGGCCTAGCTTGTTCTACTACAAATCAAAACGCCTTTGTTGTCTGAACCCCGTTGAGACACACTTACTTGTCACATGCTTAGCACATGTCTTGTTGAATTGACGAAGAATGTACAAAAAGGAACAAGAAAATAAAAGAAAATTAAAAAGAGCACTTACCTTCCAGCAAAAAATCTAACGCCTTGTATGTGTTTTTCTGCTCCTGTAAAACTGCCAGCATAACATAGAGAACAAAGAGAAGGAAGAAGAAGAAGAAGAAGAATATTTGTGGGTGGGGGTGTTAGATTAATATTTTGAAGGAAGAGGAGACGACGACGAGGAAAGATATGAAGACGAGGAGGAGGAGGGAGTTGAAGTCGAGTTATAGAGGAATATGAAACCTCAATGTGGACTTTGGCAGGAGATGGGCGGGAATAAGGGAAAGGGAAGGGAAATTGGAAGCAGGATGGACTCTTAGAGTAGTCAATCTCGATGCAAACTCTAGGAGGAGATGGGCAGGAGTCGGATTAGCATCAAAGGGGTTGCCACATACCTTCGGGGATGATCAGGATCATGCCGCCCCTGCTTCTGCCCAGATTTGACAATCTCGACCGTTGGTGGTCCATCCCGGGAGGGTGATGTCCTAGGCGCTATCGACGGCGCCGATGTTGTTGCTGTTGCTGCTGGTGAAGCCATGGGGCGGCGGGGTCTCAAAGTCGCCGCAGTTCAGATCTGGGACAGTGCGGCTGTAACGCCCAGGGTTTTTGGATATTTAACGGATCAGGATCCGTGGGTTTCGGATCGCTTTTGTGGGTCCCGGATTGAGTTTTACGGTTTATGCGTATTTTTGCCTGTCGGACTTTCGGAACCTCGTGTAGGGTGAACCGTTGCATTCACTGACTCCAGGATGCTGCAGACGCGTTGTACATTTTTCGAGGATCATGGGGAGTATTTTTTCTTATTTTTCATATTTTTTGGATTTTAAAATCCTAAATCATTTTCTTATAAATAACCCCCACCCTCTCTTTTTCTCTCATTCTTTCTTCCTCACTCTCTCTCTTCTCACGCTCTCCCTTTCTCTCCCTCTCTTCTCCGGTGGCCGACGGAGGTGGACGGGGGCGGGGTGGCGATGTGCATGGGGCGAGGAGTGGCGTGGACGGGACAGGGATCGAGGCGTGGTGGCGCGTTGAAGCTCGGTCGCGTTCGGGTGCCCGGCGGGGGTTTCGTGGGGCGTTTCGTGTCAGTAAGGCGTCCACGACTCGTGAAATCTTCGATGGAGGTACAGGGACGGAACCTTGACCCTTGTACTTCCATTCCCGCAATTTTGATAGGTCGTGGTGAGCCGAGTGGGTATATTTTTGCATTTTGGAGAAAATGCATGATTTTGGGGTGTGAGCCCGATCTAGTATTTTGATCGTATTTTTGGGATTTAAATGGGTCCTCTCAGTGCTAGAAAGATTGGGGACTAGTTTCCCAATGTTTTCCCCTTCACATGGGTGTGAACGGGGCGTGGAATGGGTTTTTCCGCGATTTCTGCCGTTTACGCGCTCGGGACGACCTAGCGGTCGTTCCAGCGACCGCCAGGGGGTGAGACGGTCATGTGAAGATCGCTAGGGTCTCCCTATGTCGGTTCGAGCTTTGCGGTCGCGCGATGGACCGCCAGGAGGGCTTAGCGGTCTGGTGAAGACTGCCAGGCATCGCTTAGCGGTCTGGGACATGACTGTTTGTCCGTGTTCTGATAGTTTGAGGTTAGTGGGGTAGCGGCCTTGCGACTGACCACTAGGCTATGTCTAGCGATCAGGCGGAGGACCGCCACCCTGCTTGGCGGTCCGGAGGCGACCGCTTGTGGTTTAAGTGTCTTGGGGTCTTGCGGTCCTGGCTGGACCGCTAGGCCAGGCCTTGCGGTCCAGAGGAGACCGCCAGGCTCCCTGACGGTCCAGAGAGGACCGCCAGGTGGTTCTTCATGCTCGCCGTGTCTGTTTCGCGTTGTGTGGGCCCCAGTCGACCCGATTGACCCAGTGGTCGACCTTCGGTCTCGTGGATGTCCCGGACACCCTTTGGGTTCTGTGTCTATATTTTTTGGGTGTCTGGATGTACCACTTACCTCGATTAGCGTGCTCGAGGGTTTTAAGGGTTCGGGTGACCCTTTTGTGTTCTGGGCCTTCCCCCGCATGGCGTGGGTTTCTTCGAAAAGTGTTTTCCATGTGGGCCATGTGGATGGCCTTGGACTGTGAGTCCAGTCAACCAACCTGGGGTTAGAGGTTTCCCGTGTGTCCCTTGGATAGGGGATCAACTCGACGACTTTTGAGCTACCTTGGGAATCGTGCTACCATGGTTTCAGACCTATGGATTAAGCTAGATTGACGGCGTTGTGCCGTCACGTGCAGTGGTCTTGACCCGAGTCGCGTGACTGAAGGACCGTTGGGTTTATTAGGTCTAGTGGGCTATCCATAGTCTGGTGGCCCCGAGCCATCTGTTACTCCGCGTTACTCGTACTGAGTGCGTGTGTGGCTTTCCGTGTTCACGTTTAGTGACCTGCCACTAGTCATAGCTTTCCTACGTACGCGTGTAGGGACCCACCTGGGAGTAGGTGGAGAGCTACACCCGAGAGAGACGGTTTTAGGCTAGTTACCGTAGGGCCCCTTGCCTTTGCAGCCTGAGTCCGACTGGGGGGGAAACCAGCTAGAGGACCCGACCTAGAGTAGATGGTCTGTGTGTGCATACGTAGTTGGGGGCAGTGGACACGTGCTGATGAGCGCGACCACAACTAGTCCTTGTTTTGAGTTCCTAGTTATTGTACGGTGTCTCTGTCTCCGCTTGGGGCGTCGCAGCGAGACACCTGAGACTGCGGACTATGTCGTCAGTGGATGCATCCGGCCTTGCTTCTGGTGGGCAGTACTCCCGTCACGTGACGTGAGTTTCTCGTGACTTGAGGTTCCATTTCTAGGTGTGTTCCCGAGATTGAGGTCCAGGGTTCCGGTGGGTGTCACCGAGGGTTCTCCCTAGACAGTGTTCGGTCCACGACAGCGTTGTCATGATATTTCTTGTGGTAGCGTAGCCAAAGGTTTCCTCGTTAGTTCAGTGGTCCCCCGACTGTGAGATCGGGGAGTGTTGTCCGGTACAGTAGGAGTAGCTGTAGTGTCAAGTTTTTACCGGCCACCGGTTTGCTGTTCCTGCTGTTGTTGCTGCTTTTCGCTACCGCCCTTGTTTACGGTTGGGGTTTCGCGGGACCCCTACTGAGCCAGTAACAGGAGGCTCACCCCTGCTTTGTAGGTGCGGTGGTTCTTCCTCGAGGTCTGAGGGTGCTGTGTGGAGGTTCTTAGTCGTCAGCTTGCCGAGCCGAGTGTTCTCTCAGCGTGGGGTACGTTCTTCTGCAATAGACTGTACTTTCTGTTGGACTGAACTCTATTCTTGTTTATTTATTTCTATTAACTATTGAATTATCTCACTTTATTTCCTATTTCTTTGTACCTCCACACTCCTTTTAGCCCTCTCGAGCCCCGGCTCGTGGGCGGCGGGTTAGGATTCGAATGGTATCGGGTTCCTTTCTTGATATCCGGATCTTGGGTCACTACAGTTGATATCAGAGTAGTGGTTGTGGACGTACATGGTAATTCAAGATATTACAGTGATTAGAGTCCGTATGGTCTAGTACAGTCGGCAGCTGGCATAGGGTTTCGTGTATGTTTTTCGCTTGGTTTCTCGCTTGAGAGCTTGAGGGCGCGGCCTTGGCGCTGTGAATGTGGTTGCTGATTCGTGGAGTGCCGGTGTGGGGCCCGAGGAATGAGATAGAGAGATTTCTTCTCGAGAGGTGGTGGCCCCGGTTATGTTGCGTTCGGCAGAGTGTTGCCGACAGGTGTGTTGTTGCGGTGCAACGTTTGAGGCATTTGTAGCTAGGTCAGGTGGCTGGTGTGGATTATTCGTGGTTAAGTGGTCGTGAGCATGCTCCGAGGGAGCTGTTATTGTGTTTGGCCACTCTAATTTGAGATTTTGTCCAGCCCTTGAGGTGTTAAGGTTGAGGTTTGAGGTGTCGGAGCAGGTGCCCTGGTCGAGAATTGTGATCGGGTGAGTGGAAGATCTTCTGTTGAGCTGTTGTTGGTCGAGCCGATGTTCTTGTTATGCACTGTGGCGTCAGAAATGACGTGTCGGTCCTGTTTATCTTTGTGGATTTTGAGGCAAGATTGGGCAAAGATTGTGACTACCCAGACTCTGGATACCGGGTAAACCCGATACCACTTGGAACCTGCGAGACCTCCCAAGAGCGAAAAAGCTCCGAAGGGATAGAAAGGTGTGTGAGAGTACATTGAACTTCCAGATATAACAGTAAGTAATTAAATTTCAATGATCAGGATTGCTAAAGTAGTAAAAATAAAATTACATTTTCTATAACAATTAAAACTAACAGAGTCTAGTCCAAAGAAAGACAAGTACAGTCTAACAGAAAAGGGAAATGTACCCTCAAGTTGGGGGAAGCCCGACACTGACAAATGCTGGAAACACTGAACTACCGCACAGCGGAACCTCCAGCCACGAGGTAGAACAGCTACACCTGAAAAGTCAGGGGTGAGCCTCGTGTCACTAGCTCAATAGGGATCCCGCAGAACCCTACTGCAAAACATCGCAGTAACAATAGTGCTACACTAAAGTAAAGTAGTAACAAAGCATGAGTAGAAACAACAGAAGTAAAGAGGAAAAAGTCGTAACAAGGAAACACGGTAGCCAAAGGAACCTCGGCCCTCTAAACTACTTCTAACAGCAACAGAAAGGCTAACCCCGATCTCACAAAGTCGGGCGTTACCGATCCATTGTCAAATCAAGAAACCTTCTCGTGAAAAGCCTACCAAAATAGGTAAAAGCCTGCCAAAGACTTACTCAGTCGAAGGCACCAGACATACACAAACTCACCGTCGTGTACGCTACAGAACCCGTAACCTTGAGTGAAGCCACGCACAGGCTACTCGGACAAGTGGTGAGGACACCAGAGGCCTAGACCGACATGAGGCCTCACAGACGAGCCACCGACGACGGACCCGCAGAGCCACACAAGCTTCATTATGGCTCGGAGACAGCTAGATTTTAATTTCTCTTTTATTTCAAGTTGTGTCTGTTTTGTAGGCCATTTATGGGCTATCTAGACATTATTATTCTGCTAGAGTTAGGGGTTTCTCTTTGTGCTAGTGGCCTGGGTGCACCCTAGGCCCATCTAGGACTAGGGGGTGTCATGGCCCAATGCCCACCCCAAATTTCAAATGGGTTCGAATTCAAATTCTAAGGAGGGAAATGGAGCCCATAGATTTCAAATTTAAAATGGGTTCAAATTCAAACTCCAAGGAGGGGAATTGGAGCCCATAGATTTTAAATTTCAAATGGGTTCAAATTTAAACTCTAAGGAGGAAAAATGGAGCCCATAGATTTTAAATTTCAAATGGGTTCAAATTCAAACTCCAAGGAGGGAAGATGAAACCCATACTTTATATATTGTCATGTATTCTCCCCCCCCCCCCTTGAGGGATGCTAATGAATGAATGAAGAAGAATTATTTTGGCAAGAAGAGAAGGCCTCTCCCCCCTCCTCTCTCCCTTCCCTTGGGTGCGACACCCACCTTCTCTCCCTCTTCCTCTCCCCCTTGGGTGCGACTCGCAAGGTTTATTGTAGGTTCTTGGCTGCTCCAACTGCTGGGAGGCAACCTCCCCATCTTCTTCTCAAGCTAGGAGTTCATGGTTTAAGGGTTGGCTGCTAGCATGGAGGAGATGAACCTTGTTGTCCTGCGCCAATCTCTGGTTGTCTGTCTGCAGGATTGAGCCCGGAAGATCAGGTTGGTACGCCCGGTTCTCATCCTCAGACCACGTTCACCTTTTAAGAGATTTTGTTCTCCCACATGTCCCCCACACCTCCTGAAAATCCCATGCCAGGATGATGTTCAGCTGGGTGTTGTCAGGTGTATCTTGACCCAGCCGTTGGTGAGTGATGACTGGCGTCGCACCACTATTTTTCATACCTTTTGTAGGCTGGGCGGGAAAGCCTGCAAGGTGAGCATAGATAGCGGGAGTTGTATTAACGCTATCTCCACGGGTACTGTGACACGCTTAGGGTTGACCCCCGTGGACCACCCCTCCCCTTATCGCGTGTCATGGGTATATTCCACCTCTATTCCGGTCATGCTGCGATGTCTGGTGCCACTGCAGTTCCATGCCTACGAGGATGGGATCTGGTATGATGTGTTGCCTATGGAGGTAAGCAGTATTATCCTGGGAAGGTCCTGGTTATTTGATCGGGATGCTACCCTCCATGGCTGGTCAAACACATGCACATTCGACCATAATGGTCAACGGATTACCTTTCACCCATCCCAGCCGAGGAGTCCATCCATCCGGGGTCCCATTGGGCCTAGTACCCCAACTCCTACTATTCCAGGGCCCAGTACCCAATCGTCGGCTCAGGCTACTACCTTACCTCCGGATGTCCCCGCCCCGAGTGTTCCTCCGACTAGGAGGTTGATGCTAGTCAGCCCCCGGGAGTTGGAGCGTGACTTTGTTAGGGGGGACCCTATTTTTGCCATCGTAGTCCAAGAGGTGGTTAGAGAGTCGGAGAGTGATCTCCCATCTGATGCTGTTGATGTCCTTCGGGAGTTTGCTGATGTATTTCTCGATGATTTACCCGAGGGTCTTCCCCCCATGCGGGACATTCAACATGCTATTGACCTTATTCCGGGGTCCTCATTGCCCAACTTGCCACATTATAGGATGAGCCCCGCTGATCACGCCGAGCTTCAGCGTCAGGTCGAGGAGTTGACGACGAGGGGATCTCTCCGTGAGAGCATGAGTCCATGTGCCGTCCCTGCATTGCTTGCTCCTAAGAAGGACGGTACTTGGAGAATGTGTGTCGACAGCCATGCAATCAATAAGATCACGATGAAGTATAGGTTTCCCATTCCCCGCTTAGATGACATGCTTGATATGATGGCGGGAGCCAATGTGTTTTCTAAGATCGATCTGAAGAGTGGCTATCACCAGGTGCGGATCAGGCCCGGTGATGAGTGGAAGACGGCCTTTAAGACCAAAGATGGTCTTTATGAGTGGCTGGTCATGCCCTTTGGGTTGACCAATGCTCTCAGCACCTTTATGCGGCTGATGACCCAGGTCCTTCGACCTTTGATTGGGGTCTTTGTGGTAGTTTATTTCGATGACATTCTCATCTATAGCCGCACCCGGGAGGCCCACTTAGACCATCTACAGTAGGTTTGTCTTATCTTGTAGAGAGAGAGTCTTTTTGCCAACCCTACGAAATGTGCTTTCATGACTAGTCAGGTCACTTTCTTAGGGTTTATTGTTTCTAGCGAGGGAGTCTCTGCCGACCCCGAGAAGATCAGGGCCATAGTGGAGTGGCCCGAGCCTCGTACTCTTCATGATGTCCGTAGCTTTCACAGACTGGCGACCTTCTATCGCTATTTTATTCGAGGCTTTAGTTCCATCACGGCCCCAATCACTTATTGCATCCGAAAGGGGACGTTTGAATGGAGGAAGTCCGCCTCGGCTGCATTTGCGCTCCTCAAAGAGCGCATGACTCAAGCACCTATTCTTAGACTTCCTGATTTCACGAAGGTGTTTGAGGTCTATTGCGATGCTTCCAGGGTTGGTATTGGTGGTATTCTGAGCTAGGAGACCCACCCCATTGCTTATTTCAGTGAGAAATTGAGCGATGCTAAACTGCGTTACTCCACGTATGACAAGGAGTTTTACGCAGTTGTGCAGGCCCTTCGGCATTAGAGACATTACTTGTTGCACCAGGAGTTTGTTTTGTTTTTTGATCATGAGGCACTCAAGTATCTCCATGCCCAGAAGAAGCTCAATTCTTGTCACAGTCGTTGGGTGGAGTTTCTCTAGGATTATACCTTTGTGCTGAAGCACAAGGCCGGTGCGGAGAACCGGGTGGCTGACGCTCTGAGTCGTCGCGCTTATCTTTTGTCCACCATGAGTGTAGAGGTGGTTGGGATGGATAGGATGAAGGAAGCCTATGCGGATTGTCCAGACTTTGGTCCGATTTATACCACCCTCCAGGTAGGACCGTCCCAAGAGCATCCTGATTACGCCTTGCAGGACGGTTACCTTTTTCGGGGGAGTCGCTTGTGTATTTCGCGGACTTCAGTTCTCGACTTCCTCACTTGGGAGATGCATGCGGGAGGTCTAGCCGGCCACTTTGGTCGGAACAAGACCATCGAGGCCGTTGAGCATTGATTTTATTGGCCTAGCTTGAAACGCGATGTTACTCGCATTGTGGCCCAGTGTCGTGTTGGATTAAGTGGATGGTCAAACTAGAGGGGGAGGGGGTGAATAGGTTGACCCTTTGCAATCTTTTGCAAAAAATCACAGTCAACTTTTAAGTAGCAGAATACTAGTTCAAAATTCAATAAATAGAGGGTGTGGAGATCAAACCTAATCAATCATCTAGCGACACACAGATATTGCAAGAGACAGTAAACCACAAGAGAACACAGATTTTTATGGTGGTTCAGTCTCCCTGTGGAGACCTACGTCCACCCCTCACTAGATCAGTGAGGATCCCTGCTGAGCCTTACAACTTTGCTAAATCGAGGAACAATCCCCTCGACAATGCTGACCACTACAGCTTGGTTAACAAGAGGAACACATCCTCTCAATCAGTTACCCGCTGACAAACAGCTTGAGGGCATACACACCGAAACCCCTTGATCCAAGCACACCCTGCTTGATAAAGAAACCTCCCTCTACAATCACCAGTACGAGGGAGAAAAGCAGTAGTAGAATTCAAACTGAAATGAAAAATAAGAAACGAAGTCACCAAAACAAATTGCAAGAAAGAGCTTCAGATGTATGATGGTGTTGATTCTCGAATCTCAAACATAGAGATCGCAGAGAAAAGGCTTCGTCGATCAGCTGGCTTTCTCCTTCTGGATGGTACATAGTCTTGCGATGATCAACTGTCACTAGGCTGCCTCAGATCTTCAGTGGATGCAACAGCACGCCAGGAGGAAGATGATGATTTAGGCCATTCTTCTCAAGAGCTTCTCTGTATCTTGTTCGACTGCTACTTCTTCAACTTTCATCTCCTGCGCTCTCCCTATTCACGTGAATATTCCTTTAGTGGGCCCCAACCAGATTTTCTGGTTAGCCCAATGATTGTTCTCCTAGAGGCTTCTGGAATCGTGAGGGAAAAAGTGCGCATGCTCTTTTAGATGATGTGGCATCTAACGCCACTTACGGCTGGAGTCCACCCAATCATCTCTTGATGAAATTCAGATGGCATCAACTCATTGTGATTAAGAGGTTGACGCAGCATTGAACTGCCCACAGACCATTTTTGTACATAAGCTAGATGCGTTGACGCATAGGGTGCCTGCGTCAACTCACTGGACTGACCCCGCACACTCTATTATCTCCACCAAGAGCAGATGCGTCGACGCTTATGTGTTGTGGTGTTGACGCACTAAGCTATCCAGTGATTGATGCTTCTGCCTCTTGAACTGATGCGTAGACGCAATTAGCATCATGCGTAGACGCTGTCCTTTTATGCAAACCGCTGCGTGGACGCCTTGAGCATCCTGCGTAGACCTTGTTTCTTCCTTGCATTCAAGAGTAAAGTAGATACATGCGTTAATGAATCAAGGGTTAATTCATCAGTTCTGTTGAACTCAACACACACACATCTCATGGTTGTCATCATCAAAACCAGGGGCACAACAATCTCCCCCTTTTTGATGATGACAACTATGAGGTGTATGCCATTGCATCTCCATAAAAATGTATTGTTTAGATCAAACAAGGAATTCACTTCAGAGACCAGAACACCAGTTCATGTCATTCATTTCATTTAGGTCCAAGGTATAACATCAATAAGAAGAACAAAAGAACTCTTCTAACTAAAAGTTGGACAATCTCACAGACAATTTCTTTCGAGCATATCACAAAATATGTAAACAAAGGAAAACTTCACTCAATCACATTTGATGTAGATGCAATGCAATTCCATGCTCCAACTTGAGTTCATGTCTCTCCCCCTTTGACATCATTAGGAAGGGGAGCAGGTGAGGAAGAGTGAGACTGAAGAATGTTTGCAGACACAGTATCCAGTTGTTGCTGAAGCTGAGTCATAGAAGATGCTAAACTGTCTAGTTTGTCCGAAAATTGCCGATCTCTTTGTAGGATAGACTTATGATAATCCTGTACTTTGGAAGTGATACTATCAAACAAGTTGTGTAAAATGTCAAACAGATAGTCCACTTGAGCTTTCTGCTGAGATCCCCATTCAGGTGCAGAAGAGGAGGCTTCTGTTGGTGGAGGGCAGTACACATCATGCTGATCTTCAATTGTGGGTGGGAAGTTTTCTTTTAGAATATGCAAAAGATTCATAACCTCATCACCCACTAGAGTGGATCGTTCAAACAGTTTATCAAGGTCCTTACCAAAAGATGTAATCTTTTCAAATAAGGTCTGAACCTTTTCACTGAACACATTATTCTTGTCAATTAGGGTAGAAAATTTCAAATTCAGCTTGGACTGGTTTTCCTTGAAATCATAGTTATATGTCTACACAGCCTTTAGCCTGTTCAGAAATTGTTGATGCAAGCTTTTCAAATTGTGCATTACTGACCCAACTTTCTGACAAACCTGAAGGAGGGATTCCATGAAGTTATGAAGCTTTTTGTCTGACTTGAATTTGTCATTCTTGAACTATTCCCATATGCTGTCTGATTTCTACTCAAGACGGGAAATCCTCATTTCCATGGTTGAGCTCAAGTGCATTATGGAAGAATCAATGTTCTTGAACTTCATTTCCAGAAATTGAATCAAGGTTGGATTGATAACAGAAGTCTGATCATGCATGCCAGCATCATAATGAACATTATCTGGCATTTCTTCCTCAGGAAAGTAGGTAGATTCATGTTCCCTTCGAGGAGAGGGTTCTTGAAAAGGACCATGTATGATCATAATATCTCTAGTGACAGCTGGGAGAGATGGAGCAGTATCTGTGACAATATCAGCTTGGACAGGACAGGCCTCTTGTTGGTGCATTCTGGCAGGACTAACATCTTGTCTGTCTACTCTGGCTGGACTAGCCGCTGGGTTTTCTTGTGCTGTTTCGCTCATTTCTACAACAGGTGCCCCCGAGGCAGAGGCATGCTTCTGACTTGGCAGTACTCTGACTGGCTGTCCATTCACAACTTTAAATCCCATGAACTTTTGAATGTATGATAAGGAGTATCTATTCCCTCTGGGAATGTTTAGTTTATTTTCATTTCCAAAGTTCACTCCAACCTTTCTAAAAATTACAGTCAATGGGGGCAACATATGGAAGTGTCCTAGACTGTTTCAGACATGTACCCATGGTCTGAATGATAACATCAATCAATGAAATCTTGATTTGTTTCAGCATATAGTATAGCAAGAATCGTTGCATCTCAGTAACTCGTTCCCTACCACTGCTCTGGGGTGTAATGATGGATGTGCAGATATGATGTAGCAATCTATTGAAGGGAGGGAACCGATTGGCTTTCAGACTAGATAGATATGTCTGCTTGACAACAGTAGGATCACTATGCTATTCAGTCAGAAGGGCATAAGCGTCATGTTCATCAAGATGAAAACTATGTAGTTGAACCCCATCCATTGGGATTTTCCATGATCTGGCAAACAGTTTATTTGTTAACTCAAAACGGACATTTCTGACTGTTGAAGAAATTTTAGGGATGTGAGGATCATATTTCAAATTTTGGTAAAATTCCCGAACGAGGGTGGGGTAATATATTCTATGATTTGTGACAAAATACCACCAACCTTGAAAATACAAAGTGGGAAATAACTGCGGAAAAATCTCAAGCATCTCAACATCAGTATCAACAATATATCGTGGGATAAGGACTTTCAGAGGTTCTTTGATATTGAAGGTGAGAGAGGGATCAGAAGACCTTGCATGTGAACTGTCTACACCTTGCTTCCCCTTATTAGCAGCTAAAGATGTAGACTGCTCCTCTGCCCTTGATTTAGAGAGCTTTCTCTTTTTGGTCGGCGGGCTCGGATGGAGACGGGGTTTCCAAAGAGATAGCTCTATCTCTTTTCCTTTCTGTTTCCTTGGAGCTTAAGAAGACGGTATCTTCTCTGGAGGATCTGCCACGGGAGCATCGTGAGTATCCTTCTGCTTCGCTGCCCTTGATTCTGAGAGATTTCTTGTCTTTGCCAGCGAGCTCTTCTCTTTTCCTTTCCGTGTTCTTGGACCTGACTGAGACGGCGTCTCCTCTTGAGCAAGTTGAAATTTGGTTCGAGGCTCAATCTTGCCCTCAGCAAAGATGGGATCTCTTCTCTTTAGACCCTTCTTGTCCTTAGTCCCTTTTGTCGGAGGAGCCATGGTAGGGAGGTGAATCACACGGCAACAAGGAAGAGAAGTGCCGTGGGAAAGAAGATGAGGGAAGCGGAGAGGGAGGAACCAACAGGGTTTTTGAAAGAGGCGAGGAGACTGAAGCGTTTACGCTGAGGGGTTTTAAAGAGATGACCCCTCGATTTCAAAAAGATAGAGTTGGTTCAACGGGATGAACCGGACTAGGTTGATAAAGCGACCACGCGACTGCGTTGACGCATTGAAGGACTGAGTCGACGCCACCAAAAAAAAATATGAAGGAAATATTGAGTTACGAACCACTGTATTGAGGCATTCTAAAGACACTGAAATATGAAAGATGAGATTGCATTCAGGGATTTTTAATAGATAACATTCAAGTTCCCTTATGAGAGATATGATAAGAGACCCTAATTCATTTAATGATGTGGAGAAAAACAATCTTAAGAGTTTGAGTTAAGCCCTTGAACAAGAAGAGTATGTGTATGGAATAAAGATAGAACTATTTGCACACCAGGAACTTTCTCAAAACTATCCCCTAGATTGTTCAATTTCAAGAGACCCTTATATAAGTGAATTTAACGAGTATTGAATATGAACTCTGTAGGATTGTATGTGAGCTTAAGGTCAACCACACATATATATATATATATATATATTTATTGACATTTTTCATTTTTATTAAATATATATAATTTTGATTTTCATTAGCAGCCAAGTGTAGCTAGCATCTTGACACGGGTACACATGTTTATCATACACCAGAGTCCCCGGTTACTCAGCATAGCTAAATATTCTACTCCAATGAAACAGAGTTGGCAACTCACATCATGACATGCCTCTCAGCACTTCATTGGTGCATGAAGGTAGTTTCTCAGTGAAAATTTGCCATTGCTCTGTAACGAATTATTTTTCTTTGGGAACAGAGATAGTAGCTCACATCATGACATGCTCCTTAGCACTTCCTTGGTGCATGGAGATAGTTTCTCAGTGAAAACTGGCCATTGCTCTGTAATTTATTACATATATATATATATAGGGTTTATTCCTTCAGCTCTTATTAAACCTATTCTGAGTTTAAGGTCAATACATATATTAAATTCATTTTGCACAAAGTGGTCTCTTTACTTTTGATCATCATGGTTCTAGAGTAGATGAGTTCACATT
Source organism: Amorphophallus konjac (assembly GCA_022559845.1). Lineage (NCBI taxonomy): Eukaryota > Viridiplantae > Streptophyta > Magnoliopsida > Alismatales > Araceae > Amorphophallus > Amorphophallus konjac. The sequence goes on along the minus strand of CM040129.1, from coordinate 158,556,384 downwards.
TTTATTAAATAGTTCTATAGCTATTCCATATGCAAGGCACTTTTACGTTCAAGAATTTTTAACATTCAAGGATCATAAGATTTATAAGTCTCCAGCCATTAAAATTACATAGAGTCAGTCAGTGAAGACCAAAACCTCTCATAAAGGATTGATCATTTTAACTCCCCCTGAATCTATGACATCAACTCAAATTCCAGAGCTCATAAACCTGCCCTCATACTGAAGATTGATGGGTTCTTCAACTACTAGCTAAAGAAATGAATAGATGTAATGTGAGGAAGAAACGAATTGATGAGAAGTTGAGAAGACTCCAGGCTTCAGACAATCTAAGGTACTGGAAGTGCCATTTCAGAACAAATTCACACAGCAGCTGACTTTAACGCACAGCAGACATTTCCAGATTGCGTTGACTCATCTCCAGTACTGAGTGAACCCTTCTTAAGTGAGCAAGTTGACTCCAGAACGGTTTACAAGAGGTTTCTGTCAGTGCGTCAACTCAACCATGTCACAGCGTTAACTCACTCAACCAATCAGCTGAACTACCAGCACTGTTTCCATATTATTTCAATCAGTGCGTTGACCCAGCCTCATTACTGCGTTAACTCGGACTTCTTCACTAATAAGCCAGTTCAATCAACTGCGTGAGCCACACTTCAGATTCACAAAATATTAATCTCAAGGTGGTAACTTGTTCTCCTCAGCAAGAAAAATCTAGTGCAAACTCCCCCTCAGATCATGCATGACAGAAAGTTTTGATGAAAATGCAGTGATTGACATGATGGCTTTTTATTTATCATGTGTTTGTCAAGAGAGATAATATGACCAAAAATTGAACTCCCCCTAGATTCGTGACTTATTTAGAAACCAAGAACTTTCAACTTAAGCAAGGCATGTAATCAATTTATTGCTAGATAAAGTTAACCAATCAAATTCCAAAGAATAAACTGAGCTATCAAATTAGGCAACAAGATGAGGATTACATAGTCCAAGCTCCCTCCTAAGACAAGTAAATCTTTCATTACTCAGAGGCTTGCTAAAAATGTCAGCAACTTGATGTTGTGAGTCAACAAAAACCAATTTAAAGCTTCCTTTATTAACTTCATCTCGCAAGAAGTGATGCCTAATTTCTATATGTTTGGTCCTAGAGTGCTGAATAGGATTCTTTGCCAGGTTAATGGCACTTGTGTTATCACACAAGATTGGGACACACCCAAGATCAGTTTGATAATCTTGGAGTTGGTGTTTGATCCACAACACTTGAGTGCCACAACTCCCTGTAGTGACATATTCTACCTCTCCAGTGGATAGTGCCACCGAGTGTTCTTTCTTGGATGCCCAAGAAACCAAACACCCTCCCAAAAAGTGGCAATAGCCACTAGTGCTTTTCCTTTCAAGTTTGCATCCAGCATAGTTTGCATCAGAATAAGATACTAAATCAAGAGCACAAGATGCAGGATACCAAATCCCTATATCTCGAGTTCCGGCAAGGTATCTAAAGATACGCTTAACAGAGCTCAAGTGGGATTCTCTAGGATCAGATTGAAAACGAGCACACATACATACACAAAATTAGATATCTGGCCTAGATGCAGTAAGATAGAGGAGTGATCCAATCATACCTCGATAAGTCTTCGTATCCACTGATTTACGTTTCAGATCTGCATCCAGAATTGTGTTGGTGCTCATGGGAGTGTTGATTGTTTTAAGATTCTCCATTTGATATTTCTTCAATAGTTCAGAGATATATTTTGCCTGGTTGATAAAGCATCCTTCCTTGCTTTGGGTGATTTGAAGACCTAGAAAAAATTGCAGCTCACCCATTAGACTCATTTCAAATTCTGTAGTCATCAATTGTGTAAATTCCTCACACATGCTTGGTTTAGTGGATCCAAAGACTATATTATCAACGTAAATTTGAACCAGAACAATGTCATTGTTTCTCACCTTGGTGAATAAAGTTTGGTCCACTTTACCTCTTGAGTATCCTTTTTCAGTGAGGTATGAGCTGAGTCTATCGTACCATGCTCGAGGTGCCTGTTTGAGCCCATAGAGAGCTTTGTCTAATCTGTAAACATGGTTAGGACAGTCTATGCACTCAAAACCAGGGGGTTGTTCAACATACACCTCTTCTTTTATTAGACCATTAAGATACGCAATTTTTACATCCATTTGTTGTAGTTTTATTCCATGGCAGCAAGCATATGCAAGTAATAATCTAATGGCCTCTAATCTAGCTACTGGAGCAAAGGATTCTTCAAAATCAATGTCGAATTCTTGGTTATATCCCTGTGCTACCAGTCTTGTTTTATTTCTTATCACAATTCCATTTTCATTTTGTTTATTTCTGAAAACCCATTTAGTTCCAATTACTGAATGTTCATTGGGTCTTGGTACAAGGTGCCACACTTTATTTCTCTTGAATTGATTTAGTTCTTCATGCATTGCATTTATCCAACATTCATCTTTTAGGGCTTCAATTACATTTTTAGGTTCAATTTGAGACACAAGAGCCAAATTATCCATTCCCTCAATTATCCTAAAGTGAGATCTAGTTCTAGTAGCGTCATGCAGATTGCCAATAACGCTTGATAAAGGATGATCTCTTAACATTCTAACAATAGTTAGAGAGTTACCTTCATTAGCATCTGCATTACCTTGAGTGCTTGATTCTGCTAGACTCTCACCTGGCCTTGACTCTTTCTCCTGAAGATCTTGTTCTTCCTTTACTTCAAGGAACTCCCCATCATCCTTGTCCCTGCAAGATTGTTCATTTTCAGATTTAACATTCATTTCATCAAAGACAATATGTGGAAATTCTTCTACATTTTGAGTTTTGACATTTAGGACTCTATAGGCCCTAGAGTGATTAGAATATCCCAGAAAAATGGCTGGTTCACTCTTAGGTTCAAACTTATCCAAGTCCCGTTTGTCATTATTTTGAACAAAGCATTTTGACCTAAAAACTTTGAAATGAGCAACGAATGACTTCTTACCTTTCATTAACTCATATGGAGTCTTTTTGGACAGAGGTCTTACCATTACACGATTTACAATGTAGCACGCAGTGTTTACCGTCTCAGCCCAGAATTTCCTTGAAAGTTATCCTTCGATCAGTATTATTCTAGCCATCTCCACAAGAGTCCTATTTCTTCTTTCCACCACTCCATTCTGTTCAGGAGTTCTTGGTGACGAGAATCTATGTGATATTCCTTTTGCCCTGCAAAAGCCATCAAATTCTGAGTTTTTGAACTCTCCTCCATGATCTGACATGATAGATGAAATGGTATACTTACCATCCTGCTGAACTTTCTTGAAGAATGCCTGAAATTCTTCAAACACATCATTTTTATGAGATAAAAAGAACACCCAAGTGAACCTAGAAAAGTCATCTACCAAAATAAAGCCATATCTATTTCCACTTAAACTTACTGTTCTGGTGGGTCCAAACAGATCCATGTGAATAAGCTCAAGAGGTCTAGAAGATTGGTTTTCTATTCTAGATTTAAATGACTTCCTAGTGTGCTTATCTTGAGTGCATGCATCACAAACTTTGTCATTTTATTTAAATGAGACATCAGGCAGACCGTTTACCATGCTGAATTTTGCTAACTTATGCATGACACTATAGCTAGCATGTCCTAGTCTACGATGCCGTAGTCAAGCCAGCTCAGTTTTGTTCACAGCAAGACAGAGATTATTATGAGCAGGATCATCTAAGTCTACCATGTACATGTTGTTTATTATTTTTCCAATAAACTTAACATTTTCAGAATATATTTCAAGAATGGTGCATACAAGAGAATCAAACACAACCTTGTGTCCCCTGTCACACAGTTGGCTTATACTAAGAAGATTATATTCTAGTCCTTCAACAAGCATCATATCGCCAATGGAGTTCAAGGGAGTTTTACCCACTTTACCTTTTCTAATAATTTTGTCTTTATTGTTGCCCCCAAACGTGACATGTCCTCCTTCTTTCTCAACCAAGAAACAAAATTTTGCCTTATCGTCCGTCATATGCCTTGAGCAGCCGCTGTCAAGATACCATCTGTTGTGTACAGCTGCAAGGCACTCCTGCAATTCACATCAAACGAGGGATTTTGGAACCCAAATACACTTGGGTCCCATCAGACCATATGATCCTGTCAAGTAAGACAACATACTTTTGGGAATCCATATCTGTTGTTTTGGAGGTTTTTGAGATGTAGAGTTCATAGGTTTGAGAATTTTCTGATTAGGTTGAGGTACCCTTCGGAATGAATTCTTTGAACCAGTTCTGTTGTTAAAGAACTGTGAATTTTTATTCTTGTTTCCACTCCAATGATTATTCTGAATCCAAGAAGCACTAGGGAACCTAGGACGAGAAGCTCTAGTTGAATATTTAATTCCGGATGGAATGAAGCTTTGCTGCGTAGACCCTCTTGCACGGCTGCGTTGACCCATCCACCCAAACCCCATGTCATATGGGTTCTGGTACGCAGGGTGCGTTGACGCAGTATAGACATTGCGTTGACGCAGCCAGTGGTTTGTTTTAGCCTTATTTCTGTAGAAGCCCTTAGACATAGGTTGAGTAGACACAGGATGGCCAATGCGTTGACGCGGCTATCTTGTGCCAATCCAATGACTCCTTGAATTTCCATAAGCTTGATGCTGGGTTGATGTACTAGGGTTCATGGGTTGATTTGAGGTTTTACTTCAAGACTTAGGCATATTTGTGTGGTGATTGGTATTCAAGGTAGCATTCATTTTCTCTTTGCCCTTTTCTTCTTGATTTTTCCCATGTGGCTTCACTGCAGCCATTGGGTTTTGCTCAGATATGCCCTGTTCTGGAACAAAGGTTATCAGTCTTATCCCTAGATTCTTCTTTTTAGTTGGATTATATCCAAGTCCTTCTTTTCCAAAATTACTTTTCATTCCCATAACAGCTTCTAGGTTGTTTTTTCCTTGTGTAAATTTCTCAAGGGAGGCTTGTTTATTCAAGTTTTCATCTTCCAGTCTCTTCAAGTTTTCTTGGAGTTCTAGATTTACTCCTTGAATGGCTTCATATTTTTCTTCAGCAATTTTTACATCACTCTCCAATTTTTGCATTCTGAGTTTCAGGTCATCACGCACTTTCAGTAAAAGTTCATTTTCTCTTTTCATCTCTATCAATTGATCTTTACACATATCACTTTCAGCAAGAGACTCTCTTAGATGAGTAATTTCAGCTTCTAAGCATATGATTTTCTCATTCAAGAAATTATCTTGACTAGTCAAATTTTTCTTCTTCCTCAGTGATTTATTTTCTTTCTTCACATAATCATACTTATCTAGCAACTCATTAAATGCTTCTTCTCAATCACTGCAAGAAAAGTTTTCAAAAGAGGAGGTTACCTCATCCTGATCATCTCCCTTAGCCATAAAGCATAGCTTAACATCACTTTCTTCTTCAGAGGTACTCTCTTCTTCATCTTCATCTTTCTCCTCGTCACTCCAAGTACTCATCATAGCCTTTGGCTTCTTGTTCTTCCATTTTGGTTGGACTTTCTTCACATTATCTGGACATTCAGATTTGATATGACCTTGTTTCCTGCATTTGTAACAAACAACCTTGTCAGATTTCTTAGAATTCTCTGATTTGAATTTTGAACTCTTTCTTACCTGTGGTCTACTGTTCCTCATAAATTTACCTTCCTTTCTTAGAAACTTCCTGAATTTCCTAGTGAGCATTGCTATCTCACCTGAGTCATCATCTGAGGTAGATGACTGATTGTCATATGAACTCTCCTTGCTGCTAGGACCAGCCTTCAATGCAAGTGGCTTCTTCTTTTTCACATCCTCATCAGTTCTTTTGAAATTCAGCTCGTAAGCCATCAGTGATCCAATAAGCTCATCAGGGGTAGTGGTAGGAAGGTTCCTAGATTCCTCAACAACCGTGGCCTTGGTGTGCCAAATTGGAGTTAGGGATCTAAGAATTTTCCTGACCAGTTCATAATCACTGTAAACCTTTCCCAGACCTTTAAGACCATTCACTAATAGAGTTAGCCTAGCATACATTTCAGATATATTTTCCTTTGGCTTCATTCTAAAAGCTTCATACTCAGAAATTAACAAATTAGCTTTTGTCTCTCTTACCTCTGACGTACCTTCATAGATGACTTTAAGTCTGTCCCACATTTCCTTGGCACTGGCACATGAGGACACTCGTGAAAACTCCTTAGGATGCAATGAGCACTGCATGATATTTATAGCTTGCCAATTGATGTTGGACTTCCGAATCTGCTCGTTTACCCACAGTTCTTCATCTCCTTCTAACTGATAGGGTCCTTTGCACATGACTCTCCAAATATCATGGTCTTGATATCTCAGGAATACCTGCATCCGATTTTTCCAGTAAGCATAGTTAGTGCCATCAAAGAAGGGTGGCCTATTCACAGCATACCCTTCAGGCATGAGCCCCTTGTTTTCCATTCCACTAAATCTCTCTGGGTTGTGAGACCCTTGACAAGAGGGCCAAGCTCTGATACCACGTGTTGGATTAAGTGGATGGTCAAACTAGAGGGGGAGGGGGTGAATAGGTTGACCCTTTGCAATCTTTTGCAACAAATCACAGTCAACTTTTAAGTAGCAGAATACTAGTTCAAAATTCAGTAAACAGAGGGTGTGGAGATCGAACCTAATCAATCATCTAGCGACACACAGATATTGCAAGAGACAGCAAACCACAAGAGAACACAGATTTTTATGGTGGTTCGATCTCCCTGTGGAGACCTACGTCCACCCCTCACAAGATCAGTGAGGATCCCTGCTGAGCCTTACAGTTTTGCTAAACCGAGGAACAATCCCCTCGACAATGCTGACCACTACAGCTTGGTTAACAAGAGGAACACATCCTCTCAATCAGTTACCCGCTGACAAACAGCTTGAGGGCATACACACCGAAACCCCTTGATCCAAGCACACCCCGCTTGATAAAGAAACCTCCCTCTACAATCACCAGTACGAGGGAGAAAAGCAGTAGTAGAATTCAAACTGAAATGAACAACAAGAAACGAAGTCACCAAAACAAATTGAAAGAAAGAGCTTCAGATGTATGATGGTGCTGATTCTCGAATCTCAAACATAGAGATCAGAGAGAAAAGGCTTCGTCGATCAGCTGGCTTTCTCCTTCTGGATGGTAGATAGTCTTGTGATGATCAACTGTCACTGGGCTTCCTCAGATCTTCAGTGGATGCAACAGCACGCCAGGAGGAAGATGATGATTCAGGCCATTCTTCTCAAGAGCTTCTCTGTATCTTGTTCGACTGCTACTTCTTCAACTTTCATCTCCCGCGCTCTCCCTATTCACGTGAATATTCCTTTTGTGGGCCCCAACCAAATTTTCTGGTTAGCCCAATGATTGTTCTCCTAGAGGCTTCTGGAATCGCGAGGGAAAGAGAGCGCATGCTCTTTTAGATGATGTGGCATCTAACGCCACTTACGGCTGGAGTCCACCCAATCATCTCTTGATGAAATTCAGATGGCGTCAACTCATTGTGACTAAGAGGTTGACACAGCCTTGAACTGCCCACAGACCATTTTTGTACATAAGCCAGATGCGTTGATGCATAGGGTGCCTACGTCAACTCACTGGACTGACCCCGCACACTCTATTATCTCCACCAAGAGCAGATGCGTCGACGCTTACATGTTGTGGCATTGACGCACTGAGCTATGCCAGTGATTGATGCTTCTGCCTCTTGAACTGATGCGTAGACGCAATTAGCATCCTGCGTAGACGCTGTCCTTTTATGCAAACCGCTGCGTGGACACCTTGAGCATCCTGCGTAGACCTTGTTTCTTCATTGCATTCAAGAGTAAAGTAGATACATGCGTTAATGAATCAAGGGTTAATTCATCAGTTCTGTTGAACTCAACACACACACATCTCATGGTTGTCATCATCAAAACCAGGGGCACAACAATGTCACACTTGCACTGTGGCCAAGATGACGAAGCAAGTTTCTGGTCCCTATACTCCTCTTCCTGTGCCCGATAGGCCGTGGCAGGATATTAGTATGGATTTTGTTTTGGGGTTGCCATGGACCACGCGCAAGCATGATTCTATTTTTGTAGTAGTTGATAGATTTTCTAAGATCGATGGCCCTCTTCATTCCTTTCTTTAAGACTTCAGATGCCTCTAGGGTTGCTCGTTTATTCTTCTCTAGTGTAGTGAGCCGATTTAGACTTCCTAAGTCCATTCTGTCAGATCGAGATGCGTGGTTCACTAGCTACTTTTGGAAGACCCTCTGGCATTTGTTGGGCACTCAGCTCAAATTCTCCACAGCCTACCATCCCCAGACTGACGGGCAGATCGAGGTGGTTAATAGAAGTTTGGGGAATCTCCTGAGGTGCTTGATTAGGGAACGCGAGAGGGACTGGGATCTTATTTTGCCACTTGCCGAGTTTGCATATAATGACTCAGTCAATAGGTCCACGGGCATGAGTCCATTTGAGATAGTTACTAGGTATAGACCTAGAAGCCAGTGGATCTAGTTTCCATACCCATGCATGCTAGAATGTCGCAATCCGTCGAGTCTTTTGCTGAGCATGTTAGGGCTTTGCATGATGGCATCCGTCGCCACATAGAGACCAGCAACGCCTGATATAAAGAATTGGCGGACGCTCATAGACACCCCCGCGAGTTCCATGAGGGCGATTACGTCATGATCAGGGTTAGACCTGAACGATTTCCCTCTGGGACCGTGAAGAAACTTTAGGCTCGTGGTGCTGGCCCCTTTAGAGTTTTGAGGCGAGTTGGGTCCACTGCATATGTTGTAAATTTATTGGAGGAGTATGGTGTCAGTTCCACATTCAACATCTCGGATTTAGTCGCATATAGGGACCCGGCAATGATCCCCAGTGAGTTGTTTGGGCCTTCTCTACCCCTTGTGAGCGAGCCCTCCCCTGAGAGTCCACTTCCAGCCCCGTCACCTCAGCAGCGTGAGCGGATAGAGTCTATACTGAATGAGTAGGTGACTACCACTAGGAGTGGCGCGTATCACCGCTATTTGGTGCGTTGGCCCACGTCCGATGATGCATGGATCACCCGGGTAGTGCTTGAGAGGATAGATTCGGACTTGCTCGAGCGATACCAGAGCGATAGAGACCCTTACTCGAAGGGGTCGAGTTTCTCCTGCCCGGGGAGAATTGGTGAGGACACCAGAGGCCTAGACCGACATGAGGCCTCACAGACGAGCCACCGATGACGGACCCACAGAGCCACACAAGCTTCGTTATGGCTCGACGACAGCTAGATTTTAATTTCTCTTTTATTTCAAGTTGTGTCTCTTTTGTAGGCCATTTATGGGCCATCTAGACATTATTATTCTTCTAGAGTTAGGGGTTTGTCTTTGTGCTAGTGGGCTGGGTGCACCCTAGGCCCATCTAGGACTAGGGGGTGCCATAGCCCAAAGTCCACCCCAAATTTCAAATGGGTTCGAATTCAAATTCCAAGGAGGTAAACGTAGCCCATAGATTTCAAATTTCAAATGGGTTAAAATTCAAACTCCAAGGAGGGGAAATGGAGCCCAAAGATTTCAAATTTCAAATGGGTTTAAATTCAAACTCCAAGGAGGGAAAATGGAGCCCATAGATTTTAAATTTCAAATGGGTTCCAATTCAAACTCCAAGGAGGGAAGATGAAGCCCATACTTTATATATTGTCATGTATTCCCCCCCCTTGAGGGATGCTAATGAATGAATGAAGAAGAATTATTTTGGCAAGAAGAGAAGGCCTCTCCCCCCTCCTCTCTCCCTTCCCTTGGGTGCGACACCCTCCTTCTCTCCCTCTTCCTCTCCCCCTTGGGTGCCACTCCCAAGGTTTATTGTAGGTTCTTGGATGCTCCAACTGCTGGGAGGCAACCTCCCCATCTTCTTCTCAAGCTAGGAGTTCATGGTTTAAGGGTTGGCTGCTAGCATGGAGGAGATGAACATTGCTGTCCTGCGCCCATCTCTGGTTGTCTATCTACAGGATTGAGCACGGAAGATCAGGTTGGTATGTCCGGTTACCGTCCTCAGACCATGTCCACCCCTTCAGAGATTTTGTTTGCCCACATGTCCCCCACGCCTCCTGAAATCCCATACCCTAACTCGTCTTGTAGCAAAAGTTGTCTTCAGAAGCATTTTCTCTGCATAGGCTGCCTCTGTGCATATCTGTAGAAACCAGAATCCTAAAGACCAGGTTGGTACGCCTTCTTCACACCCTCAAATCCCCTCCACCCCTTCATAACTCTTCTTCCTATACCTGTCCCCTACCTCTCCTCAAAATCCCGCATCAAAACTCTCCATGTGCGCTAATTTCCCTTCAGAGCTCTTTTAGTCACGCAGACTGCCCCTGTGCAGTCCTGCCGGGACAGTGCTCAAACACCTCCAAAGAGACGACCCCCAAATCATCTCTGAATGCTCTGAAATTTTGAGCACTTCCTAACCACGTCTAAAACCTTCTTTCAGAATTTTCCTGCAATTTTTAGAGCCCCTTTTCCCTGCTTACCCCGTCCACCATTCAACCCCTCAGTTCTGACTGCACTGGACTGCAGAATTGAGCGCTGACTGTTTCCACCTCCCACTCCCATAACCTCCACTGCACGCTGCCCCGCCACTGCTACCCAATCATCCCACGACCATCACCTATCCACCATAGAAAACCCCGCCCCATTTGCCTCCAGGAAGTCCCGGTTCCAGCCCTATCTTCCACCCCCAGTCCAACTGCCAGCAGACAGACCAGATCGCGCAGGGTCTGCTAAGAAATTTGCCGCGACTTCCTCGATGCTCAGTTGTAGCCGCCACTCCATCGGCGTCCCTGGGACATTCCCAACATCGCCCACGCCAAGTTTCATGACCGGTGGATGAGCAGAAGGTGGCGTACCGGGCTCGCCTTCCTGCTGCTTCCCATCACCATGCAGATTGGCCAGCAGTCTGCCCGCCCGGTCGCGGTCACGCCCGAGCTTCCCTCCCGTGCCGACGGCGTCCAGCGTCTTCCCGAGCAGTCGGCGTCCCTTGCTGCCCACCTCCAGGGACCGTTGCTCCATCCTTGGCGCCAGGGACTCGCCTTCCTTACTGCTGGACTTAGGCCAGTTCATGGGCGCAGCGTAGTCCGTAGCCGTTCGTGGATGGCGAGCTTCACCGACCCGGTACCCATCACCCCACTTCGCACAATCCTCAGACTTCGTTGTGTAGCCTTTTACCTCCCAGCAAGGAGTGGGCATTGTTGGATTGTATCTTTTGACCTTTGTACCGGGGATCGTGTGACTTGGCCGGGCTTCTTCCCCACGCCCCGAGCGTGAAGGTACGTGACCGTTTTCCTTGCTTGGTCAGCTTGCTCTTTTAGTATTTTCTCTTGAGGCCGCTGCTTGTGTGCGTAGTAGGTTCCAATCCAGTCTATATTTTTTTATTCACTGCCGCGGTGAGTGAGTGTGACCATCCCATGAGTCTTCTGAGTCACGAGTGTGGAGTCGACCACCCTAGACCCGTCGGTTTCTCAACCGTGCAGATCGGCACGCTACCCTCTCCTGGGACGCCTGTGAGCTATAGTTTCTTGTTGATTGGCGCAATTTTACTTCTTGAGAACCTTAGGTGTCGAGTATATGCCCTTCGAACTGTTGCGTTGTTGCTGGTCATTGTGTCCCCTCAGTCTCATACTCACATAGAGTCTTAGCTTGCATAGCGTCCCGCATCAACAAGTCACGAAGCACGAGAGTCATGCGTCAAGTGACAGAAGCACCTCCTCACTAGAAGAACAGCCAGATGCGTCCACTGACGTCTTACATTGTGCCTCAAGTATCTCGCGCTCTCCTAGAACGGCGGTAACTGAGACACTCACGGAACCAAGGAACTACAGTAACGAGTGACTAGTCAGGGTCACGCCCGTCGACGCTCGTCCAACCACCCCTGACCACGTGTGCACACATAAGTCCAATGCCTTTAGCCAGGCCTCTATCTCGCTTTTCCCCCTAGTAGGATGCTACCGCAAAGCAAGGGGGCCCACAGAAACTTGTCTAAAAATCGTCTATCGGGAACTCGCCTCACCACCACTCCCAGGTGGGCCGACACATAGGAAAGTGTCGTCAGGCTACGACTAGTGGAGGCTCACTAGATACAGAGACTCCAAAATAGCAAACACTGAAGTACAAATAGGGTAAGTACACACTTGTCGCACGTACTACGGAGCATAATACAGTACACCACTGTAACTAGACTCAGGACAATCAACTAGACCTGCTGACAACGATCCTTGAGTCACAAGACTCGGGTCAAGATCGTCGCACATCACAGCAACACGCTGTTCATCAGCCTAGTCCCTAAGCCAAAATCACAGTAAAACACATCAACGATGAGTCCTCGGCCTCCGAGCCTCACAACGGACTCATAATTCCATATAACACGGAATGCGGAACATGAGGGATAACCAAACACCCTTGAACCACATGGCACACAAACCCAGGTAAGATGACACCTCTAAGCGTCCAAAACCATGTCTCGATCCTCATAGGATAGACGAGACACTCTCGAGGTCACGTGTCAATCACTGGGTCACAACTGGGTTGACCGGAAACCATAATGACCCTCGAAATAGCACAAAACACCGCTCGGTATAATGGCCCTCTCAGACACCCTATAACATGGTCACAACCCTCATAGGACGTCCAAGACATCCATAGAACAATGGACTAACCAAGGGGTCAAAGCCACATCAACCAAAACCAAATCAACACAAGAGAATACTCTGGGCAGGTGGCGGTCTCACCCTGGCCGCTAGACCAACCTGGCGGTCATCCAAAGGGCCGCTACCTTCAAGAGAAACCCTAGATATCAAATTTACAAAAGCAAGAGCCTTGCAGTCTGCCTGAAGCTGTTACTGGCAGCAGGCGGTCTCCTCAGGGCCGCAAGCTGACTGTAGCGGTCATGGCCTGTCCACTTAGCCCAGTGAACCCCCAAACCGACTTAACTAGTCAAAACCACTAAACGGTCTACCTTAAACAGTTTCGTAAAGCCTGGCTGTCACCCTAAGGCCACCAAGGACACCATGCGGTTGGAGCCAGACCGCTAGCCCGAACCGACTTAAAACATTGACCAAAATCAACCGATGAAAAACGGTCCACCAAGGGCCGCTAAGACCTAAATGGCGGTCAATCACCTGGCCGTTTAGCCAGCAAATCGATAAAGAACCAAAAGAACACGAAGAATAGCGATCACCCATGGGCCGCTAATCACAATGTAGCGGTCCTACCTGGGCCGCTGCACAGAGCTCAGTGGTCCATCCTGGGCCGCTAGCTGACACAAAACGGTCTATCACCCGACCGCTAAAACCTGAACCGATAAAGAACCATAACGGTCACCCATGGACCGCTCAAGATATAAAAATGGTCTCTGAAAGGACCGCCAAGGCGTTACGGCGAGAAAATCGTAGGCATGGCCAAAACCGGCCTTTCCACCCCCCAATCGCATCTAAATGACAGGGAAATAACCCTAAGCACGATATACGCCTTCCACAGTCCGAAAGGGATCAATCCGATGCTAAAAAGATAATAAAGGGGCGATTCCCACGAATCGACCCAAAACGAGTCACGGGGATAGTCGGGCTCATACCGACTCCGATTCTCGACCAAATACAGTAAAACTGGTGGGAATGGATTCCCAACATGCCAGGTGTTCGAATGAAACCAACTAGGTTGAAAATCGTCACCTGAAACGGCGAACATGGCTCACACCCCCGAAAAATGCATTTCGCCCAACTGAAGCAAATCCTGCTCAAACTCACACCGTTCGACTCCAAATCGCGAGGGAACGCAGAAGAGAAGTAGGGCATCTGTCCCCCTACCTCCAATGAAGATCTCACGCGCCGAAATGGCCACGATACGCCAAAAACCATCACACGAACCTCACGTTGGCTTCGAATTAACCGAACAGGATCACACCAACACCACGCTCCATTCTTCACGCCAGCACGCTCCATGAAACCTCCACGGCATCTCAACGTCATCCCCGGGCCTCCTTCGTCTGCAGTCGGAGCAGAGGGGGAAAGAGGAGAGAGAACAGAGGGGGAGAGAGTGAACGGCGAGAGAAGATAGAGGAGAGAGGTGAGGGAAGAAAAAGGAAAAGAAAATAGGAAATTAGGCACTTTTCCTAAAATCCAATTTTTGGTACGAAAATTCATAAATTTAGAAAAATACGAAAAAATAGTCTTCGCGATCCTCGGAATGAGCACAACGCACCTGTAGCGTCCCTGAGTAGCAAAACTCAACGGTCAACTCTCCACAAGGTTCCGCAAGTTATATAAGGGAAAAATCCGAGTGGATCATAAAACACGTATCAGGACCCACGAAAGCGATCCGATAGCTCTCCGATTCCGATCCAAAGAATCCAGGATATTACAGTCCTCCCCCCTTAAAGGAATTTTGTCCTTGAAATTCAAGGAGCTAATAAGCGAACAAGGGAAGAACAAACCCAAAACAATGGCTACGCTCTCCAAGCATCAGCCAAACCTTAAAACACAAAGCACGATAACATAATTCTCAAAAAATATAATTCAGAGGGATACTGCCAGACCACAATCACAGGCACACGCTCCGGATATCAAGACACACCGATCCACAGAATGAGCATGGAATACAAGTGAACACAAGCCGGAGACCTTCGAAACAAGGCAACATCACTTACGTCTCATAGGGAAAGGAGACACGATCCATACCACGAAAATAGCTACCAATAAAACACTCGGCAGACGCAACAAGCATCAGCTTAAATAAGGAAACACAGTCCTCTTAGCTGACTGCTCAACAACGTCAGCTTCCGCATCAAGAATAACAACAAAACCTAGCACACAGAATGCCAATGACAGCACTGAACCACGAGCACAATCAAGTCAATTCTCACTCAAACATTACATCTGATTCGAGTCGCATGCCAACTCTATAAAAATAGAAGAGTACAGCAAAACCAACCGACAAGACCTCGGTCCACACAATGCCAAATCAGACTCACAAGGAACTCCTCCCAAGCTAAACACAACGACCAACAACAACAACAACAACAATAACAACACCTGCAGAATCCTGACTTCGTTCTCAACATAGAACCACGGGACACATCTGCAAGCTGGGTCACAATAAGGCACAATTACAGCTGAACACACGGCTAACCTACCAGCCACACCGCGAGCAGCTTACCAATAAGGACCTATAACAACAACAACAATAATCTCAGAGAACGCATCTCAAGGACCACGATCATATCCCGAGAGCATAACTCCGAAGAAAAACCTCGACCTGTGGGTTATAAGCCCACACGCTTCCGCAGCGCACTCAACACAATACACACAGGCATCACAGATAACTTGGCATCCGCATCTCAGCACACACCCGGTGTAATATCCTAGATTCTTCGGATCGGAATCGAAGAGCTATCGGATCTCTTTCGTGGGTCCTGGTACGTGTTTTACGATCCACACAGATTTTTCCCTTGTATAACTTATGGAACCTTGTGGAGAGTTGACCATTGAGTTTTGCTACTCAAGGACGCTACATGTGCGTTGTGCTCGTTCCGAGGATCGTAAAGATTATTTTTCTATATTTTGCTTAATTTACGGAATTTGTGCCGAAAATCAGATTTTAGGAAATATTGCAAATTTCCTTTTTTCCTTTTCTCTTTTAACCCCTCTCTCTCCTTCCTCTCTCCCCACCGCCATTCACTTCTCTCCCTCCATTCTCTCTCCTCTCTTCTCCTCTCTCAGCGGGGCGCACGACCGTGGTGAGGTGGGCGAGGCAGGAACGTTGTGGAGTTATCGTGGAGCGTGCTGGCGTGAAGGATGGAGCGTGGCGTTGGCGCGATCCCTCTGTTGATTCAAAGTCGGCGTGGGCGGTTCATGTGATGGTTTTCGACATATCGTGGCCGTTTTGGCACGTGAGATCTTCGGTGGGGGTAGGGCGACAGATGCCCTACTTCTCTTTTGCATTCCCTCACGATTTTGAGCCGAACCATGTGCGAACGAGCGAGTTTTCCAGCTTTAGGGCAAAAGCTTGCTTCGGGGGGTGTGAGCCGAGTTCGCCGTTCCAGGCGACGATTTTAAGCCTAGTTGGTTTCATTCGAACCCCTGGCATGTTGGGAATCCATTCCCGCCAGTTTTACTGTATTTGGTCAAGAATCGGAGTCGGTATGGTTGATATGTTTTTCCCCTCCTCTCCCTTACCTTTCTATATCAATATATAAAAATTGAAGTTAAGGCTAAAAGGGTGGAGAGGTGTGTGCATGATCGTGATCGCCACCAAGACACGAGGTACCGAAGAATACTACGTACCTTGGAAAGGGGGGAAGAAACTTGCCCAAAGTGCAGCACTGGAAGTTGTACACGGTTCAGTGAAGACCGCTCAATGACGTGGACGACTGCTCGATAGGCCGCGTACAGCGCTGGAGAGAGAATGCGGGATGGAGACTGGTTGGCTTCAAACGGTCTGCAGATGGCCGCAAGAAGGCGTTGCACGGTCCTAAATAAGCCATGTACCCCTTCCAACGGATGGAAAATGACCACGCTATGCTGCCAGACCCCAAGTTGTGGAACTTGATCCTCCACCCCTTACGGCCGACCAGAGGGGATGGGCCTCGTGCTGAGCTCGTGCTGACCTGCAAAACAACGTAGACAACAAGAAAACAAAGCCCAAATCAATCATGGAATGTGTAGTAACTATAAAAGAATGAAAGAACACCCATGTAATTAGAATGGGGAATACCTGGGGGTTGGGTTTTTAACCCCTATAGGGCGTGAGAAAACAATAGGAGGGGTGATAGAATGGAGGTGACAGTGAAAAATGTGGACGAAGATGGGAAGAAAATAAGCATGCAATGTATGAAAGAAATGACTTAGACACTTAGACCAAAACATGAAATAAACACTACTCCCTGAACCGGAGGCTCAAATGGACGTAGAGAGCCTCCCTCCCTGACTATAGTTCGCTCAAGAATTCGGCAGCACTTTATCACGAACACTGAATCTCCCCCCCCCCTTTCAAGCTTGGACAAAATGTTCTATTTATAGACCCCTGAAAGTCCACTCGAAATTGAGGGGTTTTCAACGAAAATTAGGCATAGATTATGAAAGATAAATCAAAAGTAATATCCCCATCTTTTACCGAGATCAAACGGAACTCAATTTGGTTGAGAATCCGCGGAGAAAATGACGGAGTAAATGAGAGGTTTACGTACGGGTGGAGAGAGAAAAGCTTGCTTGCCCACAGATATCAGCCCGTTACACGGTCGTTTGATAGGCCGCCCAGCCCAGTACACGGTCCATTGCTAGACCGCCTACCGATGTCTGTGGTAAATAGATAAATCATTAAATTATCCAATTATCCCATCGAACCGACCGGCTATCACGGCGCTGGACCACTCCAGGATAAAACGGTCTAATGCTAGATCACTCAATAAATGGCACGGTCAATGCTAGGCCGTGCAAAACATGTCGGTGATAAATCCAATAAAACCGGATAAATAGATAATTATCTGAAAAACCTGTTGGGTTCGGTGCTATGTATTCAGAGCGGGGGAGAATGAATATACCCTTTAAAAACTTCGCCCAATTAAGAAATTCTTCCTAATACAACCAGAAGCCTAATAAGCAATTGCGGAATTCAGATTTATTAAGACAACTGAAATGCTTATAGATGAACTAACTAGTGACTTAGGAACAATGTCAACGAACTCTCAATACCACAATCAAACATATAGTGTGCGCAGCAATGAAATGAACACATATAGAAAATCAAACCATATCGACCCTATGCATTCATCTAGCGGCAAACCCACAAAGAGATCAAACCACTGCACAATGATTTTTAGGTGGTTCGGTCCTGCAGACCTACATCCACCCCACACTCAAACCCGAGTGTGGATTCCGCTGACTCACAGCTTGAAGAACTGGGCATCACAGCTTGCCATACAATCCGCTGAGCAACACAGCTTGCTGTCTAGTGGAATCCACCACTGCAACCACTGGGGATTACAGCTTGACCCGTCCAGAGGCCGAACCTCTGCAAACGCTGACTAACAGCTTGAAGAAAGGTAAAAGATGAAACAAGAAAATGGGAAACAAACAGCGACTGAAAGCTGTAAATGAAGCACAAATAATATGGCTCTCAACAGAGCTGACTGGCCTGGATTTGATCCACGGTCCAGTGAAGATTGATCTTCAGAATGAAGCCTCTCTCTGCCCTTCTTCTTCTTCCGATCACTCTGTCTCTCTTTCTTTCTCTTTTTCTTTCTCTTCCTCTTTTATCTGCTCGAGCTCTCTATCTCTCACTTTTTCTCTTCTACTTCTTCTCTCTTTCTTTTCTTCTTCTTCTCTTTTCTCTGGATCTAACAGGCTCTCTATTCTTTCTCTCTGCTTCTGCTCTTCTGCTCCTGTCCTTCTGCTTCTCTTTTCTTTCTCACAGGATCGTGCAGGCTATTCTCTGCTTCAGTCGATCAACCTCCTTCTGATGGAAGAGGCTTCATATATATAGAGCAGCAGGAAGCAGATAGGGCGTGTGTCTTCCACATCTCCCGCCCAAAAGTCTTGGGCCACGTGGCAGCATCCATTAGGCTTTCAGTACACGTGTCACAATCTGGTCACTCCCCTTATCCTCGGATACGTACCCATCCTTCATCTTTGCACTTTAGTCCCTGTCAGTCAGTCAAAAGGAACTTATCAGTTTAATACAACAAACCTTGTACAGACTCTGTAGGGAGTAATGTGCAGTGTGTAGACATTGCAATGTGTAGACTTTGAATCCCAGCATGCGACCTCAATGTACAGACATGATGAAGGCACTGCAGAAGCGATGTACAGACTTCATGATGCAATGTTCAGACTTTATGAATGCGTGGCTATGGCATTGTATAGACTTGGTGAATGCAGAACAATGCCATGTATAGACTACATATATGCAGTGCTTTGGCCTTGTACATACTTCACGCATGCAGGACTGTGGCATTGTATAGACTCAGTGAATGCTAAGCAGCAGCATGTATAGACTTCATGTATGGCATGTACAGAGTTAGAGTGAAATGCATGTTCAGCTGCAGAGAGTAAAGTATATACATTGCAAGTGAATGCATTGTCATGCTGAAAGAATGTACAGACTCTGTGAATGCAAAGCTAAAGCAATGTATAGACTTCATGTGTAGAAGACTAAGGCATTGTACAGACGTTGAGAATGCAACGCTAAAGCAATGTATAGACTTCACGTTTATGTGCATGACAAAACAATGTACAGACTTGACCGCTGCGAACACAGACTGTACATACTTTGATTGCATGCATGAGAAAGCAGTGCACAGACTTGCTGTGAAAAATAATGCTCAAGTGCAGTGCATGGACTTAGCGTGAATGCAATGCAGACACAAGAGTGTATAGACTTGATGAATGCGATGCAGACACACAGAGTGTATAGACTTGATGAACAATGCATTCTAGGTAGATCCTGTACAGACTTGAGAGATGATGCATGTATGATGTATAGACTTGTCCAATATACAGACTTAGCAAGAGATGCTAAGTGAGACGGAGGACGATGTACAGACTTGAAGGATAATGCATGCAGACGGTTGTACAGACTTGGTCTTACAGTGTATAGACTTAGACAAACAACTGAACGATGTATGGACTTGCCAATTCAAGGGCTGTACAGACTTGATGCAATGCAAGGCAACGAATGTATAGACTTCAAGCCAATGTATAAACTTCAAGCTCATGCAAGCAAAGCCAATGTATAGACTTGGCGTTTGTGTGACCATGCGATGTACAGACTTTGTGTTGTGAACACAGGATGTACAGACTTGCTAACATGCATGAAAAAATGGCATTGTATAGACTTTGCCAATGCAGTGATGTATGGACTTGCACAGTTCTAGCTACAGTGCAAAGTATAGACTTGGAAGCATATGAACATGGCGCTGTACAGACTTTGAGTGAGAGCCCAATGTACAGACTTGGTGGAACTGAATGTAGGTAAAGATTAAGAATGTATAGACTTGCTCAGTTCAGCACGTAGGTAAAGATGCCAATGCAGTGTACAGACTTTGAGCGTAGGTAAAGATAGCAATGTGCAGACTTCAGCTCTAAGTCTATACAACCAATGCAGTGTACAGACTTTGCAAGAAACACTAGACGCTGTACAGACTTAGCCACAAGCTGAACAATCGGATGTATAGACTTGAGATGAATGCATGAACAGTCCGATGTACAGACTTGCCAAATGTATAGACTTTAAGTCCAATGCAAAAGGTTGTACAGACTTGGATGAATGAACAAGCATGAATGTATAGACTTTGAAAGACACTGCATGAACAACATGATGTAATGTACAGACTTGGGCTATACAGACTTGCTGCCTAGTCGATGTACAGACTTCCTATATGTTCAAGTCCAATGTATAGACTTGCTGAGATATGCACCTGAAGAATGTACAGACTCTCTCAACTCTGTGACGTGCAACTAATCAATGTGTAGACTTCAGAAATGCATGAAGACGCTACAGCGTGACAGTGTCGACGCAGCATTTTACCCTGATGTGAAGTTAGATCTGGGTTAGTTCAGTGGGTCGACGCAGTGACCCCATGAGTCAACGCATCCAGCCTTATCTTCAAAGCCATCTGAGGCATTTCAAGACTGCGTCAACCTCGTGGACTCAATGGGTTGACGCCATCTGAACTACTTACGAGATGTATAGACATGCGAATCTGGGGGTCGACCCTTCTAAGAAGGGGGTCGACCCACAGAGCTAGCACACTCATGCATTCTCCACAGAACAGATCAGATGTAACACACTCATGCATTCTCCACAGAATAAATCAGTCATATGCATTCATGTTGCTATCATTCAATGTGATGTTCTTAGCAAAACAATATGGTGACTCATTTATGTTGCTATCATTAAAACACCACATAATCATCAAAGCACAATGGGCACAACAAAACTAACCGACTTAGGAGTCTGGGAGCTGAACGGTCTAAATACATGCCGTTTAATGGGAGTAAACGGTTGAACTCAGACCGTGCAAAGGCTTGTCGGTGAAAATTCAGGAAAATCAAATAAATATCCAATAAATCGCTTAGAGTATGTAAACGGTTCTAAACAGACCGCTCCGCCACTGCACGGCCCATGGCTAGACCGCGTACAGGCTGGACGTTTGAAATAAATAAAATGGAATAAACAAGCCCACTTACCCAAAAACCAAGTGAAGTCAAGGCCCAATAAGCCCGATTCCAAGAGCAGACTTAGCCAGGGAGGGAGATACCTATAGAATAAGCCCAAAGACGTGCCTGGAAATGGCAAAATGAGTAATAGACAACTCGATGCATCAACAAATGGTGATAAGAAGAATGACCCAACTCAAAGGCAAAAAATGGGTGTCAACAGATGTCCCTCCTTAACGTCCTCTTTGTAGGGGAGCGAGCGGAGGTAAAGCGAAAGCAAAAATGGAACATGGAGATGAAGCTGAAATGAAGCGGAGTGGATTGAAAAGCGGACGTTAAGGTAAAAGACACCCATTTCCTTGCCAATGAGCGATAGGAATCTTTCGGAAAACTCCGAACCAAACACAAGGAATGATCAAACCAAAATGACACCAGTCTGGAGAAACTATCTAAACAAAAAGGAAAACACACGATCAACCTCATGGGGGACACAATCCCTCGAACCAATGAGGAGATCGGAGCAAGCAGTAAAGAAAAGTAAAAGGGTAAACTAAAACTCCAGACCTGGACTCTTAGTCAACCAAACCAGGTGAACAGACCAGAGGAAACATTCTAACTCTGAGTGGAATAGCTTCTCTCTTATCAAAACCATGAACGGCACAATCGCCCATCATAAATGAGACACTTTTAGACAGACCATGGGTCATGAATGCTCAAAAGATGCGTATGATGCATGTTGGGCTAAAATAAAAGAAATCATTAAAATAAATGTAAAGAAAGCCATAAAATAGAAAATACTCGAGAATAATATTGCTAGACTGGGGTAATTAGCGTCAGGATAATATCTGCAACCACGGCGTGCAAGACAGAACCATCATCCCTCAATTTTCCCAACCTAACGGCCCATCTGATGATTAAACATGCGAACCTAGATCATCATCATTTTGTTATAGGAGAACATCAGATCTTGGAACACGTGAACAACCAACTGGTTCTTGAGATAATATAGCATAATACCATATAGTGATGCATGAACAAGGGATATAGGGATCAAAATACTTACCTAACTTACCTGTCCAGGTCAGAAGTGAGGTGATGCTGCAAAAGAATCATGAACAAGGTTTGCAATGATACATACCGTGGAAATTGAGCCAAAGATTCATTAATGAAGCATATAATGCAGCAAGAAAAGCATCATTTATCATTCTTAGAAACTACACAGTCTAACCAAGACCGCTCAAAAAGAATAAATGGTCCAGCTAGGGCCGTAATAGTAATGAGAGTGAATCTGATCGCGGCCCTAGCACGGCCTAGTTATAGACCGCTCAATGAAATGAACGGTCAAAGGTTGACCGTTTAAATGCGAAATGAGACGTTATTAATGAACGGTCTAATTTGAGACCGTCTATAAGATAAACGGTCTATCGATAGACCGCGTACCAACTACCGGTTTCAAAAAAATAAACCGACGCCTTCTTCTTCTTCCCCACTTCCACTCTCCCACTCTCCCACACTCACTGTAACCGACGGAGACTCCCCCCCCCCACTCTCTCCATTTTCTATCCCAAGCCCTCTCTCACTCTCATTCTCCACTCCCTCATCTTCTATGTGGTTCAAGAAACAGTCATCGAAGCGCCTTCTTTGTCAGATGGCCAAGGAGGACTACATAGCACCGCCGCCGGCGACACCCGCGGTGGAGACGACGGTGCCTCGGACGGCGACCGAGGAGGAAGCAACACCTTCGGAGCCGTCCGTGGAGGCACCCGTGATAGAGGCTGAAGGAACCATTGTAGCCGCTAGAGTGGCTGAGAAAGGAGATGCTCCGCCGGAGACGGTGGCCGCGGCAGTGGAACGAACGACTAGGACCTCGGAGGTAGGCCAAAGAACCCAATCCTTTCTTCCATTTCAAGGAACGCATGTAACCCTAGGAGAGTCGGAAGGGGCATACGACCCCTTAGAAATGCTCTATAAGGCCCTAGGGCCATTAACCACGGCGGGAAGGGGGTGAAATGCTGTTGGGCACGGTGATCAGAACACAGTTCAACAGGAACCGCTCACTAAACCACACGGTTCATATAGAACCGTTCAAAGATATATAGCACGGCCCGTGGATGGCCATTCCAAGGGAATGTGAACAGACGAGGGTGAGGGATTTAGCACGGTCTGGGGAAGACCGTGGAGATGTGGGACGGCCCACTTTGGTCCGTTCAGAATTTGAACCGTTGGGATTAGAATGGTCTCCAACAAATCGCCATTATCCACACGGTTGAAGGAATGACTGCGCAAGTCAAATGATTAGGGGCTTGAGAAGGAAGCGACACGGTCAGATGGGGACCATGGGCTTATTAAATGGACAAGAAAGAGCCGCCGCAAGGGTAGACATAGGAAAATGGCACGGTCCGAACTGGGCCGTCCAGTAGGCAGAACGGTCCACGGATGGCCGTGGACCTTTGAAAGGGTCTATTGAGACAGTGGGACGGTTGGAAGTCAACCATTGAAGGATGTAAATGGCGCAGAGGTGGCCGTTGTTATATCAGACTACATTTTTCTTTCTTTTTCCCTTTCATTTATTTGTTTAATGAAATGCATGATTTGTCATGAAATGTATGACTAATGCAACTATTTTTAAATGTATGCAGGGAAAGCGTAGGACTCGGATCTCCTGGCTTCAGGTCTGAGCAGTGTATCTCGCACTGTCAAACTTTCAGCGAGAGAGGCTCGTGACGATGGGCTTCAGTGAGTTCCTGAGCGTAGAGGTGACTCGGCTGGACACGCCACTCCTCTATGCTTTGCACGACCGCTGGGATCTGGTGAGCCAGACGTTCCTTTTCCCGTGGGGCCATATGGTCCCCATGTTAGAGGACGTTGCGCGCATCACCGGACTGCGCGTGCATGGGACACTGGTCAGCGGGACGGCCTACCCTGACTACCGGGAGCTGGCCCAGGAGCTGCTGGGTCTGGAGCTGCTGCGACCAGAGCGGCAGTTGACGACGCTGACGAGGGAGAGGCTGCAGGAGAGCCTCGGGCTTCGAGGAGCGGGGATCGGGACCGGGGAGGTACCAGAGCAGCACCTGCAAAGGCTCATGGACCGGGCGCGTCCGAGAGTAGCAGCCGAGCCAGGACCCAAGGCGGACGTGGTCTTGAGGAGGTTCTTGATGCTACTATTTGGGTGACTGTTGTTCGTGACCAGGGCCGACATCATCAGCTGTCGATTCTTGCCGCTGCTCGAGGACGTAAACCACGTCTGGGGCTACGCTTGGGGAGCGGCAGTCCTCGCGTTCTTCTTCGACACACTAAGCTCGACCAACCAACAGATGATGCTCTGCGGTTTCTCTCTCCTACTCTAGGTATGACTCGATTTTCTAAAATGATTATGCAATTTGTTATATGAATTCTATATGTTGTATGCGGACATTTAATGAAATGCAATGCAGGTGTGGGCCTACATACACCTACGTGCGCTAGGGAGAGGTGAGGAGACACACCCGGACCAGCTGCCCATCGCGAGATGGTGGACGGCCCCACGGGAGACTGGGTCCCTGCGACGACAGGTCCGGGGGATCCAGGATGACTTGGACACACTGCCCTATGCCTCGGTAAGACCTCAACTTGAACTTTACATTAAATGCAACTTATATGCTTATGATGCTAATGCGACTTTCCTACTCGACAGGTCCGGTGGACACCGTACCAGAGTTAGGGGCACGAGGGCTAGCCTTGGGTGGTGGCGGCCCTCACCTACGTCGGACGTGACATTTGGCTTCACTGCATGAATGTAGTGGAGCCCCACTACTATAGACTGGTGATGAGGACCCTCGGCGTCCATCAGGCGGAGGTGGAGTTCCCGACGCCCGAGAAGCCGGAGGAGCGAGTCGGTCGACACGCGCGCGGACTAGCGGTGGAGATTGACTGGACCAGCAGAGCGGCGGAGCAGATCCGCGATTGGACGGGGCTCGGACGAGTGATGCACACCCACCCCGAGAGTGATGAGGCGTACCTCACAGCGTACGCTAGGCGCTACGGAGACCAGGTCTTCTGTGGCACTCAACGAATGGTACAGTCCTAACCCTATACTTCTTATTATGCTTTATGACTATGATGCACTGACACTAGATTCCTATATGTAGCTCAACCACCAGGGGTGGATTGCTGAGCTTCAGAGGCTCCTACACTCGATCGTCCAGCAGTGGGACGAGCTTCGGCAGGCGCTGGACCTCTTGGTGTGTAACGCTGAACCCTAGACTTATATGGATATGCTTATGACTAACCTGGAGCTATAAATGCAGCGAGCCGAGGGGACCCAACGTCAGGGAACTGACGCGCCTTCCTCCTCTTCCCAGACACCAGCAGATCATGCTAAGCGAGAGGCGGAGTTCGCGAGGATGGTCGCACGGGCCTGTTGACACCTGTTTTATGACCGATGAGTTGGGTCATTTCCTTATTCATCTTATGATGCTCCAAGTTGTGCACCCTTGTTGAGTCATCTTGGTCATTTTGAGGTTTCATTCATGGGTCATTTCCTCCTTGGTTGGGTTTGGTGCTTCATCTTCGTTAGCTGGACGTTGCTTGGCAAACTCTCCACTCCATTTGTCATCTTTTTGGTCTCTAACGCATCTCTCTTAGCGCGTTATGGTATCCTAACGCACCTATCATAGACCGTTACTTGATTCCAGAGTCCTGAGCTGACCGTTCTCTTTACATGCTTATCCTATGCAATGTAACGACCTTTATTTCATCCGTCACCTTATCCTAATGCATTATCTCTGATTCGTTACATTCATCTAGAGTCCTCCTTTCAAAAACTTTGCCCGTTGGTCTTATCTCTTAGGTTGACTTTGGTATGGAGTTAGGCTAAAGGTGGGCTAACTCAACCCGATTAAAGTAGCCCGGAGTTAGTCCATTTTTAATTTGATAGGAGGGTAGTTAATCTAGGAGTAAGGATGTGAGCTAACCTACTTTTAATCTAATATGATTTGATAAATAGTAGGTTAACCCAGTAATAATGAGGGAGAGAAATAGCATTGATTATGAGAGAGAGAGACACATTTATTGAGCATAGGAAGCTAACCCACCTTAACCCACCTTTGGATGTGGGTTTCAAAACCCAGGAATAACCCTAGGTTAGTCCTTAACCTAAACCGATTAAACAAAACTCTCAACCAAAGCAAAAAAAAGATTAGTGCTGGGTTATTTTCGGGTTAACCTAGGGGTAACCCATAACCAAAGTGGGGCTTAGGGGATAAGGTTGTGTAACGGACCTGTCCTAGCACGTTACCTTCTTGTGGCGGTCTATTATGCAACCGTTACATCCATCAGAAGTGTTCTAGCAGAACTGCTCTTCCTCTGCTACTCGTGGCTGAACTAAGAGTTTGATCTGATGATTTCTCCTTCAAATCTGATCCTCAGAACCTTCTATTTGTTTCTATGGACTCTTGGGAGTATTATCTTCAAGAGTTTGCCAAGAAACCTCCTCCTTTTTAGCTGGATTATTCTCCAATCCGACCCAAGAGTTTGAGGGTCTATAAATAGAACCCTTGACTTCATGGCTTGAGGAGGAGATTTCTGGAGTTCGCGATGAAGTGCTGCCACAACCTAGAGCTTGAACCAACCAAAGAAGGCTGCATCCCACGTCCATCGTCGTCCTAAGTCCAGGGAGTATTAGCTTTAAAGGGCTAGTTCAGTCAAGTTCAGTTCTTAATTAGTTTTTCCATTTCCCATCATCCATGGCATGTTCCCTCTTCTTCTCCCACATTTTTTCTATTGCTGCATGCATCTAAATCCTCCTCCCATCTTTTAAACACCCTAGAGGGGTTAAAAAAAAACCAACCACCCCCGGTATTCTCCCCTTCCTTTTGCATGTTCTTCAATTCTTTTGATTTATAGTTACTACACTTGGCGAAGGCTAATCTGGGTGTTTTCTTTCTCTTCTACACTCTTTTGCAGGTTTTCCAAAGCTTCCTGGCCGACTGGGAAGGTTGGAGATCAAAGATTTCCCAATTCCTTTTCTACAGATCTCTGACGGATCAAGGGAGGCGAGTTACGCTTCTCAAGCGCATCAGTCCTAGTCAGTTACACTTCACAGGGTAGCAGATTACAGTTCCTGGTTTTCTTTCTCCTACGGGCGGGTGCTTCATCCACCTATTCTAAGGTACATTCTAAGTCCTTGGCTTGTTATTTACCTTAGTGCCGATCACGTTCCTTCTTAGTTGGGCAATAGCTCTCTCACTCTTCACATCGTTTCCTTTAATTGATTGTTCCACCCCTTGCGGTGTGTTTTCTACTCCTCTTGCTCCACGCTCGGCGTGTGTTTTTATTTCTTCTTTAGTTTAGTTCCTTGATTGAGATTGCTTGCCCATGCTTAGAGGTCATGATGGTCGCATAGGTGTATGTTGTGCATGCCTATTGGTTGATTGATTACATTTATTCACATATCTGCATAATTGATCACCTCATCTTGCAATAAAGGAATCATCACAATCACAAATAAAAACCAACAGAATTTTTGGCGATCACGGTGGGACATCTAGTGCCAATCGTGCCTTTTGATCTTTGTTAAACCTGCCATCCAGTTGTTCCTTCCTTTGCTCGTGTTTTCCCCGGATTTTCCTTTTATTTCATGCTGTTTCTGGTTCCATGGGTTCTCTGGCGGTCGTCTCCTAGTGCGTCACATTATTGTAACGGTCCATTCCTGGACCGTCAGGCTTTCTGACGCGGGTGTATACGACCGTTACTCCAGTTACAGGTACACATCCCGAGGTGCAGTTTATTTCCGCAATTTCTGCTGTGATTTTCATGCTTGGGTGCTACTTGGTCTCCTCCTGGGTTGGTTTACATATTCATATCATTGTGTGCATATTTGATTACTAGATTTTAGGCTTGATTTTGCATGCACTCCGGTGCACATAGGTTCATACATATTTTCATACATTAGATCGTATTCTCCTACCTTGGTGTGTGGATCTCTCGTCTCCATATTCCTTGGAGCCGACTAGGAAATCACATCAGGGACCTCCATAAGTCCCCGTGAGCCGTGGATTCCCACACGGACACCGGGCCGGTTGTACCCCTCCCACCCCGTGTCTAGGATTACATAAAGTGAAGGTGTGATTACCCTTAGAGTCAACCAAGCCATACATCCTTTTCCTATTAGGAACCTACTGTGGAGAGCACAATTTGGATCAAATCACTAAGGTTCTAAAAGAGAAAACTATAAAATCTTGTTGCATCATCTAAGTAACTTGGTTGACCTTGAGTGTTGATTGTCTCTTTTTCACTTACATCTTTGTTAAAATCATCTAAGTTTAGTCACTCATTGCGTGTTTGTTGTATGTTGTTTGCATTTTGTTAAGGTCTTTCGTTGCATGTGGAGTTGCTTCCGATCTTTAGAAACTTCATCCCCTACGGGCAATTCCTCCTCCAAGTGCTACTTCAATCCGCTCTTCGAGTCCGCCATGGCCTCTTTCGATCTCCCCCGTTCCCAAGAGGAGTCTCTTCCTCAAGGGCTTCTTGAGGATCCCTCTAGGGTCATCTCATTCCATCCCGGGGAGGGGCACGTCCCTCCTCCGTCCTCCATCCCTATGGAGGGTACCCAATCCACTCAGTCTCTTCTGACTCCTTCCGCCAATTCCATCCTCCAAATGATGGCCCAGTTGGATCCGGCCCAACTTCAAGCCATCTATCAGGTCATGCAGGGGTCCAATACCCCACCTCCCATGATTGCTCATAGTCTATCCAACCCTTCCATTGCTCAGCCTAGGGCCGATGGGTCCGCCGTCCAGCCCATTCCCATTGACCTCACTCCGGTACAACCTAGGACCCTCAGATTCTCTAATCTTGAGATGGGCCAGTGTTCTGGTTCGGCCCAATAATTTTTGGATAAGGGAAAGACCATTGTCCCTCCTTCTTCCATCACAGATCATCACATGTCCGGCCCATCAGTGCCGCAAGTCCTTGTCGGCCCGAATGATTTCATGCACCCTCATCAAGGGCCAGCTCAAGTCCACACCAATATGGGTCTTCCTTCGGCCCAATATCCTTCTTATGGGCCACCTCCTTCATCCGTTTACCCCTCTGCTCCTCAAATTCCATCCTTCACTATCCCCACTCCATCCAGGGAGCAGGAATTACTCGATAAATGGGCCGCCATGCAACAACAACTCGATTTCCTCCAGAAGCGGGTTGGCCCACAATCTTTGGCAGACGTTTCGGTCCCCAGCTTCCAAAATATCCGATTCCCTCCATAATCCAAGGTCCTCAATTACCGCAAGTATGATGGGAACGGTAATCCCTTTATTCATGTTAGGGACTTCTTATATGAATCGGCTCAGTTTCAGTATGATGATCACCTTATGGCATATCTATTCCACCGGTCGTTAGATGGGGTTGCACTGGAATGGTTCTACTCTCTGCCACTAGAAGACGCTGAGAGTTTCAAAATCATGAAAGACAAGTTCATCCAACGGTTTCAAGATAGGGTCGGTCCAGAATATTCCTTCACAGACTTGGTGGCCGAGAAGATGAAGCCGGACGAGGAGTTTTCTACTTATGCTGACAGATGGAGGCAGATGGCCGCCAGGGTGCCATGCCACATTCCGGAGGAAGAGAAGGTCAAGCTACTCATCTCTAATGCTACTCCAACCTTCCGTAACATTCTTGCCATGAATGATATCGCAAATATGCACCAATTGTATAGCCGGGCGTGGTTCATTCAAACACAGTTCAAAGGCTCCCCCATCCACTCGCTCTTTGAGAACCAAAAGCCAAAATACCACAAGAAACCTCAAGGGCTTGTCACCGAGGGGGTCCAGACCAATGAGCAAGTACAAGCGGTTACCTTCCCTTTCCAAGTCGCTCCATTCTGCTTTCCGCAAAACACCAGCACTCTGCAACCCCCCACTCCACAAAACATTCAATCCATTCTGCATAACCCTCCGCCTACCTTCACCGCTCCACAAAACCCCTTTGCCGCTCCACAACAACCTCCACTGCCTCCGCAATACCATAATGTCCCTCCACCTAATGGCTATAACAACAACAACAAGCGCCCGAGACCCAAGAGAGCCCAGTATCCTCCTTTGCCCGAGTCCCTCACGGACATCTTCTCAGCTCTCATGTCAGTTAGTGCAATCCAACTTCCTCCGGAACGGCCCATCTGGAACCCGACTGTTGATCAAACAAAGTACTGTATGTTCCACAGGCAGCCAGGACATACAATTGAAGGGTGTTTTCAGTTCAGAGACTTGGTCTATGACCTCCATGAAGAACAGAGAACTGATTGGGCCGAAATGCATAGGGCCATTACAGAAATTAAAGAAAAGAGAAGGCAGGCGCCGAGGCAGCAAGTGCAGCAACAACAGGCACCGTAGCCGCAACAGCAACAGTAGTCGGTTCAAGACTTGGGGATCCATCAGAACCCAATGTCGAACCATCCTCCCGCTCCGCAGCCTCAGCCGCCGGCACCGGCTCAGGTTAATGTAGTTCAACCCCTGGCTCCTGACGCCGGGTGGTCCTTTGACGATGACGGCTCCACACCACAAGTCATGGCCCTCCATCAGAACTACCGCAATCCTTCCACTTCCATCATCCTTACACCCACGTACACAAACCCTCCTCCGCCTACTAGACCACTTGTCCTTCCATCCATTCCCGCTCCACCACCCGTCTCTCACCTGTTACTCACCCCCGCTGCCATCATTACAACCAGCCCTCCACCCACACTTCCGCTCGCCCTTACGCCTCCACTACTGCCTGCACCTGCTATCACCATACCTACAGTTAACCCTCCACCCATTATCCTTCCACCGCAACCCCTTGTCTCCACTCCCACTCCTATCATCTCCCCCAAACCCTCGTTCACACCACTTATCCATCCCAACGGGTTCATCCTACCGTCATCAGATGCCGTGCCGACATGGAATTGCACCCTTCGGTGCGGGCGTTTGTTTCATCGCAATTATCCTCCTACTTCTAATCCCCAGTCTTCACAAGCGGCTGTCGATCAGGAAGAAGCCGAGCCACTGTCGGGTACCCAATATGATTTGCTCCATCACCTTGACAGGGTGCCCGCTAAGATATATGTGCTAGAGCTTATAAAGAGATCTACCCTTCACCAAGAAGCACTTAGGAATTTTCTTCAAAAGGTGATGGTTAATGAAGATGTGGCAGCTGGTGCGGACACCAGAGCGATCGAGAGGCATGAACCAGCGAGCCGTCGGTACCATACGCGGAGCACCACTCGGGCTACCTCGGCTTCCATCTGGCTCGGAGACAGTCTTGAGACTCCCCCTTGAGTCTCGGTATTTATAGTATTTATTGGACTTGTTTGTGTGTAGTGTGTATTTTATTCGGTTTGTAATTTATATTGTAACAGGGGTTTATTTGTAATTTGGGACCACTTGGGTCCCGCGGGCCCCCTACCCCTTCTCCCATTGATCCACCTCACCTCTAGGGCCCATGTGGGGTCAGTCAACCTTCCATTGTGGGCTTCTAGAAGAGTTGGACCAAGGGGGGGACAAGAGGTTAACAAAGTCCAAAGTGGAACCACCCAAAGTCAAGGGGGCGCCCCTCTTTTAATGTATTTTATTTGGTTTGTATTTTTATTTTAATTTGGTCCAAACCACATGGGAGAATAAAATGTGGACTCCCTCTTTTACCCCTCCCCAACCCTAGGTCTAGGGATAGTTGATGTCTTTTTGTATTTCATATATATTGCTTGTATTTTCATTTTGAAGGGAATTAATGCATAAGAAATCTTGAATTTTGTTGGAGCCTAGCAAGGGCCGCCCCTCTCTCTCTCTCCTCTCTTATTCTTGCAGCTGGGAATGCTGTGTTCTGAGGTGGGAAGCCTCACCTATCTGGTGTGGAGTTCATCGTTGCCTTTGCCGCCGCCATCGAGCCGCCGTTGCACCGCCACCGCCTCCTTCGGAATTCTGCCAATCGGGTGACAGCAGGCCATTCTCGGATTTTTAACCCTCAGCCATGAGTTCATCTGGAGCCCAAACTTTCAGGGTGAGGTCCAGGGGTCTTCACCACATACCATAAATTTTGGTTGGGCTTCTAGCTTCCATTTTGTAATTTTCCATTTTCGTTCTTCATTTCCATCCAGATCTGCCAGCTTTCAGTCCAGATTCACAGTAGCTCTGAGTTTCCCCTCTTCAAACCTCTCCATGATTTGTTCTTGAGCCCCCAATTTTACTGGAGGTTATGTCCAACACTCCCTCCATCCACGAATTTCTGTGGAATTTCTAAAGACCTTCACCTATTTTCTAAAAATCACTTTTAGATCTCCACTCAGTTCTATCTGCCTCTGTCCAGATCCGACCACCCACCAGTATAAAATACCTTTCCCCATCCAAACCTCCACCAAATCGGTCATTAGAATTATTGCCGTTTTCCTCTCTCTCCCCTCTATAATGTTCATGAAGAGCTCAAGGTCTGAATCAGAGGTCTATCCCATGGTCAACGCCAACTCTCAGGAAACTTTAGTTCTGCCCGGCCAGATCTGAAACTGAGATCAGTCCAATTCTAAAATCCCCCATCAGAAGCACGATCCCAACAAGGTGTTTAGAGTCACAGAGGGTCAAAGTACTTCGAAAGAGTTTTCCAACGATACCTCTTACGTGTCGATCCAATGTCGAGAGTGATCGCAGCAGCAGATCTCGCCGGATCGCGCGCGGCAAAACAGAAGCAACAGATCCATGGGTAGCAACTCCAAGACTTGGAGATCGGAGCCGATCGGCCTCCGACTGGTGTTCCAACCCGGACACCATCCAGGGAAGCACGCCATCAGAGGTCACCATCACGGTGGGACCCACTCTGTCAGGTCCAGAGGACGGGGCAGCGCATGGGCCCCACGAACCCGTAGATCGTGCCATCCGGACAGCACTAAAACGCGAGTTTTGGCGCCGACGGACGACATCAAGATGCTGCCCGTCAACCCAATTCCCTCTACTCCCGGGCCCCACATGTGACCTATTACCTCCCTGCGTGGAGTGGGTCAAATCTTTGTACCGCAGTGTATTTGTTTAACCGGAAGTACAGGATTGGCCAGGGTTGTCTTCCCCACGTCAGGAGCGTGGAGGTAACGATCTCGACTTCTTGGCATTTACTTGCTTAGCTAGTATATGGTCGTGTGCCGCTACTGAGTGCGATAGGAACCTAGCCCGTGAGTCCATGTCACCGCTGTGAGCGAGAGAGTGACCCGTCCCGTGGCTCGATCCGAGCACGGAAGTGAGTGACCACCCTTGACTCTGCCGGTTTCTCAACTGTGCGGATCCGCGTTTCCCCTCGCTTGGGACGACGGGTGAGCTTGTGTTTCTGTTAGCGACGTATAGCCCATAGGAACTCTTAGTGTCGAGCCAAAGTATCTCCATTGTTGTATGTTGCTGGTCGTGTCCGCATTTAGAGTCCGAGGTTCGCATCACTTAGAGTCAGTTCCCGTGTCCGTCCCGCATCAGCAGCTGATAGTCTACCTACTGCTTTGGCAACAATCTCTAAGGGGCCGGCAATTACATTCTCTGAAACCGAGCTAGCACCTCCAGAAGCTCGACAGATGCCGCTTTGTATTTCAATTATCTTGAACAAAGTTAGTATTGATGAGGCACTAGTTGATACAGGGGCATCTATCAATGTATGTCCACTCAGCACTCTCAGGGCCTGCAACTTATCAGAAGAACTTCTACGGCCGACCCCCACAACTATAGGTGCGTATGGCAATTGAAGAAGAGCATGTCACAGAGTTGTCACTATTCAAGCCGAGCTTGGGCCTCTCACTATGCCCATTGAATTCTTTATACTAGACATCGATCCTATGTTTAAGGCTATCTTGGGTCATCCGTGGATCGATACTCTCAGTGATGTGCCCTCCACCGCACATCAATGTCTTAAATTCCCTTTTCAAGGGAGGGTGGTGAAAGTCAAAAGCTTATCCGCGATCCAGTCTGTAAAAGCTATATCAGAGAAGGTTTTGCCCACACTATAGCCCAGTAGTTGGCATGTTATTTCTATACTGGATCTGGATTTTCCTTGGGCTTACGCAACACGCAAGCCCGCTACTGCACCTGTCAACATCAAAGTGAAACCCCAGATCCGAGATTCCATGGGTTGGGATATTATATTGAAGCTGGGTTATCAACCGGGGAGAGGCCTCGGTGCACAGTTACAAGGGCGGACCAAGCCGGTGCCCAAAGGGAGAAAAATGGGCAGGAGAGGTCTCGGTTATCGAGAATCTGCACTTTCAATGATGGAAGACTCAGGGCCACTTACCTGGGATTACCGCCAGCACTTTGTAAGGGGGCCCCTTCAGCCGGGCACACTAAATCTGCCATCAGTACAATTAGAAAAGAAAGATACAGCCTGCATAGTTTCCAGTCTGCCTCTGCTACCAGAAAGGCCTGTCGATGATATGCCAGATTTTAGTCAGTCATTTGCCAGAATGTTCTGCGAGCCATATGGTTATGGTTAGAAGGGGAATCAGGAGGTACGGCTTATACAGTGGAAGCCGAAGAAGCCGGCCAACCGTCTGTGGGAGAAGGGGAGCTCGCCCATTGTCTTTTCGTGGTCTCCCTCCCGTCTCATGTCTCTTTTCCAACAGCTCGAATCCATACCTCACTCACCTTCGATCATGATTGATCCGTATTTCACGGAGCTGCCAACCGAGGTGTTGATCATACCCTGTGCATGCGGGCGATGCCCGCCTATTGATCTCTCCACTTTATGGACCCCCTCCTCCAACCTTTCAGACATGTGGTTCTCCTCATCTGATCCCTTCTTTGACGTCTTATTCCCGTCTCTTCTTCCGCTCACACTTCCTCCTCCACCATCTCCTTCATCTTGCTATATGATCTCCACTGATTTCCAAAAAAAACGTCAAATTTGAAACGGAGATTTCAGTGGAAGATTACGCTATCTTGTCTCCATCATCCTCCCAGGGGCACGAGTCCCTTGCTTCTTCCTTTCCACTAGATTTCCTTTCTCCTAGGTTAGGCGTATGGTCCGTCCAGTCTAGAGAAGCAGAGTCAGTTAGGTCTAGAGAAGTAGGGTCCTGTTCTAGGTCGTCTAATCCCTCTGAGCCTGAGCCGCGCTCGCTTGCGCCTCATTCCAAAACCATTCCTGATAGGTTCTTGCAGGATCTAGCTCAGCGATGTCATGCTCTTTTGAAGTACCCAAAATTTGTCGCTACAACAATCGTGATAGAGGACGATGAGGAAGTAGACGGGGCATGGAGCGATGACGGACTAGGTGTCTATGAAGTCCTGGATGAAAAGGACCCGATTGATGATGAGGATAGCAATGTAGATGACACTATCGATTTGTATGCGCAAGGATTAAAGAGATTCGATGAGCCATCGTCGGTAGTGGATGAACCTACAAAGGAAATAAATTTGGGAACTGAAGAAGACCCAAGGCCTATCATTATTGCCACTAATCTCCCTCCACAAGTGGAAGAAGATCTAATCAAGGTTCTAAGGGAGTATAGCGATTCTTTCGCCTGGTCTTATGAGGACATGTCGGGTCTTGACCCCTCTTTAGTGGAACACCGACTCGTGCTTAAACCAGGGGCAACACTCGTAAAACAGAGGTCAAGAAGATTTCATCCCCACATGGCCTTGAAGATTAAAGAAGAAGTCAATAAATTGTACAAAGCCAGATTCATTCGAGTCGTCTTATATCCTCAGTGGATGGTGAACATAGTCCATGTTATCAAGAAGGATGGAAAAGTGCGCATTTGCATCGATTTCAGGGATCTTAATAAAGCATGTCCCAAAGATGATTTCCCATTGCCTCACATAGATGTCCTGGTGGATAACACTGCCGGGTATGAAGCTTAATCATTCATGGACGGTTACTCAGGTTATAACCAGATCCGTCTCGCTCCAGAAGATCAAGAGACAACTTCCTTCACCACGCCCTGGGGCACGTATTGCTATGTGGTTATGCCGTTCGTTCTGAAGAACGCAGGTGCCACCTATCAAAGGGCAATGATGACCATCTTTCACGACATGATGCATATCTATATGGAAGCTTAAGTGGATGACATCTTGGTGAAATCGAGAACCAAAGAAGAACACCCCTCTATTTTGGCTAAGGTGCTGCAGAGAGCTAGGGAGTACAAGCATAAAATAAATCCGAAGAAGTGCGTTTTCAGAGTCTCTTCAGGGAAGTTGTAAGGCTTTATAGTTAGCAAACGGGGGATCCAAATTGATCCTAACAAAGCAAAGGCCGTCATGGACATGCCTCCGCCAAAGAATATTACGAAACTCCGAGGACTGATTGGTAGATTGCAATTCATCAGAAGATTCATATCCCAGCATTCTCAGAGGTGCCGCCCATTTTATGAATTGCTAAAGGCAGGGGTCAAGTTCGAATGGAATCAAGATTGTCAAAAGGTCTATGAGGACTTAAAGGTCTATATATCCAATCTTCCGATTTTGCAACCTCCTGTCCCTGGGAAACCCCTAATCATATATATCTCGGTCATTGAGGACTCCCTAGGGGCGGTCTTAGCACAAGTAGATGAGGAAGGAAAAGAGCGGGCAACTTATTACCTCTCCAGGTTGTTCAACCCGGTCGAGGCCAAATACACCGCTATGGAGAAGACTTGTGCCGCCCTAGTGTGGGTAGCTCAGAAACTCAAACACTACTTTCTAGCCCACCCAGTTAGGTTGATCTCTAGAATGGACCCGATCAGCTATGTCTTAGAAAAGCCTACCCTTTCTAGTAGGTTAGCTCGCTGGCAGAGCTTCCTATCTCAGTTCGATATCACCTTCATCGTTCAGAAGGCGGTCAAAGGGTACGCCATCGCTGAGCATCTTGCCCATCTTCCCATTCCGTGCACAAATTCTATTCAGGATGACTTCCCTGATGAGCATCTCTCTGTCCTTACTCATCATCCCTTTTGGACTCTGCACTTCGATGGTGCACTTAATTCTCAGGGCCGAGGGATAGGCGCTGTTCTGCTCACCCCAGAAGGTGTGACCATTCCTTTTGCTTATCAACTCCGATTTCCTGCTACCAACAACATTGCCGAGTATGAGGCTCTCCTATCTGGATTGAAGCACGCCTATCTTTTAGGTGTGCATTACTTGAATATCATAGGGGACTCTCAGCTCGTCCTGTGGCAGGTTCTATCCACTTACCGCACCCGTGACCCTAAACTCAAGCCATATCAAGATCTGGTCATGCTCCTCGCTAGGCAATTCCGTAAGTTGATCACTCCCCGATCTCAGAACATTCTAGCCGATGCTTTAGCATCCCTCACTTCCTCTCTATCTTTTCCTCTCAGTCGGAGTGCTGAGACTATCGTCGTTTAGAGATTGGACGCACCCTCTCTTCAGGATCCTTGGTATCACAACCTTAAGAAAGCTGTAGAGGTGAGGGCTGAGAAGGAAGATCTTAAGGAAGTATCTTTGATGGAATTAGAATAGATCTTGGAGGAGGAAGAATTGCCCTGGTACCATGAAATTGAGTTGTTTTGCAAGGATGGATTATTTCCAGAAGGGCAAGCGTTGAGCAGCGCAAGTCAATAAGAAGAGCCGCCTCAAGGTATACTATCATCGCAGGTGAACTATACAGGCGTGCTACCAATGGGATGCTCATGAGATGTTTAGACGATGATGAAGCCTGCAAGGTGGCCGAAGCAGCCCATTCTAGTGAGTGTGGAGGTCATGTTAATGGCCAGGCTCTAGCAAAGAAAATCCTTAGGTAGGGTTATTATTGGTCCACTCTAGAGGAAGATTGCTCCCTCTATGTCCGGAGGTGTCTTAAATGCCAACTCCATGCTGATAAAATCCACGCTCCAGCTTCATCTCTTCATCCGCTATCTGCTTCTTGGCCGTTCTCTATGTGGGCGTTTGACGTTGTCGGCCTGCTCGGTGATCCCAATTCTCAAATCAAGCAAAAATCTTTCATCATTATTGCTGATACGCAGAAAACGCACGTCGT
The DNA here is from genome assembly GCA_022559845.1 of Amorphophallus konjac. Taxonomy (NCBI): domain Eukaryota; kingdom Viridiplantae; phylum Streptophyta; class Magnoliopsida; order Alismatales; family Araceae; genus Amorphophallus; species Amorphophallus konjac. The sequence goes on along the minus strand of CM040129.1, from coordinate 158,518,259 downwards.
TAATACGCCCCGCTACCAAATTAAAATATTCGGCCCACAAATTAAATAAACAGAATAGTTAAGTGATGAGACCGAGTCGAATCCATAGGGAGAAGTAGATTTGAAAGTTGAAAACCTTAAGTTTTTAAGATTTAAAAATCAAGAGAATTAAATTTAAACCGCCTTAGAAAGATTGTGATGTAATTTAGAAGGGTGGAATTGATAGAAGAACAAATAGATAATTATAATGAAACTAAGGTGAACTAGGAAGAGAAATAACTTTTAAACCAGACATAATTAGAAGAAGTGGAAGAAATGAAAGTTGTAGAAAATGAAAAGATGAAGAAGTTTGATGAAGAACATAGAATCCAAAAACAAGATGAAGACAGTGAAAAATGTGAAACACTCAAGAGCTATCAGTGCGGATGAACAGTAATATGGCAAAAATCAGAACAGTGATAAATTAATTATAACTCTCAAAATAAGAAGATTTAGAAGAAATTGGTAGAAGAAGAAGTTTTAGATCTACAAGAGAAGAACAACTTTTATGAAGAACTCAGAGTAAAAATAAGATTGGAAAGGCTTCAAAATAGAAGAATAATAGAAGGTATCACCTCGGATGAACAATAATCACGTAGAACAGAACTTAGAAAGACAGAAAATAACTTTCAATTTAGAAGGAATTGAGGGAAATATTAGAAAGAGAAGTTGAAGAACACTTACAGATTGACAACTTTGTAGAAGATAATAAATTGAAATAAGGATCACACAAGCTTCTAAATTGACTATGAAGAGCCAAAAATGGATAAGAGTACAATGAAAGTATTCAATACAAACTAACAACAAACTTCAAAACTTAAATACAAAGCTCTCAAAATCTTCTCCTACCAAAGTCACAAAGCAAGAACTTCAAGAACACTTACAAATCTTAGCAACCCATAGCTTACAACTCTTTGCTATCTCCTCTTCCCCCCTTTCATTACAATTGAACCCCTTTATATAGGGTAACATAACAACCCTTTAGCTAATATGAACACTTCTTGCTTCTTTTGTTGACAATTGCTACTTTTGTTGACTTAGAATTGTGTGATAGCATGTGTTGCACACTTTTCTAATTTTTTTAATTTTTTTTTTCAATTTTTTCTAGCCCTTTTTCTCCTTCTTTTTCTCTTCTTTCTCTCTCCTAGCCGCGTGCGCCCGTGCGCCGCGTCGCCTGCGCGTGTGGTGCGTTGCGCCGCCGCCTCCGTCTCCGCGCTGCCCACCGCGTGTCGCACGCGTGCGGCGCGTTGCGCCGTCGCCCGCCTCCTCTTCCTCCACGCGCTTCGCGCGTTGACCCGGCGACCTCGTCGCCCGTGCCCCCGCCGCGAAGGCGGGGCGCACCCGCCGACCTGCGTTTGAAAACAACACACACACACACACACACACACACCACTATTTAGTTTATATAAATATATATATATATATATATATATAAAATATATATTATATATATATATTATGTATAAAGCTTATAAAATCTCTAAAAATAGTAAATAAATCTATTTTTTCTATTTTTTTCTATTTTTTTCTTTTCTTTTTGAACAAGTCCTTGAGCTTTTGGCCCATTTCCAAATATATATATATTTTTATTTTCTTTATTTTCTTGTTTTAAATGCTTGCATAAATAAGTAAATATCTTTATTAACATTATTTAATTTCAGAAAATTAAATATTTTACTCTAAATTAACAATAAGTGTGATATGTGTATATTTATTATTATTTAAGCTCATAAAAATGTGTATAATCATGAATTAATAGGTAAAAATACACACTTATCACACCCCCCAACTTACTCATTGCTAGTCCCTTGGCAATGCAAATAATGAAAATTTTTAGGACCAACAAGAGTTTAAAATATCCATGCCTCATTTCTAGATCATCTTTCATAGAGTCAACTAAAGATTAGGAATCTGGAATCATTATCACATATTAGCCTTATGTAGGAAATTCAGGTACATGATCAAGAATTCTAATCAAAATTCAGTAGCACTTGTGCATGTGTAATACTAAATTCACAGTAGAGACAATTGCGTCCTCCAGTTGCTATTCCGAACAAATACCTTTCAATTCTACACTTCTTAATTAGAGCGTTTAGCATAATAGCTTTGTTTGTCTGCCTTATTGCTATGTCTCTTTTGGGATCTCTTTTCCTTTTTTTCTTTTTTTTTCTTTCTACTTTTTTTTCTATACACACATGATGCTGCACTACCCTTCACTGGTTTACGCGAACCTCAACACGTCTTAGGTGAAGTAGGCCCGGTTACACAGATCAAAGTTTCCTTTTCCTTTTGACGCGAACCTCAACACGTCTTAAGTGAAGTAAGCCCGGTTACTCAGAATCGGAGCATTTTTCATGGTATTTTTTTTTTAAATTTTTTTCAATAGATAACATGGCAGAAAGCTTATAAAATATCTCTTCCTTAAAAAGCGCAGAATATCAGGCAATATACCCAAAATAGCAGAAGGCTTGTCCTACTTGTTTAATTAGCGTGCAAAGTGATTTTCATTTTTCTGAAGTGCACATGAACTTTAAAAAGATTCTTATATCAGTTTTCCATGGTTAGATTAAATAATCTTCCATCATCCTTATCCAGTCATTTCTATTCCAGAATTACTTTCAATGGAAGCATGAATCATGAAACTCAAAATGGGTTGAAAAAAAATGAGGTTGTATATGAATGCATGTGCAACATGATTTCCGTCCCCCCAACTTAAATGGCATTGTCCTCAATGGCATGAACAATATGGAACAATAGAACAATGTAGACATGATATGTTTGGAAAAGAACGGGACAACCTGATGTGTACTTCGACGGCCTTGGTGTTTGAGAGGTGGTACTTGGCTTTGAAAATCGGAGCAACAGAGTAAGCAATCAGCTTTCTCCCCCCAACTTATCCTTTATTCAAATCTACAAAATAAACACAAAACCACAATAAAAACTTGGGTTGCCTCCCAAGAAGCTATTTATTCTCACACAGAAATCACAAAAATTTTAGGTTGCCTCCCAAGAAGCGCTTAGTTTAACGTCTTCAGCCAGACATATTACAGTTCACTAACCAACAAGTGGCATTCAGAATGAGCCACCAAATGATCTTATCCTCCGATAAATTCCAGCCCGTGTACCATTGGAGGAAAAGATTATGCCTCGATGCGTGTAGGTTAGAAGCATGCCAAGGTGGGTCTAGGAATTTGGATGGACCCCCTCGGTCAGAGAATGGTGGAGGAATTATCATAGCTTCAATTACAAAATATTCCTCTGTATGTTTAAGGTCCTTATAAGTATTAAACACATCAATGCAGACCTTAATTTCTCTCAACTTTTCTCCTTCATCCTCACTTTTAAGATGTACTTGCGTATTGTTTAGGTGAGAGAGGATAAGGGTGTTATGGATTTTTGGGGAATCTACCACATGGCCAGTGTCAAGGAGATAAGGAGGATTAGGAATGAAATTAGTGCGCTCCTCAACACAAGAATTCACAGAAGGCTCATATGGATCTAACCAGTTGGTGAGTTACAGAATATTTGGAATGATTATAGATTCACCAAGGTTAAGGATGGGGAAAAGATCCACATCCTTCTCTAAATCATGAGATGCCCAATCAGAGTGACTTTCCAGTGGAGTACCTGGTTCCTTAATTACCCAAGAAGATGGATTTATGTATACACTTAATTCACCCTCCACACTCATATTTTCATCATCATGTACTTGGAAAGAAGATTCATCAAATTTAGGAATGGCAAGTAATGGAATTTGGTCATTGACTGGCAAATCATCATCCTCTTCTTCTCCTCCCAACGACTCAAGATCATCATAATCCTCTTCACAAATGGAATGGGGTTTAGGCTTCTCAGGCTGCTCTTCCTTTACGTCCTCCTCATAAGACTCTTCCATGATCCCCTCAAAATCAACAGTGATATGAGTGATAGATTGGGGAATCATAGGTTGAACATATGGATTTTCATCGTTATCACGTCCATCAAATCCAGGAAGTTGGTCCTCAAGACTTATAGTGGAGTTGCTAGGCATTGGATCGACTTCCATTTCTATGATGTTTTTAGCAACCTGACTCACATGAGCCTCAAAGTTTTGTAGTTGTTCCTGGAAGGCTTGTTGTTGAGTCTGGAAGAGCCGTGTCAATTGATCAAACATCTCCTCCTTATGCAAATCTGTGTATGGAGGAGATAGATAAGTGGGCTGAGAGTCAGATTGTGATGGATAGTAGTTTGAAGGGTACTCAGTCCGAGAATGAGATGGTGGAGAGTGTATGGGTTGCCCTCCATCATTGGGTTGATCATAAGAATCATTTGGGAATGGGGCCCAATTTTGAAAATCTTGTTCTTGAGGACTATGGCCTTGATCCTGATAAGACTCCCAAGAAGAATCATGTTGATCTCTCCAACCAGAATTAAAGTTATTTGGACATGGGTCAAAATAAGGTGTGGAGAGTTCTGGAGACATTTAGGTTTGCCTTGCTTGGTCCATCCAAGAGATTGTTGGTTGATTTTCCCAGCTAGAGGTATAAGTATCTGGAGATGATTCGTAATCGGGCTGAGAAAACCGTTGATCATATTGGCCTTGCTCCGGGGTGAAAGGTAGATCATGGCCCCCAAACTGAGTGGTTGGAATATGGTCTTGGGTAAACGATGGAAACTGGGCCATCATAGGTGACGGGATCTCATTTTGGGCCGACCACGAATATGGACTGTCATAAGAGGTCGGGTTGTTTTGGGTGAGAAATGAGTGTGGATTTGGACAACCACCTACATAATGGGCCGGGTTGTCACGCCCCGAGCGCGGAAGATACTCGGATATGCGCGACGAGTTTATATCAATCATGTCAATCAGAGTAGTAGTGTATTCGACACCAAAACAGAGATGCGCAAAATAGAAAGATAACCCAATCCTTTATTTCATAATGGATAGGCTATTACAAATCCAATACTCTATTCAATTAAAAAGGAAAAGTACATAGTTGACAATAGGAAAAAGACTAGATGACACTTGGAAAAGCTCTAGCTCTTTCACTCTTTACCATTCCCATCCGATTGACTTCCCTCGTCGTCGGAATTACCTGAAAAGTAAGGGACAAACAAGGAGTGAGCGAACGCTCAGTAGGAAATTATATATCAGGAACTAGCAAGGGGTTTAAGTAATTACATTTTCATGAATGTACTATAGCTATGCATGCTCGCATAAAACGACAAGATAGAGAGAGAATTTATCAATAAGACAGCAAGATGAACTAGTCACGAGCTTTCAAGAAAAGATAACAAGATATTCAAGCAAGTACTCTTTAGCAAGTCATGTCAAGAACTTTGGCTATCATGTATCAAGCAAGCAAGTAATTACCCTTTTTCGGGTCACGCAAGTCATGTCAAGTCAAGTACGAGTCAAGTACAAGATTTGTGTAGAATGTCCAATCAAGCTAGTCATGCACTCGGTATAATGCTAGATACCTTATCATTCAACTCCCATGGGCACAAGTACTTTCGGGTGCTCCTCCCAGGACCAGATCGGGCCCTATATGCGTAGGCATTTATCATGTATATTTGACATCCACTCTTGTATATATATATATAGCCAATATGGAATTTCAACAATTTAAGCTTGTAGACACGTAGGATAACTTTGAGAGAATGGAGTCCAAAAATACGATATTGGACATAGATAGGCGATAACAACGGTACAATCACGATGAACGATGAAACTAGGTGGAATTAGGTTCCCTTAACTCGGGTACCATGACAAACAAGTATGGACATTCTTTATATAGAATTGAGGTCCACATGAACAGTCTATCAAAGGCAAGATACCCTCATTCTTATTATAGAATTGAGGTCCACAAGAACATCAACAAATGGCATGATATCGTCATCCCATTTAGAATTCTCATGATATACTCTTTGCATATCATAAGGGCCGGTATACCATATTTCTTTAGAGTGACATGGCATTCAATAGTGTAATGGGTTTTTAGGGTACAACCAGCTCAGTCGACCTTGAGGGAATCCAAGGTACGAGGAGTCTTACGGAGGTCTCTATGACTAATTCGCTAGTCCAAAGGAACGGAATGTCCAATGGAGAGCTTGTATGTCAATGAGAGTTTAAGGGTGATCGATAAAACATCATGAAATGTGGGACTATACTCACGGAGTGGAGTAATAGTGCCTACATATATATATATATACATATAGTGAAACCCTCGGATAACAGTAATCGGGAAAAATCAATAATGCAGAAAGTAGCGACTCTGGTAAAGTCATTTTTCGTAAAATTAACGCCTTAATCAGGGGCGTTTATATTAAATTTGACGACATATAAAGAGGTTGTCGTTTCCAATACTGCTATTTTACAGGATATTAAAAATCTGTAATTTTGTTGAAAACGCGCCTTGGGTAGGGACGTTACCAGGAAAAAGGCGCCCTAGTCTGGGGCGTTAGTTTAAACAAGAGACGACCTGGTCAAGGTCGTGAATTCATAATTTTACAAATTTCGAGGTAATGAATATTTCAGGAACATGGTATATAGTCAGGACTAGAAAAATAGCAGGATTACAAGAAATTGACCATGCATTAATTTAGAATCATGTTTGCATTGATAATTACTTTTTAAACATGCTATTTATTAATTAACAGGAATTAACGTCCATGTGCAGGGCGTCAAATCTGGAATTGACGACCTGGGCATGGTCGTGTCTTTTAAATTAACGCCCTTGTTAGGGTCGTTTCTTTCAAACATTCCGTAGAAAATAACCAGAACGCATGAAAACTATATGCATGAACTACCGATGATAATTATCTATAGTTATATGGTAGTTTGGGCTACGTTCCATGAGAAAATCCTACCTTATGATGATTAACTGGAGAACTGATGAAGACACGGTACTCTGCTATCAACCGAGTTGGATGAAAGGGGCAGAAGTCTTGGTGTAGATGTATCGATAGGTTCTCTTTTTGGCACGATCAGAAGCAGACGTTCGTCGATGAAGAACCCACGTTCTTCAGTAGGTTAAGATGACTTCTCTACAGAGAAATAAGATGAAGAAACATCAGTTTTTCTTCATAATACTTAACTGAAGGTGGAGGAAAGAAAAACTTACCCGTTAATCTTCTTAACCTGTAAGAAGAGAAGAAGAATAAGAATACTTAGTATTCTTTCATGAAATCGATAATCGGACGAACAGAGATACAAGAAGAACCTGATGTTCTTCACATACCTTAGAATACTCCGAACGCCAAATAGCGTTCTCGGTTCAAGCAGTAGGTTATTTATAGGATTTCTAGAATCCTAATAGAGTTAGTGTTTGATTGGAAGTAATACTTCCATATTAGAGTTATTACTACATTCGAACTCTTCCTCGTAGTTATCACCTTACCCTGGATAGACTCCTGGGTCGAACGAAACTCAAACTGAATTAGCGACCTAGGTCAGGGCGTCGAATTTAAATTGACGCCTTGTCAAGCGTCGTTTCTTGTTAAAACGCATCCACGAAAGGGACGTTACGCTAACTTGTCCTTTTTATTTATTTTGGTCGTTTGAAATTTGACGCCTTAACGTGTGGGCGTCCTTTCTTCAAAACACGCCTTAGGTAAGGGCGTTTTCTTGTAAAGTAGCGCCTTTATCTGAGGCGTTATTTCCATCAGGGTTTTAATTATTTTTATTCTAAACTCTTTCGTTTATTTATTAAATCTTTTAATCTATTTTGATTTATTTATTCCTTTTAAATTTATCAGGGTTGCTACACGGGTTATCCCACATGTGATCATTATCATGGTGACTAGGTGGTATGAAGGGGTCTTGATCCATGGCTAAAAATTGATCAAATTTATGAGCCAATTGGTCAAACCTAGCTAAGTTGTGTGCCCAATCCATAGATGAAAGTTATGATCTCACCATTTTTTGTATATTTTATTTTTTCTTCTTTTTTTTTGATGCAAACACATTATCAATTAAAGTCTAACTTAGATTCACCATCAAACTTATCCACCGGCCAGGTAACAGGTGTGGAAGTGGGAGGCTCCCCTTACTTTCACAAGGTTCTAATTAAGTAACCACTTTCCCGCTTATAGCGTTTGCCGTTGACCTCTAGCCTTAGACACCAATTTCGAAGATGATAGTGAGACCAAGTTATATTTTTTTTTTGCTTTTGTTTTTCTATTTTTTTGTTAGTAAACTGAGCTAATCCACCATATTTTTTATTTCTTCTATTTTTTTATTTTTTTAAGAACATTTCTAAGCATGAAAACAAATTACATATTGAAATTAAAAATAAAGAAACTAAATATATGGAAAGAGGATAAGAGTACTAACCGTAATCGCATTCCCTCGTTCTTTATTTGGTAAATAAAAAATAACAAGAGTAGAAGATAAAGAAGACTTACCTCGGGGAGACACAATACTTTTTGACATTTTCAAAATTTTCTATTTTTTTGTGCTTTTGTTGATCCTTTTATTTTTCTGCAAAAATAAGAGTGAGCACCAATATATATACAAAAGAAAGCACAAAGTTATCAACTTCAAATTCAAACCTCCCCGGCAACGGCGCCAAAATTTGATACGCGAAAAACGCACGTCGTTAATACGCCCCGCTACCAAATTAAAATATCCGGCCCACAAATTAAATAAACAGAATAGTTAAGTGATGAGAGCGAGTCGAATCCACAGGGAGAAGTAGATTTGAAAGTTGAAAACATTGAGTTTTTAAAATTTAAAAATCAAGAGAATTGAATTTAAACCGCCTTAGAAAGATTGGGATGTAATTTAGAAGGGTGGAATTGATAGAAGAACAAATAGACAATTATAATGAAACTAAGGTGAACTAGGAAGAAAAATAACTTTTAAACCAGACACAATTAGAAGAAGTGGAAGAAATGAAAGTTGTAGAAAATGAAAAGATGAAGAAGTTTTATGAAGAACACAGAATCCGAAAATAAGAGGAAGACAATGAAAAAAGTGAAACACTCAAGAGCTATCAGTGCGGATGAACAGTAATATGGCAGAAATCAGAACAGTGATAAATTAATTATAACTCTCAAAATAAGAAGATTTAGAAGAAGTGGTAGAAGAAGAAGTTTTATATCTACAAGAGAAGAACAACTTTCATGAAGAACTCAGAGTAAAAATAAGATTGGAAAGGCTTCAAAATAGAAGAATAATAGAAGGTATCACCTCAGATGAACAGTAATCACGTAGAACAGAACTTAGAAAGATAGAAAATAACTTTCAATTTAGAAGGAATTGAGGGAAATACTAGAAAGAGAAGTTGAAGAACACTTACAGATTGACAACTTTGTAGAAGATAATAAATTAAAATAAGGATCACACAAGCTTATAAATTGACTATGAAGAGCCAAAAATGGCTAAGAGTACAATGAAAGTATTCAATACAAACTAACAACAAACTTCAAAACTTAAATACAAAGCTCTCAAAATCTTCTCCTACCAAAGCCACAAAGTAAGAACTTCAAAAACACTTACAAATCTTAGCAACCCATAGCTTACAACTCTTTGCTATCTCCTCTTCCCCCCCTTTCATTACAATTGAACCCCTTTATATAGGGTAACACAACAACCCTTTAGTTAATATGAACACTTCTTGCTTCTTTTGTTGACAATTACTGCTCTTGTTGACTTGGAATTATGTGCTAGCATGTGTTGCACACTTTTCTAATTTTTTTGATTTTTTTTCAATTTTTTCTAGCCCTTTTTCTCCTTCTTTTTCTCTTCTTTAATTTCTCTCTCCTGGCCGCGTGCGCCCGTGCGCCGCGTCGCCTGCGCGTGCAGTGCGTTGCGCCGCCGCCTCCGTCTCCGCGCTGCCCGCCGCGTGTCGCGCGGGTGCGACGCGTTGCACCGCCGCCCGCCTCCTCTTCCTCCACGCGCTTCGCGCGTTGACCCGGCGACCTCGTCGCCCGTGCCCCCGTCGCGAAGGCGGGGCGCGCCCGCCGACCTACGTTTGAAAACAACACACACACACACACACACACACACACACACCACTATTTAGTTTATATAAATATAAATATATATATATAATATTATATATATATATATTATGTATAAATCTTATAAAATCTCTAAAAATAGTAAATAAATCTATTTTTTTTCAATTTTTTTCTAATTTTTTTCTTTTCTTTTTGAACAAGTCCTTGGGCTTTTGGCCCATTTCCAAATATATATATATATATATATTTATTTTCTTTATTTTCTTATTTTTTCCGTTTTGAATGCTTGCATAAATAAGCAAATATCTTTATTAACATTATTTAATTTCAGAAAATTAAATATTTTACTCTAAATTAACAATAAGTGTGATATGTGTATATTTATTATTATTTAAGCTCATAAAAATGTGTATAATCATGAATTAATAGGTAAAAATACACACTTATCAACCGCCACTGAGTACTTCACCAAGTGGGCTGAAGCTGAAGCGTACGCGGAGATTAAAGTTACCACGGTGTGCCGCTTCATCATGAAGAACATCATCTCGCGGTTCGAAGTACCAAGCGGCATCGTCACTGACAACGGAGCCCAGTTCATTTCTCAAGAGCTCAAGGACCTATGTAAGAAGTTCAATATTACATTGCATCATTCATCTCCATATTACCCACAAGGCAACGGTCAGACCAAAGCCACTAACAAAACCCTTCTCAAAATCATAAAGAAAACGTGCGAATCTCACAAATTTTCTGATTGGCCAGAAAGATTAGTGAAAGCTCTATGGGCTTACCACACCTCCGTCCGTACTCCCATGGGGCAAACCCCCTATGCTCTTACCTATGGGATGGAGGCGGTGCTCCCATATGAAATCTTGATCCCTTCCCTAAGGGTATAGCTCGATAAGAAACTTAATCTCGATGAACGTCGAGAGGCGTTGCTCGTCCAGCTGGAACTCTTAGATGAGAAGAGGATGGATGCGGCCGATCACATATCCATTTATGAAAAGAGAGTTTCACGATATTTTCAAAGGAAGGTAATTGAGCACAAATTTCAAAAAGGTGATATGGTTTTGAAACGTAAATTCATTCGGTCTTCAGGTCCTAGGTCTAAATTACAACATAACTGGGAAGGGCCGTTCGTTGTCAAAGAGGCTTATCCAGGGAATGCTTATCGCTTAGTGAATGCAGAAGGTGAGGAGCTCGCTCACGCTTGGAATGGGTTATATCTTAAGCGTTTCTTTCCTTAGAGTCTGAACCAGTGCCACCCCGATAGCAAGGTGCCCTTTTCCTTTTGCAGAACCCCGAGCGCGGCAATCACACACTACACGACGTCCCTGGTCGGGTTTCCCACTCTATAGGCACCATTTCTCCTCTACCATGCTTGGGGGAAAGTCAAAGTCCCTGTCTGTTTCTCTCTTTGGCTGAATCCAGGGGCAAGAGGTGAATAAGGAGGCGACGACCAATCTAGACACCCTAACGAGAGGAGGTCTCAAATAGGGGCAGTCCGTTATGACCTGACACCACAGAAAAGAAAAAAAAGTGAAGCAAAGGAGCAATCTTCTTGACAAAAGCAAAAGTTTATCCTAAAAGTCCATCACTTATAATACCAAAGCTCCAAGGAAAATAAGAAAGCCTAGGCATGGCAAGAGTGGCAGCACAGTTTCCCTGCGGGACGCATGAGCCCGGTCGTATGCGTGCCTAGAGTGGACAAAGGTTCGATGATAGACACAAAGCCCCAACGCAACAGACTGAGTCTCTGAATGGGTTGTCTGGAGAGGAACTCAAGCACTGAAAACTTCTATATCTGACCTATGCTTACCCCCGCGTTCTATTTTCTTTTTCAGGACTAAGACAAGTACACTGGGTATGGCCTTGGTAGAAGCATAGTCACGCAAGTTAGACCTTGGCCGGGGGTTGTCACCTCTATTACACGCCAACCTCGGGCACTCTCGATGGAATAGGAAGAGCCCACGTTTCTAGGGGAGGGCACTGGTTTTCAAAACCTAAGAGAAAAAATCATATATTTCAAAATCCAGAAAAATCATATATTTCAAAAATCTAAAAAAAATCATATATTTCAAAATAAAAAAAATCTAATATTTCAAAACCAAAAAAATCATATATTTCAAAAATAAAAAAACATCAGATATTTGTAAAATCTCATAGAAATTCAAATAATTACAAAACTCCAAAAATACAATCATGAGCATCACATGCACTGCATTGTTTTCATTACATTTTCCTCCTATTTAATACGGCTCCACCTCTCGACCAAATATCAAGGATGGTCAAATTCTAACTTGCTGAAGGTAAGGGGTTGAGTCTAAGAACAGATTTAACTTATTTTTTATCTAAGTGTGTACAGAATGCAGGTTCAAAGCCCAAAGATTCAAAGCCCACGAGTTAATAATTTCTGGCACTGTGACGCGCCTTCAATGGACCGTCACACCATTCATAACGGACCAATACTGGCCCGTCACCTTTTTTCTTGCCCAGTTTGATGTTCTCAGAAATATTGCTCTGTAACGCGTCTATCTTAGTCCGTTAAACTCTTATAACGGTCCACTGCTAGACCGTTATGGTCTCCTGAACACAGTTTTTCTGGCTCCTTCGTATAACAGATGATCTTTGATCCGTTACGATTTAGTGACGGCCCTCTTCAGGTCCGTTACGTTACACAGAAACTATATTTTGCAGAACAAGTTCAGCTCAATTGTGCAATCAATTCCCTATCTTTCAAAAATAGAACTGTTATTTCATTTCAACTAAACTCATTGTACATCAGGTGGTTGATAAAACTCATGCTCTTCATTACCTTAAGAAACAAAATTCAAAGTACATTCATTTTCCTATCCGCATGAGGCCGGATCTTGCGCAACTCGTTCACGTAAGCATGACACACCTCGTCGTCTTCTTCCACTTCCTCTTGCCACGGGCGCATTTTGCTGATCTCCCACATGGTCAGCGCGTTCCGGATCGCTCTCTCATCCTCCTCGGTCCCCACCTTTCTAGCTAGATGGGGAGGGTAGTGTGCAAGTGCAGGAACTTCAGTTTGAGGTAGCCCAACTTGAAGGTAGCATCGGTGAGGGTTGTAGATCGCCATGGTAGTGTCCCCCACTAGCTGTAGATCTAGGCCAGGCCACCGTGGTACTCTAAGTATGGTCTTTTAAAGAACGCTTGGCCGCATTTCAAATTTCTCCATTGGCATTGTGTTGAGGAAGAGGCACCATTCATCGCGTGTTTTCTTGTCTGCTGTTCGGCACTCCACCTATTCAGAAAACCCAAAGGCACCTCCGATGAAGAATAAAGGGTGGCTCCCGAAGATCCGGCTAGTCGTGGTCAAGACCTCCTTGGGTTGAAATTTAATTCTCACTCCCATCCAGCACTCAAGTAGCATCATGGAGCCAAAGAGAGGTCCTCCAAGGCAAGCCGAGCTAAGCCCTTCATAAAGGTATGAGAGGACCGCTTGTGAAATGGACATTCCCCGCCATAACCCACTTATAATGCTCAGATTTTGGATATCAAGAAGGTGGTTAGTGGTAGGAAAAAGAAACACCCCGCACAAGCACACCGACACGGCTTTGGCAATGGCTTCGAATCTACCGCTCTTATTCTTGCAAAAGGCGGTTATCCATTGTGCCATTGGTATCAAGTGAATATGCTTTGGGCTAATCATGGTCCTGACATCTTTTGGGTTATGTATGAAATCACTTAAGATTAGTGAAGGATCTATGGGCTCAACCGTGTGGCATACTAAGTCTTCATCCCCTACTTTGGTCTTGGCAAGTGATAGGTAAGTCTCTACTTCCTCCAAAAGGATTGTGGCTTCAAAGGAAGGGAAGAGGAATGTATGAGTTTTGGGATGCCATAGTTCTATAAGGGCTGAGATGCTCGCCCAATCCAATGACAGCTTGTGGAAGTTCTTCCCTAGGACAACTAAGGGTTGAAGGTGCCATGCCCTTAAGATGGAGATGACCTCTAATGGAAGTTCCTTAATCATGGGAGCCACCCACTTCAGGTTGGAATAACACCTCGGGCCAGGAAGAGGCTAAAAGAAAGAAGAAGATGATGAGAAAAGAAAAGAGAGATCATGAGAAAAGTGCAGAAAATTTGAATCTTTTGACTGAACTTGCAAAACTTACCTCTCTTAATGGATTTGAACTGAGGTGTTTGGGGATGGAGGTTAACCTTTGTAGCTCCCCATGCTCTTTTCTAGCAGCTTTGGGCCCGGTATAGACCCTTTCCTTAATGGCAAAGGCCCCAAAGCTTCTTTTCATGGTGTTCTTGGTGAATTGATGAGTTTTCTGAACTTGCAGCAGAAGAAATAAGGAGAGGTGTGAATTTAGGGCTTAATCCTATTTTATAGAGGCTGGGTTTTGGTGTTAGAATATGGGAATTAAGGTTAGGAAGTCTTATCCTAGGTCCAGGAGAGTCCTAGCATGGATTTAGCCGCTTTCCATCCAACTTCAGATGATCTTGAGAGAGTCCCATTCGGATTCTACTACTGCTTAGTGTAACGGTCTATCGAGGGACCGTCACAGTCTCCTGACGCGCCATTGTTGGTCCGTCACATTCTGTCACCTGCCGCTTTCACTCTATTGTCTTTAACGGCCCCGTTTGGTCCGTTAAGTCTTCCTAACGCACCCTAATTGGTCCGTCACACCTTGTGTTCACCTATTTTTCTCTGTCAGTTCTAACGGCTCTACCCTGGTCCGTTACGTACCCAGATGGTCTGAAGTAGTCCGTTACATTGTCTGCTACTCGCTGGAGATCCATTCATTTCTCTCCCTGGCCAAATCTGCCAGTCTCATTTACACACATTCACCTGCCAGTCTCATTTATACACATTCACCCATCCATTTCCACACATCCATTCCATTCACACACATCACATCCACACATTCACGTACATAAACTAAAAACAACAAAAACAAAATTCCATTCCATTTTTTCCACCAACTGTCATATACATGTGTATGTTCAAAAGGGAAATAAAGAACAAAATAACAAAGAGAGAACACATCACTCGGCCGGTTTGTCTCCCAGGCCATCACTTTCTCCGGCGCCCTCCTGTTACTTGGCAGGCGGCTCCATCTCATTCTGCTCCCCCTCTCGTGGTCGTCTCTGATCTGCCTCCTCATTCCTCCGCCGTCTGGAATAACTAGCTAGGTAATTTCCTACCGAGCCGCTCAGCGCTCCACTCCGCGTACCTCCCTCTGCAACGCTCCGAGATGTGCTCCACTCAGGTCCACGGCCTATCATCCGAACTGTCTGCTCTACGGCCCGGAGCTCGATCTTCAAATCATGAACCTGGAGTCGCGCCTCCCGAGCCTCGGTCCGGTATCTCTCAAGATATGCTGTCTTGGTAGATGCTCGCTCTAATTCTCCGCTCAGTCGGGCCACCTCTGCCTGAAGGCGCCCCGCCTCCGCTCGGGAGCGCGCTAGCTCTACTCGGGTCCGCTCAGTCTCTGCTCGGGCTCGCTCCGTCTCGGCCAATGCCACGGTCAGCTCTCTTGCCTGCATTAGCATTTGCATCAGCATCATGGTCAGCATAAGTATAAATCATAAAGCATTTAAGTTTGAGGGTTTAGTTTCTTACCCGCTCTGCGAGGGTAGCCTCGGCCTCCTCGACTCGAGCTACGGCTCGGGTAAACTCCGCATCTCGCTCAGCCCATCCCCCGGCAGGCTGTGAAAAGGAGGATGGTGCATCTGGTCCAGTCCTCTGGGCTCCCTCGGCCCGCTGCATTTAAAAGTCAAAGTCAGTCAATTATCATGAACATTCATTTAAGTCCAAGGTTAGGAAGTTTACCAGAAGCTCCAGTGCAGCCCGATACTCATCCCACTGCTGGACAGTGGCAAGGAGTAGTCCCTCGAGTTCGACTATGCGTCCTCGCGGGTCTAGCTACATTTAGAAGTTAAAAAGTGTCAAGGTATATAGAAATAAATCATGGCATATAGCAAAGTCGGAGTTTAGAGTTTATACCGGTCGTCGAGTACCGCGGAAAACTTGGTCGCCATACCGCTGGGCGTAGGCCTTCAAGTATGCCTCGTTGCTATCAACCCGCTCGGTCACTACCCTGCCCTTCCGCTTCCAGTCATCAATGTACTTTCTCGCCCGGCCGCTCCAGTATATATTGCCGCTGATCCCTTTTTAAGATTTTTCCGGCCGCTCGTCATTTCGGCGAGGGAACGTCACCTCCGGCTGATGCACTCCTCGTGTCCTCATAATCAAGCGGTAGTGGAGAGGCTCGATCACATTGATGCAATGCAGCCAGATGTCCCGTCCTCCATAGGCTAAGGAAGCCGCCACCCACGGTTGCCCCTCGTGTCGCTCATTCCGGTACGGTGTCCAGCGCACCTGAAAGGCCAATTAAGTTCATGTCAGCATTTTTTTTAGAAGCAGATAGAAGCATATAGAAAAGGTTTAAGTTTAAGAGTTTACCGATGCATGCGGGTATGAGTCAATGTCATCCTGGATCGCCCGGGTCAACCTCTTGATCGACCCCGTGTCTCGAGCTACCGACCACCGCCTCGCGATGGGAATCCTCTCCGGATATAGCTCGGCCCCTCGCCTGATCCCGAGTAGGTAAAGGAAGAACCAGATCTGTATTTGTTAACATGTGTCAGCATATAGGCAAAAGCATTTAGAAAGCATCTAGAAAGCATTTACAAGCATTTAGGACATTTACCTGTAGAAAAGGCGAGAAGCCGCCTAGCATGGTCTCCCGGTCTGTCGCGCTGAGGCAGTCGAATAAGAAGGCTAGGACAGCCGCTCCCCACGCATATCTGCCCATTCTGTTCATATCTTCTAGTAGCAGAAGGAGCCTACAGCTGATGACGTCAGCTCGGGTCAGGAATAGGAGCTTCCCGAATAGCAACATCAGGAAGCGCCTCAGCACTTTATCTCCATCCGGTCCTGCCTCCGCCGCCACACTCGGGCGCACCTGCTCAACCACTCACTCGATGTGCTGCTCGGGTAACTCTCCAACCGTGATGGCCACTCCCCGGAGTCCCAAGCTCTTCTGCAGCACCGATCGTGATAGCTGGGACGACGGATGCCCTTCCCTCATCAGATTCAGCCCTAGCAGCTCTTGGCCTAGCTCTCTGTAGTCGCCATGTCTCCATCCCGTCACCGCCTTCCCGAGCACCCTCAAGCCGCTGATCCGCGCCATATCTTCCAAGGTTGGGATCATGTGCCCCCATGGGAAGATGAAGGCTTTGCTAATCTGATCCCACCTTTCGTGCAACGTGTACAAGAGGGCTGTGTCCACTCTCGTCACCTCAATGCTGAGTACTTCCCCAAAGCCCATGGTGGCTAGTCTTTCCCTTTGGTATTCCGGCAATGCCAAGTAAACCGCCCATACTTGGAGCCATGTGATTCTCGTTCTCCTCTTCCCCTGCACACATTTGAGTCATAATTTAGTCATTTAGTCATGCATTGCATTGCATTTAACGTAAACAAAAACAACAACAAAATCAGATAAGCTAAAAACTAAAAACTAAAAAATGACATTTCCTGATTCTGGTTCCCCTGACGCACCAGTGGTGGCGCGTCAGGGGGCGTAACGGTCACTGAAACGACCGTTACGTTCCCCTGAAATGGGCATCGTCTTCTTTGTTCTTCCAGTCCGTGGGAATGGCCCATATGGCCTACAAAGTATCCCCACAGGTCCCCAGGCCTATTTTCTTCCCTCTAAACACGCATGCAATCTATTAAAAATTTAAAAATTAGGGTTTGGGGGTGATTTGGCCTACCTCGGGGTCTTGGCCGTGTTTCTTCTTCTCCGGCACAACGGGCTCTTCCTCACCGCCGGCAGCTTCTTCGGCCTGTTCTTCTTCCTCCCCCGGGCTTTCTAGGGCCAATGGGGGGTTTTCTCCCGTCGTTTGGGCCGCCACCGCCGTCGTTTCCCCCTCCTCCAGTGAGCTCGCCACCGGAGGATCCTCCTCCCTAGCCATACGCTTCTGGAGGCGCTTGATAGCCAGCTTCTTTTTCCTACTCTCCCGCGTCATCGTCGCCGGTCGTCGGTGGTTGCCGGTGAGGTTTTGGAGAGGTTTTTTTTGCTCTGGGGTTTTTTGGGTTTAGGGCGTGATTAGCACAAATGAGATCGAAACAGGGCTCGGTTTGTTTTTTTGCAAACTTAGGAAATGTAACGGTCTATCGTGGATCCGTTACAGTTCTCTGACGCACTGAAATGAGTCTGTTACGTTACTGAATCATTCGTTTATTAAGAAATGGGAACCGGTGGACCCTAACGGACCATCATTAATCTGTTACATTGTTATAACGCATCAACCCTACTCTGTCAGGTACTTAGGGCATTCTTTGTTGAAAATTGTGAACTAATGAGACATAACGGATCAAATTAATCCGTTAAATTCATTCTGGCGCTCCTTTAGGAGTCCGTTACACTCTTAGATGATGATGGTTTCTTGCTTCAATGTTTTCTCATCTTATCTTATTTATGGAAATGGTTATGCCCTGTTTATTCTTTTTATTACTGTTGATGGCTAACCCTTTCAGTTAAGCAAGATTGTCACATCACGCTCGCCGTGTAGGTAAGTTAGGTATTGTATCTTGATCCCTTATCCATGAATGCATTACTATATGGTACCTATGATATATTATCTCGAGAACCGGCTGGTCATTCATGTGTTCTGGGATCTGATGTTCCCCTCAAACAAAAGCGATGATGATCTAAGTGCACATGTTTAATCATTGGATAGGCCGTTATGTTGGAAAGCTTGGGGACGATGGTTCTGTCTTGCACGTCGTGGTTGCAGATGGTGTCCTGACCCTAGTTTTTCCGGTCTAGCAATATTATTCTCGAGTATCTTCTTATTTTATCTTTCTTTGCATTCGTTTTTAAGATTTCTTTTTTTCCTTTAGCCCAGCATGCATCATGCGCATTTTTGAGCATTCGTAAATCTTCGTCTGTCTAAGGTGTCTCAGTGATGATGAATAGCTGTGTTCTGTGATCTCAAATAAGGAGAGTCATTCCACTCTGAGTTAGAAAGTTTCCTTCGATCTACTCGCTCGGTCTGGTTAACTGAAGATTCCTATCTAGAGTTTAGTTAGTCATCTCTTTTCCTTTCCGTTGTTCTGACCGCTGACCGTGTTTTCCTTTCCTTAATTAGTTCCTCCAGACATGTGTCATTTAGTTGGCTGTTCCTTGTTGTTAGTCCGAGGTTTTCTGGAAGATCCTTATCGCTCGTTGGTTGAGGACGGGTGTCTTTTGCCTTAACGCCTGCTTTTCAGTCCACTCCGCTCCATTTCTGCTTCATCTCCCTATTCCATTCGCTTTCGCTTCACCTTCGCTCACTCCCCTACAAAGAGGACGTTAAGGAGGGGCATCTATTGACACCCGTTTTATGACCGATGAGTTGGGTCATTTCCTTATTCATCTTATGATGCTCCGAGTTGTGCACCCTTGTTGAGTCATCTTGGTCATTTTGAGGTTTCATTCATGGGTCATTTCCTCCTTGGTTGGGTTTGGTGCTTCATCTTTGTTAGCTGGACGTTGCTTGGCGAACTCTCCACTCCATTTGTCATCTTTTTGGTCTCTAACGCATCTCTCTTAGCACGTTATGGTATCCTAACGCACCTATCATAGACCGTTACTTGATTCCAGAGTCCTGAGCTGACCGTTCTCTTTACATGCTTATCCTTTGCAATGTAACGGCCTTTATTTCATCCATCACCTTATCCTAACGCATTATCTCTGATCCGTTACATTCATCTAGAGTCCTCCTTTCGAAAACTTCTCACGTTGGTCTTATCTCTTAGGGGATAAGGTTGTGTAACGGACCTGTCCTAGCGCGTTACCTTCTTGTGGCGGTCTATCGTGCAACCGTTACATCCATCATAAGTGTTCTAGCAGAACTGCTCTTCCTCTGCTACTCCGTGGCTGAACTAAGAGTTTGATCTGATGATTTCTCCTTCAAATCTGATCCTCAGAACCTTCTGTTTGTTTCTATGGACTCTTGGGAGTATTATCTTCAAGAGTTTGCCAAGAAACCTCCTCCTTTTTAGCTGGATTATTCTTCAATCCGACCCAAGAGTTTGAGGGTCTATAAATAGAACCCTTGACTTCATGACTTGAGGAGGAGATTTTTGGAGTTCGCGATGAAGTGCTGCCGCAACCTAGAGCTATAACCAACCAAAGAAGGCTGCATCCCACGTCCATCGTCGTCCTAAGTCCAGGGAGTATTAGCTTTAAGGGGCTAGTTCAGTCAAGTTCAGTTCTTAATTAGTTTTTCCCTTTCCCATCATCCATGGCATGTTCCCTCTTCTTCTCCCACGTTTTTTCTATTGCTGCATGCATCTAAATCATCCTCCCATCTTTTAAACACCCCAGAGGGGTTAAAAAAAACCAACCACCCCCGGTATTCTCCCCTTCCTTTTGCATGTTCTTCAATTCCTTTGATTTATAGTTACTACACTTGGCAAAGTCTAATCTTGGTGTTTTCTTTCTCTTCTACACTCTTTTGCAGGTTTTCCAAAGGTTAAAGCACGAGGCCCAAGCTTCCTGGCCGGCTGGGAAGGTTGGAGATCAAAGATTTCCCAATTCCTTTTCTGCAGATCTCTGACGGATCAAGGGAGGCACGTTACGCTTCTCTGGCGCATCAGTCCTAGTCTGTTACACTTCACAGGGTAGCAGATTACAGTTCCTAGTTTTCTCTCTCTTGCGGGCGGGTGCTGCATCCACCTATTCTAAGGTACATTCCAAGTCCTTGGCTTGTTATTTACCTTAGTGGCGATCACGTTCCTTCTTATTTGGGCAATAGCTCTCTCACTCTTCACATCTTTTCCTTTAATTGCTTGTTCCACCCCTTGCGATGTGTTTTCTACTCCTCTTGCTCCACGCTCGACGTGTGTTTTTATTTCTTCTTTAGTTTAGTTCCTCAATTGAGATTGCTTGCCCATGCTTAGAGGTCATGATGGTTGCATAGGCGTATGTTGTGCATGCCTATTGGTTGATTGATTACATTTATTCACATATCTGCATAATTGATCACCTCATCTTGCAATACAGGAATCATCACAATCATAAATAAAAACCAACAGGGCTGAGGCGACCGAGGCTGCTCTCGCAGAGAGGGTAAGTACACTACGCTTTCCCTTAATGATTATGATTATGAAATGCAATTAGCTAACCATGATGTGTGTATATGCAGGCGACCGAGCTGACCCAGCTTTGGGAGGAGATGAAGCAGATCCGTGCAGCAGCGCGGGACGAGGTTGCCTATCTCTGGGAGGAGATGGAGCATAGCCGTCCGGCCGATGCGATCGAGGTGGCGCTTCTCCGCGCGGAGTTGGAGCATCTCCGGACTGGGGCTGCAGAGACGGAGAGCTATTGAGCTGAGGCAGAGTGCTACCGAGTGGAGGCGGAGCGAGCCCGGCTTTAGGCGGCGAAGTTGGAGGGCATCGTGGAGGGGATGATCCAGAGATCTGAGCACAGCGGAGCTCCGAGTGGCATACACGGTACACACGGTTCCTATAGGAGTTACTTCACGGGCTCCTCCGGTCGTCGGAGGAACGAGGAGGAGGAGCGGCGCCGACGATCCTAAGAGGAGGTGAGCTCAGCGATGCCCCCGCCAGTGAAGAGGCATGAGGGTGCAGGTGACAGTGATGGCCCGAGAGAGGGACATGCTTGATGTATTTAGATAGGACTTTTGTACATGATGCTATGATAGTGATAATGATATGACATATTCTTGGTTGATTTTCTTTTGCAAATGAATGTGTGTGAATGAGTGTATGAATGAATGAGTGCTAACTAACTAATAACGGACCCTAGAGGGACACGAGAGAGTGAGGGAGGGAGAGATAGAAAGCTTTGAGTGGAATGATGCAAGAAGGACCAAAATTGGAGTGGTAGGGAGGAAGACGGTCATTACAACGACCACTCCAAGATTGACACGGTCCCCTGATAGACCGCTGAAAGCTGCTCGGTTAAGCCTCAATGAAGAAAATAAACGGTCCATGATGGTCCGTTCAAGGAACCAGAACGGTCCTATTTTGACCGTGTTGTTGAACAGCCTCTCCAAGACCGTGCAACTATCAGGGATCGAAGCGTGTAGAAGGTTGGTACACGGTCTATTTCAGACCGTGTTCATACTCTAGCGGTCTATCACCAGACTGCGTACGAAGATGTGCTGGTAGTCCGATCGGGACTCCTTTGGAGAGTCCTAACCCGAGAGTGGGGAGTTTTAAACCAACCCAAATTCTATCCTAACCCGATCTAGAGTTATCCTACCTCAATTCTAGAGGGTTTAGGCCTCTAACCAAGTTCTATAAGTAAGAGGGGACTCTAAATTCATCCTTCACACCACATCCCTCTCTCAAACCTTGAAAACTTGCCAATCTTCCTCAAATCATCATGAAGAGGGCCTTTGAAGGGAGCTCTATGGAGGGGGCGGCTTATGAAGGGCCAAAGTCGGCTAGAAAAGAGCATGGAATGCTACAACGGCTGACCACCATCCCGAGACATTTGAGCTCCAGCCCCTTGAGAGAGGTAAGCTTGTACAATTTTATTTCATTCAATTTCATTCCATTTTATTCAAAAAAGCTTACATGTCCTCTCTTCTTTCTTCTCTTTCTTTTCATTTATCACCTCAGCTCCTCCCCGGTCCTAGGCGCTATTCCACCTTGAAGTGGATGGCTCCCATGATCCGTGAGCTACCCATATCCATGACATCAGTCCTTAGGTCTTGGCACCTACACCCTCTTCTAGTGCTAGCCAAGAACTACCCCAAGCTTTCTTTGGATTGGCATGGCATTTCAGCCTTGGTAGAGATATGGCACCCTCAGACCCACACTTTCATCTTCCCTTCCTTTGAGGCTACCATTTTCTTAGAGGAGGTAGAGACCTACCTATGCCTTCCTAGGTCCAAAGTTGGAGAGGAAGACTTGGTTTGCCACACCGTTGCCTTGTAGATCCTGCCCTCATCTTAAGAGAGTTCATACCTAGTAGCAAGGACATTCACACCATAGTGGGCCCACACCAGATCCATTTACTACCTCTCAGCCAGTGGGTGATAGCACACTATAAGAATAAGTGTGGGTGGGACGAGGCCATACTCTTCCCTTCTGCTGACCATGTCTTAGATGTCCCTATCCTTAGCACCATCAGTGGTTTGTGGCAGGGTGTATCCATTTCCCAGGCCGTCCTTGCTTACTTATATGAGGGTCTTAGTTCAGCTACTCTAGGGGGTCCACTTTTTGGCTCTATGATTCTCCTAGAGTGCTGGATGGGTGTCAGGTTGAAATTCATACCCAGGGAGGATATCACTTCGGTCAGTCGGATCTTCGGGAGTCATCCACTCTTCTTTATAGGTGGTGCCTTTGGATTCTCTCAGCAGGTGGAGTGCCGGACTGCAGACAAGAAGACCAGAGATGAATGGCGCCTCTACATCAACATTTTGCCCCTAGATCGATTCGTGATGCACCTTTTCTTCCTCCACGGTACCACCCTCAGGCTCCCTAGGGGGGGTGGACTAGACTTGAGGCTCGTGGGAGACACTGCCCTGGCAACGTACAGCCCCCACAGGTGCTTCCTACAGGTCGGGCTTCCTCGCACTACGGTTCCAGCGCTTCCCCACCTTCCTGCACTACAGGAGAGGCGGCTTGGCACGGAGGAGGACGAGCAGGCGGTCAGGAGCGCCCTGGTCATGTGGGGGATCGCCAGGACCCACATCCTTCCTGCGGAGGTGACAGAGCTTCAGGAGGGCTATCAGGCTTATGTGAGGGAGCTTAGAGAGATCAGGCCTCAAGGGGATGCCTGGCTGAGGATTGAGTGATTTTTAGCATTTATGATGTATGGAGACCATGGATTTGACATTGATTAATCTCTGAATAAAGAATAGAATGGTTTGCTTAAATGAGGTTGGCCTTTGGTCTCTTGTGCATTTGTGTGGATTGAGAAGGTTCTCTAGCCAGGGCGTGGTCTTCCATAGACCGTCGGGTGACTTAGACGGTCTGAAATAGACCGCTCCATAGATGGATAGCAGGAGTTCAGAACGAGGGTACCGACAGTCTATTGAGGGACCGTCTAGGATAATCAAATGGTTAGTGATGAACTGTTCAGGAATAAACGGTCATAATCGGACCGCAGAAATCTGGACGCAAAGAAGGGTCACTAGACTTATGAGATATAATGAAGGCGGCCTTATGAAGGCCGTCTAGAACCTTAAGTGGTCACATTATGACCACTTAAAAGATTGAGACGGTCTTAGAGAGGCCGTGTACCCGTAGATACCAGCATCATTTGCAAAGCCTGCCCCTGCACACACACTCAGACAGAAAAAATAGGTTAAATCTATTTTAGGCTTAACCCCTTGTCTGTAGCAAGTTAGGGAATGACCAATCCTTGATTTTTGGTCAAGGGGGTAAGCCTTATTAAATAGGCAAAATGACAAGGAAAAGGATGCAATGCATGCCATGAAAAATGCAAGTGATGGTTTTAAAAATGTTTTTTTAAGGATATTTGATTTTTTTGATTTTTGAAACATTTTAATTTTTTGTCAGATTTTAAAATATTTGATTTTTTGAATTTTGAAATATTTGATTTTTCTGAGTTTTGAAATATTTAATTTTTTTTTGAGTTTTGAAATATTTGATTTTTTTGGATTTTGAAATATTTAATTTTTTTTTGGATTTTACAATATGTGGTTTTTTTTAAAATTTGATAAGCCAACTCTATCCTAGCAACAAGAGCCCTACCCGTCCCACTAGGAATCACCGGCGCCCTGCGTGCTTTAAAGGTGACAATCCCTGACCGAGGGCCGTTCCTTACAACGGTGCTTCTACCGAGGTCATGCCCGGGGTACAGTGTCAATCCCTAAAAGTAAAAGTGAATTAAAGAGGTGAGCCTAGGCCAGGTGTTGGAGCTTTTAGGGTTTTGAATCCTTCTCATGGATACCCTTTCAGAGGTCCAGCCTGTTGCGCCGGGGCTTTGTGTCTATCATTGAACCTTCATCCACGCTAGGCACACATACGACCGGGCTCATAACGTCCTGCTGGAAAACTGTACTGCCACTCTTACCATGCCTAGTTTTATTTTACTGGAGCATCAAGATTTTTGAGTTTTGAGCCTATAGACAAACTTTTTAGTTTTTGTCTTTGGTTTTGCTCCATTTTCTTTCTTTTCTTTTCTCTTCTTTTCTCTATTGTGGAATGAGGTCATAACGGACTGCCCCTAATTGAGACTTTTCCCCATGAAGGTGTCTAGATCAATTGTCGCTCCCTTACTCACTACTTGCCCCCAGATTCAGCCAAAGGGAGAAACGTACAAGGGTCTTTACTTCCCCCAGGCATGGTCAGGGAGAAAAAGTGTTACACTGGGCTAGGGTACCTGAACAGGGACGTCGTGAGGTGTGTGAATGCCGGACACGGGATCTTTCTTTTGTGATCGAGGCACGGGTCATCTTGCTACCAGTCCTTTATTGGCTTGACTCTAAGGGAAAAAATGTTTAAGATACAGCCCGTTCCACGGATTAGACAATTCTTCGCCCTCGGCGTTGACTAGACGGTACGTGTTCCCAGGATAAACCTCCTTGATAACGAAAGGACCTTCCCAATTGGGCGGCAACATAGACCTGGGACCTCTAGTTTTAATAAATTTGCACTTCAACACCATGTTACCCACCTGAAATTTACGTTCAATGACTTTCTTTTGAAAATGACGTGAGACCAGCTTTTGATAAACAGAGACATGATTGGCTGCGTTAAGCCTCTTCTCGTCCAAGAGTTCCAACTGTACGATCAACGCCTCTCGACGTTCGTCGAGATTAAGTTCCTTGTCTAGCTGCACTCTTAGGGAAGGGATCAGTATCTCGTATGGAAGTACGGCCTCCATCCCATAAGTCAGGGCAAACGGAGTCTGCCCAGTGGGAGTGCGGATGGAGGTGCGATAAGCCCATAGAGCTTCAACAAGTCTTTCAGGCCAATCAGCAAATTTGTGCGACTCGTAAGTTTTCTTGATAATTTTCAAAAGCGTCTTGTTGGTGGCCTCGGCCTAGCCGTTGCCTTAAGGGTAGTAAGGTGATGAATGATGCAATGCAATGTTGAATTTCTTACAAAGGTCCAAGAGTTCTTGAGACATGAACTGTGGTCCGTTGTCGGTGACGATGTCGCTTGGCACTCCAAACCGTGAAATAATGTTCTTCAGGATGAAGCGACATACTGTGGTGGCTTTGATTTCTGCATATGGTTCAGCTTCGGCCCACCTGGTGAAATACTCCGTAGCTATAAGGATGAAGGATTTCTGTTTGATCTGGGAGTTGGGATCACCTAGCGGGCCTATAATATCAAAGGCCCACATGGAGAATGGCCAAAGAGCAGAAAGGGGATGGAGTGATGAAGTAGGAGCGTGGATTTTATCGGTGTGGAGTTGGCACTGGACGCACCTACAGACATAGGTGGAGCAATCTTCCTCTAGGGTTGGTCAATAATAGCCCTGTCTAAGGATCTTTTTCGCCAGCGCCAGCCCATTGACATGCCCTCCACATTCGCTCGAATGGGCTGCTTCTACAACCTTCCAAGCCTCGTCATCGTCTAGACATCTCATCAGAACTCTATTAAGAGCTCGCCAGTACAACTCTCCTGCAATGATGGTGTATCTGGAGGCGATTCTTCTAATGGCCTTGCGTTGCGCAGCGTTGGTCGATTCTGGGAATGACCTGTCCCTACAATACTACTCAATCTCGTGATACCAAGGCAATTCCTCTTCTTCTAAAATTTTCTCGAGCTCAGTTAACGACACTTCTTTCAAATCCTCCTTTTCAGCCTTCTTCTCTACAGTTTTCCTAAGGCTGTCAAACCATGGATCCTGAAGGGAAGGAGCGTCTAACCGCTGGACCACGATGGTCTCAGTGGCGCGACTGAGAGGAAAGAAAAGGGAAGAAGCAAGCGATGCGAGAGCATCAGCAAGATTATTCTGTGATCGAGGTGTGTGAATGTAAATCAGCTTACGGAATTGCTTAGCCAAGAGCGTCACCAAATCTTGATAAGGTTTAAGCTTAGGGTCACGGGTGCGAAAAGTGGAAAGAACTTGACACAACACCAACTGAGAATCTCCTATGATATTTAAGTATCACATGCCCATGATATAGCCGTGCTTCAATCCATCAAGGAGAGCCTCATACTCGGCTATGTTATTGGTAGCAGGAAAAGTGAGTTGATATGCAATGGGGATGGTCACTCCCTCTGGAGTGAGGAGGACGGCGCCGATCCCTCGGCCCTGAGAATTGAGTGCACCATCAAAGTCCAATGACTAAAAAGGGTGATGATTGAGCACAACCATGTGTTCATCAGGAAATTCATCCTCGATCGCATCAGTGCAAGGGATAGGGGAATGAGCAAGATGTTCAATAGCATATCCCTTGATCGCTTTCTGAATGACAAAGGTAATATTGAATTGGGAGAGGAAGCTCTACCAGCGAGCTAACATACTAGAAAGGACGGGTTTCTCTAGAAGATAGCGAATTGGGTCCATTCTATTGATCAACTTAACATCATGGGCAAGGAAATAGTGTTTGAGCTTCTGAGCTACCCAAACTAAGGCTGCGCAGGTCTTCTCCATGGCAGTATACTTTGCTTCAGCAGGATTAAACAATCTAGAGAGATAGTATGCTGCCCGTTCCTTTCCTTCGTCGTCCACTTGAGGCAGGATAGCTCCTAGGGAGTCCTTGATAACAGAAATGTATAATATCAGGGGTTTCCCAGGGACAGGTGGTTGCAGAACCGAGGGATTAGATAGATAAACCTTAAGATCCTCGTAGGCCTTTTGACATTGCTCGTTCCATTCAAACTTGGCCCCCACCTTCAACAATTCATAAAATGGGCGGCATCTTTGCGAGTGTTGAGATATAAACCTTCGAATAAATTTCAAACGCCCAATTAGACCTCGGAGCTCGGTAATGTTCTTTGGCGGAGGCATGTCCATAACGGCCTTTGCCTTGTTCGGATCAATCTGAATTCTCCGCTTGCTAATTATGAACCCTAGCAATTTCCCTGACGTAACTCCAAACACACATTTCTTTGGATTCATTTGTAACTTGTACTCCCTAGCCCTTTACAACACCTTGTCTAAAATGACAGGGTGTTCTTCCTTGGACCTTGATTTCACCATAATATCATCCACGTAGGCTTCCATATACATATGCATCATGTCGTGGAAGATAGCCATCATTGTCCGTTGATACGTGGCACCTGCATTCTTCAATCCAAATGGCATGACAATATAGCAGTATGTGCCCCAGGGCGTGGTGAACGAGGTTTTCTATTGATCCTCGGGAGCAAGAAGGATTTGGTTGTATCCAGAATAGTCATCCATAAATGAGAGGGATTCATACCCGGCCGTGTTATCTACCAACACATCAATGTGAGGAAGCGAAAAATTATCTTTCGAACATGCCTTATTTAAGTCCCTGAAATCCATGCAAATTCAAAATTTTCCATCCTTTTTCATCACAGGGACAATATTCACCACCCATTGAGGATATAACACAACTCTAATGAACTTGGCCTTGTGTAACTTGTCCACTTCTTCTTTTATCCTTAAGGCCATTTGAGGGTGGAATCTTCTTGATTTTTGTTTAACGGGTGTTGCCCCTGGTTTAAGTACCAATCTATGCTCTACCAGAGTAAGGTCAAGGCCCGACATGTCCTCGTAGGACCAGGCAAATGAATCGCTATACTCCCTCAAAACCTTGATTAGCTCCTCTTCAACCTGAGGAGGGAGATTAGCAAAAATAATTATGAGCATGGGATCCTCTTCAGTTCCAAGATTAATTTTTTTCGTGGGTTCATCCACTGCCAACGATGGTTCATCGAATCTCTTCAAACCATGCGCGTACAAATCGACAGTGTCATCCATGTCGCTATCCTCATCATCGATAGGGTCCTTCTCATCTATGATTTCATAAACCCCTAATCCATCATCGCTCCACACCCCGTCTAGCTCTTCATCATCCTCCAAGATGATGGCTGTCTCTACAAACTCAGGACACCTAAGGAGGGCGTGACAATGCTGAGCAAGGTCCTAGAGGAACCTATCAGAAATAGTTTTAGCATGACGCATCATCGGGCGCGTAGCAAGTGTGGAAGGGTTGGAACACGACCCTAATTCACTAGACTCTACCAACTCTACTTCTCTAAGCTCAACAAGTCCTACATCTAACCTAGGGGATAGAAAATCTACAGGAAGGGAAACATGCATCTCGTGCCCGTGGGGAGAATGCGGACAAAACACATCATAATTCTCCATTGAAATCTCCGTTTTAAAATTGACGTTTTTTTTGGAGATCGGAGGAAATCACGCAACAAGAGGGGTTAGAGGAGGAAGGAGGAGGAAGTTGGAGGGGGAAGAGAGATGGGAAGAGAACATCAGAGAATGGATCAAATGACGAAAACCACATTTGAGAAAGATCAGAGAAGGCAGTAAACATGGTTGAGAAATCAATGGGTGGGCAGCGCCCACATGCACATGGCATAAACAAAACTTCGAAGGGCCTTTCCGTGAAAAATGGATCGACCATGATTGGAGGCGAGTAGGGTATGGATTCCAGCTCTTGAAAAAGGGATCAGTATCTCGTATGGAAGTACGGCCTCCATCCCATAAGTCAGGGCAAACGGAGTCTGCCCAGTGGGAGTGCGGATGGAGGTGCGATAAGCCCATAGAGCTTCAACAAGTCTTTCAGGCCAATCAGCAAATTTGTGCGACTCGTAAGTTTTCTTGATAATTTTCAAAAGCGTCTTGTTGGTGGCCTCGGCCTGGCCGTTGCCTTAAGGGTAGTAAGGTGATGAATGATGCAATGCAATGTTGAATTTCTTACAAAGGTCCTAGAGTTCTTGAGACACGAACTGCGGTCCGTTGTCGGTGACGATGTCGCTTGGCACTCCAAACCGTGAAATAATGTTCTTCAGGATGAAGTGACATACTGTGGTGGCTTTGATTTCTGCATATGGTTCAGCTTCGGCCCACCTGGTGAAATACTCCGTAGCTATAAGGATGAAGGATTTTTGTTTGATCTGGGAGTTGGGATCACCTAGCGGGCCTATAATATCAAAGGCCCACATGGAGAATGGCCAAAGAGCAGAAAGGGGATGGAGTGATGAAGCAGGAGTGTGGATTTTATCGGCATGGAGTTGGCACTGGACGCACCTACAGACATAGGTGGAGCAATCTTACTCTAGGGTTGGCCAATAATAGCCCTGCCTAAGGATCTTTTTCGCCATCGCCAGCCCATTGACATGCCCTCCACATTCGCTCGAATGGGCTGCTTCTACAACCTTCCAAGCCTCGTCATCGTCTAGACATCTCATCAGAACTCTATTAAGAGCTCGCCTGTACAACTCTCCTGCAATGATGGTGTATCTGGAGGCGATTCTTCTAATGGCCTTGCGTTGCGCAGCGTTGGTCGATTCTGGGAATGACCTGTTCCTGTAATACTGCTCAATCTCGTGATACCAAGGCAATTCCTCTTCTTCTAAAATTTTCTCGAGCTCAGTTAACGACACTTCTTTCAAATCCTCCTTTTCAGCCTTCTTCTCTACAGTTTTCCTAAGGCTGTCAAACCATGGATCCTGAAGGGAAGGAGCGTCTAACCGCTGGACCACGATGGTCTCAGTGGCGCGACTGAGAGGAAAGAAAAGGGAAGAAGCAAGCGATGCGAGAGCATCAGCAAGATTATTCTGTGATCGAGGTGTGTGAATGTAAATCAGCTTACGGAATTGCTTAGCCAAGAGCGTCACCAAATCTTGATAAGGTTTAAGCTTAGGGTCACGGGTGCGAAAAGTGGAAAGAACTTGACACAACACCAACTGAGAATCTCCTATGATATTTAAGTATCACGCGCCCATGTTATAGCCGTGCTTCAATCCATCAAGGAGAGCCTCATACTCGGCTATGTTATTAGTAGCAGGAAAAGTGAGTTGATATGCAATGGGGATGGTCACTCCCTCTGGAGTGAGGAGGACGGCGCCGATCCCTCGGCCCTGAGAATTGAGTGCACCATCAAAGTGCAATGACTAAAAAGGGTGATGATTGAGCACAACCATGTGTTCATCAAGAAATTCATCCTCGATCGCATCAGTGCAAGGGATAGGGGAATGAGTAAGATGTTCAGCAATAGCATATCCCTTGATCGCTTTCTGAATGACAAAGGTAATATCGAATTGGGAGAGGAAGCTCTGCCAGCGAGCTAACCTACTAGAAAGGACGGGTTTCTCTAGAAGATAGCGAATTGGGTCCATTCTAGAGATCAACTTAACATCATGGGCAAGGAAATAGTGTTTGAGCTTCTGAG
Source organism: Amorphophallus konjac (assembly GCA_022559845.1). Classification (NCBI taxonomy): domain Eukaryota; kingdom Viridiplantae; phylum Streptophyta; class Magnoliopsida; order Alismatales; family Araceae; genus Amorphophallus; species Amorphophallus konjac. The sequence continues at coordinate 158,486,990 of CM040129.1, read as the reverse complement.
CTACCCAAACTAAGGCTGCGCAGGTCTTCTCCATGGCAGTATACTTTGCTTCAGCAGGATTAAACAATCTAGAGAGATAGTATGCTGCCCGTTCCATTCCTTCGTCGTCCACTTGAGGCAGGATAGCTCCTAGGGAGTCCTTGATAACAGAAATGTATAATATCAGGGGTTTCCCAGGGACAGGTGGTTGCAGAACCGAGGGATTAGATAGATAAACCTTAAGATCCTCGTAGGCCTTTTGACATTGCTCGTTCCATTCAAACTTGGCCCCCGCCTTCAATAATTCATAAAATGGGCGGCATCTTTGCGAGTGTTGAGATATAAACCTTCGAATAAATTTCAAACGCCCAATTAGACCTCGGAGCTTGGTAATGTTCTTTGGCGGAGGCATGTCCATAACGGCTTTTGCCTTGTTCGGATCAATCTGAATTCCCCGCTTGCTAATTATGAACCCTAGCAATTTCCCTGACGTAACTCCAAACACACATTTCTTTGGATTCATTTGTAACTTGTACTCCCTAGCCCTTTGCAACACCTTGTCTAAAATGACGGGGTGTTCTTCCTTGGACCTTGATTTCACCATAATATCATCCACGTAGGCTTCCATATACATATGCATCATGTCGTGGAAGATAGCCATCATTGTCCGTTGATACGTGGCACCTGCATTCTTCAATCCAAATGGCACGACAACATAGCAGTATGTGCCCCAGGGCGTGGTGAACAAGGTTTTCTATTGATCCTCGGGAGCAAGAAGGATTTGGTTGTATCCAGAATAGTCATCCATAAACGAGAGGGCTTCATACCTGGCCGTGTTATCTACCAACACATCAATGTGAGGAAGCGAAAAATTATCTTTCGAACATGCCTTAGTTAAGTCCCTGAAATCCATGCAAATTCAAATTTTTCCATCCTTTTTCATCACAGGGACAATATTCACCACCCATTGAGGATATAACACAACTCTAATGAACTTGGCCTTGTGTAACTTGTCCACTTCTTCTTTTATCCTTAAGGCCATTTGAGGGTGGAATCTTCTTGATTTTTGTTTAACGGGTGTTGCCCCTGGTTTAAGTACCAATCTATGCTCTACCAGAGTAAGGTCAAGGCTCGTCATGTCCTCGTAGGACCAGGCAAATGAATCGCTATACTCCCTCAAAACCTTAATTAGCTCCTCTTCAACCTGAGGAGGGAGATTAGCAAAAATAATTATGAGCATGGGATCCTCTTCAGTTCCAAGATTAATTTTTTTCGTGGGTTCATCCACTGCCAACGATGGTTCATCGAATCTCTTCAAACCATGCGCGTACAAATCGGCAGTGTCATCCATGTCGCTATCCTCATCATCGATAGGGTCCTTCTCATCTATGATTTCATAAACCCCTAATCCATCATCGCTCCACACCCCGTCTAGCTCTTCATCATCCTCCAAGATGATGGCTGTCTCTACAAACTCAGGACACCTAAGGAGGGCGTGACAACGCTGAGCAAGGTCCTAGAGGAACCTATCAGGAATAGTTTTAGCATGACGCATCATCAGGCGCGTAGCAAGTGTGGAAGGGTTGGAACACGACCCTAATTCACTAGACTCTACCAACTCTACTTCTCTAAGCTCAACAAGTCCTACATCTAACCTAGGGGATAGAAAATCTACAGGAAGGGAAACATGCGTCTCGTGCCCCTGGGGAGAATGCGGACAAAACACATCATAATTCTCCATTGAAATCTCCATTTTAAAAGTGACGTTTTTTTGGAGATCGGAGGAAATCACGCAACAAGAGGGGTTAGAGGAGGAAGGAGGAGGAAGTTGGAGGGGGAAGAGAGATGGGAAGAGAACATCAAAGAATGGATCAGATGACGAAAACCACATTTGAGAAAGATCAGAGAAGGCAGTAAACATGGTTGAGAAATCAATGGGTGGGCAGCGCCCACATGCACATGGCATAAACAAAACTTCGAAGGGCCTTTCCGTGAAAAATGGATCGACCATGATAGGAGGCGAGCGGGGTATGGATTCCAGCTCTTGAAAAAGGGAGGCAAGGCGGGAAGAAGACCAAGAGAAGGTTACAAGGGAGCTCCCCCTTTCCCGTAGACTTGGGTAAACTGGCTCCGTTGGAGCATACCTCACTAGCTGCATCTTTGGTTTCTTCGGACAGACTTCTTCTTCATAAAACAATCTTTCAAAACAACTGTAAAAATCTTCCATATCACCTACCAACCCCTTCAGTGGCGGCGGCGGGTCAACAACTATACAAGCGGCATCACTTCCCATAGCAGAACAAGGCGGCATCGGCATCTTCAAAGTGCCAGGCTGCAATGGTCCTTTCACAAAATGCTGACTGTAGTCCCACGTCAGCGGCTCGGAATCTCCCAGAATTGACAATGCCGACTCTCGGTAGCCGAGGCCTCTTCTGCTCATCTTCCTGCCCCTTGGGATGGGCATAGTTCGCCCCTGTAACTGGACTCCGAGACAAATGCCTGGCTGGTAACCTAGCTTCAGAATCATGTTTCAGCCCTTGGAGTCTCTGATCTTGGACTTGGCTCTGACGTTAATTGGTGTAGTGGCGGGCTTGCGTGACGCATATGCCCAAGGAAAATCCAAGTCCATCACAGAAAGGACTGGCTTATTGCTCGGCCAGAGAGTCGGCAAAATCTTATCGGTAATAGCTTCAACTGTTTGTACTGTGGAGATACTTTTAACCTTGACCACCCGTCCTTGAAATGGAAATTTGAGGCATTGGTGGGCGGTCGAAGGAACAGCATGCAGGCTGTTGATCCATGGACGGCCTAGAATAGCTTTAAACATTGGATCAATATCCAGTACATAAAATTCCACAGCCATTGTGAGAGGCCCAAGCTCGGCCTGAATAGTCACGACCCCGTGGCATGCTCTCCTGGAGTTGTCGTAGCTAGCAATAGCCGTCGGAGTTGGCTTTAGCATGTCTTCAAAAATATTGTAGGCGCGCAGAGTGCTCAAGGGACAGACATTTATCGACGCTCCCGTGTCCACTAGAGCTGCGTCGACCGCCACCTTATTTAATGTGATTGAAATGCAAAGTGGCATCTAGCATGCCTCAGGGGGTGCTAACTCTGACTCAGAAAAGGAAATAGACGGCCCCTTTGTGATAGTGGCCAATACCGATGGCAAACTGTTGTGGGGATGTTTTTTTTTTATCCTTTGTTTTATTGGGTTTATTAGGCGTGCCAGTCACAGGAGTGACAATTTCTTGTGTGCTCGATCTGACTCAGTCAGTCGATTGTGATATTCATGTCAGGACCCAGAGTCCGTCATACCATGGAGGCTATGACATTAATTACGTCCTTCCAAAGAAGGACAACCCTTGATTAATTGCCAAGAAAGGATGCCTCGGGGGCAAAACGAGATAAGACTATTATGCTGACTCCGCTAACGGGATGCGAAACATGCATAGAAAACCATGCTACGCGGGACGTGATAACAGTGTTATGGCGCAAATCCGGCGGCATATCCCCTTCTTTTGGACCATGCCAGAGGGGGAATATAGGTCATCCACCCACGGGATGCCGGGATGGAAGCCAAAAGAGAGGCGGGCGTAGCCCTGGATCCAAAAAGGATTTGAATGCAACGGGACAATGTCCATCGCCACAGGGTTTGTAGATGTACCCTTAAGGGACCATTGGAGAACATGCAGTGGTAGAACTCCGGAGGTCAGTAGGGTGATAAAAGAAACATCATACTCGGTATAATGTAGGGGTGAAACCCCCATTAATGTATCTCCCGTGGACCTGGATGAAGAGACATAATTCCCTCATATTGCGATGAAGTTTAGCATGAAGATTAACAGGAGTGGGACACTAGGTTTAGACTAGATTTGGGCTCAGATGTTTGAGTGGCAGCTGTTGTTGAGATGAAACAGCATGGATAGGAGCCGGCGTGAAGGCCAAACGGCGCGGTGGGATCCCGGCGCGACGGTGAGCTCAAGGGTTATCGGCACGGTGAGCAGCCGGCGTAGCTGGAATGAAGGGGAGTCGGCGCGATAGGCCTCCCGGCGCGCCCTTTACCCGACGCGAGATTGGCGCCGAGAGGAGGCTGCGCTGGAAACTAGATAGGGCCGGGAGTCATATGGCACCGGTAGTTGTTTTTGTTGGTTTTCTCAGGTATTGTGAGGGTTTCTCATGAGTTCAAAGGGATCCTTTGTATTCGATGGGGATTTCATGAGTTTGTTCATGGTAATATTTGGGTGAGGTAGAAGATGAGGGTGGATTCGTTCACACGAGGTCCAGGGGGACCACGTAACTGTGATGTATATATTCCCCTGTGGTGGCCAAGGTGTCATGAGATGGTATATCTCAGCTCCCTGCCACACAGTTGGGGGTTAAATTCATAATTTCAGTAGAAGCATTATATTATTCGATAGAGTAAAGCTCATGGACAAATTTTGGCAGCACCTCCCCTTATTTTGGAGTGTGCCAAAAGGGTATTATAGGTTACCCACTCACAAAATGTCGGAGTGAAAACCAGAAGAAGAGCCGGGCGTAACCCGAGCTCCATTGACTATGCAGGGGATATCAACAAATCCCACGATAGGACAGGGTATCGTGACAGAATATAGGGGGTGACAGAATATAGGGGGGATTGGCCCCTTTGATGTAGCTCCCATTAGGATAGAGGGAGAATAGTATTTCTCCTTGGAAGGACAGGGTATCGTGACCCAAGATGGCATGGCTCAGAAGTGTTGAGGGTATCGACACGAGCCTATCGGCATGACTTCACCGCCAGAGATGTGGAGGTCTCGGCGCGACAAACAGAATAGGTTTCGGCGTGACGAGCTCAGCCGGCGCGGGCAATCCTCGGCGCGAGACTCGCGCCGAGAGGGGTTCACGCCTGGAAGCTTGGAAAGCCTCAGAAATGAGGGTCTCAGTACTATTTTGAAGGGATTTTTTTTTGAGGTGAAGGCTTCAAGGGGCTGAGAGTCTCAAAGGAGGGTTCATTCAGGGGTTTGTAAGGGAGGTTTATCCAAGGGTTTGGCGACCGCCAAAGAGGTTACAGAGAGGGGACAATCCAAGGGGATGGTAGCCTTCTCTCTAGGGCCTCACTAAGGAGCATAACTACAGACGACCAACTCTGAATTTATCCCTCTTCATTTCATGGACGAGGAGCCATGAGATAGACTGTCTCAGGCCCTCGACGTGGACACGAGGTGGTGAGGAAAATAGCTGAGAAATCTTTGAAGATCAAACCATAAAATCTATGTAGCTTGCAGCAGTCATTACATATGCTAAACCTCGAACGCGGGGGAAGAGAACAAGATAGTGAGGGGGCAAAACTCAACCCACTTTCATTAACTAATCATCTGAACAGCATACATACATCTAGCTCAAAAGAGAAATATCGGAGGAAATCATACATAGATTCTATCCCCGACAGCGGGGTTACATTAGCATTCGATGCTACTGGAGCAAGGATGCTCAAAAAAAATAGACATAAAAGGAGAAGGGATATTCAAATAAGAGATAGGGGGAAGGGAAGTTGTTGCCTCTCAGGGCATCTTGGAACTGATCCCACCTTGTCTCTCCATTCGAATCTCTGCAAACCTACTTTCTCCTCAGCTTCCTTGGAGGGCTCTCGAGCTCCCGTTTCCTTCGGTGGCTGCTACTCTCCTTCTCTTTCCTTTCTTTCTATCTGTCTGTCTCTCTATCTCTCTCTCTTTTTGCTTCGAAGGGCAGCCTTCTTATAGAGGGATGGCCCTCATCCTATTGGCGTGAGCTCCCCGGCGCGCCAGCATCTGGCTTCCCGGCGTGGGCAGGCCTCGGCGCGTCTTAGTTCACATTGGGCTTGGCCCATCTTCTGTCATCCGATGCCGAATCCATCTAATGGGCTCCCTCAGATGGCGTGATGGGCTTCTTGGTATGTGTATATATTCTTCATGGGGCTTATTTAACACCTTGTGTTCACAAACATGTGTGAGGCACTGTGAATCCCACTTCCGGAGAATCAGAATTGTCTGAGCATCCCTTTTCAGCAGGCAGATGATTGCCTGAATGTTGGTATAGTTTTATCAGCCTGACTATTAGAATGATAGCAGTACTGGATAGCGGCCTAGCCAGGGATGGCTTTAGTCGAGCAAAGTGTTAGGAGTAGTGAGTCTCTTCTATTCTGATTCTCAGAACTTCCAGGGATAGTGCGGGAGCCGCACCACTGGTTGGCCTTCAGAGCCTTGAGTCTGATTCAGTCTCTTTTGATATATTTTAGGTGTCAACAATTGTCTACCGCCACATCCTCACTAACCATGACTTTATGTAGAAAAGCCCTTAGGGCATCTTGGTGTAGCGTGGACCTCTTGATTAACTCCAGGACTGAGATCTTGGCTGGCATCCGATCCAAGTGCTGTAACAAATCATATTTCGTGCCAGGTAAGGGGTTTGACTCTTCTGCTTCAACTGCTGAGGAAGGAATTGGGGGATTGGGTGCAGGTGCACCAGTAGAGGGGTAATTTCTCTGAAACAAGCGCCCGCTCCTGAGGGCAAGATTATGTGCCAGCACGGCACTAGATGGACTCCCCATTGGCCCGGTGGGGTGAGTAGAAGGGATAGAAATGGGGGTGATGATGGCGGAGGCTGGTGATGGCACGAGGATTAGCGGAATGGTGGGTAATGTGGTGGGTGTAATAGGTGACCTAGAGAGAATAGTGGGTGTGATGGGAGTTAGAGTGGCGGGCCGGATGATGGAAGGACCAGAAGGCGAAGGGGAGTTGGTGTATGTGTGGTGGAAGGCCAGAAGATGAGCGGGAGTCTCATCATCGTAAGAACACCCAGTGTTGGGAGCTGGGCGGTGAACCACATTTACTTGGGCTGGTGCCGGCAGCTATTGTTGCGGAGCGGGCTGGTGATTCGGCATGGTATTTTGGTGAATCCCGAGTTCAGGTGCAGGCTACTGTTGCTGCTGGGGTTGCGGTTGCTGAGGTTGCTGCTACTGCGGCGCTGGCTGTTACGGCCTTGGCGCTTGTCTTCTTCTCTCCTTGATGTCTTCTATCAACTTATGCATCTGGGCCCAGTCAATCCTTTGCCCTTCATGTAAATCATACACTAAATCATGGAATTGATAGCACCTTTCTATAGTGTGCCCGGGCTGCTAATGATATATGCAATACCGGGATTGATCGGCGGCCGTGTTCCAGTTCTGACGTTCCGGAGGGAGCTGAAGATCACCAGTGTACATAAGGGCCAAGAAACTATATGGGAGAGTTTCGGGAAGTGGAGGGTAATGAAATCTCTTGGGACCCGGCCGAGCAGGTGTGTAACCATTGGGTGGCGGGACATTATGGTACTGCGGCGGCTGTTGTGGCTTCTGTGGTGGTGGTTGTTGTGGATGAGGAGCAGGAAATGATGGTTAGGTATTTTATGGAGCGGTGAACTGGGTATTCCGGGGATGTTGCTGGAAGCGTGGTAGAGCGGGTTGGTTGGAGAATTGGACAGCATGTACCTGCTCATTTGTCTGGACTCCTTCAGTGACTGGGCCTTGAGGCTTTCTGGTGGTTTTGGGCTTTTGGGCCTCAAACAAGGAATGAATGGGGGAGTCCTTAAACTGGGTTTGGATAAAACGGGCCCTGCTGTACAACTGGTGCATATTTGATATATCATTCATTGCGAGAATGTTCTGGAATGTAGGTGTAGCATTTGAAATCAACAATTTTACCTTCTCTTCTTCTGAGATTTGCCTGGGCACACGGGTTACCATCTGCCTCCATCTATCTACATAAGTTGCAAAGTCTTCATCGGCCTTCATCTTTTCGGCCATTAAGTCTGTGAATGAATATTCCGGGCCCACCCGATCTTGAAATCGCTGTATAAACTTTTCCTTGACAATCTTGAAACTCTCTGCCTCCTCCAATGGCAGAGTGTAGAACCATTCTAATGCAACCCCATCCAACGACTGACGGAAGAGATACGCCATAAGGCGGTCGTCATCCTGGAACTGCACCGATTCGTGTAGAAACTCCCTTACATGAATGAACGGGTTGCCATTCCCGTGGTACTTCCGGTACGTGGGGAGCTCAGACTGCGGAGGGAAACAAATGTCCCGAAAGTTAGGAACGGGGACATTAGCGAGGGACTGTGGGCTGACCCGTTTATGAAGAAGGTCAATTTGCTACTGCATGGCAGCCCACTTATCAAGAAATTCTTGTTCCCGGGACGGAGGAGGCAAAGACGGGAGGGCAGGCCTGGCATATGGGTCCGAAGGATAGACCGACGGAGGGGGAAGCCCGTAGGAAGGATAGTGGGCCAGGGAAGGGCCCATATCGGCATGAGCAAGCAGGGCAGCCCCTACTTGAAGGCGAACAAAATCAGCCGGGGCCACGAGAGCCTGCGGCGCTGGAGAGATGGTGGTATAAGGATCAGAATAAGACGACAAGAGGATTTGGGTCTTCCCCTTGTCAAAAGCCTGATGGGCCGAGGTAGATGCCTGGCCCACTTCCATACTAGGAAATCGGAGAGTCCGGGGATGGACAGAAGTAAGATCAATGGGTGTAGTAGAAACAGCCCCTAACCCAACAACTGGAGAAGATGTCGCGGCCGCAGACACGCCATGAGGAGAAACAGGAGACGGGGCATCCTGCCCCTGCAAAGCCTGACGAAGAAGGTGGTGCTGGGTAGGATCCAACTGAGCCATCATGTGGAGAACATGATTGGCCGAATTTTGGGTAGAGGAATCAGAATGGGAGGGTTGACCACCCTCAACAACAACGGTTGGAAGGGGAGGGGTGGACCCCTCTCTCCCCTGCACAGTGGTGACCCTAGGTGGGTCCTCCAGAAGTCCCTGTGGAAGAGAGTCCTCGTAGGAGTGGGAGAAATTATAGGAAGACATGGTAGGATAAGAATCAAACAACGAGTTGAAGTAGGAAAAGAAATGGGAATTGCCCCTAGGAGACAATCCTGTGGGTGTAAAGCACCTCCACATGCACTAAACACTCTGGAAATGAAAAGAATCAATACCAAACAAGAACCTAAACGGATAATATCAACCAAATGCACGTACAAAGAAAGGAGAGAAGAGGCAGCCAGTTAAGCAACCAAGTTTCACATGATGCATGGAAATTTTATAAATTCCCATTTTCAAAACTTTAGTGGATTAATTTGAAATGAAAATTCTCTCAACACAAGGGTTCCTAACAAGGATGGAATGGGGACTTGGTTGACTCTAAAGGTATTATCTCTCTCTCGGATGCAATCCTGGACTCGGTGTGGTAAGGTAAAACCTGCCCGGTGTCCGTGTGGGAATCCACGGCTCACGGGGACTTACGGAGGTCTCGGGTAAGGTCACCTAGTCGGCTCCAAAGAATATGGAGACGAGAGGATCCCCTACCAAGGTAGGAATGCAATTAATATGGAAAGATGTATGGTCCTATGTGCACCGGAGTGCATGCAAAATCTAGCCTAAATCTAACAACAATGATCAAACAATGATGACAAGTATGGCAATAATCATGCAAAACAAATGATAATTAGGGGAGGTCAAAATAGCACCCAAACAAATATGAGAGGACGTGAAATAATAATCAAAATGATAATCCCGGGTGCACTGTAGCTGAACCGCGGTCTGGGCAAAATTGTGCAGCGAGATAAACGGCTCTGGGCAAAACCGTGCAGCGACAGGAGCAGTCAAAAAAAAACTAAAGACACAAAACTAACATGAACTAAATCAATCACAAATTAAACGTACCTGAGGGGACTGGACGGTTTATCGATCGACCGTGCAAACTTTGGAACGGCCCTGGGCAGACCGCAAGAAGTCAGTAAACCTACAAGAGTATGAAGAACAGCACGTACCTGTGGCAACAGATGTGCACGGCCTATTGACATACCGTGGAAACTAGTGCACGGCCCAAGGAGGACCGCTAAAACTATTAGGCTCACAGAAACGCAAACGCTCGTGAGATGTGAAGGAATGGTCTATCGTCCGACCGTGGAAACAGAGGAGCTGCCTGAAGTAGACCGCACAATCAATAGCAGTGTGACAAAAACCATAACAGGAACGCACCTGAGACCAGATAGAATAGCCTATCGACCGACCACGGGAAGACGTGAGCGATCCTGGGAGAACCGCGTACAACTCCGGCAACAGAAACCCGCAGTGGACGAGATAGCAATCTGAAAGAACTTGAAAGAAAACCCTAACCAAACACAGGAACGCAGGTCAGCAAAACAACAACACGATGGGCACTAGGCATCCCACCATGATCGCCAAAAAATGGGATTGTTGATATGTTTTTCCCCCTCCTCTCCCTTACCTTTCTATATCAAGATATAAAAATCGAAGCAAAGGCTAAAAGGGTGGAGAGGTGTGTGCATGATCGTGATCGCCACCAAGACATGAGGTACCGAAGAATACTACGTACCTTGGAAAGGGGGTAAGACACTCGCCCAAAGTGCAGCACTGGCAGTTGTCCACGGTTCAGTGAAGACCGCTCAATGACGTGGACGGTTGCTCGATAGGCCGCGTACAACGATAGAGATAGAATGCAGGATGAAGACTGGTTGGCTTCAAACGGTCTGCAGCTGGCCGCAAGAAGGCGTTGCACGGTCCTAGATAAGCCATGTACACCTGCCAATGGATGGAAAACGACTACGCTATGCTGCCAGACCCCATGTTGTGGAACTTGATCCTCCACCCCTTCCGACCGGCCAGAGGGGATGGGCCTCGTGCTGAGCTCGTGCTGACCTGCAAAACAACGTAGACAACAAGTAAACAAAGCCCAAATCCATCCTGGAATGTGTAGTAACTATAAAAGAATGAAAGAACACCCATGTAATTGGAATGGGGAATACCTAGGGGTTGGGTTTTTAACCCCTATAGGGCGTGAGAAAACAATAGGAGGGGTGATAGAAGGGAGGTGACAGTGAAAAACGTGGACGAAGATGGGAAGAAAATAAGCATGCAATGTATGAAAGAAATGACTTAGACACTTAGACCAAAACACAAAATAAACACTACTCCCAGAACCGGAGGCTCAAATGGACGTAGAGAGCCTCCCTCCCTGACTATAGTTCGCTCAAGAATTCGACAGCACTTCGTCGCGAACGTAGAATCTCCCCCCCCCCTTTCAAGCTTGGACTAAGGGTTCTATTTATAGACCCCTGAAAGTCCACTCAAAATTGAGTGATTTTCAGCAAAAATTAGGCCGAGATTATGAAAGACAAATCAAAGATAATATCCCCAGCTTTTACCGGGATCAAATGGAACTCAATTTGGTTGAGAATCCGCGGAGAAAATGACGGAGTAAGTGAGAGGTTTAACCACGGGTGGAGAGAGAAAAGCTAGATTGCCCATAGATATCGACCTGTTACACAGTCGTTCGATAGGCCGCCCAGCCCAGTACACGGTCCATTACTAGACCGCCTACCGTTGTCAGTGGTAAATGGATAAATCATTAAATTATCCAATTATCCGATCGAACCGATCGGCTATCATGGCGCTGGACTTTTTAGGATAAAATGGTCTAATCCTAGACCACTCAATAAATGGCACGGTCAATGCTAGGCCGTGTAAAATGTGTCGGTGATAAATCTAATAAAATAGGATAAATAGATAATTCTCTGAAAAATCAACCAACTTAGGACTCTGGGAGCTGAACGGTCTAAATACAGGCCGTTTAGTGGGAGTAAACGGCTGAACTCAGACCGTCCAAAGGCTTGTCGATGAAAATTTAGGAAAATTAAATAAATATCCAATAAATCACTTAGAGTATGTAAACGGTTCTAAACAGACCACTCCGCCACTGCACGGCCCATCGCTAGACCGCATACAGGCTGGACGTTTGAAATAAATAAAATGGGATAAACAAGCCCACTTACCCAAAAACCAAGTGAAGTCAAGGCCCAATAAGCCTGATTCCAATAGCAGACTTAGCCAGGGAGGGAGATACCTATAGAATAAGCCCAAAGACGTGCCTGGAAATGGCCCAATGAGTAATGGACAACTCGAGGCATCAACAAATGGCGATAAGAAGAATGACCCAACTCAAAGGTAAAAAATGGGTGTCAACTGGTATGCACCCGACTATCCCCGTGACTCGTTTTGGGTCGATTCGGGAATCACCCATTTCTTGCGTTTTTGTGCGCGGATTAATCCCTTCCGGCTTGTGGAAGGTTGTGTGGGTGCACTTTTTATCACGTGTAAGTTGTGTTCTTTTGTTTATTGGTTTTATTGGATGGGTTTGCTCGTTTGTTAAGTGCGTGGGCGTGCCAGTCACAAAGTGACTATTTATTATGCGCTCGATCTGACTAATCATACGATTGTATAGTTCGGGTCGGGACCAAAACTCTCCGCACCAGAAAGGTCACGGCGTTATTTACATCCCCTCGGAGAGGGGAACACCCTTGATTAATCCCTGGGGATAAGGGCCTCATGGCCTACAAATTAATATTAATGAAGTAGTGTATTGAAACTAGCGAGTAGCATGAAAATGTCCCTCGATGGGATGAGAAGGTTTAGATCATGTCGGTCGCTTACCGACCATTTTGTGTTCGGATGGACGTCTGTATTGAGAGCGTGAGGAAGACGGATGCAAAACCCGTGCAAATGTATGCCGAGTTTACGGCAATTTCAATAAAAGAACAAAAATGAATCCCAATGGGAACGAGTCCGGTTTGACGAACTATCCATCCAGAGCAATGTCGGATCACGGCCATATCGGGATGGTTCCCAAGGTCCGGACCCGACTCGGAGGGGCGGCTTTGATATTCCCATTACACCGGGTCTTGATGAGAAAGAGGCTGCGGAGCAGGTTTCATCATGTTATTATTGTTTGATTTCCCTTTTTATTATTATTAAGTTTTATTATTATTATTTATTTCTTTATTATTATTATTATTTTTTAATTAATTAATTATTTATTTTTTGATTGTGAGTTTGTTATTATTATTATTATTATTTATTTCTTAATTAATTAATTTAATATATTTTTTTATTAATTTATTAAGGATGTCTGGGGCTGAGGTCTGAGTAGGTTTCGGCCAAGGTCTGTGCACAATTCAGAACAAGGTTGGTGCAGGTTTGGGTTGTGTGAAGGGCCAGTTGGCCAAAGTCTATGCACGTTGGGAATGTGTGGAGGGCAAAGGATGGCTACGGCATGTCGGGTGAAAGAGGTCAGGCTGAAGTGCACCGGGTAGACAACAGGTTAGGTGCACCGGGTAAATGGCGCTGGGACCGCACCGGGCGAGGTGGCCGCGGGTGTGTCGGGTAGAGGCGAGCCACGAGTGTGGCGGACAAGGCGCAGGTGGCGTGTCGAGCGAAGCTGAATTGGAGGTGCACTGGTTGGGGAGCAGAGTGTGCCGAGGGGAGGGATTGAAGTGTGCCGGGCCAAGCACCAGTAGGGTGTGCCAGGCAGGAGTGTGTTGAAGTGGGTCGGGCCAGCTGGATTGGAGGTGCACTGGTTGGAGTGTGCCGGGCCAAAGTGAGTTGTAGTGTGCCGGGCAAGGATGGGCTAAAGTGCACCGGTCGGAAGAGCAGGCTGGTTCTAGGATCAATGCAGTCGGGGCCCATACAGGAGGGCAGGTCGAAGCAACTAGGTCTAAGGTCTGTGCATGTTAGAGCAAGGTCTATGCAGGTTGGGCTGGATAAAGGGGGAGGTCTCCTTATTCATGAGATGCATGCAAGTTTTCTTTTATTCATGAGATGCATGTGTAGGGCTTTGATTTGGTTTTCTTATATTCATGTAAATCATGTTCGTGGTTATGTTTGGCAGTCCGTCATAATGATGTGGGTGTCCAGTTATTCGGGATCTCCGTGGCTCTTTGTTATTTCGGCAAGGTTGTTTCATTGGTGTTTATTCTGTTTATTTGTTGTTCTTTTTTTGTATTATTGCATTTCTTTTATTATTATTGTTATTATGTTAATTCTGGTAAAGATTCTACAGCATCTCCCCCGGACCCAAGAGCTGGGGGGTGTAAGGGGTACACGCCCACAAGGAGTGGCGTGACCCGACATGTCAAGGTGTGCACATATGTAGCAGCACCTTCAAGAAAACTCCGGAAAACACGGAAGTCAGCGAGTGAGAAAACACCAGGCTAAAAACAAGTTGAGGGTGCGCCGGATAGAGAGGCTAGTTGGGTGCACCGGGTGGAGGTGGCCCAAGGGGTGTTTGGAGTGTGTCGGCAGGGCGCAGGCTTGGTGTGCCAGGCTAGAATGTGCTGAAGTGTGCAGACTGTGGTAAGCCAAGGTTGTGCCGGGCAAGGCAGGCTAGAGGGTGTGCCGGAAGGGATGCATTGAAGCGTGCCGACAGGACGTAGGAAGGGCGCGTCGGGCAAGGCAGGCTAGAGGGTGTGCCGGGCTGGGCAGGCTAGGCAGGTGTGCCGGCTGGGCAGGCTAGGTAGGTGTGCCAGCGAGACAAGCTACGTGGGTGCCAGGTCGGGCTAGCTGGGGGTGTACCGGACGAAGATGCAAAGAGTTAGCTAGGTGTGCCGGATGGAGGTGACCCTGTTGCGGAAACCGTTGGAAGGAGGCTAGCCTCATGCCATTACGCCAGAGACACTACCCATTGAATTGGATAGACTCTGTGACGTTTTGTAGAGTAGGCAACCCAAAAGCAAGAAAACCAAAGGGAAGCATAAGACAAGCCACTACATGCACCATAGGGTGAAGGCTAAGCAAACAAAACAAAAAAAGGGGGGGATTTTCATTCACAAGGAACAGGGTGGTGTGAACACTTAACAAGTTTTCTACTTTTATTCTCATAAGAGGAGTGCCCCGAGGGAGCTAATACATCGCAACAGGAAAAAAGAATGGAGGAAAAGAAAGGAAAAAAAGGATAGAGCAGGGAGGGGCACGAAGCATGGGCTCCTCCCCTCCCAGACCTCACTCTCTCTCTTCACCCACTCCTTTTTTCTCTTCTTCTCTTCTATCCTCTTTCTCTTCACTCATACGGTGGTCGGCGGAGCAGCAGGGGGGCAGGAGCCGCTTCTCCCTTCCTCTCTTTCCTCTTCTCTTCTCTTTTCTTTTCTTTTTATAGAGAACCAGCCCGCCAGGTGAGAGATATCCTCCTCTTTTGAGAGAGAAAGCCAGCCCTTTTATATAGAGTGGAGGTTGGAGCATTCGAAGGCCTACCCTTCTTCTTCTTCTCTTCTCTTCTCTTCTTCACACGTCTGGGGCCGTTAAAGGGCCTATGTGTAGGGATGACCGAGGTAGCCAGCATGTCCTTACAAGGTTGGCCATGGTTGACGTCGACGACCTGCTGCCGTTGCACTGTCGACTGGAGCACGAGCCAGAGGGACGAGCATTAAATGCTCTATGTTCGAGTGAAACAGAGTGCCGTAATGAGGATGGGACGCTGCTGGTAGGTGCACCGGTGAAGAAGGGAAGCCTTGCACCGGGTGGGAGGCTTGGCAGCGTGCCGCTGGAGAGGATGCTAGGAGCGTGCCGCTGGAGGGCCTTAAAAGTGTGCCGCTGGAAGGGCTCTGAGAGCGTGCCGCTGGAGCTGGCGTGAGAGTGTGCTGCTAGAGCTGGCGTGATAGTGTGCCACTGGAGGCTTCTCAAGGCATGCTATTGGAGGCATTTGGCTGCTGTGCCGTTGGAGGGCACGAAGGGTGTGCCGCTTGAGGAGCACATCAAGTGTGCCGTTGGAAGGGGGCACAAGTGTGCCGTTGAAGGGCACTTGAGGGTGTGCCGTTGATGGGCACTTGCGGGTGTGCCGTTGAAGGGCACTTGAGAGGCTTCCTTTTCTTCTTTTCTTCTTCTCATCTTCTCTTCTCTTTTCTCCTCTTCTTTATTCCCCTGCACCTGAACATGGGGTGAGAATTTTTTAGTGTTCGCAAATGTCCCCCAGCCGCAGACGGCGTGAGAGAGGGATGAGAGAGCGGGGCCTGCGGATGCAAATCGACTCAGAGATTTATCAACATGACGAGGAGAGCAGGGCTGTGAGAACCGAAGTCTGTAAAGCAGGTCAGGTGGGCCGAAATTGGGAGCAGGCATTCGAGCCGAAGGATGTTGGAAGGCGAGCCACATGGGCGGAGAGAAGGGTTTATTCCTTTAATGGTATGGACGGCACATCCAAATCAAAAGGGGTATTCGTCACCCGAAGGGACTGGGAGAAAGATTTGTTCATTCAATGATCTGGACCGAAGGTCCAAACCAAACGGATCATTCGTGACCCTGAAGGGATGGAGAGGAGAGTTTGTTGAATCAATAGGGGTATTCGTCACCCGAGAGGATGGAGAGAAGAGTTGGTTGATTCAATGACCTGGACGGAAGGTCCAAATCAAAAGGGGTATTCGTCACCCGAGGGGATGGAGAGAAGTGTTTGTTGATTCAATGACCTAGACGGAAGGTCCAAATCAAAAGGGGTATTCATCACCCGAGGGGACGGAGAGAAGAGTTTGTTGATTCAATGACCTGGATGGAAGGTCTGAACCCAAAAGCTATTCATTACCCAGAGGGACGGAGAGAGGATTTTGTTGATTCAAAAGGGGTATTCGTCACCCGAGGGGACAGAGAGAAGAGTTCGTTGATTCAATGACCTGGACAGAAGGTCCAAATCAAAAGGGGTATTCGTCACCCGAGGGGACGGAGAGAAGAGTTTGTTGATTCAATGACCTGGACGGAAGGTCCAAATCAAAAGGGGTACTCGTCACTAGAGGGGACGGAGAGAAGAGTTTATTGATTCAATAACCTGGACGGAAGGTCTGAACCCAAAGGCTATTCGTCACCCAGAGGGACAGAGAGATGAGTTTGTTGATTCAAAAGGGATATTCGTCACCCGAGGGGACAGAAAGAGGAGTTCGTTGATTCAATGACCTGGACGGAAGGTCCAAATCAAAAGGGGTATTCGTCACTCGAGGGGATGGAGAGAAGAGTTTGTTGACTCAATGACCTGGACCCTAGATGGAAGGTCCAAATCAAAAGGGGTATTCGTCACCCGAGAGGACGGAGAGAAGAGTTTGTTGATTCAATGACCTGGACGGAAGGTCTGAACCCAAAGGCTATTCGTCACCCAGAGGGACGGAGAGAGGAGTTTGTTGATTCAAAAGGGATATTCGTCACCCGAGGGGACGGAGAGAAGAGTTCGTTGATTCAATGACCTTGATGGAAGGTCCAAATCAAAAGGGGTATTCGTCACCCGAGGGGACAGAGAGAAGAGTTTATTGATTCAATGACCTGGACGGAAGGTCTGAACTCAAAGGCTATTTGTCACCCAGAGGGACGGAGAGAGGAGTTTGTTGATTCAAAAGGGATATTCGTCACCCGAAAGGGATGGAGAGAAGAGTTCGTTGATTCAATGACCTGGACAGATGGTCCAAATCAAAAGGGGTATTCGTCACCCGAGGGGACGGAGAGAAGAGTTTGTTAATCTAATGATCCAGATGAAAGGTCCGAATCAAAGGGGAGGGATTCGTTGCCGAAAGGGGGATGGAGAGAAGAATTTGTTCATTCAATGATCTGGACGAAGGTCCAAATCAAAAGGGGTATTCGTCACCTGAAGGGGGGCGGAGAGAATAGTTTATTCCTTTAATGATCTGGACGGTAGGCCCAAATCAAAAGGGGTGTTCATCACCGAAAGGGGGCAGAGGGAAGAGTTTGTTTCTTGAATGATCCGGATGGAAGGTCCAAATCACAAGGGAATGTTCATCGCCGAAAGGGGACGGGGAGAAGAGTTTGCTTCTTGAATGACCCGGACGGAAGGTCTGAATCACCGAGGAATGTTCGTCGCCGAAAGGGGACGGAGGGATAAGTTTGTTTCTTCAATGATCCGGACGGAAGGTCCAAATCAAAAGGGATATGCGTCCCCCAAAGGGATGGATAGAAGGATTTGTCCCTTTAGCGATCCGGACGGAAGGTCCAAATCAAAAGAGGTATTCGTCACTCGAAGGGAGGGAGAGAAAGATTTGTTCATTCAATGATATAGACAGAAGGCCCAGATCCAACGGATTGTTCGTGACCCCAAAGGGGCGGAGAGGTGGTCAAGTCGCCGACACGGGCTAGTGTTAGGGCAAGGAAAAGGGGGCGATTCCTCACCCGAACGGTAGGCTCGGGCCAGGGTGAAAGGTTGCTTCGTTCTTTAATGCGCCGGGGGTACCAGCTGTATGAAGGGTCTTTTAATTCTTTGGCTGGATAGAAGGTCCAAACCAGAGTGGAGAGAATATTTTTATTTTCTAGCCGGACGGAAGGTTCGATCTAGAGTGAAAGGATCTTTTTGTTCTCTAGCTGGAGGGAAGGTCCGAACCAAAGTGAAAGGATCTTTTTATTCTCTAGCCAGATGGAAGGTCCGATCTAGAGTGGAGAGAGTCTTTTGTTCTCTGGTTGGACGGTAGGTCCGAACTAAAGTGAAAGGATTTGATGTTCTTTAATGCGCCGGGAGTACCGGCTGTGAAATCCGAACCTAGGAAAGTGGGCCGTAATGGCCAGAATCAGTGTTGCCGAAGTAGGCCGTGAATGCTGAAATCGAGGAAGCGGACTATGAGAGCCGCAATCAGGAAGCTGGCTACAAAAGCCAAAATTGGGGAATAGGCTGTGAAAGCCCAAATTGGGGAAGCGGGCTATAGAAGCCGAAGTTGGGAGATTAGCAAGCCGCAAGGGCGGGAAGCAGGCCGTGGGGGCAAGGATTGGGCTCTATGAGCCAGAGCTGAGAAAGTAGGCTACGATAGCCGAAATTGAGTTTCCTTTTTTTTATTCATTTCTTTATTCAAGTGTGCAAGCATTCGTCAGTAGGCATAGCATAGATATACATAAGGCAGCTCCCTCTATAGAGGATGGGATAGAGACATCGCCCATAATTCATAGACACAGTGTGGGCCAGGGGGCACAGCTAAGGGGTGGTGCACCCGTCAAGAGGATATCGCATGTCTTGCATGCATAGCTTAAATTCACGCATTTCACCCAAGATAACTCTTTGTGGAGTGGAGGAGCAAACGTGTGAGCAAAAGGTCCTAAACATAGGGATATGCAGATTTTCTAAGCAACACTCGAGGATTACTCTAGCGCCTACACATGGGTTTCAGGCTCTCGATTTCGGTAGCTTCGCACAGCCCCCATTTATTTATTTTGGTAGCGAATTTCACCGTTCGACACGAGTCTCCTCATGTGTCTCAATGGGGATTCCCGGCTACTAGGATTCGTCCTTATCATAATTCTATTGCGGATTCCACCGTTTGACGCGGTTTCCTCATGTGTCTCAATTGGGATTCCCAGATACTTGGCTTCATCCTTATTGAAATTAGCTTCACTAATTCACGCGAGTCTCCTCATGTGTCTCAATGGAGATTCCCGACTACTCAGATTTACATTTCTCTCTTTTTTGCATCATTTTTTCTTTTTTCTTTTTTTAAGTGGGGGTAGGCATCTTTTTCCTCACGATCACCTTTCACGCGAGTGCAAGAATTCAAGTCTTCGTAGTGAATTCCCGCGATCAATGACACCCAATAGGGGGGGTGAATTGGGTGATTACAGATTTTAATAAACTTTTTTCCCAATTTAAAACACGTATTAAGAACAAGCAACAAACAAGTAGAGATCTGATGGATAACAAAAAGAATCTGGCTTAATCAACCGCTACAGTAGTTCTTTGGTACCAAGCGGAGTCTAGGAATCCGAAGATTCTCTCACACAAGGTATTTTCCTCCCGACAGGACTAACCTTGTCGATCAGAAGCTACCTTTTGATATACCAGAGATCTCCCGTAAAAGGTTAATAAAACTATATCTAAACAAGGAAACTAGATGATGATACAATGTGCAAAAGAGCTAGAGCAGAATGGAGGTAGAAGATAAGGAGCAAACCACACAGAAGACCATGATTTTTAGGTGATTCGGATGCAACAACTGCAACCTATGTCCACCCCTCACCGACTGTGAGGATTCACACATTATCTTGTAGAAGGTTACAAGATCAAAGAACACACACACTCTCGTGTGAGTTGAGAACTCCCACGAAGGTGCACAAGCACCGAATCACAAAGAACCATGAAGAATAAAGAGATCACTTACACACACACACACAGATCTGTGTAGATCCACACACACACAGATGTTTCAATATTACAAGAACACACAAATAAAGCTCAGCAAGAGTGGAATGAAAAGATAGAAAATGAAGACACAGATTCAAGCTCCCCCTTAGTGGATGAAGATGGTATTGGATGAAGCTAGCTCCCAGCTCGATCTTCACTTGAATGGCCTGCAAATCAGCTTGAGAAGCTTGCACTTGGATGAAGAACTTCTTGCACGAAGCACTATTCACGGAGCTACAGTGCACCCCTCCTTCTCCTTTGATGGCCTTCCTTGTTCTTACTTCAATCACTTAGGTTTTTGACCCCAATGAGATTATTTATAGAACTTGGGTGGTCAAGAGACATGCCACAGACCAGATCCACAAGTCATGGTGAATCTGATGACTTTTGGATTAAACAAACCCAATGAAGAGGGATTCCCACGTTGTAGAAAACAAAGTCAAAATAGGC
Organism: Amorphophallus konjac; assembly: GCA_022559845.1. NCBI lineage: Eukaryota > Viridiplantae > Streptophyta > Magnoliopsida > Alismatales > Araceae > Amorphophallus > Amorphophallus konjac. The sequence continues at coordinate 158,466,564 of CM040129.1, read as the reverse complement.
TGCATCGAGACTGGCGGTCGACCGGTAGGAGCTGGCGGTCAACTGAAATTTTACAGGAATAGGACTTTTTAGTTCTGGGAAAACCGGTCGACCGGCCCTGGCTGGCGGTCGACCGCTGGCTAGATTTCCTGCAAAAAATAAAGAGGTTAGCCAATGTAATATAATACATGAACGAATCAGTTTATGGCTACCTTGTTCCAATCAAGGTGAGTGGGTTTAAGCTTAGCCTGGGTGGTTTAGAAACCAAAAATTGATTTATGCATTTGGAAGAGATTAAGCATTTAAACATTGCATGATGACATTTAGGCTTGAAATGCGTATGAGGTCGAACTTGATTGTTAATGGATAGCACGTGAGAAAACACATAACCTGGGTTTTGTTATCATCAAAATCACATGGATATACTCAACAATCTCCCCCTTTTTGATGATGACAAAACTGAAGGGGTTTTGAAATACATGAACCTGCCTTTGAGTAATGTTTGAAAATGGAGATCAAAGTTTGAAATCACAGCATTTCACTCACATCTCTTCAAGCCAGGGAACGTAAACCATTCAATACTTTGTTTGCCAATTAAAAAGGAAATGAGATACAAGAGCCAACCATTTGAGATTAGACACCAGTTGCATTGAATTCATCATTTCATTACAAGGTACATTAGTGTGAGAGTGAATGCACGACTCTAGACTCAAGGAACTGAACAAATGCATAAAACAGAACGGACTCATGATCCTCACATGATCAAACAGGCAAACACACAACCACACACGGACATACATTAATATATAGAGCCTGCACTACTACTTCTCCCCCTTTGGCATCATCAAAAGGGGATAGGATAGATGAAGGGGGACCCAAGTGACATAAAACCAAAGGACAGCAAGCTAGAGGGAGAAAAAGGAAAAATCCTCAAGGTGCATCTACAGGTGGCTGATCATCTGGAGGAGGGGGCTGGTAACCAAGGCGATGGCGAATGTCTTCAAGAGCATGAACTTGAGCATGAAGAGTATCCCGAATACGGCCAATGGCGAGGTCACGAGCCGCATCACGATGAGCCATGCCAAGAAGGGTCATGTTCATGATATGGAAGCATTGGCTAGAATAAGCAACACTATTGGTAAGGCTAGTCATATGAGTGGAGAGTGTGGCCATTTAATTGGAGAGGGAATCCAGAGCAGTGGATAAAGAATCTATGCGACCTGACATGGTGTCAACCACATTGCCCATAGTGTCAACGCGATCCCCGAGAGTAGAAAGTCGATCCCCAAAAGTATCCACACGTGTCTCTAGCCTAGTAAACCACCTGTCAAAAACCTCATAGTCTACCCAAGAAGGCTGTGTGGCTCCCTGAGTGGAGGACTCTCCATGATGGAACTGAGGTGGAGGAGGCATCTCCTGATCCATATGATGCGGTGAGGGTGGAGGAGGCAGCTCCTTGGCCTGAACTGGAGGGGGGACCTCCCCTTGAACCTGCTGCTGCTGCTGTGGTTCCTGCTCATCCTCACTGTCATATTCATCTCCATAAGTTGGCACATCCCGACGCAGCTCACCATTAGGACCAAAGTAATAACCCATATCAGTAAAGATCTTATGCTTGTTATAGATATCATCCTGGCGAACATAAATAAACTGTTCTTCTGCTAAATTGATCCTAGCATGAATGAATATCCTGGTCAACTGTGAAGCATACGGCAAAGATCGCCGCAGATTTGTTCGGCAAGCTCCAATGAGGGTCGTCATGAGGCGACCCATGTTGATTTGTATGCCATTCATGCCATTGTAAAACAGGAATTTATGAACTTTGGTGACTTCATTTCTGCTGCCACTCTTTGAATAAATGAGGGAGGTGAACATATGATGCAAAACACGCTGCAGTGGTGGAAAATGATTCGCATTCAATTCAATCAAGTTGCTGACACCACGCATGTAATAACATCCAGTCATAGCAAGAAATGTGTCCTCAACCTCCCCATAACCAAAAAACAAGTCGGCTCCTCTAGCCGCAACTCCTAAGCATCTCTCAAATAGATCGGGAGTAATGTGAATCTCAACCCCTTGAACAACAGTAAATAACTGCTCATTTCTTGCAACCAAGTTCCCATAGAACTACTGTACTAGACTGGGGTAATGACGGTTATATCTAGAGATGAAATCAATCCAACCCGGCTAAATCTCAAAGACTGCACATATATCGGGCAAGAGCTCATTCACCTCGTTGAAATCGACCAGTCGAGGGTCGATGATGGGATGAATAAGCAACCTAAGGGCTCGACGCAGTGCAGGCACCTACTGTGGTGGAGGGGCTGGTGTCTCACGTCTTTGGCCACTCCCTTCCCCTTGGGCAGAACGCCGAGAGCTTCGTCTAGGCGGCATCCTGAACTAGAAACCCAGTGAAAAACCCTTGAAGAGAGGACCCTCATCCCGGGGAATGAAGATAGATCAGCGGACACTCTAGGGGCTTGCAAAAGACCTTCTCCACAAACTGGAACCAAGGTGAGAATTCCACGAACGCACGAACGGCCGAATGGAGTTCGTCCCGAAATCGTGACGAACACGTCGGATCTTGTGCGGGTGGAGGAAAGAGGAGGTTTGGGAGCTTGGGCGGTGGAGTTTGGAGGTTCTAGGGTTAGGGCAAAGTAGTGGAAGGTGAATGGGAGTGATGGAATGAGAATGAGGGGTTTTAGGACCCCTTATAGGTTGGCTCGGGTGGGACCCGGTCGGGCCGGTTCGCCGCCACCGGTCGACCGCTAGAGTCAAAAACTCCCCATTTTGTATTTTTTTTGTTTCTTTTTCTTTTCTTTCTTTTTTTGTTTTTATATATGGGGGACCATCAACCGACCGTCAGATCTGGAGCCAACGTCATGAAGTGGAGGGAAGAAAATAGATGCAGATTTGAGGAAAGTTTCTAACTCCCCCTCAGAAGTTTCTTAGGTCCGACATCACTGAGTCCACAATGATTTATCCAAAGAATATCTGTCCTTAGAATAATTTTTCAAGGAGGGCTACATATATATATAAATACATTCAAGTATGCAGGAGAGTATGTGAACATACAATGAAGTAAAAGTAAAGACAATATGCATGTTTTCTTACCCTTGATGCATATGAGTTTCTACAAATGCAAATCTTAACCTAAGTGCAAACCTATGCATGTATGCTCTCACCCTTGCACATCTCAAGTTCTCTTCTTATCTTGTTAAATTGATCCTGGTTGAGGGGTTTGGTGAAAATGTCAGCTAGCTGATTGTGTGTGTCAATGAAGTTCAATTCAAAGACCCCCTTTCCTACACAATCTCTCAGAAAGTGATGACGAATATCAATATGCTTGGTTCTAGAGTGTTGAAAAGGGTTTTTAGACAAACTGATTGCACTGGTATTATCACACAAGATTGGCACACATTTCATCACAATATCTAAATCAAGCAATTAATTTTTGATCCAAAGTACTTGGGCTCCACAACTTCCGACGGCTACATATTCAGCCTCGGCCGTTGAGAGAGCTACTGAATGTTGTTTCTTGGAGGCCCATGAGACTAGGCACCCACCAAGAAACTGACAGTACCCACTTGTACTCTTACGATCTACAATGCATCCGGCATAATCCGCATCGGTGTATGCAATCAAATCAAAGGAACTACCGATGGGAAACTACAAGCCAAAATCTATTGTGCCAAGTAAATATCTAAAAATGTGTTTAACAGTCGATAAGTGAGATTCTTTAGGGCATGACTGAAAATGGGTACAAAGACATACACTGAATTGAATGTCAGGGCGGCATGCTGTAAGATACAGTAGTGATCCGATCATACCTCGAAACAGTGTAGGATCTATTATTTTACCATTTTCATCTTTGTCTAACTTCGAGGTTGTGGCCATTGGAGTTGACAAAGGTTTTGCTTTAGCCATCCCATATTTCTTCAAAAGCTCCATTGTGTACTTGGCTTGGCTTATGAAAATGCCCTCAGGTGTTCGCTTCACTTGCAGTCCAAGAAAGAATGTTAGTTCACCCATTAGGCTCATCTCAAATTCACCTTGCATGATTTCTGCAAATTCATCACATAGCACATTATTAGTAGCTCCAAAAATTATGTCATCTACATACACTTGAACTACTAACGTATCTTTACCTGATTTCTTTGTGAAAAGTGTTTGATCAACCTTACCTCTCTTGAAATCATTTTCAATTAGAAATGACGTGAGCCATTCATACCATGCCCTTGGTGCTTGCTTCAGTCCGTACAAGGCCTTATGGAGCTTGTACACATGTTGTGGATATTTGGGGTCTTCAAAACCTGGAGGTTGTTCTACAAAAACATCCTCTTTGATATACCCATTTAGAAACGCAGATTTAACATCCATTTGAAACAATTTAAAGTAGATGAGCAAGCATAAGATAATAAGATCCGGACTACTTCTAGACGAGCAACTGGTGCAAATGACTCATCAAAATCAATACCCATCTCCTGGCTATACCCTTTGGCCACAAGTCGGGCCTTGTTCCTAACAACCAATCCCGTATCATTTAACTTATTTCTGAAAACCCATCGGGTTCCGATAATGGATTGATTCTTAGGCTGTGGCACTAGAGTCCACACCTGATTTCTTTCGAACTGGTGCAACTCTTCATGCATAGCCTAGATTCAGGATTCATTTTGAAGAGCTTCATGGATATCCTTAGGCTCTTCCTGTGAGATTAAGGCTATCAAATCCTCTTCTTATACTTGCCTTAAAGATGTTCTGGTTCTTACCCCATCTTGAGGATTGCCAATTATGTTTTCAGCTGGATGATCCTTTAAGAATGTGGAAGTGCTTGGCAAGTCGGGGTGCTACACTTGCTGCTCTTGCAGTGTTTCAATTGAAGGATCTTCATCTTCTTCACTCTTGCTAGGTATTCCTTCCTTTGGTTCATCCTTGGCTTTCGATGTTCTTGCATTAGTTGAGTTTTGGGGGGCTTCTCTTGTATCCACAATTTGAGTAGTCAGTTTTAGTTCAGATTCATCAAAAATTACATGAGGACTTTCTTCAACAACCAAAGTCCGTTTATTAAACACTCGACAAGCTCTAGAATTAAGTGCATAGCCTAGGAAAGTTTCCTTGTCACTTTTCTCACCAAACTTACCTAGGTTGGACGTACCATTATTCAGGATGAAACATGAACATCCAAAGGGTTTAAGATGGGAAATATTCAGTTTCTTACCCTTGTAGAGCTCATAGTGAGTTTTCTTCAAAATGGGCCTTACCATTGCCATGTTGATGATGTAATACGCTGTGCTTACCGCCTCAGCCCAAAAATATTTTGGTAGAGAGTTTTCACTTAACATGGTCCGTGCCATGTCTATCAATGTTATGTTTTTCCTCTCCACCACTCCATTTTGTTAGGGCATCCTTGGTGATGAGAAGTTGTGTGTATCCCCGTGCTCTTCACAGAAATTGCTGAACTCATGATTTTCAAATTCGCCACCATGATCACTTTGGATAGTAGTGATAAGGTAGTCACTATCATTTTAGATTTTCCTACAAAACACTTAAAATTCTATCAATGCATCATTTTTATTGGATAGAAATAACACCCAAGTGAATCTGGAATAATCATCAACAATCATAAAACCCTAGGATTTCCCTCCTAGGCTGGATGTCCTAGTTGGGCCAAACAGATCGAGATGCAGCAATTCCAAAGGCCGGGAGGTAGAAACAATGTTCTTATGCTTGAAAGATATGCGTGTTTGCTTGCCTTTTATGCAAGCCTCACAAATGTTATCACTTTCAAATTTTAATTTTGGCAAACCATGTACTAAGTCATGTTTAGACAACTTGGAGATTACTCCAAAACTAACATGACCTAGTTTTCAATTCCATAGCCATGCATTATCAAGATTGTTTGCTACCAAGCACACATTATCACTGGAAACATCATCTAGATCAATAGTATAGACATTGTTTCTCCTTTTACCGATGAATCTGATTTCATTTGAGATCTTATTCACGACAAGACAATGAGTTTCATCAAAAACAATCTTAAAGCCTTTGTCACACAGTTGGCTTATGCTCAGCAAGTTATGATTCAAACCTTTCACCAAAAGAATATTTTCAATTAAGGTTTCAGAATTCTTACCTATGTTGCCAATTCCAATTATTTTACCTTTATTTTTTCCACCAAAAGTAACTGAGCCTCCATCCTTATCTTGCAGCATAGATAATGCCTTCCTGTCCCCTGCCATATGCCTTGAGCAGCCGCTGTCCAAGTACCACTTGCTCCCCTGGCTTCAAAACATATCTGCAAGAAATAAAATTCTCATGCAATTATTTTTGGTACCCAAACTAGTTTGGGTCCGTAGGAGTTAGTCCAATTTTGTGTATATCTTTTCTTAGTCCAAAAGATATGATTTCTTGGTGAGTTTTGTTTGAACCAGCAATTTGCAACAACATGCCCAAATCTATCACAATGATAACAATTAACAGGTGCAAACTTTCTTTGAAATTGTCATGGTTTGGGTTGGACATGTTTTGGCTTAGAGTTGGAACATGAAGCATGATTGTTTTCTTTTTCATGAACATAAGGCATAGTGATCTTACGCTGAAAAGATTTTTTGTTTTGGGGAATGTACCCCAATCCTTCCTTCTGGAAGTTGACTTTCACTCCCAATAAGTTGTCTAAGTTTTGTTTACCCTTGACAAACCTAGATAAGGTGGACTGAAGTTCAGCCACTTCTTTACCCAGACTCACATTTTTCTTTTCAAGTTCTGAATTTGTAGATTTCAGAACTTCTTCTTCATTTTTTAACATCTCAACAGCTTTTTCAATTTCTAAAAATTTACACATCAATTCCTCCTGATTTTTCTCACTAGCTGAAATTATTTGCAACATGTTTTCTTTTTCTTCCGTCAACTCAAACCATTCCTGTTCCAATTTTTCAAACTTAACAAAAATATCCTCATGTGTTAACTCATCAATCTTTTTCTTGAGATTTTTGTTTCCAAATCTGATTTTCTTATATTTCAAATACAACTTCTCATTTTCTGACTCACATTGTTCATTTGAGATAAAATCAGGGTCAGAATTTACCTCGGTTGAGTCATCCTCATGTGCCATGAGGCACAGGCTTTCCACGAGCTCTTGTATCTCCTCATCGGACGGTTCATCCTCTTCATCGCTCCATGTGGAGACATTGGCTTTGGGCTTTCTGAATTTATCTTTCTTGAATTTGTTCTTCAGATCTGGGCACACTCCCTTCATGTGCCCGGGCTTCTTGCATTAGTAGCATATGATGCTACTTGGTTTGCTTGGCTCGCCCTTGGTTTGAGTGGGCTTCCTTTGCCTCTTTCTAAAATTGCCTTGGAAGTTTCTCGTCTTCCTCAAAAACTTTTTCACTTGGCGAGTTATCATGGCCAAGTCTTCTTCTTCATTGCTTCCTTCACTTGATTCTTCTTCTTGAGAGTCGTCATCAGATTGGTGAGCTCTCAATCCAATTTCTTTCTTCTTCTTTGTATCTTCCTCGGTTGTTCTCTTCACATTTATCTCATAGGTCATGAGCGACCCTATGAGTTCATCCAAGGAAAGTGTGGACAGATTTTTGGAATCTTCAATCACTATGACTTTTATGTGCCACGCGGATGGAAGTGACCTCAGAACTTTCATCACCAGGTCGGAGTTTGTGTACTCCTTCCCAAGGCTTTTGAGACCATTCGTAATCTCAGTTAGCCTTGCAAACATTTCTGAAATTGTTTCTTCGGGTTTCATTTTGAACAGCTCGTAATCTCTGACTAGAAGGTTCGCCTTGGTTTCCTTGACCTCGGAGGTTCCTTCATATATGAGCCGTAACTTGTCCCACATTTCCTTCGCTGAGCTGCACATGGATACACGAGAAAATTCATTAGGATGTATAGCACATTACATAATATTCATAGCATTAAAATTGACAGTGCATTTTTTAATCTCCTCGGGTGTCCATTTCTCTTCATCGTCAGAGAGTTTGTAGGGACCCTTGTCCACAACTCTCCAGATCTCATACTCCTGGGCTCTCAAGAAAATATGCATTCAATTTTTCCAATAGGAGTAATTTGAGCCATCAAAGTATGGAGGACAATGAATGAAGTGACCCTCAGACATCATACCCTTGTTTGCCATTGATCTGGATCTTACTGTAGATCATTAGATCTGAAAGAAATAGAGCCTTAGCTATGATACCAATTGAAGTCCCGCGATCAATGACACCCAAGAGGGGGGGTGAATTGGGTGATTACAGATTTTAATAAACTTTTTTCTAATTTAAAACACATATTAAGAACAAGCAACAAATAAGTAGAGATCTGATGGATAATAAAAAGAATCTAGCTAAATCAACCCCTACAACAGTTCTTTGGTACCAGGCGGCGTCCAGGAATCTGAAGATTCTCTAACACAAGGTATTTTCCTCCCGACAGGACTAACCTTGTCGATCAGAAGCTACCTTTTGATATACCAGAGATCTCCTGTAAAAGGTTAATAAAACTATATCTAAACAAGGAAACTAGATGATGATACAATATGCAAAAGAGCTAGAGTAGAATGGAGGTAGAAGATAAGGAGCAAACCACACAGAAGACTACGATTTTTAGGTGGTTCGGATGCAACAACTGTAACCTACGTCCACCCCTCACCGACTGTGAGGATTCACACACTATCTTGTAGAATGTTACAAGATCAAAGCACACACACACACTCGTGTGAGTTGAGAACACCCATGAAGGTGCACAAGCACCGAATCACAAAGAACCGTGAAGAACAAAGAGATCACTTACACATACACACACGGATCTGCGTAGATCCACACAAACACAGGTGTTTCAATATTACAAGAACACACAAATAAAGCTCAGCAAGAGTGGAATGAAAAGATAGAAAATGAAGACACATATTCAAGCTCCCCCTTAGTGGATGAAGATGGTATTGGATGAAGCTAGCTCCCAGCTCGATCTTCACTTGAATGGCCTGCAAATCAGCTTGAGAAGCTTGCACTTGGATGAAGAACTTCTTGCACGAAGCACTATTCTCGGAGCTACAGTGCACCCCTCCTTCTCCTTTGATGGCCTTCCTTGTTCTTGCTTCAATCACTTAGGTTTTTGACCCCAATGAGATTATTTATAGAACTTGGGTGGTCAAGAGACATGCCACAGACCAGATCTATAAATCATGGTGAATCTAATGACTTTTGGATTAAACAAACCCAATGAAGAGGGCTTCCCACGTTGTAGAAAACAAAGTCAAAATAGGCTGCATCGAGACTGGCGGTTGACCGATAGGATCTGGCAGTCGACCGGAATTTTATAGGAATAAGACATTTTAGTTCTGGGAAAACCGGTCGACCGGCCCTGGCTGGCGGTCGACTGCTGGCTGGATTTCCTGCAAAAAATAAAGAGGTTAGCCAATGTAATATAATACATGAACGAATCAGTTTATGGCTACCTTGTTACAATCAAGGTGAGTGGGTTTAAGCTTAGCCTGGGTGGTTTAGAAACCAAAAATTGATTTATGCATTTGGAAGAGATTAAGCATTTAAACATTGCATGATGACATGTAGGCTTTAAATGCATATGAAGGTCGAACTTGATTGTTAATAGATAGCACGTGAGAAAACACATAACCTGGGTTTTGTTATCATCAAAATCACCTGGATATACTCAACACGTAGAGTGCTAAGAAGAAAGTCGGGCAATCCCTATGGTCGAAGACCATTGAACAAATTGAGTGCGGAGTGGGGGAGTGTTGCCTCAGGTTTATTTTGTTAGTTGGGCTTAGCAATTTAGCCATGACTCTTCCCCTTGACGTGTGCACCCGCCATAATTGGGTTCCCTTCGAGCGTTTGCCGTGACGCGCGTGTATCCGTAATCGGGGCAACATTATTTAGCAAGGAAACATGGTCCTAGAAAATTTCAAGGAAGTGTGTTATTCAATATTATAAGCAAGCATGGAAGCAGGGCAGCCAAGCAAGTTTTTGTCTCTTTTTTTTCTTTTTTTTTGCGTAAGAACATACTGTCGTTACGTATATATATCTTGTATGTGCATATAGAATCAATGCCGCAGCCAAGGTGCTGAGGAAGGAGACCGCGAAGGGCCGAAAGAACATTGGGGAAGCGGGCTATAAAAGTCGAAGTTGATATTGGAAGTGGGCTACAATAGCCAAAATTGAGGAGAGCGGGCTACGGTAGCTGAATTCTGGGAAGCAGGCTGCAAGAGCGAAAGTTGGGCAGCAGGCTGCAAGAGCCAAGATCTGGGAAGCAGGCTACAAGAGCCAGAGATATTGGGAAGCAGGCTGTGAAAGCCCGAGCTGGGGAAGCGGGCTGCGAGAGTCGAATTCTGGGAAGTAGGCTACAAGAGCCAAAGGTATTGGGAAGCGGGCTGTAAGAGCCGAAGTTATGGGAAGCGGGCCTTGAAGGCTGAATTTTGGGAAGCAGGCTACGAGAGCCAAAGGTATTGGGAAGCGGGCTGCAAGAGCCGAAGTTATGGGGAGCCCGCCGTGAAGGCCGAATTCTGGGAAGTAGGCTACAAGAGCCAAAGGTATTGGAAAGAGGGTTGCCAGAGCCAAAGTCTGGGAAGCAGGCTACAAGAGCCAAAGGTATTGGGAAGCGGGCTACAAGAGTCAAAGTTGTGGGAAGCAGGTGACCAAGGCCTAAGATGCTGGGGAGCAGGCTGCAAGAGCCAAAATTTCGGAGCATGCCACAAAGGCCAAAGTCTGAGAAGTGGGCCGCAAGAGCCGAGGTTAGGGAGCGGGCTACAACAGCCAAAATGTTGGGGAAGCGGGCTGCGAGAGTCAAAGTTAGGAAGCAGACTACCAAAGCCCAAAATGTTGGGGAAGCAGGCTACAAAAGCTAGAGGTTGGGGAAGCAGGATATAAAGCCAAAGATTGGGAAGCGGGCCGTGAAGGCCGAAGCTGGGAAGTAGGCTATAACAGTCGAAGCTGAGAAGCGGGCTATAAGGAGCCGAAGTTGGGATATTAGAAAGTAGGCTAAAAAGCCAAGAGATATTGGGAGCGGGCTAACAAGCCGAGAGATGTTAGAAGCCGGCTATAAAGCCGAAAGATATCGGAGAGCGTAGTGGGATGGATGGATTAATCCTGATAGTGGGCCTTGGCCGAAATGGCTGAGCTAAAGGGCGTCGGGTAGCGGGATATGAGAGTCTAAGAGAAGGGTCCCTTTTTGTTCTCTGGCCGGGGGAAGGGTCCAAACCAAAGTGAGAGGTCTATTCTTTTGTTCTCTGGCCGGGGGAGGATCCGAACCAAGGTGAGAGGTCTCTTCTGTAATTCTCTGGCTGGGGAAGGATCCGAACCAAAGTGAAAGGTCTCTTTTTAATTCTCTGGCCGGGGAAGGATCCGAACCAAAGTGGATGGGTTTCTTCTTTAATTCTCTGGCCGGGGAAGGATCCGAACCAAAGTGGAAGGGTCTCTTCTTAATTCTCTGGCCGAGGAAGGATCCGAACCAAAGCGAAAGAGTTCTTCTTAATTCTCTGGCCGTGGAAGGATCCGAACCAAAGTGGAAGGTTTCTTCTTTAATTCTCTGGCTGGGGAAGGATCCGAACCAAAGTGAAAGGTCTCTTTTGAATTCTCTGGCCGGGGAAGGATCCGAACCAAAGTGGTTGGGTTTCTTCTTTAATTCTCTGGCTGGGGAAGGATCCGAACCAAAGTGGATGGGTTTCTTCTTTAATTCTCTGACCGGGGAAGGATCCGAACCAAAGTGGAAGGTCTCTTTTTAATTCTCTGGCCGGGGAAGGATCCGAACCAAAGTGAAAGGGTTCTTCTTAATTCTTTGGCCGGGGAAGGATCCGAACCAAAGTGGAAGGTTTCTTCTTTAATTCTCTGTCCGGGGAAGGATCCGAACCAAAGTGAAGGGGTCTCTTTTTAATTCTCTGGTCGGGAAAGGATCCGAACCAAAGTGAAAGGGTCTCTTCTTTAATTATCTGGCCGGGGAAGGCTCCGAACCAAAGTGAAGGGTCTCTTCTTAATTCTCTGGTCGGGGAAGGATCTGAACCAAAGTGGAGGGGTCTCTTTTTAATTCTCTGGCCGGAGAAGGATCCGAACCAAAGTGGAAGGGTCTCTTTTTAATTCTCTGGCCGGAGAAGCACCCGAACCAAAGTGGAAGGTCTCTTTTTAATTCTCTGGCCGGGGAAGGACCCGAACCAAAGTGAAAGGTCTATTCTTTTATTCTCTGGCCGGGGGAAGGATCCGTACCAAAGTGAAATGTTTCTTCTTTAATTCTCTGGTCGGGGAAGGATCCGAACCAAAGTGAAATGTCTCTTTTTAATTCTCTGGCCGGGGAAAGATCCGAACCAAAGTGGATGGTCTCTTTTTAATTCTCTGGCCGGGGAAGGATCCGAATCAAAGTGAAAGGGTCTCTTGATTTTGTTGGGTGGCCAAAGGCCGTAGGTGGAGTTGCTTGTTGGCTTGACATATGTCAGCTTGAATGCCAATGGTAGAGTAGATGTCAGCTTAGAGGCTGATAATTGGATAGCTGTCGGCTCAGAGGTCGATGATTGGATAGCTGTCAGCTCAGAGGCCGATGATTGGATAGCTGTCGGCTCAGAGGTCGATGATTGGATAGCTGTCAGCTCGGAGGCTGATAATTGGATAGTTGTCGACCCGGAGGCCGATTATTAGATAACTATCGGCTCAGAGGCTGATGGGGGGGGTAGCTGTCGGCTTAAAGCCCCGATGGCTGAATATCTGTCGGCTTGAAGCCCCGATGGCTGAATATCTTTCGGTTTAACGCCCCGATGGCAGAATATATGTCAGCTTGAAGCCCCGATGGCTGAATATCTTTCGATTTAACGCCCCGATGGCGGAACATCTGTCGGATTGAAGCCCCGATGGCTGAATATCTGTCGGCTTGAAGACCCGATGGCTGAACATCTGTCGGATTGAAGCCCCGATGGCTGAATGTTTGTCGACTTGAAGCCCCGATGGCTGAATATCTTTTGGTTTAACACCCCGATGGCGGAACATCTGTCGGATTGAAGCCCCGATGGCCGAATGTTTGTCGGCTTAGATGAAGGTTGTGACGCCGACCACATGAGAAGTCTATTTGTTGGATGGCTGAAGATAGAGGGTGAAAGACCATGTCGGCCTCAAGGCTCACTTTCTTTTCTTCTCTTCTTCTTTTATGTGGAGGAGCGAGTAGAAAGACCATGTCTGCCTGATGACTATTCTTTTCTTTTCTACTCTTCTTTTTATTGTGAAGAGGCGGGTTCAAAGACCACATCCACCTCATGACTGTTCTTTTGGTTCTGCTCTTCCTTTCTCATTAATACCCCCAGACTGGGGTGTATTTCTCTTGATGTGCCCCCAGGTTGGGGTGTAACTTTTCTTCTGTGCCCCCAAGCGGGGTGTATCTTTCATGGCTTCTAGGCCCCCAGACGGGGTGTATCTTCTGCTTCTTATGCCCCAGAGCGGGGTATGTTTCTCTTTGAATGCCCCTAAACCGGGGTGTACCTTTTGCTTCTTATGCTCCCATGGTGGGGTGTACTCCACTTCTTCTACCCCGACACACTGGGACATGTTTGCTTCTTGTGCACCCAGGGTGGGGTGTGTTTCTTTTTTTGTGTGCCCCAGGACTCGGAGGATGTTGTTTGTCCTGCTTCAGATGCCCCTGGGACGAGGTATATGTTGCTTCATGTGCCCCCCATGGCGGGGTACATTTCTTCTTCAAATGCCCCTAAGCCGGGGTGAGTTTCTCTCTTTGTGTGCCCCCAGATGGGGTATAGTCTTTGCTTCTCATGCCCCCATAGCGGGGTGTAGTTCTTCTTCAGATGCCCCTAAACCGGGGTAGATTATTTTCGAATACCCCTAAGCTGGGGTGAATTCTTCACGGCTTCCATGCCCCCGTGACGGTGTATGTTGCTTCTTCAAATGCCCCATGGGCGGGGTATACATTTCTTCATATGCTCCCAGGTCGGGATGTATGTCTCTTTGCTTCTGTGTCCCCAGACCGGGGTGTATTCTTGCTCTCTTTTCTTTTATACGCCCCTATGGTGGGATATATTTCTCTTCATGTGCCCCTAGATCAGGGTGTAACTCTGTTGCTTGTTGTGCCCCCAGGTCGGATAGATTCTTCTGCTTCTTCTGCCCCAGAGTGGGGTATATTTCTCTTTGTGTTCCTCTAAGCCGGGGTGTATTCTTTTTGTTTCATATGCCCCCATACGGGGTAGAGTCTTTGCTTCTTATGCCCCTACGGCGGGGTAGAGTCTTGGCTCCTTATGCCCCCCATGGCGGGGTAGAGTCTTGGCTTCTTACGCCCCCATGGCAGGGTGTGTCTTTTGCTTCTTATGCCCCCATATCGGGGTATATTTCTTCATCAAATGACCCTAAGCCGGGGTGTATTCTTTGTCTCATATGTCCCCCGAGTCGGGGTGTGTTTTGCTTATCGTGCACCCCAGGCGGAGTGTGTTTCTTTCTTTGTATGCCCCTAGGCCGGGGTGTGTTTTTTTTATTTGTGTGCCCCCAAGCCAGGGTGGGTTCTTCTGCACATTTGTGCCGCCCCCCCAGGGCGGGGTGTGTTGCTTCTTATGCTCCCATGGCAGGGGTGGATTCTGCTGCTTCTTATGCCCCGGAGCGGGGTATACTTCTCTTCATATGCCCCTAAGTCGGGGTGTGTCTTCTGCTTCTTATACCCCCATGGCGGGGTATGTTTCTTCTTTAAAAGCCCATAAGCCAGGGTGTATTCTTTTGCTCTTAGTGTCCCTAGATCGGGGTGAAACTCTGTTGCTTCTTATTCCCCCATGGCGGGGGTATACTTCACTTCATATGCCCCAAAGTCGGGGTGTGTCTTTTGCTTCTTATGCCCCCATGATGGGGTATGTTTCTTCTTCTTATCCCCCATGGCGGGCTATATGCATGCTCTCTTCGGGAGTGGTGGCCGTGCTTGGCCTCATTGCTATAAAGTATCCCCCACAACGGACTAGAATTCTGTTGTGTTGGGATCGTTGTGCTCCCTCTTGATTTTAGTTTTGATGATAACAAAATATTGTGTGTGTATGTGGAAGAACTTCATGCATACTTGCATATGTTTCTATGCTTGTATATAATTTTGATGATAGTGTGCATTCATGATTATACTTATTGCAAATCTTACATGGACCATGTTTACATATGGTTGAGATGTAAATGGTCTTTGAGCCTCATGCATGTTTTGGTAAAATGCATGGTTTATGAAGTTGCTTGCTATGTGCTTAATTCATTGATACAAAACTTGATGATCTTTCATGTATAATTCTCTTGAAGCATTGTGCTTGCAAGTTGCTTGCTCATCCTATGAGAAGCTTGGTAGAAGATGGCCAAATTGGATCACACACCTTGTCTATATTCATTGCTAAATGTTCTTGATATTAGATGTGTTGCTCATCCGTTGATAAGGTTTTCATGCTTACTCATGAGGGGCTTCATATGATTGAGATTGGTTTGTGGTTTCAATACAAACCTTGATTATACTTGTCCTCATGTGTGTTTGGTCTTTCAAGGTTCATACTTGTTTAAGCTTTTCTATACCACTCATGTGAATTAGGTTTATCATGTTCATTCGAAGTGCAAAAATGTCATTGCTATATGATCTTCATATTAGGTTGTGGTTGCCATGTTTTCCAAAGTGCTTTTATGCTTATTGAACATGGACATTTCATGAAGGGTCTCTAATTGATGAAAACATGTTTAACTGAAACAAACATTGTTTGTGTTTTGGCATCATGTTGTGTATTCATGTGAGTTAAGAACTTGGACAATTGATCTTATTTTTGGTGAGAAAAATGTTGGTTTGAATGGCTCTCATATTGCTCGAATGATCCTTGTCTAAATGGACCTTCATGTATACACTTCATATTCTTCAACCTTGGCAAGAGTCGACTTCTTATGAAGCAAGAGTCGACTTCTACTGTGAATGGGTTTGTCATGCAATTTCTATATAAGGCTTTTGAGCTTGAATATGATTAAGCCTATTAATAGAATCTTGGCTTCAAAGTGATTGAACTTGCATTGTTCTAACTTCATTTATCTTGTTATGCAAGTTTAAAATAGAATGCCAATCCATATGCAAAGGTATCAAGATTCATGGTGAGAACTTGACACTTTGCATGTGTATGTTTTTGGGAGAAAATGGTAAGTTTCCAATTAGAGTTTTTGATCTTGATGGAAGTGGTTAGTATATGTTTTTACTTTGTTTTAATATCAAGGAACACTTGGTTGTTAGTCATTTATCAAGGAACTCGGTTTTGTCTGGTCGACCGGCCAAGTAACACCAGTCGACCGGTGTTGGACCGGTCGACCGACCCTGTGTAACCGGTCGACCAATTTTTCTCTGCTACCTCAAAATAGAATGGTGATTGGCCCGGTCGACCGCCCCAATGAATCCGATCAACAGGAAATTCTCTACTACGAAATCGGGGTTCACGAAATACATCTGAAAACCCACTAAACCCAATCCATTTGTGCTCCAACCTTACCCATTTGCCCCTAGGATTAATATACATATGTTTAGGGGGTTTTCTATGGGTTTGGTGATGGGTTTATAGGTCTTTTCATGCTTCTATTGTTGGCCTATATAGGAGTTACGAATTTGGGAGATTGTAACCCTAAGTGTGCTAATATTTTCTATCTTGTAGGTCAAGGAAGAAGGAAAGGGAAGAAAGGAGTAGAGCTGAAGAAATCTGAGGATATCATCTACATCCGGGAGGCTTTTGTGATCGTGATAGAAGAGAAAGTGGAGCGGATCGAAGAGAGGATCACGGTGACGTTTATATTGACAATATCCGACTTTCCTCCGACCCGAGCTTCAAAGAATATTGTTCTCCGGCCATTGAGAACAAGGGGGGATTATTTCTTCATCCATTATCCATGTGTTTTGTGATGTTCTTCATGGTTTATACTTTGGTCTAGGCTTGTATTGAGAGTATATGTTTATTTTCTGAACATAGAGTTATTCGTGTGTGTGACCATTTGTGTATACGGTCGTGGTTGATCGCCTGCGTGTGGTCGTGTGTGTCGTTGTGCTGTGGTTGTTGCAGCGTGTGTGTGTGTGTGTGTGTGTGTGTGTGTGTGTGTGTGTGTGTGTGTGTGTGTGTGTGTGTGTGTGTGTGTGTGTGTGTGTGTGTGTGTGTGTGTGTGTTGTGATCCGGTCATCAAATCGTGTGTGTATGTGTTGTGATCCGGTCGTCGGATCATGTTGGAGACCGAGTCTCCGTGTGTGTGTGTGTGTGTGTGTGTGTGTGTGTGTGTGTGTGAGCGTCGTCCCGTGTGTGTTTGGAGCGTCGTCTCCATTTTGGGGATTTATCCCCGAGTAAAGCCTCACCGGGTTTGGTGAGGGGTGGACGTAGGGAGCCCGTCGTGGTCTCGAACCACCTTAAAAATCCTTGAGCATTGTGGTGTGCCTTGTGGTTTGATTTTGTGGTTTATATTTATGTTTGTATGATCGCGTGAGAATGGAGAGATTGAGTGAACTAGTTAGTTTGTTTAGTTAATTTCCTCAATCTAATTGAAAATTGTTATTTCTACTGCGTAGTTGTTTTAATTTGCCATCTAGTGTCGGGGACAATTCAACCCCCCCTTCTTGTCCGCTCGCCTACTCCGGGACCAACAATTGGTATCAGAGCGAGGCTTTGTTATTTCAAGATCTAACGATCTTCAGAGTGATCTTTTTAGGCGCGTTTGATTTGATTAGCATCATGACTGAAAGTGTGTTGTCTTCCCTTCCGTGTTTTAATGGTTCAAATTTCAATGAATGGCTTAGGCATATAAATCGTCATGTTAAATCCATTGATCCTAAACTCTGGGATTTAGTTGAGTATGATTCATATGGGATGCCTAGTGATGAGTCTAAGTGGATTGTAGAACATGTGAAGAGATATAAAGCTAATGCTAAGCTTTTGCATATTTTTAGAAGTTCAATTGATCTTCATAAATTTCCACTCGTTTCATCATGCAGGACGGCCAGGGAGATATTGAAATGCTTGGTCAAGGACTATGAAGCGACAAAGGATGGCAAGTGTTTGATGGTCGACAAGCACGATACAACAAGCAAGGAAAGCTCCGAGCTAGACTCGGGAGGTGAGGAAGTTTCTTTTGAAGAGCTTATGGATTTGTATGATGGATTGCTTGAAAAATACAAAAAGATTAAATCTGAAAACAAAGAGCTTAAAAAGAAATCTGAACATGCCCTCCTTGAAAATACTTCTTGTGTTAAATGTTCTGAACTTAAAAATTTGAGTGAACTTCTAAAGTATGATGTAAATTGTGACAAAGAAACCATTACATGCTTAAGAAGTAAAAATGAATTCCTCTTGGTTGACAATGAAAAGCATGAAGAAACCATTTCATGTATCAAAGAAGAAAATGAAAAAATCTAAAAGGAAAACAATACAATGTTCATTCAGATATCATTGCTTGAAGGCAGTATACAAAATCTTGAAAAGTCTTCATGTGATAGATGTTTGGAACTCAAATCTAAAAATAAATCCTTCTTGATTGATATCCAAAGACATGAAGAAACCATTGCATCTATGAAAGAAGAAAATGAAAAGCTGAAACATTTGAATATAACAATGTCTGAAAAATTACCTGCATTTGAAAAAGGAAAAAGTTTGGTTGTTGATGAATGTGAAAAGTTGCATGTGCTAGAACAAGAACTTGAAAGTTATAAAACTGCAAATAGAGTGCTGGATGAATATGTTGTTTGCAGTGAACAGGAAATTGCTAGCTATGAGTTGCACATTGCATCCCTTGAAAATGAAATCATTGATTTGAATGCATCTCTGTCAAAATTTATGAAAGGAAAAGATAACTTGGATAAAATCTTGGAGACCAAGGTGAATTTTCAAAGAGAAGGACTTGGGTATGAACCCACCAAAAAGAAAGCCTTTGGTCTAAAAACTCAAACATCTTTTGTGCATGCTTCTTGCTCCTATGGTACTTCAAATGCTCAACATGTTCAGCATGCTAAAAGTAATAACCAGAAATGTGATGTTAAGCAGAAATTGAACCAAAACTCAAATTTGAAAATCAATTCTGCTTGCACGAATGTTCATGCTAGGAAGCACAATCATCCTACATACACACATGAATCCACAAAGAAAATTTCATATTTTTATTGTGGTAAAGTTGGTCATATGATGCATGATTGTTTTGTTATGAAAATTGATGAATTGAGAGCATGCGAGAAATTGAACGAGTTCAAAAAGTCAAAAAAAATTTGAACTCAAAAAGAACTTTTGAAAAGTCTCATGCTCATGCTAGAAATCATGTTGTCAACAAAAGCAAAGTTCATTGCTTCTATTGTGGAAAGTTCGGACATGAGATGAAAAATTGTTTTAGCATGAAAAATGAAAATTCTAAAGTTCATGCAAGAAGACCATTCGAAGGATTTGCTCCATTACATTGCTATTGTTGTGGGAAATATGGTCACATAATGAATTCTTGCTTTCAAAAGAAGAATGGCGACACTCATGTTATGAAGAAGAGAAATTTCCATACTTATCATGTTAAGAAAATGAATCTTCTTCCAAAAGGAGAAACACTTTTTGTCATTATTGTGGAATGCTTGGGCATAATATGCATGATTGTGATTTGATGAATTTTGATGATATGCTTACCCAGAGATTATGGAAGGCACCCACTAGAGGTGCAACTAACCATCCGGGACCCAAAAAGGTTTGGGTAACCAAAACTGTTGAATGAGAACTTTTTGCAGGATTGCCTTGAGGCCAAGTGGAAGGATTGGAAAATAATGGTTGCTCAAGGCACATGTTTTGAAAATAAATTTCTTAAAATTTAAAATTTATTTTATTTGAATTTCCATTCATGAAAATCAAGAATTTTTTTTTCTTATGAGTTTGCATTGCATCCTTCTGATTATCACTTGCATGACTACATGATATATTAAATGGTGACTTGAGGAAGGGCAGGTCATTCCTGTCTGAAATCGATCACCATGCGTGAGAATGTGTCTCCGCCTTGTACTATGAGTCACATGTTCATATAGTTCATAGGTTGCATGATTTTCAGAAAATGTCAAATGTGAAATCTGTGCACATAGAAAGGGGGAGTTAGTTTTTGATGTGGAATTGAAAATTCTATCTCATCCTTGTGGAAATACATCTCATGCATTTTGCTACATCTGAATTGATCATGACATTGTTATGTGATTTGTGGGACTAACAATGAACTGCCAGTCTCTTTTATGGCTATTGCTAAGCTAGCATGCTTGAAGGCATATGGTGATACCTGCTGAATTCAGGTATTGATTCAAAAACTTGATTTGTCATTTCCCTAGCTTGCAGTGATGAATTTGGCAAATGGTTGAATGGAATTGAAAACCTTGAAGATTTTGTTGACTATTGAATATTTTTTAATCTGAATTGGTTGAACTTACTTGAGATTAACTGTGTTTCTGGTATCTCAAATGATGTGTAGTGGAAGGGTGGATTACGTCCACTTGAAAACTCTCACTACGCGTGAGGTGGTCTTCGGACCTAAGTTCTCCGTCTCGTACCAAAACTCGGAGAAATCAAATGGTTGTTTTGTGAATGAAGTCTTGGGCTGAGCTATTTTAATTGAAAATCTGTGTTTGAATAACTTATGAAATTTGGGTTGCATTGCTTGATTTTGATCATACTTGCACCCTTATTCATAAAGGCCATGTCCTGAAAATGCTTATTGCTATTCATTTGAATGTGAATGCTCTCTTGTGCTATTCATCATGATTTTCTGAAAATCAAACTCGTGCATCTTGCGTTGCATTCTCATTGCTTTTGCATCTTGTTATAGGTTGTATTGTATTAGAATTCATGTATTAGGTGCATTTAGTTTATTAAAATAAAAATCTAAAAAAAATTGTATTTTGCACCCATATTTAATCTTGCATTTTGAATTGTATTTAGAACATTTAAATGAAAATCTAAAATCTTGCATCACATTGCATATTTGCATAGCATAAATTACATATCATGTCTATAGTGCATATTTTGGAATGCATCAGTTTGAACATTGTTCATGTTGCATAAATGCTAAAGTGAATTCTTCCAACAATAGTATCATGTCTTCGGAACCAACAAGTGGTATCGCATTGATATCATATCTCTGGAACCAACAAGAATTGCATATTCTTTCATTTTGCACTGCATATTACATCTATTCCCATTGTGTGCTTGCATGCTACTATATGCTATTTACCCACGTCCTTGAAATTTCTAGGACCTTATGCCTTCTTGCTAAATAATGTTACATTTGAGTCATCATTGGTGTGTTTCATGTCACACACTTAGGGGGAGTAAATACTTGATAAGTACATCTATTTAGGGGGAGTTGCACTGTTATGCGTTCATGATATTTTCGGTATATATGTTGAATCAAATTCATACACTTCATACACTAAATGTGAAAATGAGTGTTAAATATAAGGATATAGGAATTTCCTTTCAACACTCTAGAGATATTAAACTTGCTGCATGTATGCTGAAGAGGCAGTTGAGGAAAAAGCTGCCTACCTATCCTTGTTGAAAAATTTGAAATGAAAATGAAAGGCAGAGCAATGCTTGGTCGCACTGAGTAAACTGGATACACGTCACCTGAGACGTGATGTGGTTCATTTCTGAAAAGTGTTAACTAAAGTATCTCTATTCAGAATGAAATGAAATGGTTCAATATTCTGAGTAACCGGGATTTTTGGCATGAGCTCCATATGTCTCCTCGTGTAAAAAGGAATTATTTGAACCTGATCATTCTTAGAAAAATTCTGATTGTTCTTAAGAATTCGTTGAAAAATTATTGAGGTAGAGCGTAGCTCCGATACGCTGTTCTCATAAATTGAAATGCAGTCTGTGAAATCTCTCATTGTGTTGATTTAAAATCTGAATATCCATATGGCTATAGTCGATTTTCATGTTATTCACTTACACATTTGGAAATTTGATTTAATATGTATTCAGAAAATTGATTGATTACATTAGCTATTGCATGACTCTTAGATGTGATTGCACAACCTCCTAAGTGCTATACATGATCATTCAAGTTGTCATGATTCTCATGCACTTTTCTAATACCCATTCCTTTCTTAAATAAGTAAGGGGGAGTTATGTTGCATGTATATATATATATATATATATATATATATATATATATATATATATATATATATATATATATATATATTTGCTTGGTTACCTTTTGTGCATCTCATGTGTCATCATTAGCATACATCTTGCTTCATGCATCTCATAGAAAACTAAAAATCTGAAAAATAATGAAAATCCAAAATTTGAATGGACTTCCCATGCCTTGCATATGTTAGAATCATGCTTTACATTTGATGTGTCATCTTGTCCATACTTTGCTATTGCATCAACTGAGATTTTATTGATTCATGAATCCATCTTGTTCATCTTGATGAAATTTATCCTCCATTGCTTTCACCCCCACTTTTTGATAATGCCAAAGGGGGAGAAAAAATTAGATTGTGATTGATGCCATAATATTTTGCCATCATCAAAAAGGGGGAGATTGTTATGTTTGGTTCGTTGTGCTCTCTCTTGATTTTAGTTTTGATGATAACAACATATTGTGTGTGTATGTGGAAGAACTTCAAGCATACTTGCATATGTTTCTATGCTTGCATATAATTTTGATGATAGTGTGCATTCATGATTATACTTATTGCAATTCTTACACGGACCATGTTTACATATGGTTGAGATGTAAATGGTCTTTGAGCCTCATGCATGTTTTGGTAAAATGCATGGTTTATGAAGTTGCTTGCTATGTGCTTAATTCATTGATACAAAACTTGATGATCTTTCATATATAATTCTCTTGAAGCATTGTGCTTGCAAGTTGCTTGCCCATCCTATGAGAAGCTTGGTGGAAGATGGCCAAATTGGATCACACACCTTATCTATATTCATTGCTAAAAGTTCTTGATATTAGATGTGTTACTCATCTGTTGATAAGGTTTTCATGCTTACTCATGAGGGGATTTATATGATTGAGATTGGTTTGTGGTTTCAATACAAACCTTGATTATACTTGGCCTCATGTGTGTTTGGTCTTTCAAGGTTCATACTTGTTTAAGCTTTTGTATACCACTCATGTGAATTAGGTTTATCATGTTCATTCGAAGTGCAAAAATGTCATGGCTATATGATCTTCATATTAGGTTGTGGTTGCCATGTTTTCCAAAGTGCTTTTATGCTTATTGAACATGGACTTTTCATGAAGGGTCTCTAATTGATGAAAACATGTCTAACTGAAACAAACATTGTTTGTGTTTTGGCATCATGTTGTGTATTCATGTGAGTTAAGAACTTGGACAATTGATCTTATTTTTGGTGAGCAAAATATTGGTTTGAATGGTTCTCATATTGCTCGAATGATCCTTGTCCAAATGGACCTTCATGTATACACTTCATATTCTTCAACCTTGGTAAGAGTCGACTTCTTATGAAGCAAGAGTCAACTTCTACTGTGAATAGATTTGTCATGCAATTTCTGTATAAGGCTTTTGAGCTTGAATATGATTAAGCCTACTAATAGGAATCTTGGCTTCAAAGTGATTGAACTTACATTGTTCTAACTTCATTTATCTTGTTATGCAGGTTTAAAATGGAATGCCAATCCATATGCAAAGGTATCAAGATTCATGGTGAGAACTTGACACTTTGCATGTGTATGTTTTTGGGAGAAAATGGTAAGTTTCCATTTAGAGTTTTTGATCTTGATGGAAGTGGTTAGTATATATTTTTACTTTGTTTTAATATCAAGGAACACTTGGTTGTTAGTCATTTATCATCTAACCATTTTTGTACCTCATTGGGCTTTATTTCATTGGACTGGTTTTGCAAAATTTGGAATTCTCTGAATTCCGGTCGACCAACTAGAACCAGACAGAACTCAGTTTGATGGGGACATCGAAGCAAGACCACTCATATTTTTTTGTATTTATGTCCTTTTATATTTGTATGTATACCCTTGTGTTATATGGGTACATAATTGTGAGTCTTACTGGGTTTTTGTGCAAAATGACAGTAGGACCAACAAGGGGGTCCTCACTCCTTCCTCATTGGTCCATGTGTCACCATTTGGGTCCATGTGGGGCTGGTAAAAATCCTAGGTGACATCTAGAAGGTCAATTGACACATGGAGAGACAAGTGGGTTAAAAATTCAAAGGAGGCTACCTACCTTACCTACCATGTCCACTTGGTCAAGGGGGCGCCCCCCTCCATTTTTATTTTTGAAAAATATGCTATTAGAACTAATTAGTTCTAATCCTTGTATACCCATCCCAACCCTAGATCTGAGGGCATTAGTGGTCATTTTCCATTTATTATATATAGCATGTATTTTCCATTTGAATGAATTAATGAGAAGAAAAAAACTTGTGTAAGCTTGGAGCGTCTTGCGCCCCTTTCCCTCTCCTCTAGTTCCCCTTCTCCATCCTCTGCATTTCAGAGTTGTGAATCCTTCTATCTTAGCCCCTTCACATCTGAGTTCATTATGTGCCGCCGCCGCCGCCGTTCGTGCCGCCATTGAGCCGCCGCGAAGCCACTTCTGAAGTTCTGTCCAAGGGTCTGTTTGGCTGGATAGAGTCCCACTCCGGGAATTTTAACTCCCAACTCTGACCTCATCTTACGTTGAGATTTTCAGGGTTGGTTCCTCTCTTGATTCCCAACCTCCAGTAAACAATTCACGTCATTCAGAGTTCGTTTTGTATTTTTCTATTTTTGTGACTTTCTGTCTTCCTGATATGTCCCTTTTCAGATCTCTGTAATAGAAGTTTAGGTTTTCCCCCTTTCGACCCCCTTTTTGATTTTTGTTAGAATCCCCAACTTTATTGGAGGTTTTGCCCACCATCCCCTTCCTCCACAAATTTTTTCCAAATTTCAAAAGCCCTCTACCTATTTTTAGAAATTCGGTCTTTCTCCCAAAATCTGTTCAGTCCCTGCTGTCCAGATCCGACCCAGGGTCAGTATAAAATCCACCAAAAATCGAAACTTCCACCAAACTTTTCATAAGATATATCCCCGTTTTCCTCTCTTCGGTCTCTACAACTTTCATGAAGAGCTCAAAAGCTAAATCGAAGGTCTACAATGCGGTCAATGTCAACTCTTAGGAAAACTTGGTTCTGCCCTGAGTTTTCTGATCCTGAGAGCCAGCAGATTTAATATTCGATAAAGGCCATCAAAAGGAAATTCGAAATTCTTTCTCTACCTATAGATCGAAGGATTTTAAGTCAGCTTTCCAGCGGTATCTCTTGTGCGTCGATCTGACGTCGGGAGTGACCGCAGCAGCTGTTCTCGTCCGGTCGCGCGGGTCTGAGATAGAACTCAAATCCGTGGACAGCAACTCCGGCGGGTGACGATCGGAGCTGCCCGGCCTCCGGCTGGCGAACCAAAGCGCCGCCGCCCCAGGGAGCTCCCCTCCAGGCGTCCCCACCACAGTGGTGCCACTCTGGCCCCACACGGCACCACCGACCAGCACGTGGGTCCCACGACCGTGAGTACGCGTGCCGCCGAAGCTACAAGAAGTCACCCGTCAACCCAAACCCGTTACTCCCGGGTCCCACTTGTGCCGCCCTTTACCTCCCTACGTGGAGTGGGCAGTAATTTGTTGCTGTAATTATTGTGTAATATTTGTTCCGGGAGTACGAGATCGCCCGGGATCGTCTTCCCCACGCTAGGCGCGTGGAGGTATCGTATTCGCTCCTTTACCCGGCATTTGCTTAATTCATATATACTTGTTTATGCCGTTGCTAGAGATCATGCTAGGATCGTAGCCCGCTTTACTTTTATATCATTCCTGCTGTGAGAGAGAGAGAGATACCGTCCCGTGACCCGATCCGGGCACGAAATTGTGAGTTGACCACCCTAGCTCTTGCCGGTTTCTCAACCGCGCACGTCCGACGCTTCCCTCGAAAAGGGACGATCGCGAGCTTGTTTAGAGTCTGAGGATTACATATCCATTTGGAGTCGAGTCCGTGGTCCATCCCGCATCAATTTGGTATCAGAGAGAGGTTGAGTCTAGGGTAGTCCTTGTGTCTAAAATCAAAAAAAAAAAGAGTGTCATTTACATCTAGTCATCGTCTAAGTCGGTCTAGGTTGCATTTCATCCCAATAACCCGGTATATAAAAAGGTGTTGTCCAAACGTTAGGCTATGCCTATCGGGAAGGTCGCACACTTGCGCGAGTGATCTTCGGATCGATTAACTCCGCCACGTACCGAGTCTTGGTGTCTTGTCCTTAGTGTGCATGCATCCCAACCTTGCATGGTCAGTCTAGTGTCTTGTCCAAATGGCCTTGCATATCCACTCCTAGGGATCCATTCCCATCTTTTCGGCACCTATGGCCAACCCATGCCGACCCGTCCAAGGCGATAGGTCCGTGTCTGAGTACATTCGGGACTATGATAAGTACCGATTGGAATATGGAGTTGGAGAGGAGAAAACCACGACTGCCTTTCAGTTTCGGAGAGGTTTTTGACTTTACTTTAGAATCCAATGTCTTGGCCGTGATGCGTTCTCTCTGGCGTAGTCCTATAAGGTCGCTCTGGAGGACGAGCCATTTGAGTCTCAATTTAATGATGACCAACAGCGAGCCGATGCTGCCCTGGCTGCCCTTCGGCAAACATCTACCACAAAACCTAGTCCTGAGCTGATCGGACTACCTACCCCATTGCCTTCACCACCCGTGAGTGCTCCGTTACCACCCTTACCTTCCGATCCTCATCCGGAGCCATCATATTGGGAGCCACCTCAACCCGAGCCAACCGTGTTTCTAACGGATACGCTATACATAGCCGAGCCGCTTCTTAGTTGGCTCAAGGATGGCTTGGTCCCACGTCCTTACCCTTCTATGGACCCCACCTTACAATTAGTGCCCGTCAACTCCTTCCACACTACCTTTCGGTCTAGTCACCATGTTGATACATTGGATGACCTTATTATGGGATTAGACACGCAATGGAAGTTGACGCATTCGTTGGCCCGAAGCTTCGACCAACCCACTAGTCTTAGCTTCACCCATCCGGCCTTAGGGTCCATTACCTCCGTATGCACCATGGGTTGTGTCACCACGGAGATTCTCTTGTTCCTTCCCTTACCGGTCGAGCCTACCTTTGCTCCATTTATCCCGAGGGAGGAACCATATCTTCTATACACGGTCCCATCTACCACGATGGATGGAGGTGACCATCACCTTCATGAATTTCAAACATGGGACTATGTAACGGAGGAACCGAGGGGTCACACATTCTTTGACCCATTCGACCCATTCTCTAGTGGGCCTCGTGACCCATCACTTCCTTCATACCTTGTCGGGGAAGTCCACTTTCACACCCCTTTCCCACAGGCCGGGCCATCTATACCCACCAAGCCCAATCTCGATACACCCACACCCGGCTCGTCCACACCCGATTCTCCTAGCCCTCTCAAGTCCCCTAAATCCAAAGGGCCGCTCATGCATGACTGGGTCATACTTGGGCGTCTAGGTGTTCCCCATGCCACCAACCATCGAGTACATTTAGTGTATGCATGGCACATATTCGGGTGTCCTGGTCCGCCGTCACACACGTACGGGTCGGACTAACAATAGGTTTGTCTAGGGTCATGCATGAGTCAGTTTTTTTGTTTGCGTGGTTTGGGGTTTGTTAGGAGTCTGCATGTGTCTTGTGCGAGCTCATTGATGTCAGTCCCTTAAGAGGCGAGTGGACTCGATCGATGAGTATGGGATCAGTTCTACATCTATGCCCCAGATCTAGTCACCTACAGGGACCCAGCGATGATTCCTAGTGAGTCTTCGAGCCACCTCCTTCCCCTTGAGAGTGACCCCACCCCGGAGTGTTCCACCACTAGCCCCTTTCCATAGCAGCATGCGCATATCGAGTATATACGGAATGAGCGGGTGACGAACACTTGGAGTGGAGCGTACCCGCGCTACTTGGTACGGTGACGGATCCGCCGGAGCTACTGGAGCAGTCACCCCCTTTATTCGACGGGGTCGAGTTCTTCCCACCCGGGGAGAATTGATGGGGACATCGAAGCAAGACCACTCATATTTTGTTTGCATTTATGTCCTTTTATATTTGTATGTATACCCTTGTGTTATATGGGTACACAATTGTTAGTCTTACTAGGTTTTTATGCAAAATGACAGTAGGACCAGCAAGGGGGCCCTCACTCCTTCCTCATTGGTCCATGTGGCACCATTTGGGTCCATGTGGGGCTGGTCAAAGTCCTAGGTGGCATCTAGAAGGTCAATTGACACATGGGGAGACAAGTGGGTTAAAAATTCAAAGGAGGCCACCTACCTTACCTACCATGTCCCCTTGGTCAAGGGGGCGCCCCCCTCCATTTTTATTTTTGGAAAATATGCTATTAGAACTAATTAGTTCTAATCCTTGTATACCCCTCCCAACCCTAGATCTGAGGGCATTAGTGGTCATTTTCCAATTATTATATATTGCATGTATTTTCCATTTGAATGAATTAATGAGAAGAAAAAAACTTGTGTAAGCTTGGAGCGTCTTGCGCCCCTCTCCCTCTCCTCTGGTTCTCCTTCTCCATCCTCTGCATTTTAGGGTTGTGAACCCTTCTATCTTAGCCCCTCCACATCTGAGTTCATTTTGTGCCGCCGCCGCCGCCGTTCGTGCTGCCATCGAGTCGCCGCGAAGCCACTTCTGAAGTTTTGTCCAAGGGTCTATTTGGCTGGACAGAGTCCCACTCCAAGAATTTTAACTCCCAACTCCGACCTTATCTGGAGTTGCGATTTTCAGGGTTGGTTCCTCTCTTGATTCCCAACCTCCAGTAAAAAATTCACATCATTTCGAGTTCGTTTTATATTTTTCTATTTTTGTGTCTTTCTGTCTTCCTGATCTGTCCCTTTTCAGATCAGTGTAACAGAAGTTCAGTTCTTCCCCCTTTCGACCCCCTTTTTGATTTTTTTTGGAAGCTCCAACTTTATTGGAGGTTTTGTCCACCATCCCCTTCCTCCACAAATTTTCTCCGAATTTCAAAAGCCATCTACCTATTTTTAGAAATTCAGTCTTTCTCCCAAAATCTGTTCAGTCCCAGCTGTCTAGATTCGACCCAGGGTCAGTATAAAATCCACAAAAAATCAAAACTTCCACCAAGCCTTTCATAAAATATATCCTCGTTTTCCTCTCTTCAGTCTCTACAACTTTCATGAAGGGCTCAAAAGCTGAATCGAAGGTCTACAACACGGTCAACGTCAACTTTCAGGAAAACTTGGTTCTGCCCTGATTTAATATTCGATAAAGGCCATCAACGGGAAATTCAAAATTCTTTCTCTCGCTATAGATCGAAGGATTTTAAGTCAGCTTTCCAACGGTACCTCTTCTGCGTCGATCCGACGTTGGGAGTGACCGCAGCAGCAGTTCTCATCCGGTCACGCGGGTCTGAGACAGAACTCAAATCCGTGGACAGCAACTCCGGCGGGTGACGATCGGAGCCGCCCGACCTCCGGCCGGTGAACCAGCGCACCGCCGCCCCAGGGAGTGCCCCTCCAGGCGTCCCCACTACAGTGGTGTGACTCTGGCCCCACACGGCACCACCGACAAGCACGTGGGTCCCACGACCGTGAGTACACATGCTGCCGAAGCTACAAGAAGCCGCCCTTCAACCCGAACCCATTACTCACGGGTCCCACTTGTGCCGCCCTTTACCTCCCTGCATGGAGTGGGCAGTAATTTGTTGCTGTAATTATTGTGTAATATTTGTTCCGGGAGTACGAGATCGGCCGGGATCGTCTTCCCCACTCCAGGCGCGTGGAGGTATCGTATTCGCTCCTTTACCCGGTATTTGCTTTATTCGTATATACTTGTTTATGCCGCTGCTAGAGATCATGCTAGGATCGTAGCCCGCTTTACTTTTATATCATCGCTGTAGCGAGAGAGAGAGAGATACCGTCCCGTGACCCGATCCAGGCACGAAATTATGAGTTAACCACCCTATCTCTTGCCGGTTTATCAACTGCGCACGTCCGACGCTTCCCTCGAAAAGGGACAATCGCGAGCTTGTTTAGAGTCCGAGGATTGCATATCCATTTGGAGTCGAGTCCTTGGTCCGTCCCGCATCACAGTTCTGTCCGGTCGACCGGCCAAGTAACACCGGTCGACCGGTGTTGGACCGATCGACCGACCCTGTGTAACCGGTCGACCAATTTTTCTCTGCTACCTCAAAACAGAATGGTGCTTGGCCCGGTCGACCGCCCCAATGAATCCGGTCGACCGGAAATTCTCTGCTACGAAATCGGGCTTCACGAAATGCATCCAAAAACCCACTAAACCCAATCCATTTGTGCTCCAACCTTACCCATTTGCCCCTAGGGTTAATATACATATGTTTAGGGGGTTTTCTATGGATTTGGTGAAGGGTTTATAGGTCTTTTCATGCTTCTATTGTTGGCCTATATAGGAGTTACGAATTTGGGAGATTGTAACCCTAAGTGTGCTAATATTTTCTATCTTGTAGGTCAAGGAAGAAGGAAAGGGAAGAAAGGAGTAGAGATGAAGAAATCTGAGAATATCATCTACATCCAGGAGGCTTTTGTGATCGTGATAGAAGAGAAAATGGAGCGGATCGAAGAGAGGATCATGGTGACGTTCATATCGGCAACATTCGGCTTTCCTCCGACCCGAGCTTCAAAGAATATTATTCTCCGGCCATTGAGAACAAAGGGGGATTATTTCTTCATCCATTATCCATATGTTTTGTGATGTTCTTCATGGTTTATACTTTGGTCTAGGCTTGTATTGAGAGTATATGTTTATTTTCTGAAAATAGAGATATTCGTGTGTGTGACCGTTTGTGTATACGGTCGTGGTTGATCGCCTGCGTGCGGTCGTGTGTGTCGTTATGCTGCGGTTGTTGCAGTGTGTGTGTGTGTGTTGTTATCCGGTCGTCGGATCGTGTTGGAGACCGAGTCTCCGTGTGTGTGTGTGTGTGTGTGTGTGTGTGTGTGTGTGTGTGTGTGTGTGTGTGTGTGTGTGTGTGTGTGTGTGTGTGTGTGTGTGTGTGTGTGTGTGTGTGTGTGTGTGTGTGTGTGTGTGTGTGTGTGTGTGTGTGTGTGTGTGTGTGTGTGTGTGTGTGTTTGGAGTGTCGTCTCCATTTTAGGGATTTATCCTCGAGTGAAGTCTCACCGAGTTTGGTGAGGGGTGGACGTAGGGAGCCCGTCGTGGTCCCGAACCACCTTAAAAATCCTTGAGCATTATGGTGTGCCTTGTGGTTTGATTTTGTGGTTTATATTTATGTTTGTGTGATCGCGTGAGAACGGAGAGATTGAGTGAACTAGTTAGTTTGTTTAGTTAACTTTCTCAATCTAATTGAAATTTGTTATTTTCACTGTGTAGTTGTTTTAATTTGCCATCTAGTGTCGGGGACAATTCAACCCCCCCTTCTTGTTCGCTCGCCTACTCCGGGACCAACACATTCATCAAGCTATAGTTGCGGCTTGTTGGATCTTCTAACAGCCACTCGAGGGACCGTCTTGTGCTGGATAGAGGCAGCACGAAGGTGGAATGGACCGGGGCATTGCACCATGAACTTGGACCCTCCTAGAGTCGGGCGGGATGCTGGCCTTCTTCTTGTCCTTTTGGTCAGCGATGCTTGCCAACTTTTCTTTTTGTCCTTTCTTTTCTTCTCTTCCTTTTTTTTTATGTAATAGACCAAGGTAGTTGCGCAGGAGAGCACTCACCCCCTCAAGGAGGGGATGAGTGGTTCGCTCCACCGCATCAATCCCACAATGGTAATCTTTGTTCAGCACGGGTGTCGATGGATATGGCCGTACAACCCTCTCTCGCCAATTCTCTCTCTTCTCTTTTTTTTGCTTCTTTCTTTTCTTCTTTTCTTCTTTTTCTTATTAGGGAAAGGTGGTTTGATTTCCCCTCCATTCTTCTCGCTTTCTCTTCTTTTTTTTAGCGGCCTTCATGATTCCTGGAAGCTGCATGTGCCTCGGAGTAGCGTCCTCGAGGCCACAAAGACAATTGTGCCTAGTCCGGCCTTTTCTCCATAGGGATGGCGAAGACAACACCTGCAATTCATCAAAACAGGCAAACATCATTTATTAGGAGGTCATGAGGCCCTGAATCCCGGTGAAGAGATGAAGGGTGGTTTAAGTCCCACCGAGCGTGCCTGACTTGTGGACGCACTTTTTATCACGTGTAAGTTGTGTTCTTTTTTTAATTGGTTTTCTTGGATGGGTTTGTTCGTTTGTTAAGTGCGTGGGCGTGCCAGTCACAAAGTGATAATTTATTGTGCGCTCGATCTGACTAATCAGACGATTGTGTAGTTTGGGTCGGGAATAAAATCCGCCGCGTTATAAAGGTCACGGCGTTATTTACATCCCCTCGGAGAGGGGAACACCCTTGATTAATCGCCGGGGATAAGGGCCACATGCCCAGCAAATTAATATTAATGAAGCGGAGTATTGAAACTCGCGAGTCGCATGAAAATGTCCCTCGAAGGGATGAGAATGTTTAGATCATGTCGGTCGCTTACTGACCATTTTGTGTTCGAATGGAGGTCCATATTGAGATCGTGATGAAGACGGATGCAAAACCCGTGCAAATGTATGCCAAGTTTACGGCAAAATTTCAATAAAAGAACGGAAATGAATCCCAATGGGAACAAGTCCGGTTTGACGAACTATCGACCCAAAGTAATGTCGGATCACGGCCATATCGGGATGGCTCCCAAGGTCCGGACCCGACTCGGAGGGGCGGCGTTGATATTACCATTACACCGGGTCTTGAGAAGAAAGAGGCTACGGAGTAGGTTTCATCATGTTATTATTGGATTTCCATTATTATTATTATTATTATTATTATTATGTTTTTTATTATTATTTCTTTATTATTATTTTTTATTTTTTATTTATTTTTTGATTGTGAGTTTGTTGTTGTTGTTATTATTATTATTATTATATGTTTCTTAATTAATTTAATTTAATTTATATATTTATTGATTTATTGAGGTTGAGCTCATTGATATTTTATTATAAGGTTTTATCGGGCTTTTGACAAAGGCCATGGGTTGATTGAGGAGGGGATCAAAGAAGGTTGACCCAAGGACTGAGGTCGGTGCGACAATGGGCCAAGGTCAGTGCAGCTTTGGGATGAGGTCGAAGCATGATGGAGCTAAGGTCAATGCACGCTGGAGCTGACATCGGAGCATGTTGGGTGAGGTCGGTGTAGCTGAGGCTGGAAGTCGGTGCATGCTGGAGCTAGAAGTCGGTGCAGCTGAATGAGGTCGGTGCAGCTGCAGCTGAGGTTGGTGCACGTTGGAGCTGAGGTCGGTGCAGCTGCACTGAGGTCGGTGCATGCTGGAGCTGGAAGTCAGTGCAGCTGCAGCTGAGGTCAGTGCAGCTGGGGCTGGAAGTCGGTGCAGCTGCAGCTGAGGTCGGCACAGCTAGGCAGAGTCTATGCAGGTTTACCCTAAGGTCGGTGCAGGTTTGGCCAGACTAGGGGAAGGTCGGGGCAGGTCTACCTTAAGGTCGGTGCATATACAGACTGGGGTCAGAGTAGGTCAGTGCACATGGAGGCTAGGGTCTGAGAAGGTCAGTGCACATGAAGGCCCGGGTCTGAGCAAGTCAGGGGCTGAGGTCTGTGCATGCTAGGCAAGGTCTGAGCATGTTTGGGACTTGGGGTCTATGCATGCTAGGCAAGGTCTGAGCATGTCTGGGGCTGAGGTCTGAGCAGGTTTCAGCCAAGGTCTATTCACATTCAGAACAAGGTCGGTGCAGGTTTGGGTTGTGTGAAGGGCCAGTTGGCTAAAGTCTATGCACGTTGGGAATGTGTGGAGGGCAAAGGATGGCTA
Source organism: Amorphophallus konjac (assembly GCA_022559845.1). Lineage (NCBI taxonomy): Eukaryota > Viridiplantae > Streptophyta > Magnoliopsida > Alismatales > Araceae > Amorphophallus > Amorphophallus konjac. The sequence continues at coordinate 158,432,741 of CM040129.1, read as the reverse complement.
CGGCATGCCAGGTGAAAGATGTCATGCTGAAGTGCACCGGGTAAACGGCGTTGGGACTGCACCGGGCGAGGTGGCCGAGGGTGTGCCGGGTAGTGGCGAGCCAGGAATGTGCTGGACAAGGAGCAGGCGACGTGCCGGGTGAAGCTGAATTGGAGGTGCATCGGTTGGGGAGCAGAGTGTGCCGGGGGGAGGGATTGAAGTGTGTCAGGCCAGGCACCAACAGGGTGTGCCGGGCAGGAGTGTGCTGAAGTGGGTCGGGCCAACTGGATGGGACGTGCACCGGTTGGAGTGTGCCGGGCCAAAGTGAGTTGAAGTGTGCCGGGCAAGGATGGGCTGAAGTGCACCGATCAGAAGAGCAGGCTGGTTCTAGGGTCAATGCAGTCGGGGCACATGCAGGAGGGCAGGTCGATGCAACTGGGTCTAAGGTCTGTGCATGTTAGAGCAAGGTCTATGCAGGTTGGGCTGGATAAAGGGGGGGTCTCCTTATTCATGAGATGAATGCAAGTTTTCTTTTATTCATGAGATGCATGTGTAAGGCTTTGATTTGGTTTTCTTTTATTCATGTAAATCATGTTCGTGGTTATGTTCGGCAGTCCGTCATAATGATGCGGGTGTCCCGTTGTTCGGGATCTCCGTAGCACTTTGTTATTTTCGCGAGGTCATTTCATTGGTGTTTATTCTGTTTATTTATTGTTCCTTTTTTTGCATTATTGCTTTTCTTTTATTATTATTGTTATTATGTTAATTCTGGTAAAGATTCGGCAGCATCTCTCCCGGACCCAAGAGCTGGGCGGGTGTAAAGGGCACACGCCCACAAGGAGTGGCGTGACTCGACAAGTCAAGGTGTGCGCATATGCAGCAGCACCTTCAAGAAAACTCCAGAAAACACGGAAGTTAGCGAGCGGGAAAACACCGGGCTAAAAACAAGCTGAGGGTGCACCGGATAGAGAGGCTATTTGGGTGCACCTGGTGGAGGTGGCCCAAGGGGTGTTTGGAGTGAGCCGGCAGGGCGCAGGCGGGGTGTGTCGGGCTAGAATGCGCTGAAGTGTGCCGGCAGGGGTAAGCCAAGGGTGTGTCGGGCAAGGCAGGCTAGAGGGTGTGCCGGCAGGGATGCATTGAAGCATGCTGGTAGGATGCAGGAAGGGCGTGCCGGGCAAGGTAGGCTAGAGGGTGTGCCGGGCTGGGCAGGCTAGGTAGGTGTGCCGGCGGGACAAGCTGCGTGGGTGCCGGGTCGGGCTAGCTGGGGGTGTACCGGACGAAGATGTAAATTGTTAGCTAGGTGTGCCGGATGGAGGTGGCCTTGTTACAGAAACCGTTGAAAGGAGGCCAGCCTCATGCCATTACGCCAGAGACACTACCCATTGAATTGGATAGACTCTGCGACGTTTTGGAGGGCAGGCAACCCAAAATCAAGAAAACCAAAGGGAAGCGTAAGACAAGCCACTACATGCACCCTAGGGTGAAGGCTAAGCAAACAAAACAAAAAAAGGGGGGATTTTCATTCACAAGGAACAGGGTGGTGTGAACACTTAACAAGTTTTATACTTTTATTCTCATAAGAGGAGTGCCCCGAGGGAGCTAATACATCGCAACAGGAAAAAAGAACGGAGGAAAAGAAAGAAAAAAAATGATACAGCGGGGAGGGGCACGAAGCATGGGCTCCTCCCCTCCCAGACCTCACTCTCTCTGTTCACCCACTCCTTTTTTCTCTTCTTCTCTTCTATCCTCTTTCTCTTCACTCAGACGGTGGTCGACGGAGCAGCACGGGGGGCAGGAGCCTCTTCTCCCTTCCTCTCTTTCCTCTTCTTCCTCTTCTCTTCTCTTTTCTTCTCTTTTTCTGGAGAACCAGCCCGCCAGGTGAGTGATATCCTCCTCTTTTGAGAGAGAAAGCCAGCCCTTTTATATAGAGTGGAGGTTGGAGCATTCGAAGGACTAGCCTTCTTCTTCTTCTCTTCTCTTCTTCACACGTCTGGGGCCGTTAAAGGGCCTACGTGTAGGGACAATCGAGGTAGCCAACGTGTCCTCATAAGGTTGGCCGAGGTTGACGTCGATGACCTACTGCCGTTGCGCTGTCGACCGGAGCACGAGCTAGAGGCATGAGCATTCAATGCTCTATGTTCGAGTGAAACAGAGTGTCGTAATGAGGATGGGACGCCGCTGGCAGGTGCACCGGGTGAAGGGAAGCCTTGCACCGGGTGGGAGGCTTGGCAGCGTGCCGCTGGAGAGGATGCTAGGAGCGTACCGCTGGAGGGGCTTAAAAGTGTGCCGCTGGAAGGGCGCTGAGAGCGTGCCGCTTGAAGGCTTGGCAGGTGTGCCGCTGGAGCTGGCGTGAGAGTGTGCCGCTTAGAGGTGGCGTGAGAGTGTGCTGCTGGAGGCTTCTCAAGGCGTGCCGTTGGAGGCGTTTGGCTGTTGTGCCATTGGAGGGCACAAAGGTTGTGCCGCTGGAGGAGCACATCAAGTGTGCCGTTGGAAGGGGGCACAAGTGTGCCGTTGAAGGGCACTTGAGGGTGTGCCGTTGATGGGCACTTGCGGGTGTGCCATTGAAGGGCACTTGAGGGGCTTCCCTTTCTTCTTTTCTTCTTCTCATCTTCTCTTCTCTTCTCTCCTCTTATTTATTCCCCTACACCTAAACATGGGGTGAGAATTTTTTAGTGTCCACAGGTTGATACTGTGGCTAGGGTTGTTTTCCCGTCGTTTAGAGGCGATTGGGGCGTGGTTTGATAGAGTTTTGAGCTTCCCTACGGTTTTCCTACCGTATGGGAGTGGCGGTCCTACCAGGAACCGCCACTAAGGTGAAGCAGCCCAATGGGGACCGCTACTAAGCTCCATTAAAAGTGTATAAGTCGGTTTGGCTTTGCGGTCTCGTGACTGACCGCATGGTCTTGGCTAGCGGCCTGAGGAGGACCGCTAAGCTCTGTGAAGCGGCCCAGGTGGGACCGCTGGTTCTTGTTTAGCGGCCCATTAGTGACCGCTATTCTCGGTGTTGTTTTGGCTATGTCGGCTCGATGGCTAAACGGCCTGGCGATTGATCGCCATTGAGGTCTTAGCGGCCCTTGGCTAAGCGTTTTTCATCGGTTGATTTTGGTCAACATTTTAAGTCGGTTCGGGCAAGCGATCTAGCTCCGACCGTATGGTGTCCTTGGCGGCCTTTGGGTGACCGCCAGGCTTTGTGAAACGGTTCTCAGCAGACCGTTTTGGTGTTTTGACTGGTTAAGTCGGTTCAGGGGTTGACTGGGTTAAGCGGCCAGGCCATGATCGCTACAGTCACCTTGCGGCCCTGAGGAGACCGCCTTATGCTAGTTGCAGCCTCAGCTTGACCGCATACCCCTATGCTTTTGTAGTTTTGTTCACTTGAGTCTTCTGAGTGTAGCGGCCATGTCCTTGACCACCACACTCAGTGGGACGGCCCTATGTAGACCGTCTTTGGTAGGGTGCGGCCTTGGTATGACCGCCATTTTCCTATGTTCTCTATGAAGGCAGCGGCCCTTTGGATGACCGCCAGGTTGGTCTAGTGGCCAGGGTGACACCGCCACCTACCCAGAGTATTATTCTATGTTGGTTTGGTTTCCGGTTGATGTTGCTTTGACCCCTTGGTTAGCCCACTGTTCCGTGGATGTCTTGGACGTCCTATGAGGGCTGTGACTGTGTTATAGGGTGTCTGAGAGTGTCACTGTACCGAGTTGTGTTTTGTGTTATTCGAGAGTCATTATGGTTTCTGGTCAACCCGGTTGTGACATAGTGGTTGACACGTGACCTCGTGAGTGTCTTGTCTATCCTGTGAGGATCGAGATATGGTTTTGGGGCACTTGGAGGTAGTGTCTTATCTCGGTCTACATGCCATGTGGTTTGAGGGCTTTTGGTGATCCCTCATGTTTCGTGTTATACGAAATTATGAGTCCGTTGTACGGCTCGATGGTCGAGGACTCATTGTTAATGTGTTTCTCATGGATTTTGGCTTAGGGACTAGGCTGATTAACAGCGTGTTACTGTAATGTGCGACGATCTTGACCCGAGTCTTGTGACTCAAGGATCGTTGTGTCAGCAGGTCTAGTTGAATGTCTTGAGTCCGGTAGCAATTGTGTACTGCTTTGTGCTCCGTGGTACATGCGATGGTGTGTGCTTACACTGTCCGTACTTCGGTGTTCATTATTTTAGAGTCTCTGTGTCTAGTGAGCCTCCACTAGTCGTAGCCCAATGACACTTTCCTATGTGTCGGCCCACCTGGGAGTGGTGGCGGGGAAGTTCCCGACAGACGATTTTTAGGCCAGTTTCCGTGGGCCCCCTTGCTTTGCGGTAGCGGACTACTAGGGGGGAAAATTAGCTAGAGGCCTGAATCAAGGCATTGGGCTTGTGTGTGCACACGTGGTCAAGGGTGGTTGGACGAGCACCGACGGTCATGACCCTGACTAGTCACTCGTTATTGTTGTTCCTTGTACTTGGTTCTTTGTGAGTGTCTCAGTTACCACCGTTCCAGGCGTGTGCGAGATACTTGAGGCGTAGTGTAAGACATCAGTGGACGCATCTGGCTGTTCTTCTAGTGAGGAGGTGCTTCTATCACTTGACGCATGACTCTTGTGACTTGTGTTTTCGTGACTGGTTTCCATCATGATTGACGTGACTTGTCGAGTAGTCTGCGTTGGCTCCACCCGCGGTCTAGTCTTGTCTGGCGTACACGATGGTAAGCTCGTGTATGTGTGTGCCTTTGACTGTGTAGGTCTTTGGTAGGCTTTACTTATTTTGGTAAGCTTTTTCACGATAGGGTTTCATGATTTGACAATGGATCGGTAACGCTCGACTTTGTGAGATCGGGGTTCGCCTTTCTGTTGCTGTTTGGAGTAGTTTAGAGGGCCGAGGTTCCTTCAGTTGCTGTGTTTCTGTGTTACGACTTTTTCCTCTTTACTTCTGTTGTTTCTACTCATGCTTTGTTACTACTTTGCTTTAGTATAGTACTGTTGTTACTGTGTTATTTTGCGGTAGGGTTCTGCGGGATCCCTACTGAACCAGTGACATGGGGCTCACCCCTGACTTTTCATGTGTAGCTGTTCTACCTCGTGCCTAGAGGTTCCGCTGTGCGATGGTTCTGCATAGCCAGCGTTTGCCAGTGTCGGGCTTCCCTCGACTTGGGGATACGTTTCCCTTTTCTGTGGGACTGTACTTGTCTTTCTTTGGACTGGACTCTGTTAGTTTTAATTGTTATAGAAAATGTAATTTTATTTCTGCTACTTTAGCCATCCTGATCTTTAAAATTTAATTACTTACTGTTATATATGGAAGTTCAATGTACTCTCACACACCTTTCTATCCCTTCGGAACTTTTCCGCTCTTGAGAGCCCTCGCAGGTTCCAAGTGGTATTGAGTTTACCCAGTATCCGGAGTCTAGGTCGTCACACCCGACGCCATCGCAATTCATGAAACTGTAATATACCACGCCTCGAGTACCGATCCAAGTCGCCATAGTGCAAACTATGAAGAGCACCAGCTTTAGCACAAGCACAAAGAACACCTATCTCAACTTATCCTCACGTCCTAACACAATTACTGAACCATCACAGCACAACAGTCGCCAAACATGGCACGTCGGACATGGTGCACAACGGCCCCCAAACACACAAACTGGGTCCAAAGCCAAGCAACCACTGAATAAGAGCAAATCAGGTTCAGAACTAACAAAGTCCACATTTAAGCATACACAGGACAAAGGCTTCATAGAGACAGCACTTCCAAGGCTTACCTCGAAAAGACACCACCAACAGGATGAGAAGAATCAAGCTCGACTAACAGTAGCTCACTAGGAAGGAAAATCATAGGTTCGCCCGAGCATTATCTCAATCAAGGCATCCAATCAATTACCACAACACAACCTTAACACCTCAGGGGCTGAACAAACTCAAGCTGGGACGGCCAAAACAACATAAAAATGTGCACGGCCATCACTCCAACGATAAAGTCACCAGATACCTAAACAAGCTACAGAAAAATCTCGAACACCGCACCATAGATTTACGCCTACCGGCGAACTCTGCCAAGTACAGCATAACCGAGACAAACACCATGACAAAAGAAAAACACTCCGTCACATCCTGACGAGAGAAAAAACCATCTCGCACAGTGCCAACACAGCACGCACAAGATCACACGTGAAAGCAAAGCGAAAAACAATCGTAAAACCAATGCCAGTTGCCGACTGTACTGGACTATTGCAATATCTCGAATTCCCATGCACTTTACAAACAAAAGCTCAGCTAGCTCAGAAAAATTCTGAACAAAACTGAACTCTCGCTCTGATACCAACTGTGACGACCCAGACTCAGGATACCGGGTAAACCCGATACCACTTGGAACCTGCTGTGGGTGTAGAAATATGGAGCGTGGCGTCACAAGTCACATGAACAAGCATATGTGCATAAGTGATAACATAATGTGCCAATCAAGTGAATATCATAAATATGTGACTATGTGAACATGATAGCATGATCATACAGCAAGAAAAAGGCGTCAAAAGATGTAGAAGAAATACCGTGATCGCCACCAAGGAATGATAACACCAAAAGAATATGAAAGGGGAAACTAAGTGTGTTGTGTATCTTGGAAAAAAGGAGATGATCGCACTCAATATGAAGGATGTGGGGACTATGTGGAGTAACTCTCCTCGCCTTCCAGCCAGCTAGAAGGTAAGGGCCTCACTTTTCATGCTTTCCTACGAAACAAAGACAAAACAAGAGGCAAAATCCACTAGAAAATGTCAAGTGTAGAAATATGCCCAAGTGCATAAAGTAGCATGAAAGATTGAGGGCAAATTTATCGGCAGAGGGTTTTTAACCCCTATGGAAGGGTGGAAATGATAGGTGTGTATATTGTGATGAGATTAACATGCAGAGATTGATTTAATATGCCATGATGAACATAGATAAACAAGGTGCAAAAGTGCATGTCACAAGAGAAACTGTGCAAACAGGGTGCAAAGACTGATGAAAATAGTAGGGCAAACGAAGTCCAAACAAGGAGAAAACAAGGATGAAGACTTGAATGTTGTGAACAAGTAGGAACAAGAATCACTCCAAAAAGAGGTCTGGAGAGAAAGTTGTGATGCCGGAGATTTGGCGAAAAATGCAGACAGTGCAGAAAATGCAGAACAATGCACAAAATGGACTCAAAGAACGATGAATATCTCACAGAATAAGACACCAAAAAGGGAAATAAAAGATGCTATGGAAAGATGGGAGTATTGTGGTGAAACTAGGGCAAAAGGAAGGGTTAAAAATGGGGAAGACAACAGTGAAAAATGGGGAGAAAAACACAAGAAAATAAAAGAGTGCAGAACATGACAGAAAAATGACTTTGAGTGTCAAACCAGAATGAAAGTGCAAAATGATTGAGAAAAATAAGCATGAAGAGGATGAGATAATGAGCCCAGAATGAGGGGAAACGAAGAGTATACTTTTCTTAAGAGCCTGGAGTTGAAAAGAAGGATCAGAAGTGCACCATGGCCTCGCCCCGACGACGCAAACATGCCCCTATCTCAAGAAATCTAGGTTTCAGATTGACAGAACAAAGTGGTGAAACCTGAAAAGTTGGGGCTTGAAAGAGGGGGCAAAGATGAGAGAAATAAGGCAAATATGTAATCAAAACGAAGCTAATACTCCCCTCTTCAATATGGAGTTGAAGGAGGATGAAGAGGATGAAGCATGACTCCGCCCCGGCTTGAAGAATAGGCCCCCGTCGTGGAGTTTTAGCAGAAAAATAGAAAATTGTGATGATTTGTAAGAAGTAGGGGTGAAGTTATGAGGGCAAACGATGATGAAATCGAGCAAATAAAGAACCAAAATGAATCTTATACTTCCCTCTTCAGGCTAGGGTCGAATGAGAATGAAGACAATGTGGCATGGCTTCGTCGTCACCTCAAAAACGCGCCCCTATCGTGAGGTTCGCACAGGGTTCTTTATATAGACAACTGCATAAATCCTAAACTTTTTGCCACAATTTTAAGAGATAGAGTCCACCAAATCTCGAGATCTATAGATCAATCTCGAGATAATCGTTAGGATAAGATGTAGGAACAAGTGGGACTCAATTTGGTGTAGGATTCTAGAAGATAGAGGCGTCGCAAGAAGGGCCTAGAGCCTAATCAGGTGGAGTTTGACTTGAACTGGGATTGCATAAACCCTGAACTTTTGGCCACGTTTCTAAACAAAATAGTCCACCAAAATTCGAGTTCTATAAACCAAACTCGAGATAATAGTAAGAACAAGAGATAGAAACAAATATGACTCAATTTGGAGGAGGATTCTAGAAGATAGAGACCCAAGAAGGAGGCTACGTCGAGCAAAAACGCCCAGAAACAGTTCAGAACACTTAGGACTCTTAAGGCAGAAGAGGGGAAGGGGCGGTCAATAATTGACTGTGACGGTCAACAGTTGACCGTGACCTTGAATTTTTTTATTTTTTTAATAAAAATAAAAAATGTTCTCTAAAGGCTCCAAGGCATAATGGGCTTAGAAATGACCAAAAATGGGCTCGAAAAGGGTTTAAAGAAGACTCCACAATAATGGATAATTCGGAGCATTATAAAGGAGAATAAGAGAAATAACTCGACTTACAGGCTAAAAACGGGTGTCAACACCTGCGAGGCCTCCCAATAGCGAAAAAGCTCTGAAGGGATAGAAAGGTGTGTGAGAGTACATTGAACTTCCAGATATAACAGTAAGCAATTAAGTTTCAATGATCAGGATTGCTACAGTAGCAGAAATAAAATTACATTTTCTATAACAATTAAAACTAACAGAGTCCAGTCCAAAGAAAGACAAGTACAGTCCAATAGAAAAGGGAAACGTACCCTCAAGTCGGGGGAAGACCGACACTGGCAAACGCTGGTAACACAGAACTACCGCACATCGGAACCTCTAGCCACAAGGCAGAATAGCTACACCTGAAAAGTCAAGGGTGAGTCTCGTGTCACTGGCTCAGTAGGGATCCCGCAGAACCCTACCGCAAAACATCGCAATAATATCAGTGCTACATTAAAGCAAAGTAGTAACAAAGCAGGAGTAGACACAACAGAAGTAAAGAGGAAAAAGTCGTAACAAGGAAACACGCCAGCCGAAGGAACCTCGGCCCTCTAAACTACTTCTAACAGCAACAGAAAGGCTAACCCCGATCTCACAAAGTCAGGCGTTACCGATCCATTGTCAAATCATGAAACCCTCTCGTGAAAAGCCTACCAAAATAGGTAAAAGCCTGCCAAAGACGTACTCAGTTGAAGGCACCAGACATACCCGAACTCACCGCTGTGTACGCTATAGAACCTGTAACCTCGAGTGAACCCACGCACAGGCTACTCGGACAAGTCACAAAGCATGAGAGTCATGCGTCAAGTGACACAAGCACCTCCTCACTAGAAGAATAGTCAGATAGATCCACTGACGTCTTACACTGCGCCTCAAGTATGTCGCGCTCGCCTAGAACGACGGTAACTGAGACACTCACAGAACCAAGGAACTATAGTAACGAGTGACTAGTCAGGGTCATGCTCGTAGGAACTCGTCCAACCGCCCCTGACCAGGTGTGCACACACAAGCCCAATGCCTTGAGCTAGGCCTCTAGCTAGTTCCCCCCCAGTAGGACGCTACCGCAAAGCGAGGGAGCCCACGAAAACGAGCCCAAAAATCGTCTGTCGTGAACTCGCCCCGCCACCACTCCTAGGTGGGCCGACACACAGGAAAGTGTCATCAGGCTACGACTAGTGGAGGCTCACTAGACACAGAGACTCCAAAACAGCAAACACCGAAGTACAAATAGGGTAAGCACACACCTATCACACGTACTACGGAGCATAATGCAGTACACCACTGTAACCAGACTCAGGACAGTCAACTAGACTTGCTGACAACGATCCTTGAGTCACAAGACTCGGGTCAAGATCGTCGCACATCACAGCAACACGTTGTTAATCAGCTTAGTCCCTAAGCCAAAATCACAGTAAAACACATCAACGATGAGTCCTCAGCCTCCGAGCTTCACAACGGACTCACAATTCTGTATAACACGGAATATGGAACACGAGGGATAACCAAACACCCTCGAACCACATGGCACATAAACCGAGGTAAGATGACACCTCTAACCGCCCAAAACTATGTCTCAATCCTCACAGGATAGACGAGGCACTCTCGAGGTCACGTGTCAACCACTGGGTCACAACCGGGTTGACCAGAAACCATAATGACCCTCAAAATAACACAAAACACCGATCGGTAGAATGGCCCTCTCAGACACCCTATAACACGGTCACAGCCCTCATAGGACATCCAAGACATCCACGGAACAATGGCCTAACCAAGGGGTCAAAGCCACATCAACAGAAACCAAATCAACACAAGAGAATACTCTGGGCAGGTGGCGGTCTCACCATGGCCGCTAGACCAACCTGGCGGTCATCGAAAGGGACGCTACCTTCAAGAGAAACCCCAGATATCAAATTCATGAAAGCAGGAGCCTTGCGGTCTGCCTGAGGCCGCTACTGGCAGCAGACGGTCTCCTCAGGGCCGCAAGCTAACTTTAGCGGTCATGGCCTGGTCGCTTAGCCCAGTGAACCCCCAAACCGACTTAACTAGTCAAAACCACTAAACGGTCTACCTTAAACAGTTTCGCAAAGCCTGGCTGTCACCCCAAGGACACCATGCGGTTGGAGCCAGACCGCTAGCCCGAACCGACTTAAAACATTGACCAAAATCAACCGATGAAAAATGGTCCACCAAGGGCCGCTAAGACCTCAATGGCGGTCAGTCGCCTGGCCGTTTAGCCAGCAAATCGACAAAGAACCAAAAGAACACGAAGAATAGCGATCACCCATGGGCCACTAATCAAAATGTAGCGGTCCTACCTGGGCCGCTACACAGAGCTTAGCGGTCCATCCTGGGCCGCTAGCTGACACAAAACGGTCTATCACCCGACCGCTAAAACCTGAACCGACAAAGAACCATAACGGTCACCCATGGACCGCTCAAGATATAAAAACGGTCTCTGAAAGGACCGCCAAGGCGTTACGGCGAGAAAATCGTAGGAATGGGCAAAACCCGGCCTTTCCACACCCCAATCGCGTCTAAATGACGGGGAAACAACCCTAAGCACGATATATGCCTTCCACAGTCTGGAAGGGATCAATCCGATGCTAAAAAGACAAGAAACGGGCTATTCCCACGAATCAACCCAAAACGAGTCACGGGGATAGTCGGGCTCATACAGACTCCGATTCCCCAACCAAATACAGTAAAACTGGCGGGAATGGATTCCCAACATGCCAAGGGTTCGAATGAAATCAACTAAGTTGAAAACCGTCGCCTGAAATGGTGAACATGGCTCACACCCCCCGAACATGTATTTCGCCCAACTGAAGCAAAACCCGCTCAAACTTACACCGTTCGGCTCCAAATCGCGAGGGAACACAGAAGAGAAGTAGGGCATCTATCCCCCTACCTCCACTGAAGATCTCACGTGCCGAAACGGCCACGATACGCCGAAAACCATCACATGAACTGTACATCGGCTTCGAATCCACCGAACGGGATCGTGCCAACACCACGCTCCATTCTTCACGCCAGCACGCTCCACGAAACCTCCACGGCATCTCAACGTCATCCCCGGGCCTCCTCCGTCTGCAGCTGGAGCAGAGGGGGAAAGAGGAGAGAGAATGGAGGGGGAGAGAGTGAACGGTGAGAGAAGAGAGAGGAGAGAGGTGAGGGAAGAAAAAGGGAAAAAAAGGGAATTAGGCAATTTTTTTAAAATCCATTTTTTGGCACGAAAATCTATAAATTCATAAAAATATGAAAAAATAGTCTTCTCGATCCTCGGAACGAGCACAATGCACTTGTAGCGTCCCTGAGTAACAAAACTCAACGGTCAACTCTCCACAGGGTTCCGCAAGTTATACAAGGGAAAAACCCGCGTGGATCGTAAAACACGTATCAGGACCCACAAAAGTGATCCAATAGCTCTCCGAATCCGATCTGAAGAATCCAGCATATTACAGAGATGTCCCAGTAAGTTCTTGCTCCTGCGCTTCTGCGTGTGAATGGGTTGTGTTCGCCCTGGGTTTGGTTTGAGATGTGAAGGTTCCGCGGCGAGTTCGGGACTCGAGGAGCGTTGGCGGTTGCCGATTATGGCTCGGTTTGCGACTCTTGGCGTGACGTGTTGTAGTTCGAGGAATTGCAGCGGTGCTGCATCAAGAGATGCTGTGATTGTGATCCGACGGAACACTCGGCGAGTGTGTCGGAGGGGCTGTCCTGATGGAATGTGTGGTTCCCAGCGTGCACAAGGTTCGAGGTCAAGTCGAGCGTGGAGACCTTCCGTTGGTCGGAGGTATATTTAGTTTTTCCCTTGGTTGAAGGAGATCGCGTTTTGCCAAGGTTTGTCATCTTGCATTGTGTGTCCAGATTGGTTGGCCTTCTATGTGCCATGAAGTCCGTGCGAGACACGTCCCGTGTTTTGGCAAGGTGATTGCCTGTGAGAAGCGTTGCCCATTCCCCTGGTGTGTAAGGGTGTTGGCACTGTTCCGGAAGGACGAGTGCCAGCTGGGAAGTGTTCATGAGAATTTGCGGCTGGTGTTGTGCTTTTCTAGGTGTTGAGGATCGGAGCCTGCGGAGTTGCAGAGGATAGTCGGGATGACGGATCCCGAGTCATTATGATGGCTGTGCGTGTGGATCAAAGTGCGCGGATTGTAGCGTTGGTTGCTACGGGTGGATTCTGAGAATGAGTTAAGCATCAGATGATTGGTTCCTCGGTGTGAGACGTGTTGTTGCCGTGTCGTTGCTAGAGATATTATGGTTCATGGCACTAGCAGGATGGAGAATTGAGGAAATATGAGTGTGCCACATGAGTACCCTATTTTGTATTGAAAGCTGTGTCCGTGGATGAGGTTGGGTTTTGGATAAGTGATCTTTGAGAGATTATGGGTCCCAGTTGATAGCTGCGAGCGGCTGGTCAGGTTGATCGTGTGGTCCACCATGGTAAGATGTGTATTGTTTGGGGACCCGTGTGCATTGGTCATGGCGTCATCGATCAGGTTGCTATGGTGGCAAGTGGCACTTGGTTGCCTTAGAGTTGTGTGCCGTGAATTGCTAAGGATGTGTGTCCCATGGATCTGTGGTAAGTGCGGAATCAGGATTGGCAGACGTCCGTTCAGAGTAATTGAGATGAGTTGGGATTGGATTGCAATGGACGATGCCTGTGCATGAAGGTCCTTGATGGGACGATGGCGTTGGAATGGTGGTCCTTGGTCTGTGACCAGCATGAGAGGATTTCCCCTGTAAGTCTGAGTCGAGTGAGGTGAAGACCGAAGATTCTGGGATCTTGTCATTTGGTTTCGCCGTGCTCCCCTGAGAGGGTAGAGTTGGCGTGAGGCTGAAGATCGGATGTGGTGTTGGTCTGTGTGAGAGTCAACGGATGGCCTGTCGAGATTTGGAATGTGCCCTTCGGATCCGGTGGAGGACCAGGAATGAAGGAAGAAGCTGAGCGAGTCAAGGGTTTCCCATTGATGAGTGTCTGATGACCGGTGATTGGTCTTTCACAGACAAAATATGCTGGTGGTTGCACATCGAGGATGGCGAGAGCCGTGTGCAAGCGAGGCCTTTGGTGGCCGTTTCTGTGATGTGCCTTTTTTCGGATGGGGTCTGGGCTTTGTCGAAGTTTGAATTCTGACAGAGTTGGTCCCATGCTGTTGTGGGCGTTCGGCTTGCCAGGTGTGAGGTGGTCCTTGGCGTGAAGCCGACGGATTGTCGCAGTCAGTTGAGATGACTGTGTGAGCTGGCGGAGGCTCAGTGATGGTTGTCCCTGGTGTGGGGCGTGAGATTAGTCAACTAGAAATGAGGCTTATGGTTGGTCGGTTTGCCGAGCATGTGCTTCTAATCGGTGGCTGCTTCTCGTAATGAGGGTCGTGTCTCCTCGGTGAGCGAGATTGTGGCAGCGGTGCCATGAGTGGGTTTCGTTGTGACTGAGGTGATGCCAGACTTGTATTTTTGTTGTATGCCTGCTTTGATGATCGAGGTGTGTAGGGTCAAGAGTGAGGCGGTGGTCGTGATCAAGGTCTGGCCTTATCCCTCCGGCTTGGTGCGTTCGTGAGAATCAAGGTTTTCTGTGCTAGGGCTCTGACGACATTGTTAGTTGGTTAAGATGTATTTCCCCTGTGGCTTGGTGTTGTCTTGAATTTCGAAGATGAAATTTCTTTAAGGGGGGAGGGCTGTAACGCCCTAGGTTTTTCAAATATTTATCGGATCAGGATCCGTGGGTTTCGGATCGCTTTTGTGGGTCCCGGATTGAGTTTTGCGGTTTATGCGTGCTTTTGCTTATCGGACCTTCGGAACCCCGTGTAGGGTGAACCGTTGTGTCCTCCGACTCTGGGACACTACAGACGTTTTGTGTGTTTTTCGAGGACCATGGGGAGTATTTTCCCCTATTTTTCATATTTTTTGGATTTTAAAATCCCAAATCATTTTATTATAAATAACCCCCACCCTCTCTCTTTCCCTCATTCTCTCTTCCTCACTCTCTCCCTTTCTCTCCTTCTCTTCTCCGGCGGCCGACGGAGGAGGATGGGGGTGGGGTGGCGATGTGCATTGGGCGAGGAGCGGCGTGGATGGGACGAGGATCGAGACATGGTGGCGTGTTGAAGCTCGGTCACGTTCGGGTGCCCGGCGGGGGTTTCGTGGGGCGTTTCATGTCGGAAATGCATCCACGACGTGTTAAATCTTCAATGGAGGTAGGGGGACAAATCCTTGACGTTTGTACTTCCATTCTCGCGATTTTGGTAGGCCGTGGTGAGCCGAGTGAATTTATTTCTGTATTTTAGGAAAAATGCATGATTTTGGGGTGTGAGCCCGATCTAGTGTTTTGATCGCGTTTTTGGGGTTTAAATATGTCCTCTCGATGCTAGAGATATTGGGGACTAGTTTCCCCTTGTTTTCCCCTTCACATGGGTGTGAACGGGGCGTGGAATGGGTTTTTCCACGGTTTCTGCCATTTACGCACTCGGGATGACCTAACGGTCGTTCCAACGACTACTAGGGGGTGAGGCGGTCATGTGAAGACCGCTAGGGTCCCCCTATGTCGGTTCGAGCTTTGCGGTCACGCGATGGACCGCTAGGAGGGCTTAGCGGTATGGTGAAGACCGCCAGGCATCGCTTAGCGGTCAGGGCATGACCGTTTATCTGTGTTTTGATCGTTTGAGGTCTGTGGGGTAGCGGCCTTGCGACTGACCGCTAGGCTATGTCTAGCGGTCAGGCGGAGGACCGCCACCTTGCTTGGTGGTCCGGAGGCGACCGCTTGTGGTTTAAGTGTCTTGGGGGTCTTGCGGTCCTGGCTGGACCGCTAGGCCAGGCCTTGCAGTCCGGAGGAGACCGCCAGGCTCCCTGATGGTCCAGAGAGGACCGCCAGGCGGTTCTTCGTGCTCGCCTTGTCTGTTTCACGTTGTGTGGGCCCCGGTCGACCCGGTTGACCTAGTGGTCGACCTTCGGTCTCGTGGATGTCCCGGACACCCCATGGATTCTGTGTCCATATATTTGGGGTGTCTGGAGATACTGCTTTTCCTCAATTATCGTGCCTGAGGGTTTTAAGGGTTCGGGTGACCCTTTTGTGTTCTGGGCTTCTGTGTTTTCGCTAGATCGAGTCATCATGTAACGGTATGAGTGCGGAGGGCCTTCCCCCGCCTGGCATGGGTTTCTCCGGAAAGTGTTTTCCGTGTGGGCCATGTGGATGGCTTTGGACTGTGAGTCCAGTCAACCAACCTGGGGCTAGAGGTTTCCCGTGTGTCCCTTGGATAGGGGATCAACTTGGCGGCTTGTGAGCTACCTTGGGAAACATGCTACCGTGGTTTCAGACCTATGGATTAAGCCAGATTGACGGCGTTGTGCCGTCACGTGCAGTGGTCTTGACCCGAGTCGCGTGACTCAAGGACCGTTGGGTTTATTAGGTCTAGTGGACTGTCCAGAGTCTGGTACCCCGAGCCATCTGTTACTCTGCGTTACTCGTACTGAGTGCGTGTGTGGCTTTTCGTGTTCACGTTTAGTGACTTGCCACTAGTCGTAGCTTTCCTGCACACGCGTGTGTGGACCCACCTACGAGTAGATGGAGAGCTACACCCGAGAGAGACGGTTTTAGGCTAGTTACGGTAGGGCCCCTTGCCTTTACAGCCTGAGTCTGGCTGGGGGGAAAACCAGCTAGAGGACCCGACCTAGAGCAGATGGTCTGTGTGTGCACACGTAGTTGGGGGCAGTGGACGCGTGCTAACGAACGCGACCATAACTAATCCTTGTTTTGAGTTCCTAGTAACTGTACGGTGTCTCTGTCTCCGCTTGGGGCGTCGCAGCGAGACACCTGAGGCTGCGGACTATGTCGTCAGTGGACGCATCCGGCCTTACTTCTGGTGGGCAGTACTCCCGTCACGTGACGTGAGTTTCTCGTGACTTGAGGTTCCATTTCTCGTCTACGAGACGTGATTTTGCGTGTAGTTTTCGGGTGTATTCCCGAGGTTGAGGTCCAGGGTTCTGGTGGGTGTCACCGAGGGTTCTTCATAGACGGTGTTAGGTCCACGACAGCGTTGTCGTGATGTTTCTTCCGGTAGCGTAGCCAAAGGTTTCCCCGTTAGTTCGGTGGTCCCCCGACTGTGAGATCGGGGCGTATTTTCCGGTAAAGTTGGAGTAGCTGTAGTGTCGAGTTTTTACCGGCAACCGATTTACTGTTCCTACTATTGTTGCTGCTTTCCGCTACCGCTGTTGTTTACGGTTGGGGTTCCGTGGGACCCCTACTGAGCTAGTGACAAAAGGCTCACCCCTGCTTTGCAGGTGCGGCGGTTCTTCCTCGAGGTCTGAGGGTGCTGTGTGGAGGTTCTTAGTCACCAGCTTGCCGGGCCGAGTGTTCTCTCAGCGTGGGGTATGTTCTTCTGCCTTAGACTGTACTTTCTGTTGGACTGGACTCTGTTGTAGTTGTTTATTTATTTCTGTTAATTGTTGAATTGTCCCGCTTTATTTCCTATTTCTTTATACCTCCACACTCCTTTTAGCCCTTCCGAGTCCTGGCTCGTGGGCGGCGGACCAGGATTCGAATGGTATCGGGTTCCTTTCACGGTATCTGGATCTTGGGTCGCTACAGCGACCATTCCGACGCTGATGCGGTGGGTGCAAGTTGCTACCAAAAGGGGAGGAAGAAGCGTGGGACGCCGGCAGACATAGCAAAGGTGACGACTTGGTTGGGCCTTTCCGGAATGGAGAGGTGTAGTGCCTTGCCCACCTCATTCCCTTCGATCCCACGGCCGTGGATCCTCAATGCCACCCTCGTCATCCGCTCTCCAAGCCAAAAGAAAGGAGAGGGGCGAGGAAAAGGGAGGGGAGAAGAGCCCCAGATGACGTAGATGGGGTGGGAGAGGTCGAGCTTGAGGTCATGGGAGGAAGGGGCAGAGAAGAGCCTATGCAAGCTGTGGCACCGGGGTAAAGGGCGGAGGAGGGAGCCGCCGGCGGAAGCAGATGAAGGAAATGGCGAAGAAACATAAGGTGAACCGGCAAAATACAGAAAACACAATCGAACTGGATTAAAACCCCAAACATTTGAACCAGAACACAGAAAACACAACTGAACCGGATTAAAACCTCAGACCCGGCGACGAAAAAATCTTCAATTCTCTTATAGTATATAGTAATAGATATATGCTACCGCAATGGAAACATTACACCTCTGAATAGACAAGCACCGAGGGAAAACTTTTTTTTTGAAGCATAGAGATAACTTTCATTAACTAAAGCAGAGATACATATGGCAAGGGAAGCCACAAATGGAGCAGACAGTAGTTACAATATAGGCGACATTGACACCCGCTGAACATGAGCAGCCACGACATACCCATAACATTGACTCCCAGATGAATAGACAGGGAGGCAAGGAAGAACAATAGAGAACAAACACCCCTCAAGGATGGGGGCCTGGAGACGCCGAGGAAGAGGCTACCGCATTTGCAGGAGACGGGAACCTTCCTCGAGGAGCGCAAGACTGCCGAACTGCACTATCTGATGGCGGTGAAGAAAAGGTGCTCGGGTGGCCACCATCACAAAGGATGCGTGGGGGATGAGCGCAGAGTCTCCGAGTCCTTTTGATATCGAAGGAGGAAGCCCAAAACCTGCATCACGGAACAAACCCGAGCTTCTTCGGGTGCTCAGGGAGTCGCCCATCGATGAGAGAGTGATCGATCACAGGAGGGGGGCGGGAACGATGGGGGAGAAGGAACCGGGTGGGGAAGTGTGGGGAGGGCCGAGGGAACGGGACATGGGGAGCTATGAGCGGGGTCCAAAAACGGAGGGGGTGGGGGGACAGAGAAACGACCAGGGACGGGGGAGGGTGGGGAGAAGGAAGGGGGAAAAGGGGGGGGAGGATGGGTGCGGCGTGGGAGGGGGGGAGTTGGGTGCGGCGCAAGAGGGGGACGGAGGCGAGGAACGGGGAGGAGGAGGTGGGTGAGGGGAGGATGGTGGAGGGGGGGAGACGTCGGGGAAGGGGGAGAGGGGGGGTAGATCGGCTGACGGCGGAGGAGGAAAGGGCGGGGAGGGTTGGGGAAAGATGGGGGGGTGGTACGGCTGAGAAGGGGTGGGGGGGACGGGGGACAGAGAGGGGGGAGTGGAGGGACACCGGCGCAAAGGAGGGCAGGGCGGGGGACAGGGGAAGAGTGGAGGATCGGCAAGGGAGGAAAGGAGGCAGGGAAGGGGGGGATTTCCAGAGGAGATCGGAGGAGCCCCGATCTCCCCTGACAGTTCCAGGTGGGGTCAAAAAACCCCCCTGACAAAACCCAAGAAAAGTCCCCGGAGAGACTTACCTAGTTAGGACCTCCGGTAGAGGAGAAGGAGGAGGGGGGGGGGGGGAAGATCCCGGTGGGAGCTCCCCCCCACCCGATGTTCCGCCGGGGGAGACCCCCGCGATCGAAGGAGAAGGGAGGCTCGACGCGCAGCGAAACCCCCCCTCCCCCCCTGCTCTTGCTCCTGCTCCCTTAGCTTATTCGCACCGAGGGAAAACTTATAGATTTGTGTGAGTGCTTCCCACATAACTGATAGTATAGTCGTCCATGAATGGTGAAAAATAATTAGTTAACCATCAACCATTTATTTATTTTTTATTTTTAACAATGATTAGTAGATACATAAGTTTGCACGAAGCTGAAAAAGTATTCCACCTTTCCCAACAGTTGGAAGCAACTAATTATTGGGGCAGAATCTCATTTTTCCGTCTTGTCAAACCAAATCTTATATCTATATATATCTGCATTATTTTTTTGATTTTTAAAATATAATATTTTAACTATTTTTAAAATTATTAGATTTTGAAAATAATATTTTTAATTACAAAAATATGAATGTGCAGAAAATATTTGTTGATGGTTCATTGGATATCATATATTCGATTTGGTGATGGCCAATTGGCCATAGCCATCTAGCTAGGTTTCCGCTAATTTTTCTTTTCTTTTGATGACCTTCCCGGTGACTGACCGTGATACCACCTATATGAATATGCCGAACTGCGAGGGAAAAAAAACTAAGAATAATATATTGCTTATACATCTTTACAATCTTAAGCCTTCTACTTTATAGCTCTATATTCTTGATATATTACGTATTCCTTCACATTTAGGAATATTATTTTAGTTGTACTCCTCAGCCTAATACTATCAAAGTTAATAAGATATTTTATTGAAAATGTGAAATGTAAGTTTTATAGGAGTACACGAGAATATATGAAAGATTATAGGGATATATGTCATTATTCTAACTATGTGAGACAATCAAACCAGAATAGATTAATCTTCTTCCCATCTTAATCCACCTAAAATTAAGTTAAACAAATGGTAGAAGATAACATATGTATATATAAAGTTTGATAAATCGGTACAGTATGTCTTATACCGCACCTACCCACATACCGAATCGTCTTATATCGCACTTGTTGAATCGTACAAGTCGTGTATCGAATCATCTTATATCGCACATATTAAATCGTATAAGTCGATGACTGATACAATCAGTATGTAATACATAACCGATATATTGTTGGGTTTTTTGCATGGAAACTATTGTTAAAAGTGAATTTGTAAAAAAATCATTCCAAAAAATACATTAGCATGTATATCACTGTGTAATCTGAATTGTGCAAAATTATCATATTTATTTGTATGCATATCACTTCTTTTTACCAATAACTTACAAGAAAATCACGTTTAAATGACATTTATGCACTATTTGAATTAATTCAGTTATATATCTGCTAATACATTTTTAGGAATGGTTTTTTTACAAATTCACTTTTAACAATGGTTTTCATGTAAAAAACCCTATATTATTAATATTATTTTAAATATTAAATACTTTATTTTATTTTAATATTGGTTAATGTGTAAGTTGATTAAAGACATTTCAATTGTTGGTGAAGACGAGTGAGATTCGAACCAAAAGTCTCATGCTTAAAGAACATTTACCTTAATCAGTTAAGTTAACAAATCATATAAATAATTTTAGTTATAATATATATGTTAAAGTGTCTATTTTATCTTGGTACGTAATGGTATCGTAGTACATCGTATCGTATCAGATAATAATCGATACGATCGGATCGACAAATCTTACATATATATGATAAGTATGATTTATTACGAGAGTATATATACTAATGTGAAAGATATTTGGGTAGGAGGTAGAATATAAAAATCTTTAGGAGAATATATGTGATTATCTCAAACATATTTCAAAAAATTAAGAAAAGAATTCCTCAATGGCTTTTGGATGATAGGCATTGAAAATAATTGTCCATTCAGATAGTTATACCATCCATTGGGAAGAAAAATATCCAAATTATTTATTTTCTTTAGCATTGCGTCGAGAGATGATGGTTTTTTTTAAGTCACATGGTACATTGGAGAGGGGACTCGGGGAAGGGATAGACAGTCAAGAGTTCAAAACTTACTTGACATTGGGTGAAGAGCATGCGTCTACGTGGGTGCTTCAACGGGACTTACATGCGTACAATCGCACGGACAAACGGCGGACAGAACGATGGATCCGAACCTGCGCCCTTCCCCCGACGAGGGAGAAGGGGTGAACCACGACCCTTCCCCTTTTGACAGAGGGATAATTAAAATAAGAGATAATTTTAGTGAGTTAATTTATCTTTTCATTTAGTTCTATATATTTTGATAGGTAATGAATTATCTTTTTAGATCAACGGAGATTAACTCCTCTTTAATTTCACTTATTTAAGTTGTATTGAGAGATAAAAAAATGAGTTAACTCTAGAGATTATCTTAAATGTCATTCTAATTTCAATCTTATTATAATTTTATTTTAATAAATAATATTTTAAATAAATATTAAAATAGATATTAAATAAGAATAATAATTATTATTTTTTAATAAAAATATTATTTTATTTATTTTAATAAATAAATAAGAGAAAGACAATATAGAGAGAGAACATAATGAAAGAGAAATAGATATTTAATAATAATAAATAAATATTATTTATTTATTTATTTTAATAACATAATTATTATTTTAAACATTTTAATAAATAAATACGAGTGTGAGAGAGAAGGTCGAGAGAGTGAAAGTAGAGAGAGAAAAAGGAAAAGATATCAAATATTAATAATAATAAATATTTATAATAAAATGACTATTGTTTTATTTATTTTAATAAATAAATGAGAGAGAGAGAGAGAGAAAATATAAAGAAGGAGAGAGCACGTAGAGAGAGAGAAAGTGAGAGAGAGAATATAGAGGGAAATAGTAAAATAGTAACATGACTAAATGTGTTATATTATTCCACCTATTTAGGTGGATCAAATTATCCGAGTTAGATGAGAGATATTCTTTATTCTAACCCGATTATCTCTATTCCTCTACCAAAGCAAAAAAAAGATAGAATGAGAGTTATCCCCGAGATAAGTGGGAGATAATTTCCTATCAAAGAGAGGCTACCGCGCTAGATTCAGATACCAAGACACGAAGGTGGATACAATTGCATCATTTTATAGAGGTCACGTTGATAATTAAAGGAATAAGTCGGGTTAAGATAAGTTATTCGTGAGTTAGTGAGTTATTCAAATTTAAGAGTTGAAATATATCACTGAGAGTCGGATGAGATTAAGATCCTTAATTCGGAGTTAACTCATTTGATCTCTCTCACATGAATATCCTATCTGCCCTCGAGTAAGATATGTATCAAATTAAAAATATGAAGTCCCGAAAATAATCCACTCCTAATTCATCTGAATTAACTTAGAATAACTTGTCATCAAAGTGACCCTAGATGATTATTTCAAAGCTTCTCGATGCCCGCTGCCCAGTACATACCCATCAATGAAAACGTTGTTTCCCGACATTCCTGGTTGAAAGCATTCCGAAAAGGGTATGAATTATTAATGTAACAATGTTTTTCGATTTTTCTCACTAGCTTTACATACTTCCTAATCTCTAGTCGTTATTTGCCATGAACTCCATAAGTTTACCTCGACCTATAAGAATAGGATCGGGAGAACAAATCTTCAAACATCACATATCATATTGTGTTAAGAAAATAGTGATAGGGGTCTATATATAATTAAGAGAGTCTTAATTTAAACAGTTGATGACCTCTACGTACAGTGATAATTAAATTGACCATGCAACGGGGGCATAAGGTCTAACTTTAGGAAGTGAAAGGAAACTATCATCTCTCAACGCAAACCGAATCTATACTCCACGATCAAAGTTGTGTTTGGAATCCCAAACCGAATCTATACTCCACGATTAAATTTAACCATAATACACTTGTATTTCTTGATTTTTTTTACAGTGCCATATATAATTTCCACGTTGATGAGGTAACACAGAGAGACTCTCTCTCCCATTCTCACACAAAATTGTATTACAATCGATATGTTTATAACACAATCATAAAGACAATAAATCTCTCAATATCAAATGGGAAGAGTACTATTGATGTGAAGGAACAAGTATCCCCATCGTGAAGGATGTAGTCTCTTTTTGGATAGAGGGCACCAAAAACCCAAGCATCAGTCACCATGGCCCTCGCCAAAAGAAAATTTATGTGTGCGTGTGTGTGTGTGTGTGTGGATAAACTGCTACAACACAAATTATTATTCTTCATGAAATGAAATGTGTGGGGAACTGGCCCTCTTAAGCAGCTTGCCAGAAGTACTGACGTCAGAGACGGTCAACCCACCGGTCAAACTCTGGGCGAGGCGTCCAAAGGCGAGAGCGGACGATCCCCCCTCCGCCACCGCCTCCCGGCTCAGCCTCTTCATCTCCGCTGCCCTCGCCCTCCTGCCTTCCTCCGCCTCCCCCATCAGCAACCTCACCCCCCTCTCCACCTCCGCCGCCTCTACCACCGCTCCCTGCTCCAAGCCGCTGCCAAGCCCCACCACGTCCACGGCCACCCCCGTCTCCCTCACCATCTGCAGCGCGTTCAGCTTCTGCTCCGCGTAGAGCGGCCATGCCAGCGTGGGCACCCCGTTCCACACGCTCTCCAGGGTGGAGTTCCAGCCGCAATGAGTGACGAAGCCGCCCACGGCCGGGTGGGCGAGCACCTCGATCTGCGGCGCCCACGACGGCCACACCAGCCCCCGCCCTGCCGTCCTGTCCAGGAACCCCTCCGGCAGCGCTTCCCTCAGGTCCGCGTCCCCCGGCAACGTGAGTATCTGTTCCTTCGACCGGGTGCGCAGCGACCATAGGAATCGGTGCCCACTGCGCTCCAGCCCCAGCGCAATCTCCGTCAGCTGCTCCTTCCCGAAGCTGCCCATGCTGCCGAAGCACAGGAACACCACCGACGCCGGCGGCTGCCTGTCGAGCCACTTGAGGCACTCGTGGTCCGGAGTCGCCGACTCGGGGCTGAGGATGGGCCCGACGAGGTAGACGGGTGGGGTGGGGTGGCCTGGAAGGCACCGCCCCTCCTCCAGCGCCTTTGCCGCCGTCGGCTCCAGCTCGGCGAAAGAGTTCACCAGGATGCCCTTGGCCTCCCGGAACCTGCGGCCGTGGCGCAAGAACCAGGCGTATCCGTCGGAGTTCTTGTGCAACATGGGACCCGGTATGAAGCGCGGCGGCAACGGGGTGGCGAAGCTGGGGACGTGGATGTCCCCCTCGACGTCGGCCATGTCCGAGGGGACCTCCACGTCTAGGGTAGGCAGGTAGAGCGTGAAGCCCAGCAGCGCGGCGCTGGACGTGAAGTAGACGTAGGTGGGGATGCGGAGCTCGTTCCCCACGTCGATCAGGGCGGTGGAGAACATGTCTATGAAGATGCCCGCGATGGGCGGGGCGGAGGGAGACGAGAGCAGGGAGGCGATGGCATCCCTGGCGTGGGGGCGGTAGGCCTCCATGAAGCTGGAGAGGATGGCGGCGCCGTCGCGGATGCTGGGGTCGACGGAGAAGTCGACGGGAGGGAGCTCGGAGACGCGGATGTCGAGGCCGGAGGAGGCGAGGGAATCGATATAAGAGGCAGCGCCGGGGGCGGCCATCTCAGGGACAAGGGGGCGCATGGTGAGGACGGTGACGGAGAAGGGGCCCACGAGGCGCTTGGCCATCTCCACCGTGGACGCCAGGTGGCCGGCGCTGGGGGCCGGGAGGAAGACGAGCCCTGCCACTGGCGCCGCTGTCTCACTCATCTCGTGCGCGTGGCTTGTTGCTACTTGGCAGTCACAGACTGTGTGAGCTAACGGGGTTCAGTGGCGAGAGTTCGAGCTCCGGTGGGTTGCTGGGAAACCTTTCGCTGGCTTGCCGTTCTTATAAGCTTGGCTCTCGCGTGGAGTTCTCGGCTACCTGACGACAGGACTGACGTCTCTTTGCCCAAAAACCTGTAAAGCATCACTGATGCAGAACATGGCCAAACTATTTTGGTCGAGATCAGGTACGGACGTGTCACTGGACGACCCCAATTGGCAATTACCACCATTATAGCTTGAAACATCGAGAACCTGGTATGAAGATACTTCCATCCCCAGCACCCTCCGGTCAGAAGAGGAAGACCTACCCTCGGTGGGTTGCAGCGAAACACTGAGCAGGCTATCAGTTCCTAAATGCTTAGCTCTAGCGTGGAGTTCTCGGCTGCCCGACAGCGAGAACAGTTGGTGCTTATTGATGCAAAAGGTCACGACACTGTGGTCAAGGGGTAGGGATATATGGGGGGGGCAGCCCAACCACCAGTAATACTGTAGGAACATCGAAAACACCCAAGGGCACAAGGGCACATGATTTTTATCTATGGAGCCAATAAAATTAATTAATACGTTAAATATTTTTACAAATGTCAAAAAATGATCCTTATAAACGAACGTTACATCTTTGAGATTTATTCGTCAAAAAATAGAATGAACTTTATGAGAGTGAAATCTACGAGCAAATGGAAAAATATCGTGACGGGCACCGTGGGTTGCAATGCCGCTAGAGGCTCAAGAAGCCCGACAATAGCTATTTAGATTAAATTTCACAGGTTATATATATTTTTATTATATTTTTAGACTGTCATGTATTTTTTCATTGGATATTATAAATAGGTGTACTAACTCTAATTAAGATTAAGTAATGATTAGATAGAAAATTTGGAGCGCTGTTGTGTTCTTCCTCCTATGAGATGTCAAATCTCTCAATTATTTTCTGACGTGAGACCAAACCTCCTCTCTCTAACTTCTTCTACTGACGTGAGACCAAATCCCCCTCTCCCTTCACTTTTTCCTAACGCTGTTCATCCATTTATATTCTTCCCCCACGGTATCGCCAACATTCGCTTTCGCTATTCATTTATTTCTCCTTTATTTCACTAAGTTTCCTCTCCTTCCCACTATACATCGATCGTCTTCCCCCTCCCCCTGTTCTTCTTCCTCTATGAAACAACGCCACAAGTGGCCGTTCCACAGCTGGCCACCTCTGGCGCCTACCTCGCTCCTGCCACTCTCAAGCAGCCCCCAACCCACCGGCCCTCCCATCGTGGGGGCCCTGTGACGCCAGGAAGGCACCCCTTCCACACCTCGGCAGGACCCTCGCCGGTGCAAGCCACGCCACCGCCAGCCTCCGTCGTTGTCGTCTATAGCAAGCCCAGTGCCAGCCACGGTCGGACCACCCAACCTCACCGCCAGCCCCCCTGTTCACTGCCGCCTGCAGGGCGTTCACCTCCCAGCCCCTCTCGGTGCCAGAGCCACCGCTCGTCATCGCAACTCTCATGTGCTGCCTGGCCCTACAGCAGCAGCCCTCCTATTTGCCGGCCTGTTGCAGCCATAGTGAAGCCGTCCGTGGGAGTCTATTCGTCATCGTCACCACATTTGTCTTGCAACCAGGTCACTGCGGCCACCGTGACCGGGTATTTTACCACCATACTC
This sequence comes from Amorphophallus konjac, assembly GCA_022559845.1. Classification (NCBI taxonomy): domain Eukaryota; kingdom Viridiplantae; phylum Streptophyta; class Magnoliopsida; order Alismatales; family Araceae; genus Amorphophallus; species Amorphophallus konjac. The sequence continues at coordinate 158,406,367 of CM040129.1, read as the reverse complement.
TAATGTGTTTTGATTTGATATGTCGTGAACCCATGCCCAAACATTGACCTATACCATTTTAAGTCCACCTCTCCACACTTTGGATCGGGTGATTTACATATCTAATGAAAGAGATACAGTCGTGCATTAGAGGGATATTTTAGCTACTTAATTTAGTGAGATTGTGCCGAGTGCCGAGTGCCTAGACCCTAAAATTTACAGTGATTATTTGTATGGAGAAATTATGCATCTTAATTAAATTTATAATTTGTGACATATGCCTGCAAATATATAGCCGTCTTAGCATGTCGTGCATCACATCATAAGGAGCCCCGAGTGTCATCTCATGAGATAACTCTCCGATATCTAAGTCAGGCGAGTGCTCGGATGGGGAGAGGAGTGCTCGAACATAGTAAGAGTGCTCGGAAGGAGAAATGGAGGAAAGAGTTAATTGTGAGCTTAGAGTGCTTAAAATGCTTATCCCCTAGGCGATACTTCTTATCGGGTCTCCCTCCTTGAGCATGTTTTGTCATCCGCGTCTTCTGGCTTACTGAAAGAATGGTTGTTTATGATCGTAAGATCGTGGGATGCTCGGTCTTCTACTTTGCAGGAGGCGTAGAGTCGTGGGTCATCTGATCTTCCGTCTTATAACAGGCGAGGAATCGTGGGTTACCCCTAGATGCCCATTAATATGTCATTATTGTGACAATGACTTCTTGATGGTGCGCCATGTGGTTCGTGGAGCAATTCCGTGCACAGAGCACGGGCCTGGATCTCACTACAAGAAAAAGTGAGATTAGTGACAGAAAAATTATGTCTCTAATCCCTCTCTAATCTGTCACTAAAGACTTTAGCGACGGATTCACGATCGATTAGCAACCGATCTAAATTAGTAGATAATTATCAGTGAGCAATATAAATTATGTCGCTAATTAGTCCCTAATTAGTGACGAAAATTAAAATCCCTCTCTAATTGATCGCAGATTATAACCGATCGTAAATCCGTCGCTAATCTACAACCGATTAGAAAGGAATTTTAATTTCTGTCGCTAATCAGGGATGAATTAGCGGCGGAATTTATATTGGTCGTTGGTAATTACTTGTTAATTAGCAAATGTTGCTAATCGGTCGTAAAGTCTTTAGAGACAGATTAAAGAGGGATTAGAGACAAAAGTTTTTCGTCGTTAATCCCATTTTTTCTTGTAGTGTCTTGGGTCAATCACTATGGGGTCTTAATGGACCGGTCGAGCGGGATTCCTCTCTCCTCAATTTTTAAATAAAAAAGTAATAAAAGTGATGCTTGGTTTTCACTCATAACAAGGTTTGCTGTGTCGCTCTGGCACGTCTAGTACAAGGCATATCGGATCGTGCCAGGCCGTGACTGGCAGGTGGCAAGTACACGGTACACCACACCTCGTCATCGACGGTGAAGGTAATGGCGAGACGGCGGCGGCTTGAGCCGGGGACGACAGAGGTGGTAGCGGGGATGACGTCGGCTGGGGGGAGTCTGGCACAACAGCGACTCGAGCAGGGAAAGAAGAAGATGGCAGGGATGCCGACAGAAGCAGGGGCGGAGTAAAAAATGCGAGTCGGGAACGACAGTGACTGGGGGAAGTTATGGTACGGTCCTCCGGGGTGGGGGGTGGGGGAGAGGGGGGCAGTGGGGAGAGGGAGGCGACTGGGGTTCCAAAGAGAGGGATCGAGGGGGAGGGGGGAAGGAGGGATGAGCGATTGGGTTTGAGATTATTTTATAAATAAACCCCTAAACTTGAGCTTCTTTCATTTGAGACTTTAAAAAAAAATTGACACATTGCAACACTATGACGTACCGTGCCATGCCAAATTGTACCAGGTTAGGAGCAACACGGTCGGTATGACTGGCATGACAATCCTTGATTCATACAAACAAACTCATCTCCTAGTGAGTTTACTTTCACGTAACTTCTTTCTTGACAAATAGATAAATAACGTACCCATATTAGTTGGTCACAAATACGTCGAAAATTTTCGATGTATTTTCAACAAAAAAATATTCCGCCGGAAACCTATGGGTCAAATTATTTCCCACGAAACGTAAGTTGGTCGGAAATACGTCAGAAATTTTTGACATATTTCAGACTAAAAATTATTCCATCGGAAACCAATGGGTCAAATTATTTCTGACGAAATGTTAGTTGGTCGCAAATACGTCGAAAATTTTCGAAGCATTCCCGACACTAAATTATTCCGTTGGAAACCTATGGGTCAAATTATTTCTGATGAAACGAAAGTCGTCGGAAATACTTCTAAAATTTTCGACATATTTCTGACTGAAAATTATTCCGTCGGAAGTTATTTGTCACGGTCACCTTTATTTCCAATGAAAAATTAGGTGTCGAAAATATACGTCGAAAATTTACAACGTATTTTTGACAAAACGTCATAATTCCGTCAAAAAATTTCTCTCCAATTTTTTATATATTTGAAATTTTAAAAAACCTGTTTAAAACTATAATTATACACATACAACCTATACAACTAAACATAAAACGTGCAATAAATATATACAACACACAATAGTATAAAATCCACACAACATATAATAAGTAACATCCACAACGCATAACTTAATGAATAAAAAAATTATAGTTACATTAATTCAAATGTGTCATTTTCTCAGAATATCACTAAATAAAATCAAGAGATATCCGCTGGACCCATGAAACCCCTAACCTTAGATTTATTTCAAACTAAATTAGTTTGGAAAAAAATGGCAAGTTTGAACACCAAGCCAAACCAGGTATCCAATTTGGATCTCGTCAACTCCCCCAAGTCACACTCCCCACCTAGGTCGTGCTGGAGCAATCACATGTCGATCAGATCGATATTTCATATATTAGACCCCCGAAACCCCTAATCTTGGATTTATTTTAGACTAAATTAGTTTGGAAATGGCTAGTTCGGCCGCCGAGCCCAAATCAGATATCCATTTTGGATTCCATCAACTCTCCCAAGTCACACTCCCCACCAAGATCGTGTTGGAACAATCGACATGTCAATCAGATCGATATTTCATACATTGGACCCCCGAAACCCCTAACTTTAGATTTATTTAAAACTAAATTAGTTTAGAAATTGATAGTTTGAGCGCCGAGCTCAAACTAGGTATCCATTTTGGATTCCGTCAACTCCCCCAAGTCACACTCCCCACCCAGGTCGTGTTGGAACAATCGATATGTCGATCAGATCGATATTTCATAAATTGGACTCCCGAAATCTCTAACCGTGGATTTATTTCAAACTAAATTAGTTTGGAAAGAAATTGTTAGTTTGAGCGCTGAGCCCAAACCAGGTATCCATTTTGGATCAATTTTGTTCACTGCATTTTTCTCCGAGGGCAAGTAAGACAGCCGTATTTCAGTTAAAGTGGTATCAAGGCTTTCACATGTGATTCAAGCGTGGACATGCAGGGGACTCCGGAGGGAGTCATGAGTGACTTCAAGATATGGAGTTGAGATGTTTATGAAGTTTTTTTTTTTGGGTACGGAACCCGTGCATTCAAGGGCACATATGTATGTGGTTTACCTGAAATTCATTCATTAGTGCATCTACATGTGTCACGTCCCGAGCGCGGAAGCCTGCCCGCGGCACGACAGTGCTTTATATAGAACCAAAGCAAGCTAGAGATTCTAAGGGCTTCTACCTTAGACAAGTAAAAGAGCGCGCAATCTAAACCTTTAATTTGATAATTCCGATGATTCTACAAATACAAGGATCAATTCATACCCTTTACTGATCGAACTCATACATACCGACATAGTTCAGATTACAACATTGACCCAACATAATGAAATTACAATAATAGGGGGCAATTCTAAATCTACACTTATCACTCAGACTCATCCCCTCCTGGAATCGGGTCGTCCTCCAAATCACCTGAAATGGTTAGATAACAACTGGATGAGCGAATCGCTCAGTAGGAATTACATCTCAAACCTTAACAGGCTTTAAGTGATTAATATTTCAATTCATGCATGCAGACAGTAGAGATCAAGGAATTTATAAAAATTGATAACGCAGGATGAGAGCAAGGAAAGCATATACATTCAATCTAACAGTAAGTGATACAAGACTGAACAAATAATGAACGACTGTAATTTAAAATCAGTAAGCAAGGTGAAACATGTACAGTAGGAATTGGCTATTTATATAACAATTCACTCAATGACATTTCAAGTCCAGTATTGCCCCTTTTGGGGCCACGCAAGTATTGCCCTGTCCGGGCCAAGCAAGTGTTGATGGAATGTCTCAATTTAGCAAGTATTAGGACGCAATGCTAGACGCCCTCAAGCAAGAGATCTCTTCCCTTTGGTTTCGGGTGCTCCTCCCAGGATCGGACCGAGCCCTTTTGCCAGCATTTAAGTCATATTTTTGACATCCATTTCATTTATAGCCAATAAAGAATTTCAAGGCTAGGCTTGACCAGTAGGAAAATAAGGTGGAGTTGGAACGGAGTCCAAGGTGTATAATGACGAGTAATCCACGGACAACTGTGCGAGATTAGTACCTCCACTTTTATTGAATTTATCTCATTTTTCCTACTTTTTTTTTAAAAAGCATACTCTCCATTAGAATAAAAATAACAAATTTAAGCATTTTCTCCATTAATAATAATAATAATAACAGATTTAAGTATTTTCCCCCATTTTTACCCAAAATGTAATAATAATAAAAATAACAGGTTTAAGTCCATGTTGTTTTCCTACTCCATGTCGTTTTTCATACCCCTCACTTGGCCAAAGGAGACAGCAACGATCTTGAGGTAACCTCCCATTTTCAAGACTTTTCTAGCTCAGATTGGGAAGAAGCCTATTCAGATTTATTTGATACATATGAAAGAATAAGAAGGGAAAATAAAAGTTTGAAGAAGAAGGTTAATCAGTTCAATAATGACAGCAACTCAATTGCCAACAGAACTGAACTAGAATTGGAGATCACCACCTTGCAAAATAAACTGAATCAACGCGAGATAGATGAAGAAAACGTCAAAGGGCTATTAGAAGAAAATGAAGTACTGAAAAACACAATTGACGAGTTAAAATTAAAGACTCAAGAATATGAACATGAAACTAAGCTAACTCAAGAAAAAAACAACTCACTCAAGGAAGAAAACAGTCAACTTCTGAAAGAAATAGAAAGAATCCAAAGTGAACTGAAAAACAAACAGGAAACATTGGAAAAAATGACTAAGGGTCAAGAAAACTTGAACGCTGTGTTGGGAATAAAAGTAAATTTTCAGAAAGAGGGGTTAGGGTACAACCCAACGGCTAAAAAGGAATTCCAAATAAAAACTTTAAATAAAATAGCTGACTCTAAAGGAAAAGGCCCCTTGATAAATTTATATCAAAACAAACAAAAGGATATAGCTGAAAGCTCCTCTAAACAGATTAATGTCACCTTGGAAGAGAGGAATTCTAAAGGGAAAATGGATAATCCACATCAGTTTAAAAACAACAGTCATATCAGACGAGAAGTTCAAATTCACAGAAGTAACCAGACAAACAACGCATTAAATCATGTTAATAAACACAAACCTGTAAAACAAGGTGTCTGGAAACAAGCTGGTCGACAACAGACCCCTCCTCTGTCGACCAGAGGCTCAACCAGAACAGATACTGGTATCTGGAGAAACTATGGTCGACCACAGACTTACCAGATGTCGACCATGACCAGACACGCAAACAGAACCCACAAACTTTCTCAGCTGAAACAGAATGGAAATTGGAACTTAAGAGAGTGGACTCAGAATAGACACAACCTGAACAAGTTCAGAAATGAAAAGACAAACTGTTCTAACAAAATTTGGGTTCCCAAGGTGTTGTTACAGCAGTTAAGTTTCTGTGTAATTTGTGATGCAGGAATGTCTGGCAGCCAAAAAGGACTTGTTGATGCTAGGAATTGAACCCTGGACCTCAGATTTGGGATGTGCTACTTAACCACTAAGCCATGTTACTTCCTTAAGTAATAAATACATCAATAAATATAGGGATTAAGATTTTGACTTATAACGTCAGAAATCTTTATTCATTTTATACTCATGGTGCTACACTAAGTTTAACGGGTTAGATGAGTCTCCAATATATTAAATGATATTTTAACAGATAATTACTGTCATATGAATAGTAAAAGTGAATAGTGTTATGTTTTATTTTAAAGGAATTTTATGAAAATAATTATATAAAAAAATAGATGAAAATGAAAAATATATATCCCTCAAATTTCACATCAAGACCCCTCCAAATAAAAAAAATAAAAATCCTCAAAGATCATTACTCTTAACTTAACATAAAAACATAACTGTTTACGGTTTCCACAGATACTCAGTTTAACAGGTTTCACTATACTAAGTACTAAGTGATAGTTTAACAAGTTGAATACTCCCATATTAACTACTGATTATCTGACAAGTTTAATGTCATGGCATCTAACAGTTACTTAACAAGTTAATGCATTTAAATAATAGAAAATTAAAGTAAGATATGGGTTGCTTGAAATCCTACTGCAGATTATGATAATAGTTATTATAGAATGTATACCATGCAAGGTTTAATACTGATTGATGCTAGAACGTCGCATGGAGATAGACTAACTAAGAACTTATATCCTGTTATGCCTTAATTAACTATGGGTTTTGTTAAAAATTGAGAAGACCTACTAACACATATTAATTATAGCTAATTCCTGCTAATTATTTCTAATATATGTTAATCATTTCACTAATCTTTTTCGATTTAAGTGGGTACATGCTATTTACTAGGCTGACATATGCTATGCAACAATAAATCGCATGGAGATGCACTGCTTAGACACTAATTAACTAGTAGTTTAGTTAAAATTGAGAACACCTACCTGTTTGGATGGTAATTAGCGAAGGAAGAAGCTTCCCCATCAACCTCCTCTCCTCCTAGTACGCAGCACAGAACCTCCCAGCCTAGGCTCGTATCTCGAAGCTCTAACTAACACAATGGCCACGTCGCCCCCTTAAATTGGGTTAAATTGAGACTTGGCAAAAGAATGTTGATGGGGTGTGTAGAACCTTAGTCTTTGGGTTGAAGGCAAGACACTTAACCACTGCACTAGGAGATCATTTTGTTAAGTGGATTCCCTTTACATTTGATAACCCTGAGTTCCTATTTCTTTCATAAGTTTAATATATCATAAACTTAATCATAAATGTTATTATTATTATTATTATTATTTTTATCATAAACATTATTGTTATTATTAGTATTTAAAAATATTATTTATTTAATGTCTTTATTTATTTTTTTTGTACACGGGTGCTACACCCTCTCATACTTAAAAGAATTTGGTCCCCAAATTCAACTGTATAGGGTAATTTGGTCCCCAAATTCAACTGTATAGGGATAAATTCAACTACATAAGAGTACTGTGTAAAGGATAAGATACCTGCCAGCTAGAACAGTTCTGGGTATCTTCTCTTCATAGATTCCTCGGTTTCCCATGTTGCTTCTTGCTCCGAGCATCGATTCCATTGAACTTTAACCATAGGGATCGTCTTGTTCCTTAGAACTCGGGCTTCTCGATCGAGGATTCGCATCGGCTTTTGCTCATAGGTCAGATCCTTTTGAATCACCAAACTGGCGTGGTCGATGACGTGAGAAGGATCATGCACGTATTTCTTCAGCATAGAAACATGAAATACGTTGTGCACTTCCGAGAGTTGAGGAGGTAAGGCGATGCGGTAGGCTACCTCACCCACTCTTTCCAATACTTCAAATGGACCGATGAATCTTAGTGTAAGTTTACCTTTAACACCAAATCTTCGGATACCTCGACTGGGAGATACCTTGAGAAATACATGATCACCGTCTTGAAATTCCAAGTCCCTTCTTCTATTATCAGCATAAGATTTTTGCCTGCATTGAGCCACCTTGAGTCTCTCTCTGATAAGGAGAATCTTCTCAGTGGAATCTCTTACAATATCAGGACCTAGGAGTTGTCTTTCACCGACCTCCCCCCAGCATACCGGAGATCTACAGCTTCTACCATAGAGTGCTTCGAAAGGTGCCATTTGAATGCTGGCTTGGTAGCTGTTATTGTAGGCAAATTCGGCTAATGGTAAGTGGTCATGCCAACTCCCGCCGAAATCTATAATACATGCTCGCAACATATCTTCAACAACCTGATTAGTCCTTTCCGTCTGACCATCTGTCTGGGGATGAAAAGCTGTGCTAAAATTAAGCTTCGTTCCCAGAGAACGTTGTAGACTCTTCCAGAAGTGAGACGTGAAGCGAGGGTCTCGGTCAGATACTATAGTGATGGGGACATCACCTCTCATGCCCACGTTCACAGCTCGTCTACTCGCCCCGGTTGCATCCGGCATGGTCTAATTATTTAATTTTGAGTCCTATGTAATTTTTATTTGAGTCATTTGATGTATTTTCCCTTTTATTTGAGTCATGTTCCTAGGTCTTGTGTTTATTTCCCTAAGTTTGAGAGTCATTATGTTGTTTAGTTAGTTATTGGGCCCAATTCATTGGGTTTGGCCCAAGTGCACCCCCTACCCCCTCGGTTATTTGTCATTCAGTCTTTTGTCAGGGACTTATTGTAAAATGTGGGTTGCCTATATATAGGACCCCATTCCCCCCATTTCAACTTAATGAATCAATCAATGAAAAATGCCATTTGAGAGTTCAAAGCTTAGTTTAGTGGAGTGATTCCAATATTTTTTGGGTGAGAAATTAAACCCTAGGGGAGAGATTCCCCACCCTTCCCTCTCTTAATCCCTCTTTTTCACTCCACTTTCTCTCTCCTCAACACCCAATTTCGAATTTTCTTCTCTCTCCTCCCTTCCCAACCACCTCAACCCCCACCTACCATCATTAAAGCCCTCCACTTCCCCATGGCCTCCATTACTCCACCCCCTAGTCCCAAGGAGATCCTTCACCATTCCAACACCATCTTCCACATTCCAACACCACTTTCCCCATTCCAACACAATCAACCCCTTCCCCACACAACCCCACAACTTCCAAAGCATATTTGAATTTGAAATCCACCCTTCCCTCCACTCATTTGTGCCCCCCCTCACCTTCTCCTCTCACCCACCTTCCCAAATTCGTAGCTCCTCCTCCCACCACCTGTTAGACCCCCTTTCAGACCCCATTCTTCCCTTCCCCCACCTTAGAACACCCCCTCCTAGACCCCCTCACAGCCCGGGCTTTCCCCACACTCATCCACCCCCATTTCCCCTCCCATATACCTCATTCCCCCCCATCATCTTCAACCTACAGCTCTCAACCGAAGATCTACAGAAGAGCAGTAACTTGCAGCGGCCACCACGACTTCCTCCGGATGAGTTTGAAGACCCAAGAGCCATCGTCGGAAGCGTCTACCAGTCTCCTTCGCAACAGAAGTAGTTTCATCTTCTTCCGATCTCCGAGCCGTCCAGGAGGTCCATTCTCCCACAACTGCGTAGTTCTGCCTCGGCTGAGGACCTAAGCCAGATTAGAAGCTCTGCCACGACGAACCCTGAAGGAATCAATCCTCAAGTGCTTCTTCAAAGTTCTTCATCGACCTGTCTACTTTCAGAATCAAGAAGCGGAACTCCATTCGGCATCCCGTAGCAGAAGTTGTCAATTTTCTCCCTCTGCTGCACGGATCTGCTTCCCCACAGTCTACACCGACCAGTCATCCTTGTTCAGAGCCTCCAGGTCTTCTCCGACACTTTTTGGATTCCCCGTCAGTTTTGCTGTGAAGAGGACTCATCTACGGTTCCAACGACTCCGAAGGTGCATGATTCCGAGTTCGGGAGCAGTCGGGGTACCTTCTTCAACCTACTACTAGAAACCAGAAGCTGCCAGTCCATGAGTCTGCCTCTCTGTTTGGACCTCCATCCTGCTCAGCGACGGCCTCAGAAGAAATCAACAAAAATTGGACGACTTCCCTGGCCTCCTACGAAGCTTCTCCAGGTGGTTTCGTCCCCAACAAAATTCGTGAGCAACCACAACAGTCATATCTTCAGTCAGCTGTCAGCACCCACAGAACGTGAGCAGAATCGGCATCCACCAACTTCGGTGTTCCTTTCTCATTTTCCCCTCCCCGCTTGGCCGGCTGAAGGCCCCTCCCTGTGTGGAGGTAGTTTTGGTTTGTAATTTCATTAACCCCCACCCCAAGGTCCCCCCTCCTGCAAGAGGTGTAGTGGTGTAATTTGTTTGGACAGGTCAAGCGACACCGCCGCGGCGTGTGGGGATCCACTCGCCTCCCCGCTCGCCCTCGTCTCCGACCGGGACCGGTTTCTTCAAACCGGTCGAGTAAGTGCTCAAACCTTCACTCCACTTAGTGCTTGTCTTTCAATGTTAATTCTAATTCCGCTGGTTATGCGAGTGAGAGCCCGATCCTCAAGCCCCATAAACTTGAGTGATCACCGTGGGAATATTGCAACCGGTGCCTTTGGCACTTTGTCGGCCCCCTTGATTTGGGCATCCCCACCCTTTGGGAATCAAACATTGGTCTTGCTGGCCCTCTACCAGCAAGAGTCCAACCCCACTTCCTCCACTTGGCATTGCCAAGTCACCCCGGGCTTGGGTGAGCGTCGATAGAGCGGTGGCCCAATTCGGCCCATTTGAATGCGATTGTGCTTGCTTGCATTAGGTCCGAGGTTGTGTCACATCAAGTGGTATCAGAGTAAGTTCTAGACTTGTCTCTACTAAGTCTTGTCCTAGGGCCATTGCATTTATCACTCGATCATCATGGCCACTTCCTACTTAGCCTACTCGTCTCGCTTGGACCCAATAGATGCCTTTGTGTTTGATGGATCCCACCCTTGTTTATATCTAGAATGGGAAAGCTCCATAGATCACTACTTTGGGAGGTTCACCCTGTCAGGGTCTATGCAAGTCAACTATGCCAAAAGTTTGCTATGGCGCCAAGCTAGGAATGAATGGCAAAACATTGTAGGCTTAAGGGAAGTTGGAAGGCAAGAGCCAATCGACTCTTGGGTTGAGATGAGAAATGAACTTAGGAAGATTTATGCCCATATGGACCCTCCTATCACCATAGAGGAAGCCCAAGATCCCACCAATAAAGAAGAAGAGCCTCAATCTTCCCCCACGCCTCATGGTCCGGATCCTCAAAGGCCATGCACCATCACACATGGCACCCTCACCATAGATGAGTCCATACTCCAATGGCTCAAGCAATATCCCACCCTCCCTAGCTCACCACCATTGGGATATAAATCCCAAATTGTTCCCACCCGACCTCCCCATGTCACTTATCAAAACTTCTACTCTATGGAAGACTTGGGAGACCTTGTGGATTGCCTACATTGGCAAGCCCACTTAACCGGCCTACTAGCCATGGGACCATTGGAGCCTAGCACCGTCAACTTTGTCCACCCATCCATCGGTTCCATCACCTCCCTTTGCACAAGTGGGCATTGTACTAGTGAGATCCTCCTATTTCTCTCCTTGGAGGAAGAACCCATCCCGGTCTACTCCCCACCCCTTGAGATCCCAAGTACCTTGAACGGTCAACCCACTAGAGACCTTGGACTAACTACTTGGGAGGAGGATGACTCACCACCTTGTAAGGACCTTGGGAACATAGAGTTCCTCTCTCTAGATAGCCCTTACCATGATCCCTTTGACCCATTCCAATGGGAGTACGGATACCCATGTGGCCCAACCATCTTACCCACCACCCACCCTTTCCTACCCTCACCCACCATATTGGGCCAAACCAACCTCATCCATGACCCGGGTTACACCTTGGGAGCCATGACCTTGGGCCACATATCCCTAGGTAATAAGGTTGTGCCCCACCCCATGATGACCACCTTCTTAGATCTATTCGATCCTTTCCAATGGGAGTTCAAAGGTTGTCCCACACCTATACACATGGAAGTCACCTTTGGGAAAAGTATGCATGTGTCTAGGCTTACCACACCCCTTGACATGAACACTATGTTGGGTCCATTCATTCATATCACCCACATGTCAAGTAGAAAGTATGAGTGGCCCATATTCGGATGTCATGGTCCTCCTTCATTCATCATGGATCTTAAGCAAGTCAAAGGCATCTACGGATGTCCGGGTCCCCCGATATTTATCACCAATTTGCATGATAGGGCCACCTACGGGTGCCCCGGCCCACCTAGGCTAACCAAAGTCTACACTGCATCATTACACGATAGGTCTACTTTTGGTTGCCCCGGTCCACCCATCACCCCTAGAATGTCTGCATTCACAACATTGCATAAAGAGATCCGCAAGCACATTAGCAAGAAGAATGTGACTTATAAAAGGTAAGCTGACTCTCATCGACGTCACCAAGAATTCCATGAGGGTGACTTTGTGATGGTAAGGACGGAGAGACTCTCCCCGGGAGCCATCTCCAAATTGAGGCCACGTGGGGCTGGTCCCTTCCCGGTCCTGAGACGCATTGGTGCAAATGTCTTTGAGTTAGATCTCCCTGAGGAGTATGGAATAAGTCCCACATTCAATGTTGCCGACCTAGTGCCATATAAGGGACCCACGGTGGTACCTAGTGAGGAGATTGAGCCTACTTCTTCCCTTGAGAGAGCACCCACCCGTGAGGAGAGACCACCAGCCAAGAGAGCCCAGCGTGAACAAATTGAACAAATATTGGATGAACAAGTCACTACCACATGGAGCAAGGTATACGAGCGCTATCTCGGCAGGTGGATGGATCGGTCTTGTTCGGAAGACTTGAGGGCAGTACCACTTCTACACCCTCCAAGGAGGAAAGGACACTTACTCGACGGAGTCGAGTTCTCCGCACCCCGGGAGTATGATGGGGACATCACCTCCCATGCCCACGTTCACAGCTCGTCTCCTCGCCCCGGTTGCATCCGGCATGGTCTAATTATTTAATTTCGAGTCCTATGTAATTTTTATTTGAGTCATTTGATGTATTTTCCCTTTTATTTGAGCCATGTTCCTAGGTCTTGTGTTTATTTCCCTAAGTTTGAGAGTCATTATGTTGTTTAGTTAGTTATTGGGCCCAATTCATTGGGTTTGGCCCAAGTGCACCCCCTACCCCCTCGGTTATTTGTCATTCAGTCTTTTGTCAGGGACTTATTGTAAAATGTGGGTTGCCTATATATAGGACCCCATTCCCCCCATTTCAACTTAATGAATCAATCAATGAAAAATGCCATTTGAGAGTCCAAAGCTTAGTTTAGTGGAGTGATTCCAATATTTTTTGGGTGAGAAATTAAACCCTAGGGGAGAGATTCCCCACCCTTCCCTCTCTTAATCCCTCTTTTTCACTCCACTTTCTCTCTCCTCAACACCCAATTTTGAATTTTCTTCTCTCTCCTCCCTTCCCAACCACCTCAACCCCCACCTACCATCATTAAAGCCCTCCACTTCCCCATGGCCTCCATTACTCCACCCCCTAGTCCCAAGGAGATCCTTCACCATTCCAACACCATCTTCCACATTCCAACACCAATTTCCCCATTCCAACACAATCAACCCCTTCCCCACACAACCCCACAACTTCCAAAGCATATTTGAATTTGAAATCCACCCTTCCCTCCACTCACTTGTGCCCCCCCTCACCTTCTCCTCTCACCCACCTTCCCAAATTCGTAGCTCCTCCTCCCACCACCTGTTAGACCCCCTTTCAGACCCCATTCTTCCCTTCCCCCACCTTAGAACACCCCCTCCTAGACCCCCTCACAGCCCGGGCTTTCCCCACACTCATCCACCCCCATTTCCCCTCCCATATACCCCATTCCCCCCCATCATCTTCAACCTACAGCTCTCAACCGAAGATCTACAGAAGAGCAGTAACTTGCAGCGGCCACCACGACTTCCTCCGGATGAGTTTGAAAACCCAAGAGCCATCGTCGGAAGCGTCTACCAGTCTCCTTCGCAACAGAAGTGGTTTCATCTTCTTCCGATCTCCGAGCCGTCCAGGAGGTCCATTCTCCCACAACTGCACAGTTCTGCCTCGGCTGAGGACCTGAGCCGGATTAGAAGCTCTGCCACGACGAACCCTGAAGGATTCAATCCTCAAGTGCTTCTTCAAAGTTCTTCATCAGCCTGTCTACTTTCAGAATCAAGAAGCAGAACTCCATTCGGCATCCTGTAGCAGAAGTTGTCAATTTTCTCCCTCTGCTGCACGGATCTGCTTCCCCACAGTCTACACCGACCAGTCATCCTTGTTCAGAGCCTCCAGGTCTTCTCCGACACTTTTTGGATTCCCCGTCAGTTTTGCTGTGAAGAGGACTCATCTACGGTTCCAACGACTCTGACGGTGCGTGATTCCGAGTTCGGGAGCAGTCGGGGTACCTTCTTCAACCTACTACTAGAAACCAGAAGCTGCCAGTCCATGAGTCTGCCTCTCTGTTTGGACCTCCATCCTGCTCAGCGACGGCGTCAAAAGAAATCAACAAAAATTAGACGACTTCCTTGGCCTCCTACGAAGCTTCTCCAGGTGGTTTCGTCCCCAACAAAATTCGTGAGCAACCACATCAGTCATATCTTCAGTCAGCTATCAGCACCCACAGAACGTGAGCAGAATCGGCATCCACCAACTTCGGTGTTCCTTTCTCATTTTCCCCTCCCCGCTTGGCCGGCTGAAGGCCCCTCCCTGTGTGGAGGTAGTTTTGGTTTGTAATTTCATTAACCCCCACCCCAAGGTCCCCCCTCCTGCAAGAGGTATAGTGGTGTAATTTGTTTGGGTAGGTCAAGCGACACCGCCACGGCGTGTGGGGATCCACTCGCCTCCCCGCTCACCCTCGTCTCCGACCGGGACCGGTTTCTTCAAACCGGTCGAGTAAGTGCTCAAACCTTCACTCCACTTAGTGCTTGTCTTTCAATATTAGTTCTAATTCCGCTGGTTATGCGAGTGAGAGCCCGATCCTCAAGCCCCATAAACTTGAGTGATCACCGTGGGAATATTGCAACCGATGCCTTTGGCACTTTGTCGGCCCCCTTGATTTGGGCATCCCCACCCTTTGGGAATCAAACATTGGTCTTGCTGGCCCTCTACCAGCAAGAGTCCAACCCCACTTCCTCCACTTGGCATTGCCAAGTCACCCCGGGCTTGGGTGAGCGTCGATAGAGCGGTGGCCCAATTCGGCCCATTTGAATGCGATTGTGCTTGCTTGCATTAGGTCCGAGGTTGTGTCACATCATATAGACACAAGGATTCCATGGAGTCTAGTGACTTCCTTAATGTACAGAGCAGCGAGGATATCAACCGACCATCGACTCTTAATAGGTAAGAAATGAGCCGATTTAGTAAGACGATCGATGATTACCCATATGCTATCATATCCGCCCCTAGACTTGGGCAAGCCCATGATGAAGTCCATGCCGATATCCTCCCATTTCCACTTGGGAATATCCAGTGGATGCAGTTTCCCTGCGGGCTTTTGATGTTCGGCCTTCACCTGCTGGCAAGTCAAACATCGAGACACGAACTTTGCTATTTCTCTTTTCATGTTGGGCCACCAGAAGGTCCTTTTTATGTCTTGGTACATTTTAGTGGCTCCCAGATGTATCGTGTATCTCGATCGATGGGCTTCTTCAAGAATCTTCTTCTTCAGCTCAGGACTGTCGGGCACACATGTCCTTTCATGGAATAAGATTCTTCGATCGGGTGCCATCTTGAAATCGGTCTTCTCATCCAGCTTTTCCTTTATTTCCACCAACAACGGGTCTTCTTCTTGCAACCTCTTGACTTCAGTTAGCAAGTCCGGATGTATACTTAAGTGGGATAGAGTAATACTCCCATCATTCTCGCCCATGTTGATGTCAAGTTCAGAAAAATTTTCTAATAATTTCCATTCCTGAACCATACAGTTGGCTAATAGAGCTCTCGGCTTCCGACTAAGGGCATCTGCTACGGAATTACCCTTACCAGGATGATATTGTATTGTGAAGTCGAAATCCTTGAGATATTCGAGCCAACGCCGTTGGCGCATGTTCAACTCCTTCTGAGAGAATAAATATTTAAGGCTTTTATGATCGGAGTAGACTATAAATTGTTCTCCATAGAGATAGTGTCTCCAGATCTTCAAAGCCAATACCACTGCGGCTAGCTCTAGATCGTGCACAGGATAATTCTCTTCATGTTTCTTCAATTGCCGGGACGAGTATGTAATAACTCTCCCATTCTGCATTAATACACATCCGAGGCCGATACCAGATGCATCGGTATATACCTCGTATTTCTCTCCTTCAATTGGAAGAGCTAAGATCGGTGCAGTAGTCAAGAGTTCCTTCAGAGTCAAGAAGCTCCTTCCACAGTCTTCATTCCACTCATAAGGCACTTCCTTGCGAGTCAATCTGGTAAGAGGAACCGTAATCTTGGAGAAGTCCTTGATGAAACATCGGTAATAACCAGCTAAGCCCAAGAAGCTACGAATCTCCGTTGCACTCGTCGGTCGTTCCCAGTTTTGCACGGCTTCGACCTTTGCAGGGTCAACAGAAATCCCATTCTTGGAGATGACATGTCCTAAGAAGGACACTTCCTCAAGCCAGAACTGGCATTTACTGAATTTAGCATACAATTTGTTGTCTCGCAATATCTGTAATGCCATCTTGAGATGTTCCTCATGCTCTTCTTCAGTCTTTGAATAAATCAATATATCATCAATGAAGACCACAATAAATTGATCTAAGTAAGGTCGATAAATGCTGTTCATTAACTGCATGAAAGCTGCAGGCGCATTTGTTAGTCCAAAAGGCATAACAGTAAATTCGTAATACCCATACCTACTTCGAAATGCAGTTTTGTAAATTTCCTCCTCCTTGATCCTCAATTGGTGGTAACCAGATCGAAGATCTATTTTGGAGAAATACATTGCTCCTGATAATTGGTCGAACAGCTCATCAATTCTCGGTAGTGGGTACTTGTTCTTGATTGTAAGATTGTTTAACTGCCGATAATCGATGCATAATCTCAATGTACCATCCTTCTTTTTAACAAATAGCACAGGCGCTCCCCATGGGGAAGTGCTCGGCCTAATGAATCCTTTCTTTAGTAAGTCCATCAACTGCTCTTTCAGCTCTTTCAATTCCATAGGAGACATCCTGTAGGGTGCTTTAGAAACAGGTCCGGCACCCGGAACAATATCTATGGTGAATGACACTTCCCTCTCCGGAGGTAAACCAGGTAAGTCATCTGGAAATACATCGGAGAAGTCCCGAATCACTCGGATGTCATCAATTTTTGTCTTCTCAACTTCAGTGGTGGTTACAAAAGCCAAAAAAGCCATGCATCCCCTTTTCACCAGTTTACTGGCTCGGAGAGCTGAGATAAGCAGGGTTTTATTCCGAGATTTGTTAAAAACTAACTCGGGATAATTCTTAAAAGCTATTTTGCCATGCCGACAATCTACCGTTGCTTGGTAGGTTGATAACCAGTCGGCTCCTAATATGACATCGTAACATTCCATGTCAAGGCATATCAGGTCGGCCGATAAATTGTGGTCTTGAACCATAATCTCACAATTTGGATAATGGTACATGATATCTGATTTGTTTCCAAGAGGTGTAGTTATAATTAAATCTATCCATTCGGGTTCTTTAGAAAATGAAGCAGGAAACTTCTTGGAAACAAATGAATGAGTTGCTCCAGTATCAAATAAAACTCTAGCAGGCTTAGAACAAATAATCAATGTACCTTCCACAATTCCTCCTTCCACAGATTCCATCCCTTGAAGAGCTTGCAGACGGCCTTGCTTTTTAAATGGACGCTTCTCGTCCTTGCTGGCTTGCTCCTTCATCAACGGGCAGTCGGGAATTCAGTGATCTCGACTCCCACATCAGAGGCACGCTCCCAGTTTCCTCCAGCAGTCCTCGGTCTTATGACCAGCTTTATCACAATAAGTACAGCTATCCTTAGAAGGAGTAACGTCGGAGAAGGGCTTGTTACTGATAGCGAGGTATGGCTTGTGATTTTTCTGGAACCTCTTTGCCTTGGAAGACTCGCCTCCATTAAAGGTTCGCTTCTTGCCAAAAGGTGGTTTGAAGCTTCCCGAACTGGTAACCTACTCCTTCTTGTCCTTGCCCCGAATTCTGTCAGAAAATTCGGTGGCGTCCTCCAATAGCTGAGCACGACAAACCATTTCTTAGTAGACTTGGATGTCCATTGGCGCCAGCTGGGTAATATATTGGGGCCGTAGCCCGTTGAGAAACCTTCTTGCCTTCATTTTCTCCGTACACACCAAGTGTGGTGCGTAACGGGAAAGTCTCGAGAACAGGGCCTCATATTCGGCCACCTTCCGAGTCCACTGCTTGAGTGCGGCAAATTCCGTGGCCTTCCTCTCCTGCACTCGGTCCGAGAAGTATTTGCCGTTGAAGTGTTCGACAAACTCCGCCCACGTGACATGATCGTCAGGTAATGTGGCTTCCACGGACTCCCACCAGCTTCGCGCATCCCTCACCAGTTGGAATGTGGCTAGTAGGACCTTCTCTTCGTCCGTGCATTGTATCACGCGGAAGATCCTCTCGGTCTCCTTGAGCCAATGCTCGGCATCATCGGGGTCCACCAAAACCGCAAACTTGGGTGGGTTCATGTTACGGAAATCCCGATGAAGATCACCGGCTCCACGGTGAGCACCACGAGCTCCGCCTTGCGCCACCTGCTGTAGCGCCTCAGTGAGTCCTTGCACCGTGCGCTGCATCTCGCGCCAGTGTCCAGCCATGATCCTGCAAGGAATTCAAATATGGTAAAGATCTTACGTAGTCGGGTTTACAACACTAGCCCACGTCTCTACCCATCTCACCGGGTACGATCTAACCACTGAATAACATGTATCTTTACCCTTGGGTAAATCCTAATAAGACATTTCTAGTTTTATCTTCTAGCTAGGGTTTACCTAGATAGACATTTCTACTCCTTGAACTAATACATGTTTTACCTAGGAAAATTTAAAAACATGGCTCTGATACCAAGAAAGTACTGTCACGTCCCGAGCGCGGAAGCCTGCCCGTGGCGCGACAGTGCTTTATATAGAACCAAAGCAAGCTAGAGATTCTAAGGGCTTCTACCTTAGACAAGTAAAAGAGCGCGCAATCTAAACCTTTAATTTGATAATTCCGATGATTCTACAAATACAAGGATCAATTCATACCCTTTATTGATCTAACTCATACATACCGACATAGTTCAGATTACAACATTGACCCAACATAATGAAATTACAATAATAGGGGGCAATTCTAATTCTACACTTATCACTCAGACTCATCCCCTCCTGGAATCGGGTCGTCCTCCAAATCACCTGAAATGGTTAGATAACAACTGGATGAGCGAATCGCTCAGTAGGAATTACATCTCAAACCTTAACAGGCTTTAAGTGATTAATATTTCAATTCATGCATGCAGACAGTAGAGATCAAGGAATTTATAAAAATTGATAACGCAGGATGAGAGCAAGGAAAGCATATACATTCAATCTAACAGTAAGTGATACAAGACTGAACAAATAATGAACGACTGTAATTTAAAATCAGTAAGCAAGGTGAAACATGTACAGTAGGAATTGGCTATTTATATAACAATTCACTCAATGACATTTCAAGTCCAGTATTGCCCCTTTTGGGGCCACGCAAGTATTGCCCTGTCCGGGCCAAGCAAGTGTTGATGGAATGTCTCAATTTAGCAAGTATTAGGACGCAATGCTAGACGCCCTCAAGCAAGAGATCTCTTCCCTTTGGTTTCGGGTGCTCCTCCCAGGACCGGACCGAGCCCTTTTGCCAGCATTTAAGTCATATTTTTGTCATCCATTTCATTTATAGCCAATAAAGAATTTCAAGGCTAGGCTTGACCAGTAGAAAAATAAGGTGGAGTTGGAACGGAGTCCAAGGTGTATAATGACGAGTAATCCACGGACAACTGTGCGAGATTAGTACCTCCACTTTTATTGAATTTATCTCATTTTTCCTACTTTTTTTTTAAAGCATTCTCTCCATTAGAATAAAAATAACAAATTTAAGCATTTTCTCCATTAATAATAATAATAATAACAGATTTAAGTATTTTCCCCCATTTTTACCCAAAATGTAATAATAATAAAAATAACAGGTTTAAGTCCATGTTGTTTTCCTACTCCATGTCATTTTTCATACCCCTCACTTGGCCAAAGGAGACAGCAACGATCTTGAGGTAACCTCCCCTTTTCAAGACTTTTCTAGCTCAGATTGGGAAGAAGCCTATTCAGATTTACTTGATACATATGAAAGAATAAGAAGGGAAAATAAAAGTTTGAAGAAGAAGGTTAATCAGTTCAATAATGACAGCAACTCAATTGCCAACAGAACTGAACTAGAATTGGAGATCACCACCTTGCAAAATAAACTGAATCAACGCGAGATAGATGAAGAAAACGTCAAAGGGCTATTAGAAGAAAATGAAGTACTGAAAAACACAATTGACGAGTTAAAATTAAAGACTCAAGAATATGAACAGGAAACTAAGCTAACTCAAGAAAGAAACAACTCACTCAAGGAAGAAAACAGTCAACTTCTGAAAGAAATAGAAAGAATCCAAAGTGAACTGAAAAACAAACAGGAAACATTGGAAAAAATGACTAAGGGTCAAGAAAACTTGAACGCTGTGTTGGGAATAAAAGTAAATTTTCAGAAAGAGGGGTTAGGGTACAACCCAACGGCTAAAAAGGAATTCCAAATAAAAACTTTAAATAAAATAGCTGACTCTAAAGGAAAAGGCCCCTTGATAAACTTATATCAAAACAAACAAAAGGATATAGCTGAAAGCTCCTCTAAACAGATTAATGTCACCTTGGAAGAGAGGAATTCTAAAGGGAAAATGGATAATCCACATCAGTTTAAAAACAACAGTCATATCAGACGAGAAGTTCAAATTCACAGAAGTAACCAGACAAACAACGCATTAAATCATGTTAATAAACACAAACCTGTAAAACAAGGTGTCTGGAAACAAGCTGGTCGACAACAGACCCCTCCTCTGTCGACCAGAGGCTCAACCAGAACAGATACTGGTATCTGGAGAAACTATGGTCGACCACAGACTTACCAGATGTCGACCATGACCAGACACGCAAACAGAACCCACAAACTTTCTCAGCTGAAACAGAATGGAAATTGGAACTTAAGAGAGTGGACTCAGAATAGACACAACCTGAACAAGTTCAGAAATGAAAAGATAAACTGTTCTAACAAAATTTGGGTTCCCAAGGTGTTGTTACAACAGTTTCATGATTTCACAAGCTATCTTGGACCCGGGTACCATTTGGGTTCAAAAGTTTCTGTGTAATTTGTGATGCAGGAATGTCTGGCAGCCAAAAAAGACTTGTTGGTGCTAGGAATTGAACCCTGGACCTCAAATTTGAGATGTGCTACTTAACCACTAGGCCATGTTACTTCCTTAAGTATTAAATACATCAATAAATATAGGGATTAAGATTTTGACTTATAACGTCAGAAATCTTTATTCATTTTATACTCAGGGTGCTACACTAAGTTTAACGGGTTAGATGAGTCTCCAATATATTAAATGATATTTTAACAGACAATTACTGTCATATGAATAGTAAAAGTGAATAGTGTTATGTTTTATTTTAAAGGAATTTTATGAAAATAATTATATAAAAAAATAGATGAAAATGAAAAATATATATCCCTCAAATTTCACATCAAGACCCCTCCAAATAAAAAAAATAAAAATCCTCAAAGATCATTACTCTTAACTTAACATAAAAACATAACTGTTTACGGTTTCCACAGGTACTCAGTTTAACAGGTTTCACTATACTAAGTACTAAGTGATAGTTTAACAAGTTGAATACTCCCATATTAACTACTGATTATCTGACAAGTTTAATGTCATGGCATCTAACAGTTACTTAACAAGTTAATGCATTTAAATAATAGAAAATTAAAGTAAGATATGGGTTGCTTGAAATCCTACTGCAGATTATGATAATAGTTATTATAGAATGTATACCATGCAAGGTTTAATACTGATTGATGCTAGAACGTCGCATGGAGATAGACTAACTAAGAACTTATATCCTGTTATGCCTTAATTAACTATGGGTTTTGTTAAAAATTGAGAAGACCTACTAACACATATTAATTATAGCTAATTCCTGCTAATTATTTCTAATATATGTTAATCCTTTCACTAATCTTTTTCGATTTAAGTGGGTACAGGCTATTTACTAGGCTGACATATGCTATGCAACAATAAATCGCATGGAGATGCACTGCTTAGACACTAATTAACTAGTAGTTTAGTTAAAATTGAGAACACCTACCTGTTTGGATGGTAATTAGAGAAGGAAGAAGCTTCCCCAACAACCTCCTCTCCTCCTAGTACGCAGCACAGAACCTCCCAGCCTAGGCTTGTATCTCTACTAGACAGACTTAGGGGGGCAAGATCCGAAATTTCAGGATCTGGGATATGAGATAGTGACATGTGTAATTTTGAATTTTTCCTCTTTTTCTTGGTGTCTAAGATGGCCACGTCGCCCCGTTAAATTGGGTTAAATTGAGACTTGGCAAAAGAATGTTGATGGGGTGTGTAGAACTCTAATCTTTGTGTTGAAGGCAAGACACTTAACCACTACACTAGTAGGTCATTTTTTTAAGTGGATTCCCTTTACATTTGATAACCCTGAGTTCCTATTTCTTTCATAAGTTTAATATATCATAAACTTAATCATAAATGTTATTATTATTATTATTTTTTTATCATAAACATTATTGTTATTATTAGTATTTGAAAATATTATTTATTTAATATCTTTATTTATTTATTTATTTATTTTTGTACACGGGTGCTACAACATGTATCAAACCGTATGCAATGCTGTTAATGCCATGCGGAAGGGCTGGCCTACATAGGATCATACCTGGGCTTTGATGTTATGACTGACTTCCTTAGAGCACTAAATGTTCCAATGGTCAAATGTATGCCAACTGCAAATAGGAAGTGCAGTGACGTGCTTTCTGAACCATGTAAATGTGCAGGTAAGATCTCCTTTGATTCATGTATGCAAAATGCCATGAGACTTTCAGCTATGCTTATAAGATCATGAGATGGGTTCTCATATGGCATATAAAATGCCAATGTGAAGAGAATGCTCTTGTACAGAGACTTTAGTACTGACTTGGGAAATTCCGATTCCATGCTTGTCATTCACCCTTGAATTCATCGCCATCATTCTTTTGGTTGCACAGGCCACCAGCCAGTTGGCCTATACAAGGTGCAGGCCTGCTGGAAGTTTATTCCAGCACACAGGCCATCCTTATTCAAAAAAGATCTTATCTTTCACGTGTTTATCTGACCCTTCTCTCTACATTTCATTTATTTCTGTGGTGAATCACCTTGATCACCACATTTTCTTTTTCTTTGGACAATGGCTGTTAATAAAAAATATTTCATGATTTTTCGACTGAAAAATTATTTGTCGGTAATATGTCGACAATTTCCGACAGAATAAACGTTGGTCAGAAATACGTCAAAACTTTTCGACGCATTTCCGACCACATCTGTATTTGTCAGAAACTCTTAATAAATTTCCACCCACCCTTCCTCCTATTTTCGGGCTTTCCGACTAAATTATATTCCGTCGAAAATATGTCGATATTTTTTGACGTATTTTAGACAGAATTTTATTCCGTCGAAAAATATTACTATTAATCAAAAAATATTTGAAGAGTTTCCGACGGAATAAAAATTTGTTGGAAATACATCAAAAAATTTCAACGGAATATAATTTAGTCGAAAATACGTCAAAAGTTTTCGACGTATTTTCGACCATATTCTATTTCGTCAGAAAATGTTGTACCAGCACTCCCTCCTACTTAAGACTTTCTGACGAAATGAATTTTGGTCAGAAATACGTTTGAATTTTCTGACGTATTTCCGACCAACGTAAAATGTCGAAAATAGGTCGGTAATTACCGACTGATTTTCAACATATTATTTTTTGTCAGAAAGTAATAGAATTTTTGACGTATTTTCGACGAATTTTTTTTCGTAGAAAAATTCGGTTGCTATTTCCGATTTTTCTTGTAGTGTATTGAAAGAGACGAGATGAAGGATATGTATCACAACTAAAACTGCACACTGACCTAAATTCATGCATAGAAACACACAATGTACTTCCACAACTCTTGCATGATCTTTGAACAAAGAACGCAGAACAATCATAATAATTATTTTGAGACTTGCTGAAATTGTCCAGCTAAAGCAATTTATTACACACAACATATATCATAGCCAAAAAATGATGCAGATACATAGTTCTGCTTAAAGTCCACCTAGGCTTTCTAATTCGATAGACTACATCATAGATTAGGACCCCAATTACATCCCTTATCAATAATCTAGGATTTCTCTTAAAAATACAACTTTGTAAGTAGATTATTCGGTAACAAAAGATATAGGGGACATAATAAAGTGCTTCAATTGTTAAAGCCACGTAACACTTACATCCATAACTATCTTGCAGGAGAAACATGCCCATGCAGAATGTGCTCCATGGAATCGTATCAAGATAGCAAAGTAACAAGATTTTGAGAGAGCAGTCTTACTTGCTAATTAAACTCGCTAAACTCACAGGAAAGGTTACAAATAAATAGTACAACATAGCAAAAGTATTTTATTAAACACTACTCCTCAAGATACTTTAGAGCGATCCCAACATAGGTCTTTAACCAATGCCACAACTCAATCATATGAAAGCACTCAAAACAATCACAAGAGGAATTGAGAAAAGAATGATCTAAAGGAACGGATAAAAAGTAACAGACGGGAGAGGTATAGATTTAAAAGATGTAGAAAAAAAAGCATGTACGTGGAAAAACTAACAGACCTGAACATAAGTCAGGCAATGAGTAGGTCTTATAACCCTGCGAAGCCAAAACCAAACCTGCAAATTACAAAGTTAAAAATGAACAAAACTAGCAGAGGATTTCAACACTGAAGTGAAGAAAGCAGACATGTTGCTAGTACCTCCTTTGCCACAGGGGATATGATCAGACATGATCCAGGGAAGACCTTTAGCCAATTCCTTGTTAAACTTCTGATGCCCATGCTCAGGTAATAAAATTTCTGTCTCGCTTTGACTGTGTACTTTCTCTTTCGTCTCTAATCCATGTATAAAGTAAAGAGTTGATAACTTGCATGACTGTTACTCCTCCAAAAGTTGGAAAAAAATCTATATACCCTCTGTGCTCCAAGCTCTAGTATGAGAATATATACATGTGACCATAACTACTATGTTATGTTCACAGAATATACAAAAGTAATCAACAAATTAGCTAGATTTATACAAAAGCAATATTGACATATATCAATTAAAACAAGCTATCACCCAAAGAGACATGTATATGTAATAGTGAATATCTTGATATCTTTGATTCCAATTTAAATCTTGGCATCCCTCCTACGTTAGAAAGTCAAGACCATAGTTATAAGCGATTTACCTTCCTCCATCAGATATGCATCCATTGGGTACCCTCACAAGAGATGTCAAAATCCAGTTAGCAGACTTTGATCATAAGATAACAAGTAGTTATACTAAATCTTATAATCTGCCCAGGAATGTGAATAAGATATAATGAGAGGACAAGGCTACCTGCATCAGCATTTAAGGGTGCTTTATATTGATTAAACCAAACACATGATAAATCATGAAGACCAACTACACAAGGACACAGGCATGCGGTCAAAGTTGCCCCTCCCTTCACTGTTGTGTTTTTGAAAGACAACAAAACAAAGACAATGGTGGCTCACTATGCATGAATATGTATATAAAAATACAATGCAGAACATGGTATATAGACAGTTGAGCAAAATGTGCCAATGTAGGCCGATTTCTCTTCAGAGTAAAAAAAACTTGATCATATGAGATAAGTAATAGATATGAAAATGTCATAAAGTTCTCTGCTCATTCAAAACAATTCATTTGGAAAGGCTGTGCACATATAATTTATTAATCTTTGCTGGAAACGATGTCATAGTGTCCATGGCATCTCATGGCCAACTTACAAGTATGAGATACAATTGGAGAATGACTAACATTTATAGAGCTTTAGATTTAATGCACTTCAAATTTTCATCACCCTGAATAAGTTGTAATTGTCATAGTAAATTACCAAAATATCAACATACAATATGTGATTAAAGAGAGTGTTAATTGGATAACGGCATACCTTTATACAGAGCTTCAAACTCAATGGAATTGAAATCCTTGTCATCCTTAACCAGAGGCATGTGTCATATTAATTTACTAAAGTAGGAGCATGCAACATTTAATCATGTAATTTATTAAACATATTTATGGTATGAATGGGCTCAGGCGGGATTCAACCAAGATGCAATATCATCTTCTAATATAGGGTTGTCATGTGTGGACATCCAACCATTAACCAGAAGCAGAGATTGGTAAGTAATAATCTTAATTTTATTATATTTTATTTCTATATGTCCTTATTTATTCTCTATAACATGTATACCAGGAAAAAAAGAGGGGTGCTACGGTCTCGTACCGCGATTTATTTGCTACAGTTCACCAGAAGAAAGGGGACCGATCAGTATGTGAGCGAGAAAGCTCGCTCGGTAGTGGTAAGATTATATACACACACATTTCTTTTCTATTTTAATTTTTAAATATGATTGATTAATATGAAATTTACAATATTTTTTATTCAATTTGCAGGAGTTATATGACAGGCATATGACTGAAAAGTACGGGGAGGAGGAGACGCAGCGGCCGCAGGTAGATCTTGGGCAGAGCTACCAGCCCGATTCTAACATCTTGTGCTGGCTCAGCTTCATCCTACCCCAGTAGCAGTTCCTTCTCTACTCCCTCCATCTGCACTTCTACGAGTCATATTAGTTCCATCATCTGAAATGAGGTAGACGGCATTGAGGATCGCATGGAGGCACGCCTTACTCGGGCGGTTGCTACCCCCCTATCCCAGGCAGAGATTTTGACTCAGGGAGCACCCTCGAGCGCAGCACAGCCCTCTTATGTGAGTATTTAATTTAACTTTTTATTTCGTAGACTTTAGAGTTATAATATTACTACTTAGTTCAAAGAATTTAGATTTGAGAGTCGAAGAAAATTTTGTTTTGGTAAGTAAGTTGTATTTGTATTAAAGAATGAATGATTTGTACATCATAAGTATACTAGGATGGTCTAGCAGATATGAAATGATAGGGAACTCAGGACCACACATGTTATGGACTCAGAGTTTAAGGAAAATTTAAATTAAACCTTTTGAATATAGTTTCCTCCCTCCTTGTTAATCTGCTCTGTCCATGGAATTCTATACAGCTTCTAGCATCTTCAAGAATTTGGATGGAAGATTTATTTTTGAGGTAACGGCAATGTCTTCGAAAATTCTAGTACACCGTTCCCTCCAAATCTTCCATATAGTGATACGAAGCAGGATTCTAACAAGTTTCCCATTGGGCGGGAACTTGGGAATTGCAGCTGCAGCTGCTGGATTTCTTGGCACAGTCCTATTTCTGGCTTTCTGTGGAGATCAAACTGAATAAGAATCTGCTTCCATACCCATTGAGCATATGAACATTCAAAGAAGAGATGCTCTTGAGATTCAATTGCTTTCCTGCATAGTACACACATGCTCGGAAGGTGATATCCCCTCCTCTGAAGACTTTCAGCTGTAGGTAGTTTATTGAGTGCTGCTTGCCAAGTACAGTGATAAGCCATTTGTGCAGTTGGGTGATTCCAGATCCACTCATGGTAGACAAATGAGGCACCTTTTTCACGAAATGCCTCCCATATGTGTCTTGGCTTTATTGCTTGCTCACTATGTTTCCATTTGATAACATCCCTTCCTCCATTGTGAATTTGAACCTCATTTATAATATTCCACAGGTCTGCCATTTCCATGGAGAGTGCAATGGGAAGATTCCACTTCCCTTCTGAAATGAACATCCCAACTTTAGCATTTTTTTCAAGTTCTATATCCTGTCTGATATGATCTCCCAATAGCTGGTTTATACTGGCTCCATTCAACCATGGGTCCGACCACATGTTTGTATCCTGTCCATCTGAAATGAAGTAGGAGATGTGAGTGTTGATTCAGCTTCTTGCGTGCAAAATTCCCTTCCAAGTTGAAGAGTAGTGTGGCTTGATTTTCTAGTCCCATATATTCTTCTTGTCTAGGTATTTATTTTTAATCCAAGCAGACCATAAGGACAACTTATTTTGAAGAATATCCCAAAGCAACATGCCCATACATGCTTGATTCCATTCTCTCAGATTTTTAAGACCCAATCCCCCTTCAGATTTGGCGTGCATATCTGATTCAAGGAAACCATATGCATTGCTGATTTGGAAGAATGCCCTGTCCAATAGAAGTTCCTCAATATCCTATCAATTTCATCAATTAGACCTGTAGGAAGAAGGAAAGCAACTGCCCAATAGATAGAATAGGATGAGAGCATAGATTTCACCAATTCTAGTTGGCCTGCTCTTGACAGCATCCTGTCCTTCCAAGTATCAATCCTTCTCTTTATCTTCTCAACTATTGGAATACAATTACACTTCTTAACACTTTTGGAAAACAAAGGAAGTCCTAAGGAACAGGAAGCTCACCTTCATTCACACCTAACTGACTGATTACCAAATATTTGTTCTGAACACAACCTCCTAAGTAGGATTTACTCTTTTTAGAGTTAAGTTGTAGCCCTGACATACTTGATAAAGGGTCTCCTGGTCGGATCCCATTGTGGCTATTGAAAAAACCCTGTGGTGTGCCATTCACTAAAACAGAAAATGCAGGACTGTCCAAACAATTTGATACTCAATCAATGCAAGTGGTGGGCAAACCCATCTCTTTCATCAGATAATACAGATAGCTTCTGTTGACAGAATCAAAGGCTTTTTTAAGGTCAACCTTCATGCATATAAACTTGCCTTTGGTCTTAGAATGCAAATATTTAATTATGTCATTTGCCAGTAGTATATTATGATGAATGCTTCTTCCCTTTATAAAAGTTGACTGGTTATTACTAATGAGTTTTGGAAGGACTTTTTGAATTCTGTTTGCAATCACTTTTGATATGATTTTGTAGATAAAATTACAGAGATTGATAGTCAAAGAATTCATCTTCATGTTATATACTTTCGAATTTAGAAAATCAAAAAATATATTTAATTAAATTTATTACTAATTATTTTTATTTAAATCTATTTAATATTATTTTTCTGTGATGTAAGATCCTTCTGCGGCTAGTGATGGTGGAGATGCTACGAACGAGGATGATGCAGCACATATCTCTTGATTTTTTTAATGATGTTGTGAAAAAATGACACATTTGAATTAATGTAACTGTAATTTTTTTTATTAATTGAGTTAAGTGTTGTGGATATTGTTTATTGTATGTTCGATAGATTTTATACTATTGTGTGTTGTATATGTTGTTTATTGCGTGTTTTATGTTGAGTTGTGTAGGTTGTATGGTATATAATTGTAGCTTTAAACAGATTTTTAAAAATTTTAAATATATAAAAAAATGTGGAGAATTTTTTGACGGAATTCTGACGTAATGTCAAAAATACGTCAGAAATTTTCGACGTATTTCTGACTAACTTTATTCCGTCGAAAATAACTTACTGACAAATAGCTTTCTAAGGGTGACAAATAAGCCGCTAAGGGTGATAAATACGTTGCTAAGGGTGACAAATAAGTTTTCGACTGAACGTCGAAAATACGTCAGAAATTTCTGACGTATTTCCGACCAATTTAGTTTCCGTCAAAAATATTATAAAATAATATCCCACACTTCCAATCATTTATTACCAACGTTTTATCGACGAATTATATTTCTGTCGAAAAATATTCTGACCTCTTTTCAGACGAAAACATTTTCTGTCAAAAACTTTTTAAAATTTTTATTAATAAACATTATATATTACGGAGGAAATACCGACGAAACCAAATGGCCATCGAAAATATTCTGACATATTTCTGACATAAATTTATGCGTCAAATATAATCCTTAATTTTAATAAATTTTAATTAAATATATTACCAACGTATTTTTTGATGAAATTATTTTTGTCAAAAATATTAATTAATTATCTTATTATTAATAGTTATTAATTATCGACATAAATACCGACATAAAGTTTCGACGGTTTTGTTTGTCGATAAGTTCCAACGAATTTTCGACGGAAAAATAATACGTCGGAAAATAGCGCCTTTTGTTTCCGATTTATAGATTTCGTCGAAAATACGTCAAAAATACGTCGATAAACTCAGTACCGACGGATTTTTGACGTATTTCTGACGGAATCAGTACGTTGGAAATCCTTATTTTTCTTGTAGTGCTCGCTGGAGGCATCGGGGTTGCTTTGTTAAGGGGAGCGGCGTGGGTAGCGTTTTCTTTCCCTCTCTTCGTTGGACTAAAGTGCCTTATGCCATTAATCCGTTGAGGCCCGTCGGGGACATGCGTCGCTATTGCTAGCGGGTGGACGCGCACATAGGTATGACTTTTGGGCTTGGGCCTGCACTGTGGTAGGTCGTAGCCAGTCGCGTGTTGGGCTAGAACTACTGGAAGTGGGCTCAGAGTGCTAGGCCTTGAAGGTGGGCCACCGAGGTGGGTGTTACTAGGCTGGTGGAGTTTCCCCTTTTCACTAGGCCCCCCCACTCCCGAGCAACGAGGGCACGATGCTCAGGAGGACTTAGGTCGGTCCGCTGCCTATGTAGGGAGTGCAATTTAAGGGGTGGTGCTCAACCCCATATGCCCCTGTGCCTCAAGGATATGCCGCAGATTGTTAATGCGCCTGGCCACCCCTTTCCATCGAACCATCGGGGTGGAGGCCCCACATGTGGGCGTGACGTCACCATCATCATGACGACGTCTAATCAACCACAGGGCGTGGGATCAGACAGCGAGGGGACTCAGCCCTAGGGTTTCCTGCTCAATCGGGGCCAGTGGTGATGATCCGCCTTCTCTTCGGTGGCGCATTCTGGGCCGTTGATGCCAGACACCCCTTCGACTGCCTCTTTTCTCTTTAAAAGGGCGCGGGAGGTAGTGCGAGGGGCACTTCTCTTTCTTCTCTAGTGTCGACTCCCAATGCTTCTTTCTTCTTCCTAGCTTTCGGTGATGCCCTTTCCTTCCTGTCTTCACACATGGTCCCCCACAAGAGACTAGCCTTCATTCATGTGTCCAAGCCTTCTTCCAATGGCTTGGAGGCAACCGTTGATGGTTGCCCGAGCACCTCAGGGGTCTTCCTTGTTTCGCAATCATTCGTGTCTCCTATCGCATCATAGTAGGTCTGAGGGAGGTGTTCCAGATCCCCCTGGAGTACAACACCATCTTACCCACCATGGAGGAGCAACTGGGAGTCCATTTTCTAGGGGGATATGTGTCCCTGTCGAGTCCTTCTGTGCCGGCTTCTGACTTCTCGTCCCTAGTCTGTTTGACCAGATACTTCACTTCCATGGGGTGGAGCCCGGGTAGTTGGTTCCTAGCTCTTGGAGGATTCTCTACGCCTTCATCTACTTGTGTAGTCAAATAGGCACCCACTCGATTGCTAAGCTCTTCCACAATCTCTTTTGCCTCCTATGCTATCCTGGCTCCCAGGACTCGGAGTTCTACTTCAAGGCCCAAGTAAGGATACCGTTTCTCACTTTCTCCCCTACTGTCTCGAACGTGAAGCACTGGCACGAGCGCTTCGTCATTCTGATGAAGGTCGGGGTGGTGGACTGTGGTTATCTCAACCGCCAGTTCTCCCAAAACATAGTACCTCCGTTGACCCACAAGGAGAGAGTGACGATGAAGAAGATTCGTCGGGAGCCGATCTTAAAGGCGGACCTAGAGTTGACTCCCACTCTTCTTAGGTCATTGGGGCTGAGCCCCCCTCTCCCCACCGATAGGGCTTTAGTAGGGTTAAGTGTTTAGGGGTTGGAGACCTTGGGACTGTAGCCTAATGGGGCTTGTTTGCTATTTCAGGTGTTGTAGAGCCCCCTCCGGGGGTGAGGGCGGTCCACCCCGAGCTTTGCTTCGAGACTCTTGTGCTATAGTCGTCGAAGCCTCACCCTCGGGACCACCAAGTGCAGCTCGGGGGTCCTCAAGTTCCTCTGGCTGCTCCTCGTGCTCCTCCTCCTACTCCTCGAGATCCTTCGGCTGCCATTGTTATGGTGGTCGACTGCTCTTAGGAGGAGGTGCCAGTTGGAGTGCTGCTTGCCGCCTCCTCCATTTGTTCTAGGCCGTCTCCGCTTCCGTTTGTAGGTGGTGGGAACCTCTGAGGGACCGTCTACGGTGCTTGTGCCTTCCTCGCCTTCTCACCCTCATGTCACCACTCCCAGCGGCTTGTCCAGTCCAATGACGTGAGGGGTGGCCTCAGGCATAGGGGTTGAGTCATCGAGCGCATCCGGGGACCATTTGAGTGGGTCGCCAATTATGTCGAGCGAGAAGTGCATGGGCCCGAGCGTGGAGGACATGATGGCAAGGGAGCGACAGAGGATGAAGAAGCCGAGGACATTCACTCCTTCCATAGCGCAGCCATCAGCAGAGCTTGTGGTTGCCGCGCCGCCCCCTTCTCTTGCTCCTCGGTCATCTACCCCACGGGTCATAATTCCCATGGGTACAAGGCGCCTCTCCCTACCAGTGTGCGCGATCCCCATGCAATAGCCTTTGAGCTCATGGCGAAGTCACTACGGTCGGAGGATTATGGGGGCCCAGAAGGTACGTTGGTCTCTGACGAGTGGAGGACCTGTGGATGCACTTTTTTATCTCACTCATCTTCTTATCTTTATCTTTTATATCATTTATATCGTCTTTTGGTTTATTAGTGTGTGGGCGTGCCAGTCACAAAGTAACAATTTATCCAGACTCCAAATACTAATGTGGTATGGGGCCGTTGGTGCGCGCCGTCTGACTAGTCAGACAATGTGGGTATCGTGTTAGGACTAGAACCCGTCGTGCCATAAAGGCCACAACGTTAATTACATCCCCTCATAGAGGAGAAAACCTTTGATTAGTCGCTATGAGAAGGGGCCCCAAGGCCTGGAATTAACATTAGTGAAGTAAATGAAGGACATCTTAAATTGCATAAGAGCGCCCCATATTAAAGGGGGGGTAAAACATTCAAATCGTGTTGGTCATTTGACTAGCCATTTTATGTTCGGACAGAAGTCCGGGTCGGAAACATGACATGTATGCAAATAGTACCCAAGCGAATGTTTGCCGAGGCACAGCAAGTTTGATATTTGGAAATGAAGAACCGGGGTTAAATCCCAGTACAAAAGAGTCAGATTTAGTGGGTTATTGGCGCAGGGGCAAAGTCAGGCCATGGTCATGAGGGGGGTGGTCCCCAAGATCCAAGCATGACTTGCGAGGGTATCATTGATATCCCCTTCACATAGGGTCTGGGGAAGCAAGGGCTCCGGAACGGGCGCGGTCATGTTTATTATTATATTTTTTATTTTTTATTTTGGATGCATGTGTGCCATATTTATCCCTTTCCCTTTTTTTGATCTAATTGCATGTGTTATTACTATTTTAACATTTATTATTATTTATTATTTATTATTTATCCCCCTTCTTTTATCTTTCCCTTTTTCTCTCTTTTCCATTTTTTTAGGTGAAAAGGGGAGTTCGGTCGACCGGACTAATGAAGTTGGTCGACCGATCCCCTAGACAGACCTTGGGGTCTGTCGACAGATCTTGGTCTCTATCAACAGACGACAGCGTCTGTCAGCAGCTCTTCATCTTCATCTTTTTTTGTTTGATTGTATGTGTTTTTCTTGTTATTTTTTTTTGTTGCTCATCATCATCATTTTTTTGTTTCTTCATCTTCCTTCTCTTTTCTTTTCGTAGGAAACGGATGGGCAACCCAGCATGGGGTCGGTCGACCGACGCTTGAGTTCGATCGACCGAACCCAGGGCTGCGTCGACCCACCCTCGCAGGTGAGTCAACCCAACCGAAGGTCAGTCGATCGATGATGGGCATCGGTCGACCGAGCCAAACATCCTCAGACAAAAGCTCTTCTTCTGCTCTTTCTTTTTCTCTCCTCTTTTTTTTTGTTGATGTGGGCTGTTTTCCCTTTTCATTTGCTTTGTTCTCTATATTATTATCGTTTTCTATCGCCTGTTTGCTGTCCATTTGGTTTGTTGTCCTCTTTCTCTTTTTTTTTGGGTCTTGGGTTCATGTCATGGGTTTGGCATAATGGTTCAGAAGTTGTTAAAGACTCCATCTTGGATATTGCATTTTTTTAATACAACTCTTTCTTTTCTTTTCTTCCTCATGCGTGGGCAAAGCATGCATATGCATACCTACACATATGTATAGGAGAGAGGGACGAAAGGCTTGCTGCCGGAAGGCAGTCGGTAGGCCAGAATGGGCTGACAGGCAATGGGCCTGTCGACCCAGCCTGCTGCTCTCTTCTTTAAAAAAAATGGCATACAACATGCTTGGGCTAAATTCATGCACTATCTACCTGTCAAGGGATGCATATGGTCTCTCACAAAATGTAGAGAATGGGTTTGCCAGTTCTATGCACATGGCATGTAGGGGTTTTAATAGCAATCATGACAAACGCATGGAGTTTTATCTGCACCAATAGTGCGTACACGAGATGTTAATTTCACTAGTATTGCATGCATAATTCAATATGAGTGAGGAGAATATGAAAGGTTTGCCCAATGTTGTAAAATGAGTAGGATAATAAATCTGATGAAGTTTCAGTAGGAATTTTGTGTGATTTTCACCATGCACATGAAGTTTTTGGTTTCATTATCAAGGGATGTTGTTCTGGATAGCAGCCTGGACCCAAAGGAGTCGACTCCTCTACAGATTTTTGCACAGGAGATGAAGACAGAACTCCCTTTAAAGGGAGTCGACTCCTAAAGTCGACCCCTGCCCAAAGCACCCCAGTCTCCTTTTCTTTGTTTATTTATCATTTCATTTATTTTTATTTTATTTTATTTTATTAGAGTCCTTAGGGCATGAGGCGCCCATGAGAACAAGATGACTTACCTGGGCTGAAGCCAACCATTCCAACTGTGGGTGAGTCAATGCAACTTTCACAGTGCATCGACTCACCTCATGTCAGTTATCATTTTTTTTTGTGTCGCTGTTACCCTCTCGACTAAGGCATGTCAGTCATGAATTGAAGTAATGCATGGCTTACTTATCAAAGAGGTCGAGTCCTTGGGAAATGTAGGAAGATGGTTTTATAAATTTTCTTATTTTTTTTATGCATAGCTTGCAGAGGTTTCATAATGCATGTATGAATCAATGCAGGTAAAAGAAAAGGTGCAGGTGACATGCTTAGCTTTAAGAAACGAGTGGAGGGCATGTATGCTCATGCTCATGGAATTTCAGCGAAAACAAATCTGATGCAAATCGACCATGCATTTTCCGTGCTTGGTTTTATTATCAGGGGGAAAGCTGCCACGAGCGGTGGCCTGGCCCTAAGGAGTCCACTTCCTGGGTCGACCCCAGTGCAAATTTCTGCACAGGATGCTCAAACAGAAACGACATGATGTGGGGGGAACCCCAGGAGTCGACTCACACAGTAGCAAGCTCCCAGCCCGATCTGAAGGGGTTGTATACTGATAACACATACGTATGTACACACATGTGCACGCAATTGCCCATTCAATCATTTTCTAGTTTGATCTGAGAATTCCTTTTTTCTCTGTCTTCCTTCTTCCTTTTCTTTCTTCTGTCTCATCTTCTTCTTTGACAGTCCTTGGATCATCATCATTGTATCGTTTTCTTTGTATTATCATCTTCATCATTTTATCAAACATCTTTTATCATTACTTTGTTTTACTCATTTTTTTCTTAAAATTGGTCCAAATGTTCTGGCGAGAATTCGACAGTACCTCCCCTAGACCCGGAGTGTTTGGAGGGTGTAAATTAGGTGTGCATCCACGGAGAATCCAAGACGGTCCCTTAATAATAAGGATGCACATGAAAGTGTCAACATCCACAGCAGCCTCCTCATAAGCTCAAAGGAAATGGGGGGGGGGGGTTTAAATCAAAGCAACGATCGCTTAGAAATTCGGAAGGGATCACTGGATGAATCAAACCGCAAAAGGGAGACTGTCATAGTAGCTCATTTTGCTACTGGTTAATACAGAATAGAATGAGGCATCATGAAGAGGCACAAGGCTAGCTTTACCTCATCAGCCGTTCCTCCTTTCACTCTGATAGGATACAGAGAAAGGGATTCAGGCTTGATACTCCTCCTCCTTTTTCATAAACATCACTCATGGCAGGGAAAGAAAACAGCGGGAGATCTCAGACAACCTGTAGCCCGGGGCCCTACTCATTGCTTTGAGCAAGCTTTGGGGTATTAGTCGTCGGAGCAAGGAAACCAAACAAATCATTCGGGGAGCATATTATTAAAGGAAGAGATAACACCGTTTGATCATGGGGAAGGGGGTAGGCACAACAGAAAAGAGAAGGCAGATCGAGAGAGCTATAAGCATATTCATAAATCGGGTTCAAGGGCCCCCATACTTCATTCATTCATATAAAAAAGATTTACATCGGTGTAGCCCCGTTGGGCATGAAGAAGAAAAGAAAGAAAAGAAAGAAAGAAAAAATGCAAAGGCCCACCGTTAGATGGGTCTCTTCCTC
Source organism: Amorphophallus konjac (assembly GCA_022559845.1). Lineage (NCBI taxonomy): Eukaryota > Viridiplantae > Streptophyta > Magnoliopsida > Alismatales > Araceae > Amorphophallus > Amorphophallus konjac. The sequence goes on along the minus strand of CM040129.1, from coordinate 158,369,766 downwards.
TCCTTCCCTCCCTCTCTCCGTTGTTCTTCTTTTCCTCACCGCTCTCTCTTCTTTTTCTCCCCCGTTTCTTCAGGGCTTTCCCGGTTCTATTTCTTCAGCTAGATCTCTCGTTTCTTCCTCTTTTTCTTATTTTTTTTTTTTTTTGCCGGATGGATGTATATATGGGGGCGTGGGATTTTCTTCAGGACAAAACCTCTCCGTTCTTCTACTGCGGTCCTTTCTTTCTTGTGGGAATGGGGAGCCAGCATGCGGGAAGCCTTGCGGAGTGGCCGCAGTGAGGCCCCACAGCTGTCAGGCAGGGCGGCCTTGCCGTTGACGCCGCTGCTGCCGTTGCGCTCGCCGTTCGCTTGCGAGAGAGGGGTGTCCGAGCATTAAATTCCCATGCGACAGGGTTGCCGAAACATGGTCCGTGTTTCTCATTCCTCAGGAGAAGCCCCCCTCCATTTTTTCTATTTCTTTTTTTCTTTTACCCCTTTTTGTATTTTGCTTCATTTAGATTTGGCCCTTTCTCCTTTCCTTTTTTTATAATAATGTTTCTTTTCTCCCTCATGTGGTTGTAGACGATAGCCGAATTTTGTTCCCCTTCTCTTTTTTTTAAACGCCAACAAATGCCCCCCACCCGTAGGCGTCGCGAGCGAGGAACAACCGAGTGGGGCCTGCGGGTGTATCTTCTTTCCCAGCAGGTGGTTGATATCGGGGCAGAACATCATCGGCTTCTGACAAAGGGTCTAGGCCGCAGGTTATATTGATTGGTCGTGACAGAGCATCAGCCACGAATCACAGTGATGTCGTCGACATTGGGTATATGTCAACGCAAGAATATCGGGTTTATCTGGTCTTAGATGGAAGGTCTAAGATATTGAGCTGTATCGATGATCGCGGTGGGGCTGATGGATTGATTCTAACAGAGAACCAGGCACCAGCCGAAGTTGTATCATCTACATTGGGCTTATGTAGACGCAAGGATTCAAGTTTATCTAGCTTTAGACGGAAGGTCTAAGCCATTGAGTTGTATCGATCAGTCCCGACAGGAAGCTAGGTGCCAATCAAAATGACATCGTCGACATTGGGTTTATGCCAACACAAAGAAATCGGGTTTATCTGGCTTTAGACGGAAAGTCTAGGCCATTAAGCAGTGTCAATTGGTTCTGACAGAGAGTCAGATACCAATTACGGGAATATCGTTGACATTGGGTCTATGCCAATGCAAGGAAGTAGGCTTATCTGGCTTTAGACAGAAGGCTTAAGCCATACAGTTGTATCGACCGATCCTGATAGAAAACTAGGTACCAGTCATAATGATCTTGTCGGCATTGAGTTTTTGCCAGCGGAAGGAATTAATTTTCTTCTTCTCTTTTTTTTTCTCTTCCTTTTTTCTTTTTCTCTTTTTTTTGTTCTTATCTTTTTTTTGTTCTTTTTTTTTCTTCCTTTCCCCCTTTTTTCTTGGTCGCATCGTCGACATTGAGTTTACGTCAACGCGAGACATCAGACTAATCTGATGATCATGGTGGGACCAGATCACAAGCTTGTATTGGTTAGCTCCGACAAAGAGTCAAGCATTAATTATGGTGGCATCGTTGACATTGGGTTTAGGCCAACGCAAGAGACTGGATGTATCTGGCTTAGACAGAAGGTCTAGGCCATCCTTCCTCGAGTAAGATGAAAAGTCGAGGGCACCGAGTTAAGAGTATCATCGGTACTGGGATTGTACCAATGCAAAGGATATCGGGTTTCTCTGACTTAGATGAAAAGTCTAGGTCATACCCCTCAGCTAAGACCAAAAAGGCCATGGGCGCCGAGTTAATGATATAATCGGTACTAGGATTGTACCAACGCAAGGAGATCGAGTTTCTCTGACTTAGACAAAAGGTCTAGGTCATACCCCTCGGCTAAGATCAAAATGTCATGGGCACTGAGTTAATGGTATCATCGGTACTGTGATTGTACCAATGCAAGGAGATCGGGTTTCTCTGACTTAGACGAAAGGTCTAGGTCATACCCCTCAGCTAAGACCAAAAAGCACATGGGCGCCAAGTTAATGGTATCATCGATACTGGGATTGTACCAACGCAAGGAGATTGGGTTTCTCTGACTTAGACGAAAGGTTTAGGTCATACCCCTCGGCTAAGACCAAAAGACTATGGGCGCCGAGTTAATGATGGTTGAATATCTGTCGGCCTGGAACGTCGATGGTTGAATATCTGTCGGTTGGAATGCCGAGGGTTGAATATTTGTTGGCCAAGACGCCGCTGGTTGAATATCTGTCGGCTTAAACATTGATGGTTGAATATATGTTGGCCCAAACGCTGATGGTTGAATATTTGTCGGCCCAAACGTCGTTGGTTGAATATCTGTCGGTTGGGAAGCCGATGGTTGAATATCTGTCGGCTCGAAAGCCGATGGTTGAATATCTGTCGGCCCAAACACCGATGGTTGAATATCTATCGGCTGAGAAGCCGATGGTTGAATATCTGTCGGCTCAGAAGCCGATGGTTGAATATCTGTCGGCTCAGAACGTTGATGGTTGAATATCTGCCGGCCCGAATGCCGGTGGTTGAATATCTTCTTCTTCTTTGTCCATCATCATCTTCATCATCCTTTCATCTTCTTCATCATGTTTTATGATCATCTTCATTGCTGTTATCTAGATCGTTGCCTTGATGGCCCTTTCCAGTCAGACTTTGAGCTTTGGTTCTTCGCCAGGTTCTTCTTCCAGGTTGCTGGACTTCCTGGTGCAGATTCGTCCGCAATGCGGGCTGCTTTGCCCAGCGGGGACAAAAGTCAGCATATGCATATGGTAACTCATTACAAGAGTTCTGAAATACAAGTTTGTTCATCATGGGATATCGATTTTAGCTGATCGCCAAACTGAGGAAGCGGCGGATGGTATAGTTTCAGGTGTTTCCCGTTAAGGGGTGGAAATTGAACTTCCCCTCGATGGTTGACGACGACATAGGCTCCACCCTCATAAACTTTCTGGACCACATAGGGTCCTACCTAGTTTTCATTTAATTTGCCTTTGAGATTGGCCGCCATAACTTCTTTTCTTTTGACCATGACTAGGTCTCCTTTCTTGAATTTGCGCCCTTTGACGAGCTTGTCGAAGGCGTGAGCCATACGAGCATGGTAGACCTGTATATTTTGTTGGGCCTTAAGCCGCTGTCCTTCGAAATCGGAGAGTTCCTCCAACCTTCTTTATATATTTGTCTGGCCATCTTTGACTAGTTCGTGCTAAATTACGACTCACAGCGAGGGTATTTCCAGCTCTATCGGGACGACTGCTTTGGAGCTATATACCAGTGAGAACGGTGAGTAACCCGTTGGGGTCTTCTACATGGTGCAGTACGCCCACAACACCTCGCACATCTTGTCTTCCCAATCCTTCTTGCTAGAGTTGACCGTCTTGGCAAGAAGTGTGCAGAGGGTTTTATTGAAGGCTTCAGCTAACCCGTTTGCTTGTGGGTTGTACGGAGTGGATGTCCTCCAATCAATCTTGAACTTACCGGCCAGTTTGAAGACCTTCTGATTTCGGAAGTGGCTTCCGTTATCGGAGACGATTCGATCGGGCACGCTGAATCGGGATATAATGTTTCGACGGATAAATCTAACCACGATTTCTCCTGTCACTTCTCTTAGAGCCATAGCCTCCGCCCATCAGGAGAAGTAATCCGTTCCTGCTAAAATATATCTGCATCCTGATGAAGATGTAGGTAGTGGGCCTACAACATCGGTGCCCCATTGAGCAAAAGGCCAGCTACGCGTCGTTGGATGTAATTGTATCGGGGGACTTCTTGGGATCGTAGCATGCTCCTGGCATTTATGACACGACTTGGCGTATTTGCAGCAGTCATCGAACATAGTTAGCCAGTAATATCCCAGCTTCTTGACTTTAATTTTCATTTTCGGCTCGGCTTGATGGGCACCAGCTGATCCAGCATGAACTTCTTTCATGACCGTCCAAGCCTCCTCCGTAGATAAACATCAGAGGAGTACCTTCCTTCTGGCATCTGCAACAATCCGGAATAAGGTTCCGTTTCTAACTTCATAAGAGTCTTTCATTTTGATCAATCTAATCTTATCTTCTCTCTGCTTAGACAATTGCTAGTGTTTAAATCATTTCATCAGGGGCTCTCTCCAGTCAGGTGAGCCGACCACTTCTGCTGTCACATCTTCATATTCTTCTTCTCCTGGCTCCTCTATCCTGGTGGGAACCTGGCACCTATTTATTACTGTTATATTGAAGGATTCATCTGGCGGGACTGCCAGTGAGCTTTCTAGCTTTGCTAGTGCATCTGCCTGAGCATTTTGGCTTCGGTCGACATGACTTATCTCTATAAAATAGAATCACCCCATGAGATGTTTCACCTTGGCCCAATAAGGGAGTAACTTGGGCTTTTAGACATCGAACTCTCCCTATTTTTGTTTAAAAATTAGCATTGAATCACCGAACACTTGCAACATTCGAATCTCCATATGTAGAGCAATCTGAAGACCAATGATCAAGGCTTCATATTCTGCTTCATTGTTTGTACAAGGCTTGTTGATCGAGCATGATATATGCATCACTTCTCCATGTGGGGACTTAAGGACGATGCCTGCTCCGGCCCTTATCCTCGTATGCCATGATTGGGATGTTTCTGTTCTAGAAGCCCCGTCAAAGTACAACTACCATGTGGCTTGCCGGACCTGATTCACTTCTAATGTTTCATCTTCCGGAAGTTTCATAATTAGCGGGGAAGTTTCAGGCATCGAGTGTGCTACAAAGAAATCGGCAATGGCCTGGCCCTTAATGGCCTTTTGTGGCATATATGCGATATCGAATTCCATCAAGATGACGGCCCATTATCCCAGTCACCCTTTCAATGCAGGCTGGGAAAGTATGTATTTAACCGAATCAGCCCTTGATAAGCTGTATTTCATGTGATAGCATGTAGTGCCTCATCTTCTTGACCGTAAAGACCAATGCGAGGCAGACTTTCTTGATCGGGGTATAGTTTCCTTCCGCCTTGACCAATCTTCGACTGAGGTAGTAAAGGGCCCACTCCTTCCCCTCATCATTATTTTGGGCTAGCATTGCCCCCAGTGAATATTCAGTGGTGGCTATGTAGAGAATTAATGGCCGCCCTTTAACAGGTGCCCCCAGCACTGGCGGGGTCTTCAGATATTCCTTCAGCTGGTCAAAAGCCCTTTGGCATTCTTGGTTCCAACAGAATGGTGTATCTTTCATTATCAGCCTAAGGAACGGCTGGCATCGCCCAGACAGATTCGAGTTGAATTTACGGATATAGGCTAATTGGCCTTGTAATGACCGCAGTTCTGTTAAATTTTTCGGAGGAGGCAGCTCCTTGATGGCTTTTATCTTAGAGGGGTCTATTTCAATCCCCGATATCAAGCAATGAAGCCCAAGAATTTTTCATTGGAAACGCCGAAGGCACATTTCATCGGGTTCATCTTTAGCTCATATTGTCGAAATCTTTCAAATATAATCCTGAGATCACTCAGGTGGCCTTCTGTTTTTCTAGTCTTGACGACCAAGTCATCGATGTAGCATTCGACTTTATCGTAGAGTAGCTCATCGAATATCTTTGTCATCACCCTTTAGTAAGTGGCGCTAGCATTTTTGAGGTCGAAAGGCATTCTTTTCTAGTGGAATATCCCCTTGGGTGATCGTAATGCCATATGGATTGTTTCATGCTCCACTATCTATATTTGGTTGTATCTGGAAGACCCGTCCATGAATGATAGTGCCTCATGGCCAGTAGTGGCGTCAACCATGACTTTAGTGATAGGCACTGGGAAATCATCTTTCGGGCATGCTTTGTTCAGGTCCCGAAAGTCCACACATATTCTGATCTGGCCATTTTTATTTTTGACGGGCACAATATTGGCCAGCCATGTGGTGTATTGATTTTTCGCTACGAAGCCGATGTCTATAAGCTTGTCGACCTCTTGGCAAATCTGACTTATTAGTTCTGTCCTCATTCGCCGAGATGACTGCTTGACTGGTTCGGCTTTGGGGTTGATAGCCAGTATATGTTGAGCAACTGCAAGACTAAGGCCTGGCATGTAATATCTTGGATTCTTCAGATCATTATCGGAGAGCTTTTGGATCGCTTTCGTGGGTCCTGAAACGTGTTTTACGATCCACTCAAATTTTTTCCTTGTATAACTTGCAGAACCCTATGGAGAGTGAACCATTGAGTTTTGCGACTCCGGGACGCTACAGGTGCGTTGTGCTCGTTCCGGGGATCGCGAGTACTATTTTTTTTGTATTTTTATGAATTTATGGATTTTCATGCAAAAAATCATATTTTAAGAAAATTATTATTTTTCCTATTTTCTTTTTCTTCTTAACCCTTCTCTCTCCTCTCTCCTCCCTCACGTCTCTCATTTCTCTCCCTCCGTTCTCTCTCCTCTCTTATCCTCTCCACTGGGACGTACGACCGGTGTGGAGCTGGGTGAGGCGATGACGACGTGGAGCTGACCTAGAGCGTGATGGCGCAAGTATCGGAGCATGGCATTGGCGCGATCCCGTCCGTGGATTCAAAGTCGACGTGGGTTGTTCTTGTTGTCATTTTTGACGAGGATAGGCCGTTTTGGCTCGCGAGATCTTCGGTGGAGGTAGGGGGACAGATGCCCTACTCTTTTCCTGCGTTCCCTCGCTATTTGGAGCCGAACGGTGTGAGTTTGAGCGGGTTTTGCCTTGTTTGGGCGGAAGCCATGTTCGGAGGGAGTGAGCCGTGTTTGCCGTTCTAGACGATGGTTTGTAGTTTAAATGGATTCATTTGAACCCCTGGCATGTTGGGATTCATTTTCCGCTAGTTTTACTGTGTTTGGTTGAGAATCGGAGCCGGTATGCGCTCGACTGTCCATGTGAGTCGTTTTGGGTCGATTCATGGGAATCGCCTGTTTCTGGTCGTTTTCCGGATGGTTTGATCCCCTCTGGCTTGTGGAAGGTGGATATCAACGTTAGGGTTGTTTCCCTGTCGTTTAGATGTGATTGAGGTGTGGAAAGACCGAGTTTTGGGTAGTCCAATGGTTTTCCCGCTGGAACGGTTTGACGGTCCTACCAGAGACCATTAATTGGGTTCAGCAGCCCTCTGGAGACCGTTAGGTGGAGTCCCTTGTCGGTTTGGTTTATCGGTCTTGCGATCGACCACAAGGCTTGTTTAGCGGCCCTTGGGCGACCACTATTCGACGTTTAAGTCGGTTTATTGGTTTTAAGTCAGTTCGGGCTAGCGGTCTAGCGCCCGACCGCATGGGGTCTTTGGTGGCCCTGGGGTGACCGCCATTCCTGATTAATGGTCCCAAGGAGACCGTTATATGATTTTGACTATTTTGTGGGTTGACTGGGTATAGCGGCCAGGTCATGACCGCTAGGTCTTGCTTGCGGCCCTAAGGAGACTGCCTGGTGCTAGTAGCTGCCTCAGGCAGACCGCAAGGCTCCTATATTTGTGGATTTTGTATCTGGGGTTTCTTGAGGGTAGCGGCCCTTTAGGTTACCGCCAATTTGGTTTAACGGCCAGGGGTAAGACCGCCACCTGCCCAGAGTATTCTTTTATGTTGGTTTGGTTTCCGGTTGATGTGGCTTCGACCCCTTGGTTAGCCCATTGTTCCGTGGATGTCTTGGACGTCCTATGAGGGCTAAGGTCGTGTTGTAGGGTGTTCGAGAGTGCCATTATACCGAGCTATATTCCGTGATATTTCGAGGGTCATTATGGTTTCTGGTCAACCCGGTTGTGACCCTGTGGTTGACACGTGACCTCGAGAGTGTCTCGTCTATCCTGTGAGGATCGAGACATGATTTTGGGCGCTTGGAGGTAGTGTCTTACCTCGATTTATGTGTCATGTGGTTCGAGGGCTGTCGTAATCCCTCATGTTCCATGTTTCATGTTATATGGAATTGTGAGTCCGTTGTGTGGCTCGGAGGACGAGGACTCATTGTTATCATTATTGCTGTTATGGATCCGACTGTCATGTGCCGTCTTCCATAATGTGTTTTCCGTGATTTTGGCTTAGGGACTAGGCTAATTAACAGCGTGTTGCTGTGATGTGCGACGATCTTGACCTGACTTTTGTGACTCAAGGATCGTTGACAGCAGGTCTAGTTGACTGTCCTGAGTCTGGTAGCAGTTGCATGCTGCATTATGCTCCGTAGTATGTGCAACAGGTGTGTGCTTACCCAGTTTGTACTTCGGTGTTCGCTGTTTTGAGTCTCTGTGTCTAGTGATCCTCCACTAGTCGTAGCCTGACGACACCTTCCGGTGTGTTGGCCCACTTAGGAGTGGTGGTGGGGCAATTCCCAATAGAGATGATTTTTAGGCTAGTTTTCATAGGCCCCCTTGCTTTGCGGTAGCGTCCTACTGGGGGGGAAAACTAGCTAGAGGCCTAGCTCGAGGCAATGGGCTTGTGTGTGCACACGTGGTCAAGGGCGGTTGGACGAGCGCCGACGGGCGTGACCCTGACTAGTCACTTGTTACTGTTGTTCCTTGCACTTGGTTCTTGTTGAGTATCTCAGTTACCGCTGCTCTAGGTGAGTGGGAGATACTTGTGGCGCAGTCTAAGACGTCAGTGGACGTATCTGGTTGTTCTTCTAGTGAAAAGGTGCTTCTTTCACTTAACACGATGACTTGTGTTTTCGTGGCTTGTTCGAGTAGCCTGTTCTTGGCTTCACTCGAGGTTACGGGTTCTGTAGCATACACGATGGTGAGATCATGTATGTCTTGTGCCTTTGACCGTGTAGGTCTTTGGTAGGCTTTTACATGTTTTGGTAGGCTTTTTCACGATAAGGTTTTATGATTTGTTAATGTATCGGTAACGCCCGACTTTGTGAGATCGGGGTTCACCTTTTTGTTGTTGTTTGGAGTAGTTTAGAGGGCCGAGGTTCCTTCGGATGCCGTGTTCCGTGTTACGGCTTTTCCTGCTCCTGCTGTTACTGCTTTACTTTAGTGTAGCATTGTTGTTACTGCGTGTTTCGTGGTAGGGTTCTGCGGGATCTCTACTAAGCCAGTGATATGAGGCTCACCCCTGACTTTTCAGGTGTAGCTATTTTTCCTTATGCTGGGAGGTACCTACTGCGTGGTTCTTAGTTGCCAGCGTTGCCAGTGTCGGGCTTCCCCTGACTTAAGGGTACGTTCCCTTTTCTGTTGTACTATACTTTGGTTAGACTAGACTCTGTTAGTTTTAATTGTTATAGAAAAATCAATTTTATTTCCGCTATTTTAGCAATCCTGATCATTGAAATTTAATTGCTTACTGCTTTATCTGGAAGTTCAATGTACTCCCACATACCTTTCTATACCTTCGGAGCTTTTTCGCTCTTGGGAGGCCTCGCAGGTTCCAAGTGGTATCGGGTTTACCCGGTATCTGGAGTCTGGGTCATCACATGGCATCTCTTTATAGTTCCAAGCGAAATAGTCCCATAACTCTTGGAGCAGCTTTATGTATTGCTCTCTCTCTCTCCTGGGAGAAGGAGGGCAATGAGGAAGATCGGCCTAGGCTCATCTTCTGTGCCAAGATTCACTTCGACGAACTCATCGATGGTGGCCTGGCCGCCATCTTCTATCTCTAGGGGAGCCGATTGTAAATCGATGAAACCTTCATCGTCTTCTTCAGCTTCGAGGACATCATAAATGTCTCCTTGCCTTATCTCGCTCAGTGATGGGGCTTCGCCGGCTCCTTCCCTTGACTCTGGAATCAGTGTCGATGTTGGCAATATAGCTTCCGGGCAGCTTGAATAATGGCCCGTAGGTGAATCACCCCTAGGGGCAGAAAGGAGCTCCCTAGCCTCTTGTCCTTGCAGAGCATTATCGGAGGTCGTGGTGACCTCTGTGATAATAGATTCCCAGCATTTGTATGGGACATCGACTTTCAGCCCTTCATGTATCATCGTTTGGGGTTTCGGGGTATCTCTTAACCTTGGGAGCTGTAGGATTCCTTCATGATCTTCTTGATAATTTTTGTAGACCGCCTCTACGGAACCTTCACCCGTAAGGGTAGAGAGGGAGGCCACATCTGTTTCATAGCATCTTTCATTGGCCGAACTCGCGACCTCCGGGGAGAGGGAGACCATATGCACTCCCCTTTTGTAAATGCCCATCTCATGCGGGCGAGGTGGATCTACTTCATATTCCCCCATCTGTAATTCTCCCTTCTGAATTAGGCTTTGAGCGATATCTTTGAATACGTAGCAATCCTCGATGGAGTGCCCCGACGCCTAATGAAAGGGGTAGAATCGAGGGTAATCACTTCTTTTGGCATCATCTGGCCTCTTGGGCTCTGGCAGAGCAATCTTGTCATAGTGATAAGCCCATTCAAAAATCAACTGAGTCTTATCTTTCGAAAAGGAGTAGGGTTTCTTCAACTTCTCTCGCAATGAGGGGCTTTGTTCCGCATGCTTGTTGGTTGAAGGGCCGGCTACCTCTTGCACCTTCCTCCTTAATTGCTCGAAAGCAGTGAGGTCAACGCCTACAGATCTGCTCTCCCGTCTTGTCGTAGTTGTATCAGGACAGTGCTTCGACAAAAGGCCTCAATATCTATTGCCATTGCGCTCAGGCGATCAAGGGACTGGATTTTGATGCCAATTACCCTCAACAAAATTTCTTTCTTTAAGTTTTGTTTGTAGATCTGGATAGCGGCCTCGTGACTCAGTGGAGGCTCGCACCTTTCACAGATATTTCTCCACCTCTCAATGTAGTCCGAGGCAGATTCATTATCTCTCTGCCTGTCCCTATGCAGTTCTGTCCTGGTCACAGGGGGACATTTCAGATTTGCAGGCCGGAGCTGTTGAGGGAGGAGGGCCAGTGTTGGATCAGACTGGCGCATACTCATCTCGGCCAGCTGCCTCTCCAACCTTTTGATCTCATGCTGTAGCTCACTATACAACGCGAGCAGAGCAGGGTTATGTTGAGGGAAATCCGGGACACGGCGTAGACAACTGCCTTCCGTTGTAATATCAAGCGAGGGCAGCAGCACTCTGCCATCATGGCTACTTGGCTTGGTCCTTCAGAAGTTGACGTGCCCAGCCTCACATCCCTACGTGGAGGCAGACTCTAGAGGTGTATCTCTTCATCTTGCGTTTCACCATCTAGAGGCGTGTGTTGCTCTTGGCCCATGGCTTTTGGCATCTCTGGATCTCTCGAAGGACCTTTGTCGGTAGGAGCAGAGATAGAAATCATATCTGCTTCATAAAATTCTTCTACCGAGAAACCCAAGCCAGGGTGCTGGGTAATCTGTAGTAGTTCTCTATCCAAGTTGGGTGGATACCACAACTTTTTGAATATTTGATATCGGCTTGTAGCTTGGAAGAAGGGAACTTGTTGCTTACTGGCCATTTTCACCGCTTTGACAGATATATCAGGAAGACCCATGATTGGGACGACCGAGTCGTGAATTTCTTCGGGGAATTTGCATTCATCATCCCCTTTCACTAGATGTTCATTAGCCATATAGAATATTGTTGACTGACCCTCGAGATTGGGGACCTCCAGAGTCTTCAGCAGTTCGACTATCTGACAGTCTATATCTATGAGGGGTTTTACGATCCCCGGAGGGACTTTCACATAACCCAGCAAATCCTTAAGCTTTGGCATCTCCGACTCAGGGTGAATATGGGATGGGATTGCTTTGCACACTCCCTCAATTTTATAAATGTGCGACACCTCCTAATGTGCCACATAATCAGGCGGGGGTGGAGGGAACCAGTCGCTGGCCTCTGCTATCTCCTTCCCTTTGATTTCAGCTGACTGGGGAATTTGCTTCAGCTTCTCTATTTAGCGTGACGCATCCAGCAGATGGCATTCAAACACATCGAAGGGGTGTAAGTCAACAAATATTCTTTCCTCTTTTCCATCTCGGGGGTATTTGATGCACTAGGACAGAGAAGAGGGTACGACTCGATTTTGATGCAGCCACGGTCGGCCGAGCAGTGCTTTGTATGAGGTATCAGAGTTTATGACATGGAATTGCACCTTGGTGGTGAAGTCTCCTAGCAAAAGCTTGAAGTCCCACGATCAATGACACCCAGGAGGGGGGTGAATTGGGTGTTTACAAAATTTAAGAAAACTTTTGACCTTTTTAAAGAATGTGATACAATGCTAATCAAGAGGTTCAAATCTATTTGTTCACAAATTGGATTTAACAAACTTTGTTAGATGATGATATGGATTAAGCAAGATATATGTGGATAAATTGGGAACAACAATTTACACTAACACTCACGTAGAATGGAGGTAGAAGAAAAGGACCAAGCCACAATTGAAAACAAGATGCATAGCGGTTTTTAAGGTGGTTCGGATGCAATGACGGCAATCCTACGTCCACCCCTCACCAAACCTGGTGAGGCTTCACTTGGGGATAAATCTCCAAACGGAGACGACGCTCCAACCACACACGCAGGATGATGTCTGCACACACACACACACGGAGATGAAGTCTCCAACATGATCCGACAACTGGATCACCAACACAAACACCTGCTGCCACAAGTGCAGCAATTCATACACACGAGACAGAACGGATCTAAAAGACCCACACACACACAAACACAGATCTAGGAAGATCCATGCACACACACGAATCGAATAAAACACACATACAAGCACGACCATGGATCAAACAACGATCCACACACACACACACAAGTTCTTACAGTTTATGATTGTTGACACCCATTTTTGCCGATAAGTTGAGTCGTTCCTCTTACTCCCATTTGTTGATGTCTCGAGTTGTCCATCACTCATTGGGGCTGTTTTCAGGCATGTCTTGGGTCAGTTTTATGGGTAGCCTCTCTCCCTGGTTAGGTCCGAGTTGATTCAGGGTTTAACGGGCCTTGGTTTTGGTTGATTGGGCTTTTCTATGAGTTTCAACACCCATGTACATGTACGATTCATCCCTGGCCGCCCAATCAATGTGCGGTTGACTATGGACCATCCATCTATTTTGGAATATTTTGGTTAATTTTTTGAATTTCCACCGACAAGCGTTTATGCGGTCCACCTCTAGCCGTTCAACTTAATGGACGGACGGATAGTAGCCGCTCATCTCTCAGAGTCCTGCGCTTGGTGATTTTCTCAGATAATTATCCAATTAATCTATTTATCACCGACAAGGCTAGAACTGTTTGTCTTTGGCCGCTCTACCTTTGAACAGTCTCATCTGAGCCGTTCATGTGTGAGAGTCCAACGCCAAGGTTTCGGTCAGTTCGATGGATAATTTAGATTATTTATGATTTATTTTAAATTTCCACCGATAGGGTTGGACGGCCAGGACATGGCCGCACATCCCGTTAAGCAGTCTATCATAAGACCGTTCATCCGTTCGATTCCTGAATTTCAACAGATTTTATCTCTTTATCCGTGGTTTTATCCCTAACTTCTCCCGTCATTTTCTCCGCGGATAATGAACCATTTTGAGTGCCGTTTTGACTGGATAAGAGACAAGTTGATTATCTATGATTTTTCTTTGATTATCTCGACCTGAAAATGCTTCTAAACCATAATTTCGAGGTTGGCTTTCTAGGCTCTATAAATAGACCCTAAAGGCCGGGTTTGAAAAGGGGGAAGATTTTTTGTCGACGGAGAAGCCCTGCTGCATTCTTGAGCGACCTGCGACCAGAGAGGGAGGCCTTCTACGTCCATACAGGCCTCCGGTCCAGAGAGTAATCGTAATCTTGAGTCTTTTGCTTTTGATAGTCTCACGTTCTTCTCATTGCATGTTTGTTTCTACACACCTATTCTCCCACGTTTTCATTGCTTGCATTGTCATTCAAGGCCCACACTTTCTGGCAGGCCGGAGAGGGTGGAGGTTGGACCATTTTACAACTTATGGCGTGATGGTCTTGTGCGGCTCTTCCAGGACCGTTCGAGGGTATGTGCGGTGCATCTTCGACCGTCCTTCACCTCCTGCGGTCGTTTCTAAACCGTCCATCAGCCAGTAGTTCTACGTCCCGCGTCCCCTGCAGCACTGAAGAACGGTCTGTCGTTCGGCCGTCCAACACCACAGGTGGTTCTTCACGGGCTGTTCATCCCCTGCAGTGCTGATTTTGAGGCGAGTGTCTCCCTCTCTTTCCAAGGTACGGCGTGTCCATCACGTACGGCACCTTGGTGGCGATCACGGTTCTTTAGTCTCTTCTGTTCTCCATCTACTGTCCCATTTATTTATTTTACATATCGATTTAGTAGAAAGGGGGAGTAGAGATCTTTCTAGCCAGTGTTGAAGAGAAAGTGAGTAAAACAAAACATATCAACAATGATCAACACAATTACAACACCCAAAACATAAAGACGATGAGGCTTAGTTTAGAAAACTCCTGATTTGGGTTCCCTTTGAATGCATGCTGCGGATCTTGAACGTATCTTCAATCTTCACGTGACCGGAGCTTCAATCCGTGCTTGCTTAGCTTTTCTCCTTTCTTGTTTGCTTGGCTTCTCTTCTTTCTCCCTTGGGCACTCTTCTTGGAATCCTTGCTTGCTTGCTTGGCTCTTCTCTTCCTTGGAGGAGGTTGGCTTCAAATATGCCTTCAATGGGTTGAGAATGGATGAAGAACACTTACTGCACGAAGTACTGTTCACAGCTACAGTACATCTTCTCTCCCTTGGTGATGCAGGACGGACAAGGGGACCGACTCTAAGTAATGTGGACCTCGGACTCTACGTGCAGACGCGACCAGCAACATACGAATAGGAGAGACACTTTGGCCCGACACTAAGAGTTCCTATGGGCTATACCTCGCTAACAGAAACGCAAGCTCGCTCGTCGTCCCAAGCGAGGGATAGCGTGGATCCGCGCGGTTGAGAAACCGACAGAGTCAAGGGTGGTCGACTCACTTCCGTGCTCGGATCGAGCCACGGGACAGGTCACTCTCTCGCTCACAACGGTGACATGAACTCACGGACTAGATTCCTATCACACTCACAGCGGCATATGACCATATACTAAACTAGCAAATCAACGCCAAGAAGTAAGACCGTTACCTCCACGCTCCCGGAGTGGGGAAGACAACCCCGGCCAAATCCGAACTCCCGGTTAAACAAGTTTTACTGCAGTACAAAGTTTTGACCCACTCCATGCAGGGAGGTAATAGGTCACAAGTGGGGCCCGGGAGTCTCGGGAATTGAGTTGACGGGCAGCATCTTGATGTCGCTCCGTCGGTGCCGAAACCCGCGTTTGGTGCTATCTGGACGGCACTATCTGTGGGTACGTGGGGGCCACGTGCTACTCAATACTCTGGATCAAACGGGGTGGGTCCCGTTGGGATGGTGACCCCTGGTGGGGCGCTCCCCTGGACGGTGGTCAGGCTGGAACACCAGTCGGAGGCCGGGTGGCTCCGATCTGCACTTGTCGGAGTTGCTGCCCACGGATCTCAAACTCAGTTTCAGATCTGCGCGCTCCAGCGACAGAAGCTGCTGCGACGAGCACCGACGTCGGATTGATGCACAAGAGGTACCGTTGGAAAGCTCTCTCGAAATCCTTTGACTCCCTGGGACTCTAGAAAATTCTTTGGGACCGTACTTCTGAAGGGGGATTTTAGAACCGAACTGATCTCTATTTCAGATCTGGCCGGGCAGAAATGAACTTTTCTAAGAGTTGGCATTAACCGTGATGTAGACCTCTGATTTAGATGATGAGCTATTCTGAAAAGTTGTAGAGGGGAGAGAGAGGAAAATGGGGATAATTTTTATGAAAGGTTTGGTGGAGGTTTGGATAGGGAAAGGTATTTTATACTGCTGGGTGGTTGGATATGGACAGTGGCAGGCATAACTGAGCTGGGATCTGAAGTGAATTTTTAGAAAATATGAACAAGATTCTAAATTCACAAGAAAATTTGTGGATGGTGGGGGTGGTGGATATAATCTCCAATAAATTTGGGGATTCAAACAAATAAGAAGAAGTGGATCTAAGTGGGGAAATACATGGCTGTTGTGACTCAGGACAGAGATCTGGAAGGAAAGGAAGAACGAAAATGGAAAATAAAAGTTAGAAGCCCAACCAATTTTTCTGGGACGTGGGAATGACCTTTTGATGGGAATCGATGCCGAGCATTAAATTTTATTTTTACATTTGAGTCCTTTTATTTACTTTTATATCCTTGGAAAAGTATATGTACAATTGTAAGGCTTTGTAAGCCAATGTGTCATTCCCTAGGATTGTGTGGGTTTTTGTGCAAATGTGTTGTAGGTCCAGTTAGGGGGCCCCCTCCCCTTCCCCATGGTCCACCTCATCCATGTGGGGCTGGTCAACCATCCTAGGTGACCATCTAGAAGGTTTGAATGCTAATTGACCACATGGGAGACAAAGGGGTTAAAATTTCAAAGGTTGGCCACCTACCTTATCTACCTAGTCAAAGGAGTGCTCCATTCATATGTAATTTATTTTTTTTGAGTTTTAATCACATGGGGGAAGAAAATGACTTATTTCCCACGAAATTCCCAGCCCCCCACCCCTTGTCATTTTCTATATAAGCCTATGTATATTGTCATTAGAGATTAATGAAGAAATGAAGAGAAAATTGTTGGAAAATCAAGAGTGTTCTTGAGCCCCTCCTCTCTCCCTATGGTTTCTCTCCTCCAACATCCAGTTCTAGAGATATTTCTATCTTCTATCCCCTCCCCTTTATCTCCGGTGATCATCTGTGCCGCCGTCGCCGCCGTCCGTGCCGCCATCACGCCGCCGCGGAGCCGCCTTCGGTGTTCTGTCCATCCTGGATAGAGGCTTCTTGTCTGAATATCTTCTCTCTTCCACGTGAAGATCTCAAGCTGCAATTTTTATGGTGTGTTCTACCCTTGCATCCCAAGTGCCACCTAAATTTTCACGCCGAACATCCACCGTTTAGTATTTTTACATTTTCGTCCAACCTGTCATCCCAGATCTGCCAGGTTTCTGTCTACAGTGACAGAACCTCTGAGTTCTCCCCCTCCGACCATCTTTTTGATTTATCCAAACCCTCCCAATTTTACTAGAAGTTCTGTCCATCACCCTCTACCTCCACAAATTGGCTTAATTTTTTATCCGCCTCCTAGCTATTTTTAGAAATTCGTGTTCTTCCTCTGATACAGTGTTTTTAGTCAGATCCCAGATCCGACCACCCTCCACTTTACAAATCATAACTAATCACCACCACCTCCAAATCCAAATCCAAAAATAGTCCTGGTTTCCTTGTTCAATTTCCTACAACCTTGATGAAGAACACATCTTCAAACTCGGACATCTACTTCACGGTCAAAGGTAATCAACAGGGAAGTTGTCTGCAGATCTGAGTCTTCGATTACTGTACAACAGCAGCATATAAAATTCGCCAACACAAAGTACAAATCTGGTGAATTTTTCTGAAGGCCACTAGATTGTATTACTTCGAAGCAGCTTTCCAACGGCTCTGATTTCGTCGCATTCCGACACCGGTGCTGATCGCAGCGTCCGTTCTCGCCGGAGCGCGCGCTGAAATACTGAACCGACAGGTTTCCGATCGGTTTTCCGACCGGTGCCGAACGGAGCCGCCCGGCCTCCGGCCGGTGAACCAGCGTGCCGCCAGCCCGGGGAGCGTGTCTCCAAGTGTCTCCACTACAGCGGTACCACCGGTTCCCACACGGCCCTTCCGGACAGCATGTGGGCCCCACGGTCGTGAACACGCGTGTAGCCGAATCAACACCCGAAGCTGCCCGTCAACCCGAGTTCGGTCCTCCCGGGCCCATTTGTATAGCCCTTTACCTCCCTGCGTGGAGTGGGCATGTTCCCATTGCTGTAATTAGTGTGTGTTAAGTTTCCCGGGAGTACGAGTTTTCGGCCGGGTCCGTCTTCCCCACGCCGAGCGCGTGGAAGTATCGCCTTCGCTCCCTTACTTGGCATTTGCTTATTTTCATATATACTTGTTTATGCCGCTGCTAGAGAGCATGCTTTAGGTCCGTTAGCTCGCTATATTATCATTCACCGCTGCTGCGAGAGAGTGCGAGACCGTCCCGTGACCCGATCCGGGCACGAAAGAGAGAGCCGACCACCCTAGCTCTTGTCGATTTCTTAACCGCGCACGTCCGACGCTTCCCTCGTCAAGGGACAGTCACGAGCTTGTCATGTCCGTGGTCTCATCCCGCATCAATTTGGTATCAGAGCGAGTTTGAGTCTAGGGTGTCCCAAAAAAAAAAGGTGTCATTTACGTCTAGTCATTAGTTATTTACGTCTAGTCGTGTTTAGGGTCATCATTGTTTCAAAACAAAAAAAAGTGTCTTTTTGCATCGCATCCCTTTACTCGGTATATCAAAAGGTGTTGTCCGAACGCTAGGCTACGCCTATCGGGAAGGCCACACACTTGCGCGAGTGGTCTTCGGATCGCTTATCTCCGCCACGTACCGAGTCTTGGTTTACGTCTAAGGTCCTTAGTGTGCATGCATTCCAAACTTGCATAGTCGGTCTAGTGTCTTGTCACCGTGTGTATGCCTGTCCATGTCCGCTACCCATGGCCGTTCCCCAAGACCATACGTCCGAGTGGTCAACCTTTGTGGCCAAAGTCAATGTCCTCATGGACCGAGCCCTTGGTTTTACCCCTCTCACTATGAAAGTCGCTCTACCCAACGGGTCCACAACGGAACTCCATTTCACCGATAGGGAGTCGGGTAATTGGGTTTCTCTTGACATCGTGGAGTCTCTCTCCAAGACAGGCGAGATTGTCTACGATGGTGATTTTGCTTTTGTTGAGTTCTATAAGAGGATCGGATCTGTTCTCTACACCGATGGTGCATGGTGCAGGATCGGCACACTTGCTGGTTCATGCATCATTTTAGGGCAAAAGTGGTTAGGAGAAAGAAGGGCCAATCTTGACTGGGACAAGAGGACTTGCACCTTATGCCCACTTACCTACCCGGTAAGATCACCCTTAGGGACCCCGTATGTCCAGCCACCCAGCCCCAACGGCCCACTCCACCTTCGGATTCGCGCTTGGAGCCACCTCATCCCGAGCCACCCGTATTTCTAAAGGGTACATTATACATAGCCGAGCCGCTTCTTAGTTGGCTCAAGGATGGCTTGGTCCCACTCCCTTACCCGTCTATGGACCCTACCCTACCTTTAGTGCCTGCCAACTCCTACCATACTACGTTCCGATCTCGTCACCATGTTGACACATTGGGTGACCTTATCCTTGGTTTAGGTTGGCAATGGCAGTTGACACATATGTTGGCCCGAGGTTTCGACCAACCCACGAGTCGTAGCTTCACCCATCCGGCCTTCGGGTCCATTACCTCCGAGTGCACCATGGATTGTGTCACCACGGAGGTTCTTCTACTTCTCCCGCTACCGGATGAGCCCGACTTCATGACTTTGCTTCCGAGGGAGGAGTCATATTTCCTATACACGGTCCCATCTACCATGACAGAGGAAGGTGACCACCCGCACCTTCAAGAATTTCACGATTGGGACCATGTCATGTTGGAACCCACCATAAGGGGTCATACCTTCTTTGATCCATTTGACCCCTTCCCTAGTGGATCCCTAGACCCTTCATATTCCCTTCACTTCTTCGGGGAAGTCCACCTTCATACCCCTTTCCTACGGGTCGGGTCATTTACACCCACCAAGCCCGTCCATGATACAACAACATTCGGCCCTCCTAGCCCTCTCAAGTCCTCCAAATCCAAAGGGCCGTCCATGAATGACTGGGTCATACTTGGATGTTTAGGTGTTCCCCATACCACCCATCTCCGGTTACATAACATGCATGCATGGCACACATTCGGGTGTCCTGGTCCGCCGTCACCTATGTACGGGTCGGACTAGCAATAGGTGTGTCTAGAGTCATATATGAGTCGGTGTGTTTTTCTTGTGTGGTTTATTTATGTGGTGTGTCTCGAGTCGATTGTTGTGTGTATTGCATGGTAAGTCTGCATGAGTTTTGTGCAAGCTCGTTGTCGGTCTCTTAAGAGTAAGAGGCGAGTGGACTCACTTGATGAGTATGGGATCGGTTCCACATCTATACCCGGATCAGTCACCTATAGGGACTCAGCGGTGATTCCTAGTGAGTCTTCGAGCTGTTTTCTTCCCTTTTGAGAGTGCCCCTTCGGAGTGACCACCTTTAGCCCATAGCAGTTTGCATATCGAGTATATATGGAATGAGTAGGTGACGATCACTTGGAGCGGAGCATACCCGCGCTACTTGGCACGGTGACGGATCCGCCGGAGTACTCAAGCATCCCTACCCCTACTCGACGGGGTCGAGTTCCTCCCACCCGGGGAGAGTTGATGGGAATCGACGCCGAGCATTAAATTTTATTTTTACATTTGAGTCCTTTTATTTACTTTTATATCCTTGGAAAAGTATATGTACAATTGTAAGGCTTTGTAAGCCAATGTGTCATTCCCTAGGATTGTGTGGGTTTTTGTGCAAATGTGTTGTAGGTCCAGTTAGGGGGCCCCCTCCCCTTCCCCATTGGTCCACCTCATCCATGTGGGGCTGGTCAACCATCCTAGGTGGCCATCTAGAAGGTTTGAATGCTAATTGACCACATGGGAGACAAAGGGGTTAAAATTTCAAAGGTTGGCCACCTACCTTACCTACCTAGTCAAAGGAGTGCTCCATTCATATGTAATTTATTTTTTTTGAGTTTTGACCACATGGGGGAAGAAAATGACTTATTTCCCATGAAATTCCCAGCCCCCCACCCCTTGTCATTTTCTATATAAGCCTATGTATAGTGTCATTAGAGATTAATGAAGAAATGAAGAGAAAATTGTTGGAAAATCAAGAGTGTTCTTGAGCCCCTCCTCTCTCCCTCTGGTTTCTCTCCTCCAACCTCCAGTTCTAGAGTGATTTCTATCTTCTATCCCCTCCCCTTTATCTCCGGTGATCATCTGTGCTGCCGCCGTCTGTGCCGCCATCACGCCGCCGCAGAGCCGCCTCCGGTGTTCTGTCCATCCTGGATAGAGGCTTCTTGTCCGAATATCTTCTCTCCTCCACGTGAAGATCTAAAGCTGCAATTTTTATGGTGTGTTCTACCCTTGCATCCCAAGTGCCACCTAAATTTTCACGCCGAACATCCACCGTTTAGTATTTTTACATTTTCGTCCAACCTATCATCCCAGATCTGCCAGGTTTCTGTCTACAGTGACAGAACCTCTGAGTTCTCCCCCTCCGACCATCTTTTTGATTTATCCAAACCCTCCCAATTTTACTGAGAGTTCTGTCCATCACCCTCTACCTCCACAAATTGTCTTAATTTTTTATCCACCTCTTAGCTATTTTTAGAAATTCGTGTTCTTCCTCTGATACAATGTTTTTAGTCAGATCCCAGATCCGACCACCCTCCACTTTACAAATCATAACGAATCACCACCACCTCCAAATCCAAATCCAAAAATATTCCTGGTTTCGTTGTTCAATTTCATACAACCTTGATGAAGAACACATCTTCAAACTCGGACATCTACTTCACGGTCAAAGGTAATCAACAGGGAAGTTGTCTGCAGATCTGAGTCTTCGGTTACTGTACAACAGCAGCATATAAAATTCGCTAACACAAAGTACAAATCTGGTGAATTTTTCTGAAGGCCACTAGATTGTATTACTTCGAAGCAGCTTTTCAACGGCTCTGATTTCGTTGCATTCCGACACAGGTGCTGATCGCAGCGTCCGTTCTCGCCGGAGCGCGCGCTGAAATACTGAACCGATAGGTTTCCGATCGGTTTTCCGACCGGTGCCGAACGGAGCCGCCCGGCCTCCGGCCGGTGAACCAACGTGCCTCCAGCCCGGAGAGCGCGTCTCCAAGTGTCTCCACTACAGCGGTACCACCGGGTCCCACACGGCCCCTCCGGACAGCACGTGGGCCCCACGGTCGTGAACACGCGTGTAGCCGAATCAACACCCGAAGCTGCCCGTCAACCCGAGTTCGGTCCTCCCGGGCCCATTTGTATAGCCCTTTACCTCCCTGCATGGAGTGGGCATGTTCCCATTGCTGTAATTGGTGTGTGTTAAGTTTCCCGGGAGTACAAGTTTTCGGCCGGGTCCGTCTTCCCCACGCCGAGCGCGTGGAGGTATCGCCTTCGCTCCCTTACTAGGCATTTGCTTATTTTCATATATACTTATTTATGCCGCTGCTAGAGAGCATGCTTTAAGTCCGTTAGCTCGCTATATTATCATTCACCGCTGCTGCGAGAGAGTGCGAGACCGTCCCGTGAACCGATCCGGGCACGAAAGAGAGAGCTGACCACCCTAGCTCTTGCCGGTTTCTCAACCGCGCACGTCTGACGCTTCCCTCGTCAAGGGACAGTCACGAGCTTTTCGTGTCCGTGGTCTCGTCCCGCATCACCTTTGGAACTCACCCTGAAAGTTTGGGCTCTAGAAGAGGTCATGGCTGCGGGAAAAAATTCTAGGATCAAGGGGCTGTCCTGGATGGACAGAACTCCGACGACGTTGGCGGTGGTGCGCCGGCGGCACGATGGCGGCGGCGGCGGCGGCGGCGGTGACAATCTTCAAACCTGATAGCAGAGGCTTCACACCTCAAGAACACAGCCTTCCCAACTGCAGAAGGGGGGGAGAGGAGAGGGAGAGAGGGGCGCACCAAGCTTGCTCCAAGAAAGATGCTAATTTTTGTTCATTATTTCTTGAAAATAGGAAATACAACCCTTTTATATGAAACCCATGGATCTTGGTTTACATAGAGGAGATGCCAAATACTATTTCCCCCATGTGGTCAAGCCGTAATAAGAAAAGTTTAGCCTAATGAGGCCAAAAGAGGGGGGCGCCCCCCTTATTTTAAGGAGAGAAAGTGGGCTTTTCTCCTACTTTGTCTCCCTTGGTCAACAAGAGAGGTGGTGCGGACACCCGAGCAGTTGAGCGGCGTGACACGCCGAGCCACCGGTACCGCACACGGAGCACGACTCGAGCCACCTCAGCGTCCATCTAGCTCGGAGACAGCCTGGAGACGCCGCCTTGAGTCTCCCCATTTTTCATATTTAATTAGACTTTATTTGTGTGTAAGGTGTGTTTATTTCATTTTATACGGTTTGTAATTATGAGTGTACGAGGGGCTTATTTGTAAAATGGGACCCCTGGGCCCCACGGGACCCCCAGGCCCCCTCCCATTGGTCCATATCAGCCTTGTGGGGTTGGTCAAAATCCAAGGTGGACATCTAGAAGCCTTGGACTAGTCAATTGTCCACATGGGGGACAAGGGACCAAAATGGTCAACAATTCCAACCAAACCCACCTACCATGTCCCCCCCTTGGTCAAGGTGCGCCCCCCTCCCCTTTGTTTAATATTTTTGTTGTATTTTGATCAAACTTCATCCTAGCCATCCATCCCTGACCCCTAGATCCAACGGTGGAGGATGGATTAGATGGGTGACCTATATATGCTTGTATTTTCCCATTTTCATGAATTAATGCCATTTGATTCAAACAAATTCAAGAGTAAGGGCTGGTGCGCCCCCCTCCTCTCTCCTCCCTCTCCCCCTTGAAGCTGTGAAGGCTTCCATTCTGAGGTGTGACGCCTCGTGTATCGGTTCCGACGATCGCCGCCGCCGCCACGAGCCGCCACCGCACCGCCATCGCCATCAACGGAGTTCTGCCCGCGCAGTACCACATAAGCTTCCACGAATTTCATGTCTCAGCCCCGAGCTCAGATAGATCTGGGGATTTTAGTGGATGTTCCAGCGGTGTCAAGGACATCCCACAAATTTTGGTTTGCCATTCAGATCTCGTTTCATATTTTTTGATTTTCGTCCACTCTTCCATTTCGGTTCTGCCAGAGTTATGTCTAGATTCATCCCCGTCCTGCGTTTCATATCTTAGGTCCACTTTTTGATTTCTGTTGGTTTGCCCAATTTTACTGGGACTTCCATTCATCCACCCCTTCATCCATAATTTTTCTCAATTTTTGGTTCGTCCATCTCATATTTTCTAAAAATCGTTCTCAGTCCCAACTACAGTTCTGTCCCCCTGTTCCCAGATCCGACCACCAGTCACCCCACAAATCATAGTAAATCACCACCACCTCCAAATCAAATTCTAAAAATATTCCCAGTTCCGCGGTTTGATACCCTACAACTTTGAAGAAGAGCTCAAGAGTTGAATCGGAGGTTTACTAGGTGGTCAACGGTGGTTATCAGACAAATACCCTGCAAATCTGAGATTTCAGTTACTGTACAACAGGGGATTGTAAATTCATTAACATTCTGATCCGGCCAGATCCAGCAGATCTCTCTGGGTCTAGATTGAAGCATTTGAAGAGAGCTTTCCAACGATAGCTCATGCGTCCCGATCCGACATCGGGATTGGTCGCAGCGGCCGTTTTCGCCGGAGCGCGCGCCTGAAAATAGCAACTAAAAATCTGTGGGCAGCAACTTCAAAGCTTTGGAATCGGGACCGATCGACCCCCGATCGGTGTTCCCGGCTGACCGCCGTCCTTGGAGGCGCGCCACCAGGGGTCCCCATCATAGTGGGTCCCACCCCCGCAGATCCGGAGGACAGCGCCATCCGTGGGCCCCGCAGGCCCGCAGAACCCGCCGTTCGGAAAGCACGAAAACGCGGAGTTCGGCACCGCCGGGCGACATCAGGATGCTGCCCGTCAACCCGAGTTGCATGATCCCCGGGCTCCACATGTGACCTTTTACCTTCCTGCGTGGAGTGGGTAAAATCTTTGTATTGCTGTGATATTGTTTAACCGGGAGTCCGTGATTCGGCCGGGGTTGTCTTCGCCACGCCGGGTGCGTGGAGGTAAAGGTCTTAACTCCTTGGCATTACATTGCTTAGCTAGTATACGGTCTTAGGCCACTGTCGAGAGCGTAGGTACTAGCCCGTGTGTCCATGTCACCGCTGTGAGAGTGAGTGTGACCCGTCCCGTGACTCGATCCGAGTCCGGAAGTTGAGTCGGACTACCCTTGACCTCCGCCGGTTCCTTAACCGCGCACGGTCCGCGCTTTCCCTCGCTTGGGACGACGAGTGAGCTTCCACTTCTGTTAGCGACATTTTTCCACTAGGAGCTCGTAGTGTCGGGCTTAGTGTCTCCCTGGTGTGTGCTGCTGGTCGCGTCTTCATCTAGAGTCCGAGGGTGGCACCATATAGTGTCGTCTCTCGTGTCCGTCCCGCATCAAGAGGCTTGGTCTAAGTTGGGCCATATACTAGCCAATTGGGCCTTCCAATCTAGGAAGCCCATGAGAAAGAGAGAAGCCCAATTAGACCTTAAGTGACTTAAAGACCCATTATGAAGCCTAATGGTCCAATATGGCCACACCCCTTAATGGACTCTAAAGGGCTTAATCCAAATGGCTTATTAAGAGCCTTACAAAGAGCCCAAAATGAAAACCCAAGTAAAAACACACATTACAAGCCCAAATACAATGTAAATAAATGCTAAAAGTATCCAAACTTAAGGCGAAAACTCCAGACTATCTCCGAGCCAAAGGGAAGCCGATGTAGCCCGAGTGGCGCTCCGCATATGGTACCGACGGCTCGCCGATTTATGCTTCTCGCTCGCTCTGGTGTCCGCACCAATTCTCCCCGGGTGGGAGAAACTCGACCCTGTCGAGTAAGGGTCTGCATCGCTCTGGTAGCGCTCGAGTAGGTCCGGATCTATCCGCTGTAACTCTCCATGGGTGATCCAAGTATCCTCGGTGGCGGGTCGCCCTCTCCAACGCACTAGGTAGCGCAGGTAGGATCCACTCCTGGTAACTGTCACCTGCTCATCCAGTATATGATCGATATGCTCTCGATGCTGTGGAAATAGGGCCGGTGGTGTACATTCAGGTGTGGGATCACTCTCAATGGGAAGAGATGGCTCGAAAGGCTCACTAGGGATCACCGTTGGGTCCCTATATGCAACTAGATTCGACAGATTGAAAGTTGAGCTTATACCATATTCCTCGGATAGGTCCACAACATACGCATTTGATCCAACATGTTTCAACACTCTAAATGGACCGGCTCCGTGAGCTTGCACTTTCTTTACGGTTCTAGAGGGAAACCGTTCAGGTCTTACCCTGATCATGACATATTCACCCTCTTGGAACTCACGGTGGTGTCGATGGGCATCGGCTAACTCCTTATACCGTGCGTTGCTGGCCTCAATGTGACGACGGATGTCGTCATGCAAACTCCTAACATGCCTAGCAAAAGACTCGGCAGACTCAGATGCTCGTGCATGAATGGGCATGGGAACAAGATCCACTAGCTTCCTAGGTCTATGACCTGTGACAATCTCGAATGGACTCATACGGTAGACCTGTTAACCGAATCATTATATGCAAATTCTGTCAGTGATAATATGAGATCCCAATCCCCTACACGGTCCCTGACAAGACACCTCAAAAGGTCACCCTAACTCCTATTGACCACCTCGGTCTGACCATCCGTCTGGGGATGATATGTAGTGGAAAACTTGAGGTGAGTACCCAACATATGTCATAGTGTCTTCCAAAAATAACTAGTGAACCTAACATCACGGTCTGACACTATGGTACGAGGCAACCCGAACTTGCACACCACATGAGTAAGAAAAAGGTGGGCTACCCTCGAAGCATCCGAAGTCTTCGAGCAGGGAATGAAAAGGGCCATCTTCAAGAACTGGTCAACCACCACATAGACCGAGTCATGCTTCCTAGAGGTACGTGGCAATCCCAAGATAAAATCCATGCTAACGTCATGCCACGGAGCATCAGGCACGGGAAGAGGCGTATAAAGATCCGAGCTTTGCTTCTTCATCTTGGCTGTAGCACATGTACGACACTGGACCACAATATGAGCAACATCACTCTTCAAACTCGACCAATAGAATCTGTGCTCAACAGTCTCAATAGTCTTGTTCCGACCAAAGTGGCCGGCTAGACCTCCCGCATGTAGTTCCCAGACTAAGAAGTCGCGAACCGAAGTTCGGGGAACACAAAGCCTGCCTCCTCGAAAGAAGTAACCCTCCTGAAGCACATAATCATCATGGTCTCACGAGGGTCCGGCCTGGAGAGTGGTATAGATCTGACTGAAGTCAGGATAGTTAACATAGGCCTCTCTCATCTTCTCTAACCCTATGACCTCGGCACTCATGGTGGTCAGCAGACAAGCACGCCGACTCAAGGCATCAGCCACCTTGTTCTCCACTCCAGCCTTATGTTTAAGCATAAATGTGTACTGCTGGAGATACTCAACCCATCGACTGTGACGCGCATTAAGCTTCTTTTGGGAATGGAGGTACCTCAAAGCCTCAAGATCGGAGTATAAAACATACTCCTGATGTAATAGATAGTGCCTCCAATGTCTAAGAGCCTGAACAACTGCGTAAAATTCCTTATCATAAGTGGAGTATCACAGTTTCGCCTCATTCAGTTTCTCACTGAAGTATGTGACTGGGTGGGTCTCCTGACTCAACACTCCTCCTATCCCAACACCCGACGCATCACAAGAGACCTCAAACACCTTCGAGAAATCTGGCAATCGAAGGATCGGTGTCTGGGTCATGCACTCCTTGATGTCCTTGAAGGCAGCAGCAGTGGCCTTCGTCCATACAAACGTGCCCTTCCGAATACAGTCCGTGATCGGGGCAGTGACGGAGCTAAATCCGCGAATGAAACGACGATAGAAAGTCGCGAGGCCATGGAAGCTGCAGACATCATGGACTGTACGGGGTCTCGGCCACTCAATAATGGCCCGGATGATGGGAATCGACGATAAGCACTAATTTTATTTTTACACTTGTGTCCTTTTAGTTTACTTTTATATCATTGGGAAAGTATGTACGCAATTGTAAGGCTTTATAAGCCACTTTGTCATTCCCTTGGATTCTTTAGATTTTTGTGCAAAAGTGTAGTAACTCCAGCAAGGGCCCCCCCATTCCTTCCCCATTGGTCCAACTCATCCATGTGGGGCTGGTCAACCATCCTAGGTGGCTTCTAGAAGGTTTGAATGTCAATTAGACACATGGGAGACAAATGGACCAAAAAGTCCATATTCTCCACCCTCCTAGTCAAGGGGGCGCCCCCCATTTTATTCCTCTTTTTAATTTTTGTAAAATACATGTTAGAACTAATTAGTACTATCTCTTATGTACCCCCTCCTAACCCTAGATCTAAGGGTAGTTAAGGTCTTTTCTACTTTTCTATAAATACCATGTATTTCCATTTTATGTAGAATTAATGAGAAAAAATTGTGGCATTTGCTCCAAGGAAGGGTGCGCCCCTCTCCCTCTCTCCCTGGTTCTTCTCCTTCTTCCAGCCCTCCAGGGTGTGAAGCCCATTCTCTTAGCCCCTCTGAGTTCCATTTCTACCGCCGCTGGCGCCGCCATCGCACCGCCGTCGCGCCGCCGCCACCATCGTCGAAGTTCTGTCTCCATCAGAACAGAACCTCATCTCCAAAATTTTATCTTTTTCTCTTGTCTGATCGAGTCCTAATTTTGAGAGTTTGTTCTGTCCATCTCCCCTAACCTCCAGTTCAAATTTCGTGTCATTTGGACTTCACTTGGTATTTTTTCGGTATTTATTGTTCTCCCCCCTGTAATCTGTCATTCTGCAGATATACAGATTACTGCTCGTCAACCCAGGGTCGGTCCTCCCGGACCCCACTTGTAGCCCTTTACCTCCCTACGTGGAGTGGGCAATATAATTCACTGTTGTAATTAACTTTTTACCATTGTACCGGGAGTTACCGTAATTGGCCGGGGTCGTCTTCCCCATGCCCGGAGATTGGAGGTATCGTGTTCGCTCTCTTACTTGACTTTGCTTTACTCGTATTTATTCGTATATGCCACTGCATGTGATAGGTTATTAGCCCATTATATCAATTGTATCACCGCTGCGAGAGAGTGAGTGTAACCCGTCCTGTGGCTCGATCCGAGTTCACGCGGAAAGGCTGATACCCGAGACTCACTACCGGTTTCTCAACCGCGCACGATCCACGTCTTCCCTCGCTTAGGGACGATCGCGAGTTAGAGTCCCAGGTCGCGTGTCCGTCCCGCATCAATTTGGTATCAGAGCGTCAGTTGAGTCTAGGGTAGTCATTTGCAAAACTCCAAACAAAAAAAGAGTCATTGCATAAGTCTTTGCATGGTCTAAGTCGAGTCTACGTCTAAGTCGGTCTAAGTGTCACATTTGCATACCATTAATCGGTATATCAAAATGTGTTATCCGAACGTTAGGCTACGCCTATCGGGAAGGCCGCACACTTGCGCGAGTGATCTTCGGATCGATTAACTCCGCCACGTACCGAGTCTTGGTTTAAGTCTAGGGTCCTTAGCGTCCATGCATTCCAACCTTGCATAGTCGGTCTAGTGTCTTGTCCAAGTGTCGGCATGTCCATCCACTAGTGTCCCTGTGTCCCATGGATTACCAAACGCCCAGATCTTATGCATGGTGGCGATACTATCTAAAATGGGAGAACCACCCAGACCACCCCCGTAGGCCCGTAGCCGGGGACTTCTATGGCTCCGAAAACCCAGGTGACTACCTAGAGTGGGAAGCCATTATGGACGACTACTTTGAGTGTTACCTTATGTCCGGTCGCATGCAACTCGACTTTACCAAAAGGTGACTTTTTTATTAAGCCGCCGAAACATGGAGGGACATCAAATACTTCCGGGAAGATAGGAGGCTAAGGCCCATCGAGTCATGGTGGGATATGAAGAGAGCGCTTAGGAGGGTCTTCCTTCCCCGCCCACCTACCTCCAACCATGGGGGTCATACCACTAGCCAACCCCACCAACTCACTCGCAATCAAGTGGGCCACACCTCCAACCAACCCCGCCCCATCACCCCCATCTAAGCCCTCCAAAGCAACCCCAATCAAGTGGTCCGCCCAGTCACCTCCCACCAAGTGGAAGCCTAGCCGAGCCTAGGTCCACACCCGA
The DNA here is from genome assembly GCA_022559845.1 of Amorphophallus konjac. Taxonomy (NCBI): domain Eukaryota; kingdom Viridiplantae; phylum Streptophyta; class Magnoliopsida; order Alismatales; family Araceae; genus Amorphophallus; species Amorphophallus konjac. The sequence continues at coordinate 158,339,962 of CM040129.1, read as the reverse complement.
GGCAAGAGATGAGGAGCGAGTCCTCACAAGGTCCCTACTCCAACCCGCACCTTTGATGAAATCGAGAAAATATTTTTGGATTGGTTGGAAAGGACACGTGCTCCTTCACCACCCGTGAGTGCTCCATTGCCACCCTCTACTTCCGAACCTTATTCGGAATCCTCTTGTTTGGAGCCACTAAAGCCCGAGCCACCCGTGTTTCTAACGGGTACGCTTTTTATAGCCGCGCCACTTCTTAGTTGGCTCAAAGATGGCTTGGTCCCACTTCCTTACCCATCCATGGACCCCACCTTACCATTAGTGCTCGTCAACTCCTACCACACTACCTTTCGGTCTAGTCACTATGTTGACACCTTGGATAACCTTGTTATGAGATTAGACTCACAATGGAAGTTGACACACTCATTGGCCCGAGGCTTCGAGCAACCCACTAGTCTTAGTTTCACCCATCCGGCCTTAGGGTCCATTACCTCTATGTGCACCGTGGGTTGTGTCACCACAGAGATTCTCTTATTCCTTCCCTTGCCGGTCGAGCCCGAATTCATACCCTTTTGTCCGAGCGAGGAATCACACTTCTTACCTACGATCACTATCCCACCCGTCATAATGCATGAAGGTGACCATCCACACATTCAAGGCTTCTACACATGGGACCGTGACTTGTGGGAACCCACCATAAGGGGTCATACCTTCTTTGATCCCTTTGACCCATTCCATAGTGGGCCCCTTGACCAACCATATATACTTCACTTCTTCGAGGGAGTCCACTACCACACCCCTTCCCCACGGGCCGGGTTGTCTACACCCACCAAGCCCGTTCACTTGCGAGATACACCATCATTTAGGAGAAAAGAAGAAGATGCATTTGGTACCCCTGGCCCACCCACATCTAAGTCCAATATGCATGCATGGTCCACTTTAGGAGGTCTAGGAATTCCCCATGACATCAACCTCCGGTTATGTCAGTTGCATGCATGGCACACATTCGGGTGTCCTTGTCCGTCGTCACACACGTACAGGTAGGACTAACATTAGGTTTGTTTAGGGTCTGTGTGAGTATTTATTTTGTCCAGTTTGTTTGTCGAGTGCATTGTGTGTCTGTGCATACGTTGAGTCGAGTCGGTTTTGTATGCTCGCGTTGTTAGTCCCTTTCGAGTATGATACTTGTCGGACTATTGAGATCGGTTCTACTCCACATATCGGATCTAGTCACATAAGGGACCCGCGGTGATTCCTAGTGAGTCTTTGAGCCACCTCCCTTATTTGAGAGTGACCCCACCCCGAAGTGTCCACCTCTAGCCTCATTCCCATGGCAACGTGTGCATATCAAATCTATACGGGATGAGCATGTGTCGATTACTTGGAGTGAGCGTACTCTACACTTCCGAGTTCGGTGACGGATCCGCCGGAGCTTCTCGAGCAGCCACCCCTTTACTTGACGGGGTCGAGTTCTTCCCACCCGGCCCACCCACCTATAAATTTCCAAAAAAATCACAAAAATTTCCCAGTGTTCTTCACATATACCCCCTTCCATCATAATTTTCGTGGAGTCTAGAAAAATCATTTCCCCTTTTCAAAGGTCAGTTTCAGGCAGATCTCTTGCTGTCCTGAGTGTCAGTAACCTGAGCCACAGGAAAACCCATAGTTTGCAGCATTTTTCATTTCTAATCTCTTCTTTGGATCGACAGGAAAAAAATATATGTTGTAGTTATGTGAGTTCTCTTTCCAACGGTACCAGCCACGCCTCGATCGACCTCCGGATCTAAGCACCATAATTCTTGCAGTCGAGACGTACAGATCTGTTCCCTATGCAGGTCTGAAATTGCAGTCCGGGAATAATTCGTGCAAAAATACAAAAAGTCAACTTCTGGAATCGCCACTTCAGGGAGTCGATCAGGGACATCCCGTCATCGTCCCAGCCGAGCGACGCCTTCAGAAGACCTCAGGAGGGTGACGTTCCTTTGGAATCCGTGCCTTGCTCTCCAGCGAGTCAGAACCGAGTCGGCACAGTACCGAGTTGGCGCAGGACTGAGTCGGACCAGCAGGCGAGTTCGCCCCGAACGCACCTCCAGATTGCTGCTCGTCAACCCAGGGTCGGTCCTCCCGAACCCCACTTGTAGCCCTTTACCTCCTTGCGTGGAGTGGACAATATAATTCACTATTGTAATTAACTTTTTACCATTGTACCGGGAGTTACCGTAACTGGCCGGGGTCGTCTTCCCCACGCCCGGAGCGTGGAGGTATCATGTTCGCTCTCTTACTCGACTTTGCTTTACTCGTATTTATTCGAATATGCCGCTGCATGTGATAGGTTATCAGCCCGTTATATCAATTGTATCACCGCTGCGAGAGAGTGAGTGTAACCCGTCCCGTGGCTCGATCCGAGTTCACGCGGAAAGGCCGATACCCGAGACTCACTGCCGGTTTCTCAACTGCGCACGGTCCACGTCTTCCCTTGCTTAGGGATGATTGCGAGCAAGAGTCCCAGGTCGCGTGTCCATCTCACATCATCGGGCGTTCTCTGGATCGGCGGAGACCCCGGTACTAGACACAATAAAACCCAAGAAGGTAAGCTGAGGTGTCATGAAGGCACAATTCTGTGGGTTCGCAAACAACTACTCTCGCCTCAAAAGTAGACAGACATGCCTTAGATGGTCCAAGTGGTCCCCTTTAGTATGACTATATATAAGGATATCGTCAAAATACACAACCACAAAGACTCCAATGAAAGGTCGAAGGACCTGAGTCATGAGTCGCATGAAAGTGCTAGGGGCATTGGTCAACCCAAAGGTCATAACCAACCACTCATATAGACCATCCTTGGTCTTAAATGCGGTCTTCCACTCATCACCTGGCCTAATCCTCACCTGGTGGTAGCCACTCTTAAGATCGATTTTTGAGAAGATAGTGGCACCGGCCATCATGTCTAGCATATCATCTAGGCGAGGAATAGGGAACCTGTACTTCACGATGATTTTGTTGATGGCACAACTATCAATGCACATTCTCCATGTGCCATCCTTCTTTGGGGCGAGTAATGCGGGAATAGCACGTAGACTCATGCTGTCCCGAATAGACCCTCTCTGCATCAACTCATCGACCTGCCATTTTAGCTCGGCATGTTCCGTGGGGCTCATGCGATAATGAGGAAGATTGGGCAATGAGGAGCCCGGAATCAGATCGATAGCATGCTGAATATCCCGCATGGGTGGGAGTCCCTCGGGAAGCTCCTCGGGAAAGATATCAGCGAACTCCTGCAGAATAGGAATGACATCGGGTGGGAGTTCAACCTCGGACTTTGGCTCCACCTCTCGGACCGTAATAGAAAACACAGGGCAGCCCCTACTAGCCTCTCGCTCCATTTCTCGGGAGCTAATCATCATCAACCTCCTAGTCGAGGGCTCGCCTGTGCCAGAGGTAACGGTCATAGCCCGAGCTTGGGATGGGGTACTAGGCCCGGGGACGGAAGGCTCCGGAATACTAGGGCCAGTAGGGCCCCTAACTGATGGGCTCTTGGGATGAGTGGGGTGGAGGGTAATCCGTCGGCCATCATGGTCGAAGGTACAGGTGTTCGACCGGCCATGGAGTGTGGCATCCTGATCAAATAACCACGACCTACCAAGAATGATATTGCCCACCTCCATGGGGAGGACATCACACCAAATCTCGTCACGATAGGCATGGAACTGCAGTGGGACCAAACACCGCAGCCTGATCGGAATGGAGGTGGAATCCACCCAAGATACTCGATAGGGGCAAGGGTGGTCCACGGGAGTAAGACCAAGACGTGAAACTGCGCCCATGGAGATTGCATTGATGCAACTCCCACTATCAATAATCACCTTACACATATGCCCTCCCAGCCTACAGTATGTATGAAAGATGGTGGTCTGACGCCAGTCATCACTGGCCTATGGCTGGGTGAGAATACACCTGACGACCCCCAAGTGGGTATAGTCCGAATGCTGTGCATCCTGGCCATCACCTTCAATCTCATACTATTCGTTAGCTAGCTCCTAATCTGCTTCATAGCTGACTAACACAAGATCTGAAGAGGTGGTGTCCACGACCTGTGTGTCCCCAATGACAAGAGATTGACGAGTAGGACACTGGTTGGCGAAGTGGCCAAACCCATTGCAGCAATAACATTGCTGCCGTGATCCACTAGGCTCCCCGATCAAAGGTCCTTTCCCCTTATCCTCCCGACGGATAGGAGGTGTAGGCAACAAAGGACGAGCAACGGGTGCGGGTGCCGGTGGACGGACCGTGGGTGCCGTGGGTTGGGGACGAGGAGGGATATCCCTCGGAGGTGGAGGGCGAGGCCTAGGAGCAAATGGCTCGGGGCGAGTGGGCTCCTGAGGTCGAGCCATGGGGGCCCTCGGATACGTGCCTGAAGAGCCATGGGGCTCGACACTACGAATGGGAAAGGGGCCCAACCGATGGGTAGGCTCAAACTCGACCTCGAATTGCTCCAATTCGAGAGCAACCTGATACGCCTATTCCAAAGTGGTCACATTACGGTGGAAAAGTTCATATTGGTAGTTCGGCCGCAAACCTCTTCGAAAGCGCGATATGGTCTTGGTGCTCTCTTCCGTAACTCTACACCGCAAATAATACTCATCAAACTGGGCGGTGTACTCAGTCACGGACCGGTTCCCTTGGGAGAGACTTTGCCATTTGTCTACAAGACGCTGGCGGTATGTGGCAGGAAGGTATTTCTGCCTCAACTTTATTTTCATGTCATCCCAAGTACCGATCGGGGGTTGATGTCGCTGCATTAATAGGCTCTCCACATTTCTCCAATAAGTTTGGGCCTGCCCATGCAACTTCATCTTTGCGTACCGAACCCTTCGGTGGTCCGTCATCTCAAACCACTCGAAGTACCGGTCCATGCCGGCCACCCAATCTAAATAGACCTTCGGGTCCAAAGACCCGTCAAACATGGGAGGGTCCACACGCACGCTCCTAAGAACGCGGTCGTCGTCATCATCACGATTCCGTCGTTGGTTTCGACGATCAAGACCATAACCCCCTTACTCATTATCAGATGCATAGTCATCCACCTCATGCACCTGTTGCCTCCCAACATCTACCCCCTGAGCCCATGGCACAGCAGGTTGCTGAGCCGGCTCTTGTTGGCCATTCGTCGATGCGGGTTGCGCCGCCACTGGGGCCCTCTCAAGGACGGCAATCCTCCCTACAAGACCCTGAATGGACTGGTCTGATGCTTCGGCCCGATCTTCTAGGGCTTTCATCCTCCCTTCTAGACATGTTCCTACGCCATCTAGACGCGTACTAAGGCCGTCCATACGCGTATCGAGATGATCCATAAGAGCTCGGAACATCTCGGCCGTCGAGGGCTCATCGGAACTACGGGCTCGGGAATCCGCCATAGGTGGTGGTGGCGAGTATTGGGTGCCTCGACGGGTGGGCATGCAACTGACACACGGACTAAGAGACACAAACTAATGCACCTAGATGTATCCAATATCCGGTACGTGGCGGTGGGTCAACCCGAAGATCTCCTCGCGCAAGTGTGCGGCCTTCCCGATAGGCGTAGCCTAACGTTCAGACAACACCTTATAATATACCGGATTATCGAGATGAAATACAATTTTAAAACACTCTTTTTTTGTTTTCAAAATAATGATGATCCAAGACTCGACTTAGACCATGCAAGACTTATGCAACGACTACCCTAGACTCAACTCGCTCTGATACCAAACTGATGTGGGACAGACAAGGGGACCGACTCTAAGTAATGCGGACCTCGGACTCTACGTGCAGACGCGACCAGCAACATACGAATAGGAGAGACACTTAGGCCCGACACTAAGAGTTCATATGGGCTATACGTCGCTAACAGAAATGCAAGCTCACTCGTCGTCCCAAGCGAGGGATAGCGTGGATCCGTGCGGTTGAGAAACCGGCAGAGTCAAGGGTGGTCGACTCACTTTCGTGCTCGGATCGAGCCACGGGACGGGTCACTCTCTCGCTCACAGCGGTGACATGAACTCACGGGCTAGATTCCTATCGCACTCACAGCGGCATATGATCATATACTAAACTAGCAAATCAACGCCAAGAAGTAAGACCGTTACCTCCATGCTCCCGGCGTGGGGAAGACAACCCCGGCCAAATCTGAACTCCCGGTTAAACAAGTTTTACTGCAGTACAAAGTTTTGACCCACTCCACGTAGGGAGGTAATAGGTCACAAGTGGGGCCTGGGAGTCTCGGGAATTGAGTTGATGGGCAGCATCTTGATGTCGCTCCGTCGGTGCCGAAATCCGCCACGAAGTGGGTCCCACTGGGATGGTGACCCCTGGTGGCACGCTCCCCTGGATGGCGGCCGGGCTGGAACACCGGTCGGAGGCCGGGTGGCTCCGATCTGCACTTGTCGGAGTTGCTGCCCACGTATCTCAAACTCAGTTTCAGATCTATGCGCTCCAGCGACAGAAGCTGCTGCGACGAGCACCGATGTCGGATCGACGCACAAGAGGTACCGTTGGAAAGCTATCTCGAAACCCTTCGACTCTATGGGACTCCAGAAAATTTGTTGGGACCGTACTTCTGATGGGGGATATTAGAACCGGACTGATCTCTGTTTCAGATCTGGCCAGGCAGAAATAAACGTTCCTGAGAGTTGGTGTTAACCGTGATGTAGACCTCAGATTCAGATGATGAGATCTTCTTGAAAGTTGTAGATGGAAGAGAGAGGAAAACGGGGATAATTTGTATGAAAGGTTTGATGGAGGTTTGGATGTAAAAAGGTATTTTATACTGCTGGGTGGTCGGATCTGGACAGTGGCAGGCAGAACTGAGCTGGGATCTGAAGTGAATTTTTAGAAAATATGAACGAGATTATAAATTCACAAGAAAATTTTTGGATGGTGGGGGTGGTGAACAGAACCTCCAATAAATTTTAGGATTTAAAAAAATAATAAGGAGTGGATCGAAGTGGGGAAATACATGGCTGCTGTGACTCAAGACAGAGAGCTGGCAGATTTGGAAGGAAAGGAAGAATGAAAATGGAAAAATGGAAAATAAAAGCTAGAAGCCCAACCAATTTTTTTGGGACGTGGGAATGACCTTTGGAACTCACCCTGAAAGTTTGGGCTCTAGAAGATTTCGTGGCTGGGAGCAAATATTCCGGGATCAAGGGGCTGTCCTGGATGGACAGAACTCCGACGACGTTGGCGGTGGTGCGCCGGCGGCACGATGGCGGCGGCGACGATCTTCACACCTGATAGAAGAGGCTTCACACCTCAAGAACACAACCTTCCCAGCTGCATAAGGGAGGGGAGAGGAGAGGGAGAGAGGGGTGCACCAAGCTTGCTCCAAGAAAGATGCTGATTTTTTGTTCATTATTTCTTGAAAATAGGAAATACAACCCTTTTATATGAAATCCATGGATCTTGGTTTACGTAGAGGAGATACCAAATGCTATTTCCCCCATGTGGTCAAGCCTAAATAAAAAAAGTTTAGCCTAACGAGGCCAATAGAGGGGGGCGCCCCCCTTATTTTAAGGAGAGAAAGTGGGCTTTTCTCCCACTTTGTCTCCCTTAGTCAACAAGAGAGGCTTGGTCCAAGTTGGGCCATATACCAGCCAATTGGGCCTACCAATCTAGGAAGCCCATGAGAAAGAGAGAAGCCCAATTGGACCTTAAGTGACTTAAAGACCCATTATGAAGCCTAATGGTCCAATATGGCCACACCCCTTAATGGACTCTAAAGGGCCTAATCCAAATGGCTTATTAAGAGCCTTACAAAGAGCCCAAAATGAAAACCCAAGTAAAAACACACATTACAAGCCCAAATACAATGTAAATAAATGCTAAAAGTATCCAAACTTAAGGCGGAGACTTCAGACTATCTCCGAGCCAAAGGGAAGCCGATGTAGCTCGAGTGGTGCTCTGCGTACGGTACCGACGGCCCGCTTGTTCGTACTTCTCGCTCGCTCTGGTGTCCGCACCACTTGGATTGCCTCTCCCCCTTTAGAACTCTCTTGATGCATTAGGGTTTCTAACCCTCTTGTGTTGGTTTTATATCTTTTGAATGGTCCATAGACTCCCCCCAGACTAGATCCACAAATCATGGGAGATTGGGTGACTTTAGGATTAAACAAATCCTAGAAGAGGGGCTACCCACGAGGTGGAAAACGAAGTCAAACATTACTGCATCGGGGTTGCCGGTCGACCGGAAGACTTGGGTCGGTCGACCGGAAAGTTACAGATTTGAAGCTTTGCGATTCTGGGAAATTCAGTCAACCGGACACTGGGCGGTCGATCGGTCCTCTCTGGGCGGTCGACCTGACTTTCTGCAGAGATGAGATTTTCAGTTCAGGAGATTCTAGTCGACCGGCCAAGGTCCGTTGGTCGACCGGAAAGACCTGTACCTGCAAAAATGAAGTGTTATCCCAAAGAAATACATCCAAATAACAATGGCTTTAAGTAGATGTTTGTTTCATGCATGTTGGGGTAAGATTTCACTTGGTTTATGCATTAGAAACGTCTAGACCATTTGAGCATGATTAGAATGAAGAGCTAATGCATTTGAAGAATGAACTTGCAAGTTATCAATCCAAGTTATCAATCATTGTGAACCTCAATTACCATGAATGAAGTTTAGAAATGAGAGGTATATGGAATACCCACGGTGAGATTGATGGCTATGACAAGGTAAGAATCTTACCAATGGTTCTTGACAGTAAATGACATATACCACCTATGTTGAACTGTAGAAAAATAAGGTATTTATCCACACATACGGTTTACCAGGCGACTGCCATGAGTTTGATCCTGCAAGCAAGATAATCAAGGTTAATACCATGCTTGTTCACATTAAAGAGGTTATGAAATCTGTTGCGTCTTGTTCTTGTTCACATTAAAAGAAATTATGAAACCTCTTGTCTCATTTAAACCAATTCAATCAAGCAAGAATCAAGACCATGTACCGTTACCATTTGCCATCTCAATCATATTTAAACATGAATGTACACAGTCATCAAGAACATGTGCAATCAACCATAAGTTTAGTTATCATCAAAATCATAACCCAACAATTACAGCAATCATCAAAACCATAACTCAACAATATCCTCCTTTTTGATGATGCCAAACTTAGTGATGATGACAAACTTACTGATAAACTTATTAATGATGATACAACAGAATAGCACAAATATTCATCTTCCCCTGTCACACACAACATCAATCTTTCTCCCCCTTTGACATTATCAAAAAGTGGGATACGCAAATCTTTCTCCCATAACAACATTATTAATCAAGCTGGAAGAAGCTAATGAAGCAAGACATGCTTATCTCCCCTTTGAAACCGCAATAGCACACCTTAGAAATGTAGATGAAGCAAGGGCAAATCATGGACGAGCAAATCAATATGATTCCAATCTTGTACCCTTTGCCATTCAATGCCGAAAAACTTATTGAGCAAGACTGAAGCAAGTGAAGTCTGATACCAATTGAAGTCCCGTCAATTTTGGGATTTTCACAATTTTCCAGATTTTAGAACCCATGATAGATTTGCACAATATGCAAGAGCAAGATGGCACATCAAATGATATTTTTTGATTTTTTGATTTTCAAATTTTTATATTTTTCTGAAAGTGCATGAAACTCAATGCAAGCATATAATGACAATATGAATGCATGCAATGCAACTAAACACACACGATGACACTATGAATGCAAGCATACCATGCAATGAAAATTGACTAGGCCAAATGATGAATTCAAAGACCATGTTGATTATTCCTATGTGAGGGTCACAAAGTTTGATTTCCATGATACAAAATGAAGGCAAATACCCCATAGCAAGTGTAAAGAAATTGAAGTCCAAAATTTTGGAATTTTATTGATTTTTAGATTTTTATATTTTCTGTTTAAAAGCATGAAGTTATGTCTATGCAGATGATGACTCATGAAGTGCACACAATGTAACAAAATAGTTACATATAAATATACATGCAACATATCTCCCCCGTACGTATATAAGACGAGAATAGGTATAAGAAAGATGCATGAGAGTCATGACAACCGGAATACACATGTGTAGCACATGGGAGATTGTGCAATCATATAGGGGACTTATGCAATTGCTAAGGCAGTCAATCAATTTTCTGAATATAAAATAAATCAAATTTCCAGATGTGTAAGTAACATGAAAAATGATAATTGTAATATGGATATTCAGATTTTCAGATCAACACAAAGAAACATTTTACAAACTGCACTTCAATTTTGAGAACAACGTATTGGAGGCTTCGCTCTACCTCACAAACTTTCAACATCAAAATTTTTAATGATATCATAAGATAATCAGAATTTTTCTAAGAGTGATCAGGTTCAGAAAATTCCTTTTTACGCGAGTAGACGTATGAAGCTCATGCCAGAATCCCCGGTTACTCAGAATATTGAACTATTTCACCTCATTTTGAACAGAGATATTTTAGTCAACACTTTTCAGAAATAAATCACATCACGTCTTAAGTGACATGTGCCCAATTTACTTAGTGAGACTGAGCATTGCTCTGTCTTTCATTTTCATTCAAGATTTTTCAATAAGGATAGGTAGGTAGTTTTTTCCTCAACTGTCTCTTCAACATACATGCAGTAAGTTTAACATCTCGAGAGTGTTTAAACGAAATTCATATATCTTTATCTTTAACACTCATTTTCACATTTTGTGCAAGAAGTGTGCGAATTTGATTCAGCATGTGTACCAAAAATATTATGAATACATAACATTACAACTCTCCCTAAATAGATGCACTTATGAAATATGAAGTTCCCCAGAGTGTATGACATGAAACACTCCAATAATTACTCAAATGTAGCATTATTTATCAAGAAGACATAAGGTTGTAGAAGTTTCAAGAATGGAGGTAAATAACATATAATAGCAAGCATGCACGCAAAGGGGAATGTATGGAACATGCAATGCAAACATAGAATTGATACCAATCAAATGGATACCAATTGAATGAACTAAATGCAGCTAATGCATGAGTTCTAGTGCAATGCAATCTTTGATCATATAATAATGAAATGCAACATGCCAAGACAGAATGCAGTGTGGTGCAAAACTTCTGATACCAAATGAATGAACTAACTTCAGCTAATGCATGAATTCATTCTAATGCGTGCAACCTATGCCTAGATGAGAATGTGATGCAAGATGCAAATGCAGCATAGGAGGGCTTGATCTTCAAATCATGAGGCAAATTCCACATTAGAGCATTCACATTTTATTAATGTGTCAACAAACATTTTCCTGATATGACGTTTATGAAATAAGGGTGTTTAAATGATCAAAATTAAGCAGTGCAACCTAATTTTCAGATTTGTTCAACAATAGATTTTCAAAGGTCATTCACAAGTGTTGAAATGAGAATTCATCCAAAAGTCAAATGTATGAATCATTTAATCACAAATATATATTTAATTTACATAGCTCAGCTCAAGGATTCATTCACAAATCAACCAATCACAATTTTTAAGATCTGGTATGAGGCGGAGATTTTAGTCCAAAGACCCAGCTCAACGCATAGGGAATGCTTCCAAGTGGACATGATCCACTCTTCCACAGACGTCATTTGATATACCAGATATGAAATTCAATTTAGGTGTGATCATGCAGTGAAAAATATTCAATATCCAATTCATACACATCTTTCAAGATTTTCAATTTGATTCTATTGAGTAGTGGTCAGCGGATCTAGAGGGGAGGGGTGAATAGATCTGCCCCTCTTTTCGCAATGCAACCCTCTATATAGCTAGATAATGATAATAGCAGCGGAATATAACTAGCTAAATGAAGAACACAGTGATTTGCTTAGCAAGATGATTAAGCAATATAGATATTGAACCTAAGCATGCATCTAACACAAAGAAATCGCACAAGCAAACCACAACACACAATATTTTAAGGTGGTTCGGACTGAATCCCCAGTCCTACGTCCACCCCTCACCAAATCCGGTGAGGCTCCACTAATGCCATGCACTGAACCGTAAATCGGAAAGACCTCCGATTGCCTTCCTATTAACCACAGGTAGGGACATCAACACCGCAGATCGGACAACTTCTGATTGCCTTCCTACTAACCACTGGTAGGGACGATCCTCATTTCCAAATGTTTATATGAAATGAAAAGATAACAAATATGAAATCACTCAAACAAGATATAGAGTATGCTTAAAGAAAGAAGATCTTGTCTGAGTTGCAGAAGCTTGAATCGGATGCTTTGAAGGTGTCTTCTTCCTTGCGAGATGATCTTTCTTGAATCTCTTCTAGTTGACGAAGAAGACGATGGATGTAGCTTCGATCTTCCTTTTGATCTTCTTGAGTTGATGAAGAGGATGAAGAATGCAGTTTAGATCACCTTTGAAAGTCTTGATTGCTTCTTGCTTCCTTGGAGGTTGAGATGGCTTCAGAAACAAGCTTGAATCACCTTGGATGGATGGAGAACTCCTGCCCGAAACACTGTTCACGGAGGTGCTACAGTGCCCACGAATGGCCTCCCTTGATCTCTCTTGAAGCCTTTAAGCATTCAAGTTTCTAACCCCTCATGTGTTGGTTTTATAACCCTTGGAATGGTCCTTGGACACCCCCCAGACCAGATCCACAAATCATGGGAGATTAGGTGAGTTTTGATTAAACAAATCCATGGAAAGGGGCTAGCCACGAGGTGGAATTCGAAGTCAAACATGGCTGCATCAGGGCTGGCGGTCGACCGGAATTCATGGGACGGTCGACCGGAACCTACAAAATCTCCAACTTGTCGGTTATGGGAGAACCGGTCGACCGGAAAGTAGGGGCGGTCGACCGAAATTTGTAATACATGGAGTGTTTCGTTTCTGGAAGAACCGGTCGACCGGACGCCTAGGGGTGGTCGACCGAAACCTGTAATACGTGGAATTCTTAGGCTCTGGCAAATCTGGTCGACCGGCCAAGGCCTGTTGGTCGACCGGAAACACCTATACCTGCAAAAATGAAGTGTTAGACCAATGAAACATGTCCAAAAGTCAAGAGCTTTATGTTCATATCAAATCCATGCATTTTGGGATTGTATTCAATTTAGAATATGCTTTGAGCATTTTTAAATTTTGTTCCGGGGGCCCCGCAAGGGGCGCTGCCCCCTTGACCCCCGCGACCTGACCGGGCAGGTCGATCCCCGCGACCTGACCGCGCAGGTCGATCCGCGTGCGAGGGCGCAACATTGAGCTTTCACCTTTGCCATTGCCACTGAATTCCTTCGTATCTGTCATGAACAAAACATCACGTGTATCAGTCACATGAGAGTGGAAAACAATAATGACTTATAGTGTTTAGCTATTATCAAAACCAAGAATATCCAATAACTCAAATGTCCACAAGATGATGTCGAATGACCCAAACCACAAGATGAATCAAATGACCAGAGAGGCACAACAGATTCAACCAATTCATCACAACATGCTAGTAAATGATAATTCAAATTTTTAGAATCAATACCTTGTCACTTGAGAGTGTCATCAAGTGATAAAGATGGCCATTGCATGAATTGATAATGTTGAAGTACCTTAGTTCAGGAGACAAGATTGGAAGCCTTCAATCACTAAGATCACCAATCTCACGAAGGTTGATATTTCAGATTTTACTTTCTTACCTTTGCCTTGAGAATCCATTTTCTTCCAAGCCTTTCACCTGCAATCCAAAGAAGAATGAAATTCATGAGAGTATTTTAAAATCTCCTTGCACAGTCCCTGCAAAATCTTCACAAAAGACATTATTAGTAGCTCAGAAATGATAACATCCACATGTACTTGAACCACTAAGAAGTCTTTTACCTGATTTGTCTTGTGAGAGGTGGTTGATCAACCTTACCTATTGAACCCATTCTTGGTTAAAAGAGATGCACGTCTTTCATACCATGTCTTGGGTACTTGCTTCAACACGTATAAGACTTTCACTGTCTTGTACTTGAGTCGATCCTGGAAGTTGTTCTACACAACGTATCTCATCTTCTTGTAGTAACTTGAGAGGGTTCTCATCATTTTTCATTCTTGCAAAGTATTCTTCCAGTTGATTCAAGCTCGACCATGACTAGCCCATCATCTTTTGAATTTTGGGAGTGTAATCTGCATCCAAGAACAAAAACACTTGATTTGTCAGTTTCGATTCAAATTTATTAACAATGACATGATAAATTCTTTTAACAACCAACATCCCCTAGACAGCTCTAGATGTAATGCATGACTCACGTGTGAACCTAAACATTAAGCCTATATGATGAATGCGGTTGCTCCCCCTTAGTGTGTGCATGAATGCAAGATGGTCAATGAAATTCTAATGCAACATATAGTCATGGATGAGATGAAGGCAAGAGAGTTGCATGGGTTATAACATAAATTCACAATGTTGAACTTTTGCACGACAAGATGTGAAGACATATGATTGGCTCAATGTATGAATTGAAAATTGATTTGAGTGTCTCAAAATTCCCTTTCAACAATGTGCTACATGACAAGTGGTCTGCACAGAAGTATGCAACTAACTGTGTATGAAGTGCATGTGAAGGTGTAAGCAGACAACAGCATGTGAAGGTGTATGCAAACTCAATATATGTAGTGAAATCGTGATTTGAAGAGTCTTCAAGCTCCCCTACAACAAGATGCTATATGACAAGTGATATATGCACAAATATGCAAACAACCATGAATGGAATACATGTACGGACATATGCAAGACTATATGACTATATGACTCAAAATGAATCAAAACCTTACACAATCACTGGAGAGAGTAGGAGAGATATCACCTGAGTGCTCAGATTCTATTTTTATTTTTCTTTTAGCCTTTCTTATGCCACTTGACCCGTGTGCCTTACCTTCTTGAATGAAAACATGTTTCATACTTCATATTTCCAAGGCACACCTACAAAATAGATTTCTCATTTGCCATTCTTAGGTACCTAAATCCTTTTGGGTCCTTGTGGGTTAGCAGCAACATTGGCATGTAATTTCTAATTTTTAACAACATTCAAGTCATTATTTTTCATGAGAAAATAATCATGCTTAACGTTATCAGATTTGCCAAAGTGATGGAGAGAAGCACCTGGCATCACATTTTTCTTTCTTATTGGTTCTACTAGTTTGTGTGGGTGAGCATGATGTGTTGAATGGGAGTTCTTTCTCTTTAACAATAACCAGCAATGTGAAGTTGTATGACCCCTTTTACCACAATGATTACAGTGCATGGAGGGTTTTGTGATAAAAGATTGCTTTGCATTATTCAAAATAGCTTAGTTTCTACATGCTCTAAAATCATCACTTTTCATAATGAAACAATCATGCATCATGTGTCCAAGTTTTCCACAGTAAAGACAGGAGATATTTCTTATGTTCGATGCATGGGATTTTGCATGAAAGTTTTTAGCATGCACATTTTGAACATTCACACTATTTTTCAGATTTTCTTGAGTTCTTGGCACAATGGATTGTTGGGAGTCAGATTTAGAGGTGCTGGATGTACATGTGGTATGAACAAATGAAGTGTATAACTTGCTTTCAAATTTCTTTTTATCTACAGGATTGAACCCCAACCATTCCCTTTGAAAATTTACTTTCATTCCTAGCAATTTGTCCCGATTATCTTTGCCATCTACAAATTTAGACAGCGAATCATTCAAGTCAAGAACTTCAGATTGAAGAGAAGAATTTTGTAATTCAGAATTGGTAAGTTCTTCTTCACAAGTAGAAAGACTAACATTCAACACGGCATTGGTAGTCTAAAGGCATTCTACTTCTTGCCTAAGTTCATCCACATTTTTACATTCTCTAACAACCATAAATTTTTCCTTTTCAGGAATCAACAATCTTTTAGAAATAGCCTTGTTCAATTCCTTTAGTTTCTCATTTTCTTTAACAAGCTTTTCATCATGAATCAGTTTATTTATCAAGGTTTGATCATAGGCCATGGAATTCAGCTTGCCTTTCAACTCTTTATTCTCATTTCTTAAGGAGCTGATTTGATCTTTATAAAATTCAATGTCGAACACATGAGCCTCAATCATTTCCTCTAAATGTGAGCATTTTTTACATGAGGAAACATAGTTATTTTGTTCAACACTTTTTCTCAATTTCTTATTTTCAGATTTTAACTTCTTGTATTTTTCAGCAATGTTGTGCATGTGATTTTGATGATTACAAAATGCCTTTGTTGCTTGGCCGTGTGCGAGAATGGTTGTTCATGTCGTCATGTGTATGGAGTTTGAAATGGTTGTGGAAATGATCATAAACTGTTTCTATTGGGATATCATCATGTGGATGCATTGTAATTCTATAAGGCTTATCATCCTGTGGATGCATTAAGGCTCATACGTGCTTTGAGGTTAGCACAAACATTCCATATACATTGTCTCTAGACTTGGTGAGATTGCTTTGTGATGTGTGGTTTGATATGCTTGGAGATTGATCAAATGGAATGTGACTCAATATTGTTTTACGTGCTTTGATTCCAAATTTGTTTATCATGCAATGGTAATTAAATATTGGAACTTCATGATTCTTACATGAATGATTCAACAAAAGAACAAGCAATTAAGGACAATGTGAACTCAGGTAAAACAATGAGGTAAGTGTTGCTATGTGGATTTAAATGGATATCTCGTTCCTCCTTCACTCTTGGAATAGGTTCAATGATGTAATTTATTGTGAACATGGTCATAGTGTTAATGCTTGATGTAAAGATCTTGATTGTCAACTAACATCTTGCTTTATCATATTTTTCAGGATGAAAAATCATGGTTGATCTTCATGGGATTATGGTAACATTTAATCAATTGTTTCCCATTGCTTTGATGAAGGTTTTAGCTCATTTTCAAGCCCAAACTAGAAGGGGTCGACCCATGGGGTCGACCCTCACAGGTTCTGCTCAAAACAGAACCATGTTTATAAAACCAGCCTGAAAGGGTCGACCCCTGGGGTCGACCCCTGCAACCCAGAACCTAAAAAAGGGTTCTGTCTTGGGTACTGGATGCATGAGGGTCGACCCTGGGGTCGACCCCTGTAACCCAGAACCATAAACAAGGTTCTGTTTGGCTTCTGTGTGCCCGAGGGTCGACCCTGGGGTCGACCCCTTCCGGTCGAACGTCCAGCCGCCGTGTTTGACTACCGTTTTCTTGCCCCAAAAGTCCTACCAATCAATTCCTAATGCCCTATATGTCTCCCTAATTCGTGGATCTGGTCTCCAAGCTTTCCCTTGACCGACCTAATCACTTATATACATCTCTTGGGTTGCAAACCCTAAGAATGAGAATGCTAGATCTGAAAATCATTTTCTTCTAACCCTTGTATGTGCAGGTCGAAGGTAGCTGCTCCAAGGCTTCTCTAGTGCTGATCTGAGCTTGTGTGTGAAGGGAAGAACAAAGTTTCACGTCCTCATCCATTCCTCTACCACAAGCTACGAAGAAATTCATGCTACAAGCATCATCCATGCAAGAATCAATCATTCTTCTTCAAGAACGGGTTTCATACTTCAGAAGCATTCAAATATGTTCAAAGGAGAGAAAGGGGGAGCTCTAATCACTACAACATCTTCTTCATTCTGATTTCTCAATATTGTTGTTGATAGTGCTTGAATATCTACTTTAAGACATCTTAGGATGGTTTTATAAGTCTTATATCCACTCTCTCTTGCATACATATATATGAGCTGCGAATTGTGTGATTCAACAATCCTAATGCTCATGTGATCCTTGTATAGGACGAAGATGAAGAGGGGGATCTCTGAACCGTTCACTTCTATTGTCTTGTTTGAGATTAGCTTGAAGTTTGAGCTTATCATTTCTATCTGTTCTTTTAGGTGAAGACGTGCAACTCGAGGAGACGAAGAAGATGATATCTTAATCATGATCATTCGTCAACGAGCAAGGAAAATCAGATTTTGCTGAAGAAGGGGGAGCCTTATACTTGACACATCTGTCTAGTGTTCATCTCTAAAATTTGTTTGGAGGGTCATAGCATATATGTGTTTTTGGTTCATATACATTTGAGATAATACTTTGTGTGGGTGTTCGGAGAAAGGGGTCTCCGAGTGTGTGGGTTGATTTATGTGTGTCGATTTGTGCGGAGTATATCCGCGTGTGTGGTCGGGTGTAACTTGGGGTGCGTTCCCCGTGTGTGGTTGGGAGTTTACTTCTGTGTGGTTGTGTAGGTATTGTCCTACGTGTGTGTGGACGGAGTTGTGACTCCGTGTGAGGAATTTGTTCGGGGTGTGTGGGAGTGTGTGTGTGTGTGTGCACTGCTGTGGCAGTAGCTTGAGGCAGGGCCTCGTGTGTGTGTGGTTTGCTGCGAAAGCAGCGTGTGTGTTGGGGTTCATCCCCGTGTTGCTACATTTAGTAGCGTGTAGTGAAGCCTCACCGGTTTGGTGAGGGGTGGACGTAGGGAGCCCGTCGTGGTCCCGAACCACCTTAAAAATCCCCGTGTCTTGTGGTTTGATTATTGTGATTGTGTGAACTCTATCCTATCTGTTTGTGCAATCGTGTAAGCTCGGCGAGATTGAGTGAATCTAGTTTAAACCTATTTAGATTAAATTACTCAGTCTTGTATATTCTGCTGTGTACTAGTTGAGTTTTTAATTGGACATAGTTTTTAGTAGTAGGATCTATTCACCCCCCCCTCTAGATCCGTGTTCCTACACTACGGGACCCAACAAGCAAGATCATCATATGCAATCAACAAATCTTCATAGCTAACTTCATCTTCATTATCAAAATTAAAATTTACCTTTGAGCTTGATTAAATTTGCTGATCACTCCCATGATCACTCGTGCCCGCTACAAGACATCTATCTTTGTGCTCTTCCTTGATGTCTGCTAATCCATATAATATTTCCTTCGTGGATCTGCAATGGGAGACAAAGGGGAAATAATTAGAATCAACTGCAGCAGTTAGCAACTTTAACACCAAACAATTTTGATCATGTTTAAGCTTTTGATTTTCAGTCCAGATATTTTTATCCTTAGGCAACTCATAAGGACCATATGAAACAAGCTTCCATAGCTTAGGGTCATATGAGTTGACAAGACTGCACATTCTACCTAACCATAAATCGAAGTTGCAACCATCAAACACCGGTGGAGAGCTCAAGGTGTACATCATGGTAGTCATTGATCTGGATCTCTCTAGATCATTAGATCTATGAAATTAGATCCCTATCTCTGATACCAATTGAAGTCCCGCGATCAATGACACCCAAGAGGGGGGTGAATTGGGTGTTTACAAATTTTAAGAAAACTTTTGGCCCCACCGTGACGAGAGCTTCACATGGTCATCTGTCCAAGCATCCTCGTTTGGTGGCAGCTCATATGGCCCCACCGTGATTACTCTCCACAATTTATGACTCTGAGCTCTAATGAACACTTCCATCCTGTTCTTCCAAAACAGATAGTTACTACCATCGAAATAAGGAGGGAGACTAATGGATTGACCTTCGGCCATGAAGGTTCTAGGACCACCACCATTTCCTTGACCGTTCGTCCACATGGCGTAAACCTGTCTCTGATACCAAATGTTAGCGCAGTGAGAGTGATATAGAAGGGGGGGGATGAATAGATCACTCCCAATTTGCAAAGCTTAGGCGAGAAAATAAATCTACCGCTTATGCCCCTTCTAAACTAGCACACAAAGAATTGCAAATGCAGGTACCAATCAAGATCGAATAAGAAAATGATGATTAAGAGCTGAACACACAACTAGTCGAAGAGACAAGCAGATAGAGAGCGCTGATAAAGATCGCAAACCACAGAGAAGACAACCGATTTTTAGGTGGTTCGACTGCAGTCCGCAATCTACATCCACCCCTCACTCCAACTAGAGTGAGGATTCCACTAGCCACTGCTAGAGCACAGCAGACTCAGTCTGCGAACAACTTGCTGCCAAACAGCTTGAAAACCCAAGGGAGACAAATCCCTCAACCAAGCTCTGCTACCCACAGAGCTTGTAACCTGTTCTAGCACCCAGCACGAACAAAACCGGAGAGTGCCTCTCCCTTCCTCCACACACCGGAGGGAACCTGCTAATGACAACCCATCACTAGCAACACCAGAGATCAGCGATCTCTCTTCCTCTACAACCCAGAGGGAAACCGGAGTTAGACTCCCTTCCTCCACACACCGGAGGGGAACAGATCAGAAATAGACGAAGAACACATAAAAAAAATCAGAAAAGAAACTAAAGACTGATCAAGAAAACATTCGATACTGAGAGTTAATACAAATGTAGCTTCCTGGGAAGCAATTTCAGAAACGCGATACTGTAAACTCTCTTTCTCTCTTCACTGCTATCTCTCTTTTTCTTTCTCTCCACTGCTATCTCTCTTTTTCTTTCTCTTTACTACTGGATCGAGCTCTCTGCAATACTGCCTTTTCTTTCTTGGCTCTGATCACCTTCATCGGTGGACGAAGGTTTCTATTTATAGCGGCAGCAGGTGGATAGGGCACAAAACGCGTGTGCCTCCCACGCTCGATCCAGAACCTTCCTGCCACGTGACCTCATTGGATTGGTTCCTCTTGTCTCGGATCATGTGCACCCCCCTTTTATTTGGGAATAATCTTCCTCGTACCTGTAAGAAGATAAAAACCATTAACACGCAGTATGGCCACTAAAACTAAAGCTGCATGAGGTATATGAGAACAGCACGACGTGACCAGTACACGAGATAGGAAAAGAACGACACGAGGTACACTGTAACAGAACAGACACAACGAGGAGAACAACACGAAGTGAGGTTATAAAACAAGAAGGACACGAGGTCTAGGAAAGGCAACACGAAGACATAAGGGTGACACGAGGTGGTACATTCAACAGCACGAGGTGCTGCAGTGTTCAGTACGTGAAGAAACAACTAACGATATGAAGACGAGGACAACACGGACTGAAACCAACTCGAAGATGAAATACAGAAACCAACACTAGGTGTGGTCACAAGGCAAAAAGTACACTAGGTTAGAAAGACAACACGAACTAACAAACGGCAACAAAAGACGACACGAAGTGAAACAACACTTGAAAACATAAGAAAAATAACTCGAGCACAAAATAGCTCGAATGAACGACTAGAAGAAGAGGCGACACGGGCTGACCACGGCACGAAGACAAATAACTATAAATGACACGAATACAGAGGACTCGAAGACATAAGGGTAACACGGGGTGGTACAAAAAATAGCACGAAGTTAGAAGAGTGACACGGCTATCGCGACACGTGATGAAGCAGTGACACTAAAACAAAACGACTCGAGGAGCAACAGTAGGTGACACGAAGTTAAACAAGCAGAGAGAAAAAATGACACGAGATGAAAACAACACGAAGATGAAACACAGGAATTGACACGGAGTGTGGTCAAGGCGAGAAGGACACGAAGTCTAAAGAGAAAAATAACACGAAGATGAAAACTGAAACCTACACGAGGTGAAGTCACAAAGCGACAAAGACACGAGGTCTAGGAAACACGACACGAAGACATGAGATAGACACGTCTTCAGCAACACGTGATGAAACTGTGGAAGCAGAAGAACAACTCGAAGTATTACCTCATATAAGTTTTCCTGTCAAGCATGGAAATCAACACGAAGTGTTGTACGCTCAGACGACACAAAATCATTTCGTGTTGGTGAGGGAAAGCAACACGAAGTGTGGCTTAAGTGACACGAAAACAATTCCGAAAATTACCTGAAGTGGCTCGAGGATTTACGTTAACACAGAGAAACATTTTTGTTCACAAAAATTCATAGTGTTGAAACCATCAAGACATTAAGACTCAGGCAACACTAAAATTCATTTGGTCAAATTGTTCAATTGAACAGGACATTTCCTTACTGTATAACCCATTCACTTACAAGATGAAACATGAGATTATCTTGAGATAAAAAAATGATTTATAGTGTGAGACATCATCAAAATCATAGGGACACAACAATATCCCCCTTTTTGATGATGGCAACACTATGAATCAGGGAATATCAAGGTTTATCAGGATTTAACATGAAATCAATACCATCTGCAACAATAGATTAAATTCAAAGCATGCTCATGCAAATGAATTAGACAAGCCCTACAATTCACTCTCATTTCCCCCACTACTCATAATCAGGAACTTCCCCAAGGCGACTAGCCACAACCAAATAGCAGAACCTCTCTCCCCCTTTGACATCAGCAAAAAGAAATGCAGAAGACATAACAATGCTGGAGACATGAAGAAGAAGTGCAGTAACGATCTTAGTGCAGAAAGTCACGAATAGGTCTTAAAAAAATAAGTGAGGTTCTAACATCAAGAGAAGATTCTTTAAGCTTCAGCACATAATGGAGAAATAGAATTATGAAGAGTATATCAGCATACATAGTGTATGATGTAGAGCAGGAGTTGACAAGTATGGCCAAATAGAGCTGATCATTCAACTATTCCACAAGACAGCAAGGGTCTAAATCAGAGAGGTGTTCTCAAGGTATTGAGGACAAGCAATCCATTAGTTGCATAACAACAAGGAATGTTTGTTGGAGATGATTTTCAAGAAGATCAATGAGTAAGTTGGTAGTTCACTTCTTTTGACATTAGGGAGACACCTTGATCAGAGGCCTGAATCCCCAGTTACTCAGAGTGAGTACCTCATTACTTCCCCTTTTTGTGTGTTTTTTTTTAAGGAATAGAGTTAGTAACTGTGACTTTTGACATGAGGAGACACCTTGATTAGAGGCCAGAGTCCCCAGTTACTCACCAGCAAGCCACCATTGCTCTGTCATGACTTTTCATTTATTTTAAGTATCTGACACCTCATGACTTGGGAGAAATATTCATTTCATTGATGAAGCTCCCAGTTTCTCAGTGATCAAAAATAGAACATGTTTGTTCAGTTAAGCCATTGAGTTAAAGAGATACCAATAGAATGATTGAAGACAATACCAAAAGAGAAGGACTTTTCTTGTATTGAGTCTTGAAGTCTAGATTTCAAGTTGATTGGGTCAGATATCAAGACATACGTGTTTTTGGCCTGAACCATAATCAATGACAATGTAGGAAGATATACTTTATGCAATTAGTCCAGATCTCTGAGTGAGTGCCAAAGGAAGGATTCTAATTGGATTTTAGAGACACTGACTTATTGACTTAAGAGATAAGTGACACTCTACTATCTGAGAGAACTACACTAGATTAGTCATGAAAAACCAGCAGAGATACACATCTGGACACTCCTTTTGAATTTGTCAAAGAACTTCTCTTCTCACATTACAACTCAGCTCCCCCTAAGACATAGCATACCTCAATAAAACATTTCAGCAAAATCTCAAGGCTTCCCTCAATTTAGAGCATTCCTGAAAGCTAACGAGTGAGCATTCCGAACTCCCCCTTAAACCAGCAAGCAAGAAGGCTAACCAACAGAAAGACAAACCTCCCCCTCACAACAGGAACATGCTTCATAATTAAGACACTTTGTATAAGCCTAACTCTCTTCTTAATGTAGTGAACTTTTCATTATCCAGAGGTTTTGTGAAAATATCAGCAATCTGATTATCTGTTCCTACATGAATCAGTTCAAAATTATTCTTAGACACCTCATCTCTTATAAAATGATGTCTTATCTCTATATGTTTTGTTCGAGAATGCAAAACAGGATTTTTAGCAAGATTGATGGCACTTGTATTATCACAGTAAATAGGTGTGCACCCCAGGTCTACTTGGTAGTCCTGAAGTTGGTGTTTAATCCATATCACTTGTGTTCCACAACTCCCTGCAGTCACATATTCAGCCTTTGCAGTGGAGAGGGCCACAGAATATTGTTTCTTGGAGCCCCAAGATACTAAACACCCACCCAAGAATTCACAATGGCCACTTGTGCTTTTCCTGTCTAGTTTACAGCCTGCATAGTCAGCATCTGTGTATGCTACTAGATTCAATGTTCGAGAAGCAGGAAACCATAAACCAAGAGAGTGACTAGCTGACAAATATCTGAAGATTCTTTTAACTGCAGCTAAGTGTAGTTCAGTGGGTCTAGACTGATATCTTGCACACATTCCTACACTGAATTGTATATCAGGTCTAGAGGCTGTTAAGTAAAGAAGTGATCCAATCATACCTCTATAAAGTTTGGCATTTACTTCTTTACCTGTCTCATCTGCATCCAATGATGTATTGGTGCCCATGGGTGTAGTAATGTGCTTTAAGTTTTCCATGCCAAACCTTTTGAACAATTCCATTGTGTATTTGGTTTGGTTGATGAAGCACCCATCTTCTAGCTGCTGTACCTGCAATCCAAGAAAATATTTTAGTTCACCAACCAAGCTCATCTCAAATTCAGCAGACATCATGGTAGAAAATTCATTACATAGTTCATGCCTAGTTGATCCAAATACAATGTCATCTACATATACCTGAACTATGATGAGATCTTTACTCATGCCCTTGGTGAATAAAGTCTGATCAACTTTACCTCTTTTGTAGCCCTTGCTGATCAGAAATTCAGATAATCTTTCATACCAAGCTCTTGGAGCCTGCTTTAGACCATACAAGGCTTTGTTTAACTTGAAAACTTGGTTAGGTTGAGGAGAAAATTGAAATCCAGGAGGTTGTTCAACAAAGACTTCTTCTTTAATAACTCCATTTAAAAAAGCACTTTTAACATCCATTTGTTGGAGTTTAATGTTCTTTGAGCATGCAAAGGCAAACAACAATCTTATGGCTTCCATCCTAGCAACTGGTGCATAAGATTCATCAAAGTCTACACCGAATTCCTGACAGTAGCCTTTGGCTACTAGTCTGGCCTTGTTCCTCGAGATGATTCCATCTTCATTCATCTTATTTTTGAACACCCACTTGGTTCCTATGACATTAATACCATCTGGTCTTGGGACAAGCTCCCAGACATTATTCCTTTCAAACTGACCTAATTCCTCACTCATAGCATTTACCCAACCTTGATCAGCTAAGGCCTCTTCTACTGTTTTGGGTTCATTTTGTGAGACTAAAGCAATTAGGTCGTCATTATTCACATTTCTAAAATGAGATCTAGTCCTTAGAGGTTCTTCAGGATTGCCTATGACATTATCTAACGGATGGTCTTTAAGGAATCTAATATTTGTTGAAGACTCACCTGTTTCTCTTTGACCTTCCTGATTTTGGGAATTTGTTTCTCCATTCTGCTGAGTCTTCTCTTCTTCTTGTTGGTTTTCCAGAAAATCTCCGCCATGATTGGAGTCCCTGTCAAGATTTTCAACATTAGAAACATCTTTCTTTTCACTAAAAAGAATGTGTGGAGATTCTTCCACTTTCTGATCTGATACATTAAATACTCTATATGCCCTTGACACTTCTGAGTAACCCAAGAATATTCCAGGTGAACTCTTGGCTTCAAACTTGTCTAAATCTTTCTTATCATTGTTATGAATAAAACATTTTGCTCCAAAAATTCTGAAATGAAACAAGTTTGGTTTCTTACCTTTTAGAAGCTCATAGGGTGTTTTCTTGTGTATGGGTCTTACCATGGCCCTGTTGATTATGTAGGTTGCTGTATTGGCCGCTTCTGCCCAAAACCTTCTAGGTAACTTACTTTCAATCAACATGGTTCGGGCCATCTCCACCACTGTTCTATATCTTCTCTCCACGATCCCATTCTGTTCAGGTGTCCTGGGAGAGGAAAACCTGTGAGTTAGTCCTTCTTTGTCACAAAGTTCAGTAAACATGGAATTTTCAAACTCACCTCCATGATCAGATTGAATAGAACTAACCTTGAACTTTCCTTCTTGTTTGACCTTATTGAAAAATAGATTAAACTTTTGAAATGCATCACTCTTATTTGCTAAGAAAAATATCCATGAATATCTGGAGAAGTCATCTATGATGACATAGCCAAACCTGTTACCATTAAGACTCTGAGTTCTGGTTGGACCGAAGAGATCCATATGAAGAAGTTCCATTGGTCTAGAAGACAATGGCTCAGATCTTAATTTGAAAGAGTTTCTGGTCTGTTTGCCTAGAGCACAGGCATCACATGATTTTGAAATGGAATTAAATCTAATTCTAGGCATGCCTTTAACTAAATCAAGTTTGACCAGTTTATTTAAAGTAGAAAAGCTAGCATGACCTAGACGTCTATGCCATTCAAAAGCATCAATTTTAGAGTTAGCAGATAAACAAATACTAGATTCAAATTTCTCATTTAAGTCTACAATGTAGACATTATTAATCCGGTTGGCTACAAATTTAACCTCATCAGAATTTATTTCAAAGATTTTGCATGAAGCATCATCAAAAACAACCTTGTGACCCTTGTCACATAACTGACTGATGCTGATCATATTATGTTGTAGCCCTTCCACAAGTAAGACTTTTTCAATGGAGTTTGTGGAAGACTTACCTACTGTGCCAACTCTAATTATTTTACCTTTGTTCTTTCCTCCAAACTTGACCAGACCTCCTGGCTTCATCTCTATCTTGCTGAACTTGGATCGGTCTCCTGTCATATGCCTGGAGCAGCCACTGTCGAGGTACCACTTGTTGTCTTCAGCTACCAGGCCGACCTACACAAGTATATCAAGCAGAGTGATTTGGAACCCAAGATGAGTTGGGTCCAAGTACATTGTTTAAATCTCTGATCAAGTGTTTGGGTACCCAGATTTGTTTCAGCATGGTTTTCTCTGGCACCCTCCTTTCTGGTTTATTAAAGTTCAATCCAGCTGAACTGGAGAAATGAGTTCTATTCCTTTCATTGGTCTTCCTATTCCTAGGAAATTTCCTGTAGGCTTGTTGATTGGTATATCTTTGACCATGAAAGTTGTTCCTCCAGTAGGTCTTGTTTGGACCCATCTGATTGTTATAATTCCAGCTCTTATTCTGATTTGTTTTCTTGGTCCAGCTACCACTTGTGTTTTGGTGAATGGACTTAATGTTATTCTTCATAAAGTTCATTCCAATCTTGAATGGTTGTCCAGTACTGGTTGTTGTGTTCTCTTTAGGACTTTGAGTTTTCTTAGAGCTGTTTGAGCTGGATGGTGTGTCCAACTTTTCTTTTCCCTTCTCTGGACAGAAGGTGATGGTCTTGAATTGCAAGGGTCTCTTGTTGGTTGGGTCATAGCCTAGACCTTCCTTATTGAAATTGACCCTAGTTCCTAGTATAGCATCTAGGCTAGTCTTTCCTTGGACAAACTTCTCTAAGACTTTCTGTTTGTCTTCCAGCTCCTTTTGAAGAAACTCAGAATTCTTTAGGAGTTCAGCATTTACTTTCTTCACAGCTTCATATTTCTCTGAATTCATTCTGATTTCACTCATGCTTTCTTCAATTTTAGTTTTGAATTCATTGAGCTATTTTTTACTTTCTTGGATTTCTCCCCTAAGCTTATCATTCTCTTTCCTTTGTGAGGTCATTTCTTCTAGTTGTTCTTTTAGCTTTGCATTTTCCTCACAGACCAGAGCTTGTTCTTCAACATTTGTGTTAAATTTTCTTTTCAGAACTCTGTGCTCTTTGCTAAGTGAATTAAATTTATCTAGCAAGTCACCATAAGCATCCTCCCAGTCATCAATTGAGAAATTTTCAAAAACGTTTATTACCTCCTCTTCACTGTTTGCCATAAGACAAATTCCTTCTTCATATTCCTCCGAGGAAGTGTCTTCGGGATTTTCTTCTTCCTCGCTCCATGTGCAGACCATCGCCTGTGGCTTTTTCTTCTTCTGCACCTTTGTGAACTTCTTCTGAAGATAGGGACCTTTCTTCTGGAGTTCTGGGCATTCGCCTTTCATGTGTCCCTGTTTGTTACAGTTAAAACAAGTCAGTTTCTTAGGATTTCTATCCCTGTAATTGGTAAACTCAGCATTCTTGTTAAAAGAGTGTGGGTTCTTCTTCCTGAAGGTCTTCCCCTTTGTCCTTAGAAACTTTCTGAACTGACGAGTGAGCATAGCCTGCTCCCCCTGGTCGAGATCTGAAAGACCTTCAAGCTCGGACTCAGACTCGGGGCTACTGCTGCTGCTCCCACTTTTACTACCCTTGTTGTGGGAAGCTCTTAGAGCTACATTTTTACCCTTCCTCTCACTACCTTCTCCACCTCCTTGGAAGTTCATCTCATAGGTCATCAGGGATCCTATGAGTTCATTCACAGTTAAGACAGTCAAATCTTTTGACTCCTCAATCACAATGGCCTTAGTGTGCCATGCCGGGGATAAAGATCTAAGGATTTTCCTGACTATATCTGCCTCAGCAAGATCCTTCCCTAGCCCTTTAAGAGTGTTAGTGATCAAGGATAACCTGACATACATTTCGGTTATATTCTCATCTGCATTCATCTTAAACATTTCATACTTGGAGGTGTAGAGATTTACCTTCGAGGCTTTCACTTGAGCTGTACCTTCATAAATTAATTGCAGCTCATCCCACATTCGCTTGGCAGTTCTGTATGCAGATATACGAGCATATTCCTCTAGATGAACAGCACACTGGATTATGTTCAGCGCCGTCCAGTTGAGTGACGAGAGCTTCACATGATCATCTGTCCAAGCATCCTCGTTTGGTGGCAGCTCATATGGCCCCACCGTGATTACTCTCCACAATTTATGACTCTGAGCTCTAATGAACACTTCCATCCTGTTCTTCCAAAACAGATAGTTACTACCATCGAAATAAGGAGGGAGACTAATGGATTGACCTTCGGCCATGAAGGTTCTAGGACCACCACCATTTCCTTGACCGTTCGTCCACATGGCGTAAACCTGTCTCTGATACCAAATGTTAGCGCAGTGAGAGTGATATAGAAGGGGGGGGATGAATAGATCACTCCCAATTTGCAAAGCTTAGGCGAGAAAATAAATCTACCGCTTATGCCCCTTCTAAACTAGCACACAAAGAATTGCAAATGCAGGTACCAATCAAGATCGAATAAGAAAATGATGATTAAGAGCTGAACACACAACTAGTCGAAGAGACAAGCAGATAGAGAGCGCTGATAAAGATCGCAAACCACAGAGAAGACAACCGGTTTTTAGGTGGTTCGACTGCAGTCCGCAATCTACATCCACCCCTCACTCCAACTAGAGTGAGGATTCCACTAGCCACTGCTAGAGCACAGCAGACTCAGTCTGCGAACAACTTGCTGCCAAACAGCTTGAAAACCCAAGGGAGACAAATCCCTCAACCAAGCTCTGCTACCCAGAGAGCTTGTAACCTGTTCTAGCACCCAGCACGAACAGAACCGGAGAGTGCCTCTCCCTTCCTCCACACACCGGAGGGAACCTGCTAATGACAACCCGTCACTAGCAACACCAGAGATCAGCGATCTCTCTTCCTCTGCAACCCAGAGGGAAACCGGAGTTAGACTCCCTTCCTCCACACACCGGAGGGGAACAGATCAGAAATAGACGAAGAACACATAAAGAAAATCAGAAAAGAAACTAAAGACTGATCGAGAAAACATTCGAAGTTAATACAAATGTAGCTTCCTGGGAAGCAATTTCAGAAACGCGATACTGCAAACTCTCTTTCTCTCTTCACTGCTATCTCTCTTTTTCTTTCTCTTTACTGCTGGATCGAGCTCTCTGCAATACTGCCTTTTCTTTCTGGGCTCTGATCACCTTCATCGGTGGACAAAGGTTTCTATTTATAGCGGCAGCAGGTGGATAGGGCACAAAACGCGTGTGCCTCCCACGCTCGATCCAGAACCTTCCTGCCACGTGACCTCATTGGATTGGTTCCTCTTGTCTCGGATCACGTGCACCCCCCTTTTATTTGGGAATAATCTTCCTCGTACCTGTAAGAAGATAAAAACCATTAACACGCAGTATGGCCACTAAAACTAAAGCTGCATGAGGTATATGAGAACAGCACGACGTGACCAGTACACGAGATAGGAAAAGAACGACACGAGGTACACTGTAACAGAACATACACAACGAGGAGAACGACACGAAGTGAGGTTATAAAACAAGAAGGACACGAGGTCTAGGAAAGGCAACATGAAGACATAAGGGTGACACGAGGTGGTACATTCAACAACACGAGGTGCTGCATTGTTCAGTACGCGAAGAAACAACTAACGATATGAAGACGAGGACAACACAGACTGAAACCAACTCGAAGACGAAAAACAGAAACCAACACTAGGTGTGGTCACAAGGCAAAAAGTACACTTGGTCAGAAAGACAACACGAACTAACAAACGGCAACAAAAGACGACACGAAGTGAAACAACACTTGAAAACATAAGAAAAACAACTCGAGCACAAAATAGCTCGAATGAACGACTCGAAGGAGAGGCGACACGGGCTGACCATGACACGAAGACAAATAACTATAAATGGCATGAATACAGAGGACTCGAAGACATAAGGGTAACACGGGGTGGTACAAAAAATAGCACGAAGTCAGAAGAGTGACACGGCTATCGCGACACGTGATGAAGCAGTGACACTAAAACAAAACGACTCGAGGAGCAACAGTAGGTGACACGAAGTTAAACAAGCAGAGAGAAAAAATGACACGAGATGAAAATAACATGAAGATGAAACACAGGAATTGACACGGAGTGTGGTCAAGGCGAGAAGGACACGAAGTCTAAAGAGAAAAATAACACGAAGACGAAAACTGAAACCTACACGAGGTGAAGTCACAAAGCGACAAAGACACGAGGTCTAGGAAACACGACACGAAGACATGAGATAGACACGTCTTCAGCAACACGTGATGAAACTGTGGAAGCAGAAGAACAACTCGAAGTATTACCTCATATAAGTTTTCCTGTCAAGCATGGAAATCAACACGAAGTGTTGTACGCTCAGACGACACGAAATCATTTCGTGTTGGTGAGGGAAAGCAACACGAAGTGTGGCTTAAGTGACACGAAAATAATTTCGAAAATTACCTGAAGTGGCTCGAGGATTTACGTTAACACAGAGAAACATTTTTGTTCACAAAAATTCATAGTGTTGAAACCATCAAGACATTAAGACTCAGGCAACACTGAAATTCATTTGGTCAAATTGTTCAATTGAACAGGACATTTCCTTACTGTATAACCATTCACTTACAAGATGAAACATGAGATTATCTTGAGATAAAGAAATGATTTATAGTGTGAGACATCATCAAAATCATAGGGACACAACACGGTCCTCTCTGGGCGATCGACCTAACTTTCTGTAGATATGAGATTTTCGGTTCTGGAGATTCTAGTCGACCGGTCAAGGTCCGTTGGTCAACCGGAAAGACCTATACCTGCAAAAATGAAGTGTTAGCCCAAAGAAATACATCCAAATAACAATGGCTTTAAGTAGATGTTTGTTTCATACATTTTGGGGTAGGATTTCAC
Source organism: Amorphophallus konjac (assembly GCA_022559845.1). Taxonomy (NCBI): domain Eukaryota; kingdom Viridiplantae; phylum Streptophyta; class Magnoliopsida; order Alismatales; family Araceae; genus Amorphophallus; species Amorphophallus konjac. Next base: position 158,308,623 of record CM040129.1, on the reverse strand, counting down.
TTGGTTTATGCATTAGAAACGTCTAGACCATTTGAGCATTTGACCATGATTAGAATGAAGAGCTAATGCATTTGAAGAATGAACTTGCAAGTTATCAATCCAAGTTATCAATCATTGTGAACCTCAATTACCATGAATGAAGTTTAGAAATGAGAGGTATATGGAATACCCATGGTGAGATTGATGGCTATGACAAGGTAAGAATCTTACCAATGGTTCTTGATAGTAAATGACATATACCACCTGTGTTGAACTGTAGAAAAGCAAGGTACTTATCCACATATACGGTTTATCAGGCGACTGGCATGAGTTTGATCCTGCAAGCAAGATAGTCAAGGTTAATACCATACTTGTTCACATTAAAGAGGTTATGAAACCTCTTGCCTCTTGTTCTTGTTCACATTAAAAGAAATTATGAAACCTCTTGTCTCATGTAAACCAATTCAATCAAGCAAGAATCAAGACCATGTACCGTTGCCATTTGCCATCTCAATCATATTTAAACATGAATGTACACAGTCATCAAGAACATGTGCAATCAACCATAATGTTGTCCCACTGACTTGGCAAGCAAGAGGGGGTGAATTGATTGCCTCCAAATAAAAATAGTTCGAAGGAACACAACTAGTAAAATTAAATTTAAACAAATTGCAAACACCCACTACTTAGAGAAAAGCAACCACAAATTGAGGACAAGGCCAGCAATGACGAACTAAGATATAGAAAAGTTGGTCACACTCAACAACGATGCGAGAGATGATATAGAGCGCAATCGAAACACACCTCACAAACGATGGCAAGCAATCGCACAAGCATCAAACCATAGGACGCAAGGAAATTTTAGGTGGTTCGGATGCACTAGGTGCGATCCTACATCCACCCCTCTCAACTGAGAGGATTCCACTATAGGAGGGCTACACGAATGCAGCACCCACACACACACACGAGGTCAATGACCTCAGTCCACACACACACATCCGAGCATGAACGCATGCATCACTCGGAGATATGATCTCCGACCACACACACACATGAGTATCTAAGTTTTGCAGTAAATGAATTCAGATGAACATATGATCTAAAATCTAGTGAAGAATGACTATGGACGACTCCCCCTGTTTTTCCAAATCTAGGCGTGAGATGCTTCAACAGAACAGACTGGCTGCAGCAGATCCACAGTGGATGTTAAAGTTTGGAGGATGATCGGAGCAGCCTGAAGAAGTCTAGGGCTGGAGGACGATGGAGCACTCTTGATTCGCGACCTTCAACTCAAGGATGAAGACCCTCTCTCTGGTTCGTCCTCCTCCGCACTGCTCTTTCGGATCTCTCTTTGCAGGCTCGATTTTCAGCGAAGGCACTCCAGGTCGTGTGTGTGAAGGACGCCCTAATCATGGGCATTTATATCTTGGACAACGAGGCACTGATCTGGAGGTAAGAGATGAGGAATCTCTTCTTTGATTGGCCCTTCGTAGATGACATGGCGTATGGGTCGTCCAGCCTTAATCCTGTAATTAACACACAATATGTGAGTTAGTTTTACTCATATCGTGTTCGGACAGCTAAATAGGCTTAGTCACTTGTTTACTGGTTAATCCCAATTGTAATCAAGAGATTAGCACATGAGGTATGGCCCACAAATTAATTAATGAAATTGTATTGCGAAATTCGAAGAAAAAGGAGAAAACTAAGAGTGGGTCGACCCATGTATCAAACAGATCCTATTTCCAGGTTCTGTTTGTTACAGGGGTCGACCCCCTTTGATAGATGGGACGTCCCACTTCTACACAGGGGCCAAAACAGGTTCTGTGAACGCACAGGGGTCGACCCACTTTGTCAGCTGGGTCGACCCATCTGTGCCAGAGCCAAAAGAGTGGCTTCTGTTGCAACAGGGGTCGACCCATCTGACGGGGGGGGGGGGGGTCGACCCACTTCAGGTTGAACCAGAAAAGTTCATTAATTCACAACCAATTCAAGGGAATTTTGGTCAAACCAAAACATGATTATTTTAGTGGAAGTTCTTACCATGTTTGATCTTAATAGATCAATTCTACTCACCTTTCATAGAGATTCTTCATTTCATTTACCTTGTCTTCCTTCTTCCAGATTTCTGAATCTCACCATGGAGACAAAGTGTGCTTGCTGTCAGCATTATTCATCTTATCATATAGTTAGTGAAATCAAGATTAGATCAATGATTTTGGCATCTCAAAAGATAGTTGATCACTATGAAAGTGGAGTGTATCAAAGATAGAAAAACGGTGTGAAGCGTATAACCACTCACGTTGTTTTATTCAATCTTTTAAGGAACTTTGTCATCATCAAAACCAAGGAGGGCACAACAATCTCCCCCTTTTTGATGATGACAAAAAAAACACACAAAACAACCCAAGCAATTTATGCTAATAGAGGGAAGATAGAATAACACAAAAAGCTGAGACAATCTCCACTACTATATCAGCCAAACAGACATGAGAACAAAAAAATTATTTTCCAATGAGGGTCAAGGAACATCACTCCAGAGTTCAAAGGCATATCCATTTACTTACTGAACCATGAGCATATTTAGACTGGAACGTCAAAACATAGCAACATCAAAACAAGGCATAGCAGGACATGATCACAAAAATACTGTCAGCAAATTGCTAGTTCTCCCCCTTTTTTGTCATGAGCAAAAAGGAGATGCGCAGAGTAGGTTCACAAAGATAAACTGAGTAGATGGTAGAGATACAGAAGCAAAAGGTAGATAGAAAGAAGATGACCAAGGAGAGAGATTTGGAAATGGGCACACAAGCATTTAGTCATGCAGCTAAATATATAACATAGTTGAGCAAGGAGGCAGCTAGGTAGGGTTAAACAAAATGGGCAGCTTCACATCAAAAACTGACAGAAAAGATACTCCTAGTCAGACTTGTCGGTTGGTCCTGAAACAGAATCCCAAATTTGCTGAAGCATTTGGGTTTGGGCATCAAGAGTCTTCGATATGGATTCAAATTGGTGCAGGAACAACTCATGATGCAGCTTCAGTCCACCCACATTCTCAGTCAGCTGATCGACCTTGTGATCAATTTGATCGAGACGAGATCCAAACGACTCTTGTCCAGAACTGCTTCGAGTGGCTGGAGGGGTACTTGGAGGTTGCTCATTATCATCTGAAGCATCGGCCTCGTCTTCTTTATCATCGTCACCACTTTCCTCAGATTCCACTTGTTTTCCTTTGACCTTTTGTAAATTTCGAACTATCTGACCATCGGCATTTTTCTTGTAGCCCATGTTGTTGCAAAGACTTTGGGCAGTGTAGACATTCTTGTCTAATAACTCTTCACAGATTTCCTTATCCAAGTCGATACGAAGATGCGTAAAAACAGCTGTTAACTGTGAAGCATACGGAAGACTACGTCTCTTTTCTTTATAACAAAGGAATATTAAGTCGAACATGAGACTAGAGAAATCAGCTATAATACCATTGTAGATGCAGTGGAACAGAAATTTATGAACTTTGTTGACTTTGTTCCTACTGCCTCCCCTGGGATAGATGATGGTGGTGAAGAGGTGATGAAGAATGAGCTGAGCAGGAGGAAAGATATTTGCATTCAAAGTTTTTGGAATCTCATCTTCATCTAAGACGACTGAGTCATCAATGCCCATCATAATTTTGTAAACAGATACTGTATCCAATTTTGTATTTGCTATGTTGGTTGTATGACGACTTGGAAAACCAAAAACTGTACTGAATAGCCCGGATGAAACCAAGACAGATTTGTTGCTTACTGCAGTGTAGAGCTTGTTGTTCTTTATCACCATATTTTGATAGAATTGCAGAACAAGTGAGGGATAAAATTTCCGATGCTTAGACATAAACTGTATCCAATTTACTTGGGTGTTCAGCAAATCAAATAGTTCAGGGACCAAATTGGTGACATCTTCAAGATCCACTGCCCTGGGACGCATGATTGGACGAGGATATAGACTATGAAAGGTGGAACCTTGTAAACCTCATCATGTACTCTCTTGGACCGTAACTCTGATGTCTGTCCAGTATTTATAGGGATTGCTTGCGGAGCTTCTTCCTCTGAGCTCGAAGAAGGTGGATCAACAGCATACGAGGTTACCTTCTTAGTAGCCTAACGTCTTGGACGCTTAGCCATGGCCTTAGTCCTCGGAGCCATGTGAAGAGCCTGGACTTGAACCGCAGAACCTTGTCTTTCTCTCCTTGAGATGTAGGCGAGCAGCAGACCTTGGACGAGAGCTTCCCTCCACCAGTCAGGGTTCCTTGGCACCGTCGTGGGGAGCTGGAAGGAGAGACGTTGATGCCCGGAATGGAGGGTTTGGCGGTAGCCGCAGGGATGTCCGCCGGTGCGAGGGTTTTCGGAAGGGCAAGGGAGAGGTCTTCCCGTGTAGAAAAGGTGCGGCTGGCTTATAGGGAGGAGATGCCCGTATAAATGCAATGCATCGGTCAAATAGGTTGGTAGGGTGTATTGACCGGTTGCCTTTTTGGTGCGGTTATGTGAGACAAGAGGGGTATGGGTTCGTCCGTAAGAGACGACCCATTTGGGCATCCCAGAAAAGAAAAAAGATTATGGAAGGATGGTAAATTGCTGAAGGTTACCCCACTGGACCTAGTGATAGTGTGAATATAAAAAGGATAGGTTAGTCAAAAAATAGGTCCAAGTGAGAAATGCCACAGCAAAATCTGGAAGTTTTGTTTTCGAGACTTTCCAATATTGTCTAAACAGGGAATATACCAGACCATCAGTCTAATTGAAGCTGCACCTTATTTTGGTCAAAAGATCTAAACAAGCCCAAAGAAGAAGGAAATGCAAATTCTTGTTATTTCAGGCAAGATGTATTCAGACAGTAATACTAGTAGTGGTTTTATTGATCAATGTGTGGCACACAATTATGCATATGCATGAGTAGTATAATGTGAGCAGTGATTGGACTCAGAGAAATACTTTATGAGTAGCATGGAAGGAGGAGTTTTGTGAAGGCTTTATGCAGTGATATGAATGCATTTTTATATGAACGTATGAGATATGAAGGTAGAAAAAAAATAATTCAAAGATTGAATAAAATGCAGAAATGCCAGTCTATCTAAGTGCTCTCCACTCTGCATATTCCTAGCTCTCTTCTTAAGGAGATGAACTTTTCTTTGCTAAGAGGTTTTGTAAAAATATCCGCTAATTATTTATCAGTTTCAATGTATTTCAGCTCAAAGTCCTTTTTATTTACATGGTCTCTCAGAAAATGATGCCGGATGTCTATATGTTTAGACCTTGAGTGATGAGTTGGATTTTTTGACAGATCAATTGCACTTTTATTATCACACATGATGGGAACACAATTCAGAAACACATCATAATCGACTAGCTGGTGTTTGATCCAAAGGACCTGTGCACCACAACTGCCGGCAGCCATGTATTCGGCTTCGGCCGTTGACAATGCCATGGAATTTTGTTTCTTGGAGGCCCATGAAACTAGGCAACCTCCGAGAAATTGGCATGTGCCACTTGTGCTTTTACGATCAAGAAGGCACCCAGCATAGTCGGCATCGGTGAAAGCCACAAGTTTAAAGTCACATCTACGAGGAAACCATAGTCCTAGATCAGGAGTACCAGCAAGATAACGAAAAATCCTTTTAACGGCACTCAAATGAGACTCACGAGGACTAGCTTGATGCCTAGCACATAGACAAACTGCAAAGTGTATGTCAGGCCTACTTGCTGTTAAATATAAGAGTGAGCCTATCATACCTCTGAATAGCTTTTGCTCAACCTGTTTACCTTTGTAGTCCTTCTCCAGCTTTATACTCGTTGACATCGGTGTGGCATAAGGTTTCGCACCCTCAAAGTCATACTTCTTTAGAAGCTCCAGCAGGTATTTCTTTTGATTGATGAAAATTCCATCCTCCCTTTGTTGAATTTGCAGCCCCAAGAAAAAATTTAGCTCGCCCATCAGACTCATCTCGAATTCAGCCTGCATCAACTCAGAAAACTCCTTGCATAGTTTCTTATTAGTAGACCCAAAAATGATATCGTCCACATAAACTTGAACCAGAAGCAAATCATTTCTAGAATGCTTAGAAAATAAAGTCTGATCAACAGAACCTCTTTTGAAACCATATTCAATCAAGAAGGAACTTAGACGTTCATACCAAGCCCTTGGGGCTTGTTTTAGACCGTACAAAGCTTTTTCTAGTTTGAACACATGGTCCGGGTTTTTTAAATCCTCAAAACCCAGAGGTTGCTCAACGAAAACTTCTTCCTTAATAAAGCCATTTAGAAATGCACTCTTAACATCCATTTGATAAAGTTTGAAATTTTTTGAGCATGCAAAAGATAGAATGATGCGCACGGCTTCAAGGCGAGCAACCGGTGCGAATGATTCATCAAAATCGATTCCGAGCTCTTGGCAATATCCCTTGGCCACAAGACGGGCCTTGTTCCTTACAACCACACCTTGATCATTTAATTTGTTTCGAAAAACCCATTTCGTTCCGATCACGTTGTGGTTATTAGGACGGGGCACTAGTTTCCACACTTCATTCCGTTGGAATTGGTGTAGTTCCTCGTGCATTGCCATTACCCAGAAATCATCTTTTAATGCATCATCAACACATTTTGGGTCAACTTGTGACGTGTGTGCAAAGGCATTCAGAGTAAGCAAGAGTTTTAAGGATGAGCGAGTTTTTATACCTTCATCTACCTTACCCAGAATGTTTTCAGCTGGATGGTCTTTAAGATATTTCCATGAGGGAGGTAGATTTGGGTGAGTTGGAGGTGCATCCTTCAATTTTTCTGTGCTATTTTCCTCAGCATCATGGTTCTTATCAGTTTTGGTTCTAGAGTGGATGGATCTTCTTGTTTTCCTTGATTTGTGTCCCCTTGAGTTTTGTCCTGCAAGAAATCTGATTCTTCATTAGATGAAGTGGAATTCTTGGAAGTGCTCTCATCAACAATCACATGTGGAGTCTCTTCTATCACTAAGGTTCTTTTATTAAAAACTCGATAAGCCCGTGAACTATTAGAGTAACCTAAGAAAATTCCAACATCACTTTTTGCATCAAATTTTTCTAGATCGTCCTTACCATTATTCAATATGTAACAAGTACTCCCAAAGGTCTTAAAATATGAGATGTTCGGTTTCTTACCTTTGTAGAGTTCATAGGGTGTTTTACTTACAAACGGCCTTATCATTGCACGGTTGATAATGTGACATGCCGTATTCACCGCTTCAGCCCAAAAATATCGAGGAAGATTCTGCTCACTCAACATAGTTCTCGCCATATCTATTAGTGTGCGGTTCTTCCTTTCAACCACGCCGTTTTGTTCCGGCGTCCTTGGTGCAGAGAAATTATGAGTGTATCCTTCACTCCTACAAAATTCATCAAAGTTAACATTGTCAAATTCACGCCCATGATCACTTCGTAAACCAGTAATCATATATCCTTTATCGTTCTGAACTCTCTTGCAAAAAGCTTGGAATTCCTGCAAAGCATCACTTTTATTACTCAGAAATAGAACCCATGTGTAGCATGAAAAATCATCAACAATAACAAAACCATAACACTTACCCCCTAAACTATGAGTCCGAGTTGGACCGAATAGATCAAAATGCATTAACTCCAAGGGGCGAGTTGTGGAAATGATGTTTTTGGACTTAAATGAAGCTCTAGTCTGCTTCCCTTTGGCGCATGCTTCACAAACCTTATTTACACTTAACTTTATTTTGGGAAGTCCTATGACAAGATCATTTCTGCACAGTTTTGAAATAACACTACTGCTAGCATGTCCTAACCTCCGATGCCAAATCCAAAAATCGTCGGCATCGTTAGCAACTAAACACAGATGATTGCATGGAATCTCATTCAAGTCAATTGTATAAACATTATTTTTCCTAAGGCCTAGAAATTTTATTTCGTTAGTGTGACTATCTACAATTGTGCAGTATGAAGATTCAAAAATTACTTTGTGTCCCCTATCACATAACTGACTAATGCTTAGAAGATTGTGATTGAGTCCATCAACTAATAGAACATTATCGATGGTATTGGAGTTATTTACACTTACCTTGCCAATACCAACGATCTTACCTTTGTCGCTTCCTCCAAATGCAACAAGACCTTCTTTCTCTTTGAACTCAGCAAAAATCTTTTTGTTTCCGGTCATGTGCCTCGAACAGCCGCTGTCTAGAAACCAATGCGAATCTTCGGCTTTGAGGCATCCCTACAACAAAAATTGAGCTCAAGGAATAGGTTTTGGTACCCAAGCTAAGTTGGGTCCATGCTTGTGAGATTTGTTATTCATGAAAGCATTTCTTGACTTTCGAGCAAAAAACTCATCATCTAGAATCAATGTATGGCAATATGACATGAAATGACCAATGCGACCACAATAATGACAAAAGATTCTATTTCTTCTTGAGTTTCTTTTCCTTGAGTCTGAACATTCTTGTTGATGTTTAGCCGAACTATGTTTCATCTTCTCATGTGAGGAAGATTTATCACTTGTGGCAAGCACAAAGGACACAAAAGATGTCATCGTCTTATTTTCAAAAGGTTTCTTTTTGATCGGTTCATAACTGATTCCTTCTTTTTGAAAATTAACTCTAGTTCCAAGAACCTTCTCAAGGTTATCCCTTCCTCCAACAAATCTGGCCAAGTCATCTTTTAACTTGTCAGTTTCCTGGTTTAAGGTGAGAATCTTTTGATTGGATTGATCTAACTTAGCATGACACACTGAGATTTGGTCCTTCAAAATTTTATTATCATTCCTCATTCTTTCATTTTCATTTTCAAGAGTGTGAATTCTAGCATTCTTCTCTTCACTACAACTTTCATTTTTAGAGTTGTGAAGCTGGATATTCTTTAGATTTTCAAGTTCATCTTTGAGTTTCAACTCAATCTCCTCATGGCTTTTAATCCTTTCAAGCATGGCTTCATTTTCATCCTTCATTTTTGCACAAGCCTTAATTAGTTCAGCAATTTTTTCACTTGAAACATCAGTCTGACTCATAGATTCAACTTTCCTTTTCAGTTGTTTATTTTCAGATCTTATCTTCTTAAACTTGGCATAAAGAGTTACATACTCAGACTCCCACTGTTCTGCTGTAAGAGTTTCTGAATCAGAATTTACCTCTTCTGAGTCTTCTTCATGTGCCATGAGACACATGCTTTTCATCAGCTCCTCCAGCTCCGCATCATCTTCATCATCATCTTCCTCTTCATCGTCGCTCCAGGTAGCGACCATTGCCTTAGACTTTTTCTCTTTGTCCTTCTTAAATTTCTTTTTCATCTCTCGACACTCGCCACGCATGTGGCCTGGCTTTTTGCACTCATAGCATATCACATCCTTCAATTTGCTTCCTTCCGTCTTCCACTTAGACTGTCTCTTCCATGGCCTTTTAGATTTCCCTGGAAATTTCTTTCTTGCTCTCAAAAATCTCCTCACTTTCCTGGTTAGCATAGCAATGTCTTCCTCCTCATTGCTATTTTCCGTTGAGTCTTCATCACTTGTGCTGATTTGTTCTGGATTTGCTTTTAGAGCATCTGTCTTCTTTTTCTTGCCCTCTTCTTCAGACCTCTTGACATTAATTTCGTAGGTCATAAGTGACCCAATCAACTCATCCAAGGTCAGCACAGATAAATTCTTAGAGTCTTCAATCACCGTGGCCTTGGTGTGCCACACTGGTGACAGTGATCTCAGCACCTTGCGAACCATCTCTGAATTTGAGTATTCCTTTCCTAGTGCCTTCAGCCCATTCGTGATTTCAACGAGTCTAGCAAACATCTCAGATATTGTCTCCTCTGGCTTCATCTGGAATAGCTCGTAGTCTCGGATCAACAGGTTAGCTTTAGTCTCCTTAACTTCAGACGTGCCTTCATAAATCAGCTTCAATTTGTCCCACATCTCTTTAGCGCTGTTACACATAGAAACACGAGCATACTCGTTAGGATGAATGGCGCATTGGATTATATTCAAGGCATTAAAATTCACAGTAGCCTGTTTCATGTGATCGTCAGACCATTTCCCTTCATCAGGAGGTAGAGCATGCGGACCTTTGTTAACAACGGTCCAGGTCTCATGACTTTGAGCGCGAAGAAATACAGTCATTCGATTTTTCCAATAACTGTAGTTCGTCCCGTCAAAGAATGGCGGTCGATGAATCGAATGCCCTTCGGGCATCATCCCTTTGTTTGCCATTTCAAAGGATCACTCTATGAACCGTGGGGTTCAGAAAAGAAGAGCCGAGGCTCTGATACCAATTGTTGTCCCACTGACTTGGCAAGCAAGAGGGGGTGAATTGATTGCCTCCAAATAAAAATAGTTCGAAGGAACACAACTAGTAAAATTAAATTTAAACAAATTACAAACACCCACTACTTAGAGAAAAGCAACCACAAATTGAGGACAAGGCCAGCAATGACGAACTAAGATATAGAAAAGTTGGTCGCACTCAACAACGATGCGAGAGATGATATAGAGCGCAATCGAAACACACCTCACAAATGATGGCAAGCAATCGCACAAGCATCAAACCACAGGACGCAAGGAAATTTTAGGTGGTTCGGATGCACTAGGTGCGATCCTACATCCACCCCTCTCAACTGAGAGGATTCCACTATAGGAGGGCTACACGAATGCAGCACCCACACACACACACAAGGTCAATGACCTCAGTCCACACACACACATCCGAGCATGAACGCATGCATCACTCGGAGATATGATCTCCGACCACACACACACATGAGTATCTAAGTTTTGCAGTAAATGAATTCAGATGAACATATGATCTAAAATCTAGTGAAGAACGACTATGGACGACTCCCACTGTTTTTCCAAATCTAGGCGTGAGATGCTTCAACAGAACAGACTGGCTGCAGCAGATCCACAGTGGATGTTGACGTTTGGAGGATGATCGGAGCAGCCAAAAGAAGTCTAGGGCTGGAGGACGATGGAACACTCTTGATTCGCGACCTTTAACTCAAGGATGAAGACCCTCTCTCTGGTTCGTCCTCCTCCACGCTGCTCTTTCGGATCTCTCTTTGCAGGCTCGATTTTCAGCGAAGGCACTCCAGGTCGTGTGTGTGAAGGACGCCCTAATCATGGGCATTTATATCTTGGACAACGAGGCACTGATCTGGAGGTAAGAGATGAGGAATCTCTTCTTTGATTGGCCCTTCGTAGATGACATGGCGTATGGGTCGTCCAGCCTTAATCCTGTAATTAACACACAATATGTGAGTTAGTTTTACTCATATTGTGTTCGGACAGCTAAATAGGCTTAGTCACTTGTTTACTGGTTAATCCCAATTGTAATCAAGAGATTAGCACATGAGGTATGGCCCACAAATTAATTAATTAAATTGTATTGCGAAATTCGGAGAAAAAGGAGAAAACTAAGAGTGGGTCGACCCATCTGCCAAGTGGGTCGACCCATGTATCAAACAGATCCTGTTTCCAGGTTCTGTTTGTTACAGGGGTCAACCCCCTTTGATAGATGGGACGTCCCACTTCTACACAGGGGCCAAAACAGGTTCTGTGAACCCACAGGGGTCGACCCACTTTGTCAGCTGGGTCGACCCATCTGTGCCAGAGCCAAAAGAGTGGCTTCTGTTGCAACAGGGGTCGACCCATCTGACTGGGGGGGTCGACCCACTTCAGGTTGAACCAGAAAAGTTCATTAATTCACAACCAATTCAAGGGAATTTTGGTCAAACCAAAACATGATTATTTTAGTGGAAGATCTTACCATGTTTGATCTGAATAGATCAATTCTACTCACCTTTCATAGAGATTCTTCATTTCATTTACCTTGTCTTCCTTCTTCCAGATTTCTGAATCTCACCATGGAGACAAAGTGTGCTTGCTGTCAGCATTATTCATCTTATCATATAGTTAGTGAAATAAAGATTAGATCAATGATTTTGGCATCTCAAAAGATAGTTGATCACTATGAAAGTGGAATGTATCAAAGATAGAAAAATGGTGTGAAGCGTATAACCACTCACGTTGTTTTATTCAATCTTTTAAGGAACTTTGTCATCATCAAAACCAAGGAGGGCACAACACATAAGTTTAGTTATCATCACTTAATCACACATTAAGTTTAGTTATCATCAAAACCATAACTCAACAATTACAACAATCATCAAAACCATAACTCAACAAAGCTCAAACTCCGTCATGCCCATCGAGACTTCAAATTTATAGTTGAACCCAGCGATCCTCATATCCCTAACCTTGACCAGGTGTACATTGAAGTAGTGCTTCTGGTAGACCCGGTAGGGGAGTATATTCACTATCGCCCCTGGGTTAATTAGAATCCTATTTATATGCTAGCCATTTAACTGTCCCTTCATATATAAGGGTCTATTATGGCTGGCAGAAGGTAGGAGCATATCATCTTCGATAAAAGTGATGGATGTCCTCGAACGCATCTCGACAAAATAGCTCTCAAAGCATGCCGGGGTTTGTAAGACTGCAATAACAGCCTATCTGGTTTCTTCATCTAGGGAGAGTATCTCCCAGACGCTAAATCTTGCCAGAACTCTCTTCAGTTGCTTCATTATCCTGTTGTCACCTCTGACATTGGCCAGCCTGATTTCTTCAGCTTTGATGTGCTTGCCATTGTTTGGTGCCGGAGAAGTCAGCTCAGAAGGTGGTTTATCTTCTTCTTCGGGGTTTGTCCGTCCATGACATATGTGATCATTTGTATCATCTATCTGTATGGGTTTGGCAATAGGGGTAGTGCCATCACCCTTATCTGTCGGAGGCGGCATACCCGAGGCCAAGGTGGGAGTACTCCTGGCCTTTGACTCGCCCTGCTGGCATGGTTATTTGCTCTTCTTTGCGAGCATAAATTCGATGAACGAGGGGACCCCTTCACCGGTTGTATCTTCTGGGTAGAGGTCCGGCGGGGGCGGGACTCTCACACCTTTTATCTCAGGTTCAGGGATTTGATACGGCTGTTCACCCCTGAACATGATATTGTGATTGACCAGGGGCAGACGCCCCCACTTCCTCCCAGACCTAGTGGCATGTTGGAAGGTGGAAGCTTCTACGTGATTTGCTTCGGCTAGCGTAAAGCATATCTCTTCATCCTCTTCTTCAGGGTTTTGGGCCATGTTGAACAAGGCCGACAAGGTGTTGCAAGAGATAGTAACCCCCTTCTTATTCTTAGATCTTTTCTTCTTTTTCTTCTCCTTCGCAGTTGGTAACTACCCCTGTGGAGATTCATCCTAGATGCCCAGTTCTTCTACTTCAGCTTCAGCTTCTTCTGTCAATTCCAGGGATTCGAAATGTTCCTAGGGGACATATTCTTTTAATTACACAGGTTGGATTTTGGGTTGCTCATATTCATCTAGCCCATTTATAATTTCTTGATGCCGTTCCACTACCGGACTAGCTTCTTTGTACACCCGCAGGGGGGTTTGTCTCTTCTTGTTGCTGGTGGGCCTTCTAAAGACCACTTGAAGAGCCGTCTCATACCAGAGCGGGGTTACAATTAGCGGAGCCAACTGAGGTGTGAGACCCCGTATTTGAATTCCTGGGCTACATCGAGGTGCTACCATCCTTCTTGTTTTTGATGGCACAGTCTGCCAATTTCTCTGATCCTTCGCCGGTGCCATGATAATGGCCTCATAGGTGTATTGGGTGCAGGCCTCTACCACTTCTTCGGACAGTTGCTGGTACAAAGATATTATGTTGACTGATGCTCCCAGATGGGGCATTTTGTGAGATCGTGGAGGATCCACCTTGTACTAGCCCATTTGGAGCTTGTGGATGCAATTTTTTATCTTATATCGATTTTTCAAGTGCGAGGGCGTGCCAGTCACCTAGGTGACAATATGTTCAGGCTTCGAGACTGGAGTGGTCCAGAGCTAGTGGTGCGCGCCGTCTGACTAATCAGACGATTGTGGGTTTCGGGTCAGGACTGGAGACCTGCCGTGCCATAAAGGTCACGACGTTAATTACATCCCCTCGGAGAGGGAAAAACCTTTGATTAATCGCCAGGATAAGAGGCCCCATGGCCTAAAAATCAATCTTTTATCAGGTGAGTAAAAAAATGTATTGAAGAGCAGTAAAATCTCCTCCATTAGGGTGCAAAGGGATATTTAAAATAATGTCGATCATATATTGACCATTTCATGTTCGGATGGAAGTCCGTATTGAAAGCATAACGAAGACGGAGATAAAATTTGTATAAATGTCTGCCAAATGTATGGCAAGTTTGATAAGAGAGTGGGGTTAGATCCCCATGGAAAAGGGTCAAGTTTAGTGAACTATTGGCCCAGGCAATGTCGGGACATGACCATATTGGGGTGGTCCCCGAGGTTGAAGCATGACTAGTCTCGGCATCATTCATGTATCCTTCGCACCGAGTTTAGAGAAGTGAGAGCTCTGAATCAAACACCGTTAGTTCCTTAAGGATGGCATTTAGGTTTACTTTCTTTATTATCATGTTTTTGTGGCACTTCTTTTATCATTGTGTTAGCTCTTTCTTTTTTTTTAGGTTAGCGTTTGTGGTTTATCATGTTTTCTTTAAGATTAGAGACCGTTTGAAGAGGGGAATCGATGCATAATTGCCCTGCATCGACGCAGCGTACTGGCTGCTTCGGTGCAACAGGCTAGGAGCTAGCCCAGGGCTGCCTGCGTCGACGCAGTGCACTGGCTGCGTCGACTCGCCCTGCGTTAGCGAGCAGAGTTCCTTCATTTTTATTTCTTTCATCTTTGGTTCATCATTTTTTTGTTTTGTTCGTGTAATTGGGTTCAAGCATGGTTTTGGGGGCTTAATGTTCATGCAGTCTGTCAGAAATTCTAATGCAGGCCTATCACGCAAGTGCAATTTTGGATCCACCTTCCTTTTTGTACATGATTATGCATGATTGTGCATGGTTATTTTCTTATTTTCTCTCCTTCTTTTCCTTTTTTCTTAGACTGGGCAGTTCGGTCGACTGAACTAATGAGGTTGGTCGATCGATCCTCCCAGAGATAGGGGGGCTGCTGGATGGGTCGACGCAACCATCAGTGTGCGTCGACTCATCCACCTATCGGTCAACCGAAAATTCAATTCGGTCGACCGAACCTCAGGCTGCGTCGACTCCCTTTCGTGGGGAGTCGACCCCATCGGGGATCGGTCGACTGATGATGGGCATCGGTCGATCGAACCCAACCCCTCTTCAGCTCTCTTCTTTTTAACCTCTTTCCTTGACTTTCTTTGTTTCATTTTGTTCATGGAAGCTCATTTCCATTTTTTTGTTTTGTTTTCTTTCTTCCTTTGCTTTCTTCGTTTGATTTGCCTTATCATCTTATTGGGTTTTGTGGGAGTTCATTCATTTTATTATTTTGTTGTATTCATTTTCTTTGTCGTCATTGTTTTCTTTCCTTAGCTTCCTTTGTTTCATTTTGTTCATCTTCGTACTTTCTTTTATTGCACATGGACAGAACAATGCAATATGCATATGCATGCATGCATGGGAGCAAAGGGGCCAGATTGGGTATCTCGGGCAGGGGTGTGTTGACGCACTGTGCACAACGCGTCGATGTACTCCTCATTCTAGTAAGGTTGGAGCGGGGTTTTGCTTCAGGGCATTCGGGTTGATCCAATGCCTTGGGCACTTGCAGGAGGAAGCATGCAATTTCAGGGAATGCATGAACGGTTTCAGCATGCCAAATGCATATGGCATCCAAGGATTTAATGTTATTTTCATGCAAGGTGACCCCCCGATACATGGTGGAGTACTTGACTCACGCATAGTGAGGGTTTCTATTCGGACGTGATCTAGACTTCCTCCGCATACCATTTGATATACCCAAGAGGCCATGGCATGCAAACATCCAGGAATGAAGTGTGAACGAAGGTTCATTTGAATTTATGAATCAATGCACCTATACGCATCAGAACATGTATTGGGGTGCAAATGCCATGTATGTTCTTGAATGATGGACAAAAGGGCAAGCATACCCAGAGTTCATGGAAATTCAGTGAGCATATGCAATATATGATTATCTTCATGAGAAACTCGATGAGAATCTTAGTCATGCTTATGAAATCTTAAGAGAAATTCCTCATCTAAAGGCTATCATGCAAATGCACATCCAATTTTCTTCTCTTTCTTCCTTTCTCTTTTTTTTAAGGCAGAAAGGCCTAAAAAAAGCCCCTATGCAGACTTCTGTACATGGATGGCCCCAGACAGAACTGCCCCAAAGAGGGGTCGACCCTCTCGGCGGCCAGTTCTGAAATCTATGCTTTTTTTAGGACCATCAATTTCCCATGGATAATCATACAAATTACGTACAAATGCTCATGCAGAAGTTTTTGATTGGATCTGAGAAGCTTATTCATGTTACTTTTATTTCGTTCATCACTTCATCATTTTTTTATCTTGTTCATCCTTGTTTCAGCAGTTTTCTGAAATTGGGAGCATCACTGCGTTGCTTTGTGTTCGTAGCATATTGGCTCATTGTGTTTTTTTGTTCAATTCATTTGTCATCACTCTTCATGTCATCGGTCTTCAAATTCCCCGGTGAAAATTTGGCAGCACCTCCCCTAGACCCGAAGCGTTGGGGGGTATTAATTAGGCACACGCCCACGGAGGAACTCCGAGATGGCCCCAAAATAAAAAGGATGCGCACGGAAGCGGCAACATCCAATGACCTGATTTGGGCACGGAGATCCCGAAGACTAGCCTACAAGGGACTCCGATGACCCATAAGCCACCACAATCTCGTTTCTGAAATGTGGACTTAAACTATCGCCAAGATATATGGCCGTCAATGTTCACCCTTTGAAGGAGATCATCCGGAGACCAAGCTATGAGGAGACAAGTCCCTGTAGATCCGAGAGTGATCAGAAAACTTTGGAAGAGAGCCAGGGATTTTGAAATCGACCGGGGAGTAGCCCAAAGAAGCTCGGACGAGCATGGATTTCGAATCATACTTATAGGGTTATGTAAACCCGGAACCCTTCCTTAAAGGCTATTACATGCATCTCCCCCTTTAAAACCACGGTAGCAAAGACGTTTTTAGAACATGTCAGCCGGACCTAAGCCCCATATCCCTCACCCCATTGGCATCATGACTATGAATTAGTCAAATCCCAAAGTGGGGTTTTGAGAGGCAAAAAATCTTCCCTACTGAACTTAAACACCAAACTTGAAAGAAGTGCAGATAAAGCAGCAAGGAGTGAACAGGAAGAAGAAGGGGGAAGTGATGCTCATCAAGGATCAGAACCTCACACATATCATAGCATAAAATCTCCCAAGGGGAGTGTTTCTTTTATTCTATATCATTGGGGAGCATAATACATCGGAGAGTAGAATAAGCAAAAAAAAAGAAAATACAAAAAGGGGGGAGGGAGCAAGGGCCGGAGCCTCCTGCTTCCCTTCCCTGACCTCTCTCTTCTCTCTTACTCTCTTTCTCTCTCTTTAGCTCTCGGAGCAGAACTTTCTCTAGCAATTCTTTAGCAGCATCTCCCCCTTTTTCTTCAGCCAAAGGCCTTGTATTTATAGGGATGCAGGGGTCCCCTATGTGAGAAAACTCTCGCTTCTTTTTCTTCTTCTTGTTATCTATTGCTACTGCTGCTGGCGCGGCTGCTGCCGTGGCTATCGCTGCAGTGGTTGCTTCGCAAGGGGCGCGGTTGAGCAGGGAGAGGGGGCCTCCTCCTGCGCGGTATGGGCGGGCCGCTGCTCGCTGTTGCATTGCAGGAAGGAGCGTGGAGGAAGCTTTGAACGTGTAGGCGCGCGAACGAGGGGTCAATGAGATTTAAATGCCTGCATGGGGGGAGAAGGAAACACGGGATAAGGGAGACAGACACAGCGTGATTTATTTATTTCTATTTTCTTCTTTTATTATTATTTTTTATTCCTCTCTTCTTTTTCTTTTACCCCCTTCTTCCTCCTATCGTGCATTTGGCCCATTCCCTTTTCCCTTCTTCTATTTCATTTGGGCCTTTTCATGTTTGAGCCCTTACATGTTGGCCCATTCACCTTTCTTCTTTTCTTTCTTCTCTCTTTTTTTAAGTGCCAACAATTGCCCCCTATTCACAGGTGTCACGAACGAGGGACGCGGGAGCGGGGCCTGTGGGTGCAACATCTTGCTCGACAGGCGGTTGATATCGGGACAGAACATCTTTGGCTTCACGCGAACATTCTCGGCCGTGAACTATATCGATTGGTCTGACAGGGAATTAGGCGCCAATCAAGATGACATCGTCAGCATTGGGTCTATACCGACGCAAGGATATCCGGTTTATCTAGTTTAGATGGAAGCTCCAAGCCATTGGGTTGTATTGGTCATAGCGGTGGGATGGATGAGTTGGTCTTGTCCGAGAGATAGGTGCCAACCGGAGTGGTATTGTCAGCATTGGACATATGCTGACGCTAGGAATTGGGTTTATCTTGCTTAGACGAAAGGTCTAGGCCATTATCCCCGGCTTAGACAGAGAGTCACGGGTGTCGGGTTGATGGTTGAATTCCCTTGATATCTTTGGACATCCGTCGGCCTGGATGCCGATGGTTGAAGAGCTGTTGGCTCAGACGCCGATGATTGAAGAGTTGTCGGCTTGGATGCCGATGGTTGAAATGTTGTTGGCTCGAGCGCCAATGGTTGGAGAGCTGTCGGCTTGGATGTCGATGGTTGAAGAGCTGTCGGCTTAGATATCGATGGTTGAAATGCTGTTGGCTCGAGCGCCAATGGTTGGAGAGCTGTCGGCTTGGATTCAGGTGGTTGGAATGCTGTTGGATCGAATGCCAATGGTTAAAATGATGTCAGCTAAAATGTCGATGGTTGAAAAGCTGTCAGCTCAAGTGCCGATGGTTAAAATATTGTTGGCTCGAACGCCAATGGTTGAAATGTTGTCGGCTTGGATGCCGATGGTTGAAATGTTGTTGGCTCGAGCGCCAATAGTTTGAGAGCTGTCGGCTTAGATGCCGATGGTTGGAATGTTGTTGGCTCGAACGCCAATGGTAAAAAGTCAAATGATTGAAAAGTTGTCGGCTCAAGTACCAATGGTGAAAATGTTGTTGGCTCGAACGCCAATGGTTGAAAAGCCGCCGGCTCAAACGCTGATGGTTGAAGAGCTTATTCTGGTGGGACTGAGAGTCGGTATCCACCAATGGTAGTATTTTTTCTTGTTGATCATCGTCATTTCTGCTGAACATTTTTTTCATCATTCTTTATCATTTTTATTTTTATTATTTTTATTATTCTTATTTTTATTCTTATTTTATCATTCCATCTTCTTCATTCATTTTTTTATCCTCATTATTTTTTATTATCATTTTTTATCATCATCATTTTATCATTCTTTTATCATTTATCATTTTTTATCATGTTTTATCATCATCAGTTTTTTATCATTTATCATTTTCATCATTCATGCATTTTTTTATCATCATCATCATCTTTTTTATTAAATTTACCATTTTTACCTGAACATGCAAGCACTCATTAACAAGAGGCATAGAATATATATATATGGTAGCTCCCCTCTATCGGGGATAGGATAAGAACGGCGCCCCTGATCCATGGATAGAGTGCGGCCCACGAGGCACAACTAAAGGAGATGTGTGTTCATCAAGAGGATATCACATAGCCCATGTGCATAGTTTAAATCACAATCTGTACCCGAGACAGTTTCTGCGTGATGTGAAAGTGCAGGTATATGAGCAGCGACCCCTAAACATAGGGATAAGCAGACGTTCCAAGTAACACAAAAGGATTACTCTATCGCCTACACATACATTTTAGACTTTTGACTTTCGATAGCTTCACACAGCTAGCCCCCTCATTTGTTTGAAATCTGGATTTCACCATTTGGCGAGAGTTTCCTCATATGTCTCAATGGATATTTCTAACCACTAGGATTCATCCTTATTGCAATTGTATTGTGGGGTTTATTTCACCATTTCGCGTGAGTCTCCTCATTTATTTCAGTGGGGATTCCCAGCTTCCTGGATCCACATTCCACTCATTCATCATTTTTTGCTTTCTCTTTTTTTTTGAAGGGGGTAGGCAACTTTTTCCTCACGATTGCCTTTCATGTTAGTGCAAGAATTCAAGTATCCATAGAGTATTAGGAAGAAGTTATGATATCCTTATGGTTAAAAATCATTGATCATATTGTGTGCAAGGTGTGGGAGTTTTGTCTCGGGTGTATTTTGTGAGTTACGTTACCAACAAAGCTATGACTCTTTCCCCTCGACATATGCACTCACCGAAATTGGCTTTTCTCCCTTAGTATATGTCATGACACACACACATCTAGGATTGGGGCTGCATTATTTATTCAAAGAGATATCGTCCTAGAAAATTTGAAGAAAATGTGTTAGATATATTACAGGCAATCATGCAAGCAGGGCGAGCACGCATTCAAAACCAAACTCATGCAAGAGGGTTTATTATTATTATTATTATTCTCTTTTCTTTTTTTTGAATTTTTTTAATATCATTGAACATCTTTGAATATTTTTGAATCATCTTTTGATATTGTTGAACATCTTTGAGTATGTGTCGGCACAGACGCCAACGGTTGAATATATTTGATTAGCTTTGAGTATCTTCAAACGTCTTTGAACAGCTGTCGGCTGGGACGCTGGTGGTTTGGTATCTTGAGTTTCTTTGAATATTTTTGAATGTGTGTGTTGGCATGGATACCAACGGTTGAGAAGCTGTCAGCTTGGGCGCCAATGGTTATAATGCTGTCGGCTCAGACGCCGATGGTTGAAATGTTGTCAGCTTAGACGCCGATGGTTGGAAAACTTGAATATTTTTTTGAACATATTTCACATTTTTTGACATCTTTAAACATTTTGCACATCAACGAACATCTGTCGGCCCCAATGCCAATGGTTGAAGAGCTGTCGGCTTGGTCGCCGATGGTTGAGAAACTTGAATTTTTTTTGAACATCTTTCACATTTTTTGACATCTTTAAACATTTTGCAGATCAACGAACATCTGTCGGTCCAGATGCCGATGGTTGAAGAGCTGTCGGCTTGGTCACTGATGGTTGAATAGCTATCGGCTTAGATGCCGATGGTTGAAGAGCTGTCGGCATGAGCGCCAATGGTTAGGGAGCTATTGGCTCGGATGTCGATATTTGAAGAGTTGTCGGATTGGATGCCGATGGTTGAAATGTTGTCGTCTTGGATGCCGATAGTTGAAGAGCTGTCGGCTCGAGCGCCAATAATTGAAATGCTTGAGTATCTTTGAATGTCTTTAAACTGTTGTCAGCCTGAATGCTGATGGTTGACAAGCTATTGGCTTGGATGCCGATTGTTGAAATGATGTCGGCTTTGATGTCGATGATTGAAGAGCTGTCGGCTCAGATGTCGATGATTGAAGAGTTGTCAACTTGGACGCTGTTGTACCTAGATAGTTTCTACAGCAAAATACTCAGAAATAAGGGTTCGGGAATTTCCTCGAACACCTTCAAGGCACAGGCTACTCGACCTCTCTGACAACCCAGTGGGCCCGACCAACGGCCCCAACCCGCTGGCCGAGGTATACGGCGGCACTAGCAATCAATCAGGACCACTCCCGAATTATAAGTTGCGGACTTTGCCCGCATTCTACACGACCACCCGGGCCATCCCGGGGATACTCCAACTACAAGCCACACCACGTGGCATCCAGTGAAAAGGCCAGGGGCCTACTCCGAGACACCTCATTCAACCCTCCAAGGTCAAAGGGAGGCCCGAGAAAGTAAACCACAGGCTTTGGAGACCCGCAGCACGTGCATACGACTCACACACGTGTGTTCGGCATTCTGCCAAACACCTTATGGGCGCACATGTTTTAACCCTTCTACACCAACCCACGGGCCATCCCGTGGTTCCAGTGCACCAATTGGGTCCTACAACGACTCCCCAGCAAGCCAGGGCCACCCCCGACCCTCAGACACGTGGCAACATGCCACTCGACTTTAGCTCTCGGGCCAACCCAAGGCTACTCTGCCAACCCACCATACAACGCAGCCCGCAGCCCGAAGACTGGCACGTATACCCAAGGTGCCTCCTCCCAGCCCCTACGGACTTCTACCCTTGGTCCTAGGCCCGTCGGTCACCTACGCGGATTGTTCGGCAACCCAGGGTGTGTCAGGCATTCGCCCGAACACCTTGCGAGCGACTACTACGACTCGAAGAACAACGGCTCCCATGGGCCATCTCAATATCCCGAAACTCCGCATCCTTCAAAGGACATCCCCAGACGACGAAGGAAGTCCCCCGAGGGCCATCCCTCGGGGTTGCGGCTCGTCCAGGGTCGGCTCGCCCCGGGGCACGGTCGCATCCCCAAGGGGGGGCGAACTCCCCAGGGGCCGCGCCCTCTCCTCATCCCGGAGGCCCGACCGCCCTCCCCAGTCCCAGTTCTTGGAAATTCCCAACTTCACGGTCCGAGGTTCGTGCAAAGTTCGTTCATCGTACCCGTGTGTGGAAGAATTCGTGAAGACGGAGCCCCGGGATTCCGTCGAGTCACACACGTCAATCCCTCGGTCTTCGCGCACAAGCAGCCAGTCCGCCAGTCCAAGCCCGTATCCTTTATCTTCTAGCGTTCAAACCGGGTCAAAGTGAGGCTAAAAATACCAAAAAATCTAATTTTATAGAGGTGGAACCACTCCCCCCTCTCTCTTCTAACAAGGTCCACCCAAACCCCCCCTGGGGAGGGGTTTAGGCAGACCAGCCTGGCCCCCCAGGCTGGTCCGCCTAAACCCCCAAAGGGGGGGGGGGTGGGGGTTAGGCGGACCATCCTGGACCCCCAGGCTGGTCCGCCTAAACCCCTTGGATAAAAAAAAAGATTTTTTTAATTAAAAAAATGGACCATTTGGTCCTCCCAAACCCCCCCTGGGGAGGGGTTTAGGAGGACCAGCCTAGACCCCTAGGCTGGTCCGCCTAAACCCTATCAAAAATAAAAAAAAGAATTTTCTCCCTCCGAAGAGGGGTTTAGGCTGACCAAACCAGCCCATGGGGCTGGTCCGCCTAAACCCCCTCCCCTCCACTCCGTTACACACACAAAAACACACAAAAAATACAAATAAAATAAAATAAAAATACTATTTGGGGGGTTTACTCGGACTAAGTTGGAACCTCAACTTGGTCCGCCTAAACCCCACCCCCACCCCTTCAACTTCCTATAAATTACCCCCCTTACCAACAAGCTCAAGAATGCATGCAAGGAAGGAAGCAACACAAGAACACACGGATGGACGAGCAAACTCCCCCGGCCTAATTATCGCACCCTCGGACCTCCGAGGCCTTCGGCAAGGGTCGGGAACGTAAGAAGACAAGTGCGCACGCAATTGGCTTGCTAGTCGACTCACACACGTGGAGGGTTTGTCCCACGTACTCCCCTCACGCAGTGTTTAGCCGTCTCACACCAAGCCCACCTTCACCGCATGTAAGATGACTACGACAACGGCAAAGACACCCACACCCCGGGTCCACCCGTGTATGTTAGCTTACGACGGTGACGAAGGGCACTTCATAATGCCGCGCCGGGCCCTGACACAGAACCGCGTGCCCACCGTTCACCCCCCAGTCGGCCGTTCGCCCCTCGGATTAACAAATCAAGTCTAGTCGGACCTCTGGCCCGGGAATCATAGTCCCGGGGCCGACCTCGACTCTCCGACATGACAGTACTCACCGTCCGAGACTCGGACCCGATCGCTCACCTCGAGCCGCATCTGACCTCCACCAGGCGCCAGTCCGTGTCCGCTCTGGCCACCAAGGCAGTTGGACTCACACCAACTCCTCTGTAAAGAGCATCTGTAAAGCACGCAGATATCCGCTTTGTCACGCATTGACCCGGGGACCGACCCACGTATCGGAATTGTCCCGCGACTTGCGCCCTTTGTACTTTGGCCCTCTAGGCCCATATGTAAAGCCCATGTGGCTCACCATCAAGCTAGTAAAATACAAGCGCTCGCATTCGGGCCCCCAGCTTCCCACATACACCACTCAGCATCCGTGCCCGACACCCTAACCCCAGTAAACACACCCCTCAGTCTAACACGCACCCATAGCTGCTGAATGCCCCCAGCCCTCTACCTATGGCTTCAGACTTATATACAGACTTTTCTTCAACTCGAAACGAAGGTATTCGAATTCAATCCGATGTAAATAAGCACCGGTTGCTTGCAACCGGTGGGGAAAGACGTCCAGTACACGATTCCCGCAATCGCCTATGAACTCACACCCATGGAACCCCTTCTCTCCACATGTCGTTCGATCGCCTGAGCCCACGTGCCACGCCCTGGTGGCGCTTCCCCGGTCAACCCTTGGTTCCATGAGTGATTATCATGAAATCGACTGGCACGCCCGCACCCTGTCTGGTTAACTCTTATCCTGACACTTCCATGCCATTCGACCCTTCCCGACTTTCGTAAAAGGAGAGTGCCCGATACCACCGTGAGAGGCATGCAACAGTAAGGAGGATACCCGAGATATATCAAACTCACGTATTTTCCATCCCCTCTGTATCCCTTCCTTCACCCTGATAATCGGCATAAAAAACCCGCACAGCAGAGAGGATGGCACGCCTGGCATTGCCGCCCAGTCCAGTAACACCATCAACCATCGAAGTGACCACTTGTATGGAGAGTTTGACGTCCAGACCAGATTACTCCCGCGACGCGGGCCCTGCACACCTCTGCCACAAGCCCAACACGCGAGACAAACGGGAACAGAATTCCCAAGTCGCAGATAGCGGGCTACAATTTCAAGCACCATGCATATATCCAGTCACTCAGATCTCACTAGAACCTAGCTCTATAACCTCCTAGGTTCAACGGTCTTCTACAAATGTACCACTACAGCATGAAAGCTTGCAACGAGAACGTCAACCCCCAGAACAAGTAACTCCCACCACGCCAATTGGGCCGCGAGAAATCAAGCTTGAAGGCGCACGGGCCGCACGCCATCGTCTTCGCCTCCGACGCACGCCCCGTGGGGGGCATTTGTTGGCACCGGCTTATTTTCTCGAATTAATCGAGGATTAAGCATAGGGAAATACCCCCTAAATAGAGCAAAATGGCATATCGCTAAAGCTGCTCTACCAGTCAAGTTGAGCTCAGAAATCGAGACTCTTCACCTAGTCAAGCGGCACAACATAACCACTGGGGATCACCCCCGAGCACTGGGCACTGCACCAGCCAATTTCCCGATAATCGAGCCGGATCCAAGGTTCAGGATAACCTGCCGCATCAAGCGGCACTCTGAAGAGATTCGGGGATCACCCCCAAATACCCTGCCTATGGTTCTGTACCATCGACATCTCAACAACCGAGTTAACTCGGGACTCAGAACATCCTGCCGCATCATACGACTCTTCGCCAAGGAGCGAGGGTCACCCCGACCACTAGACAAACGACATCATCATGTCGATGCCCCAGTCACTGGGCCCAACCAAGGGTCCTAACCAGTTAGCCGTGATCCACGGTAACATTAACAGTCGATCGGGCCCATTGCCGATCACTCAGTTTGCGGGTTTGCTCGCGTTCAACACAGCTACCCGAGCAGACCCGGGGGCGCCCTGACTACAAGTCACGCCATTTGGCACTCAGCAACGAGGCTGGGGTCTACCCCCGAGTCACCTCCCTCTATCCCTCTGAAGTCAAGGGAAGAGCCATATGGGCAAACCACAAGCTTCAGGAGCTACCAGCGCCATTATATGGCCCATACACGCGTGTCGGGAATTTCCTGGAGCACTTGGTGGGCGCGTATGCTCCAGCCACTCTACAGCAAGTCCGAGCCCAACTCGGGACTCCCAGCAACCCTTCGTGTCATGCACCACCATCGTGCGTCATGGCACGCGGATCGACCTGCGCGGCCAGGTCGCGCGGATCGACCTGAGCAATTAGGTCGTGGGGGTCAAGGGGGCAGCCCCCCTTGCGGGGGTTTTCTGGGGCGGAGCCCCCTGAAGAAAAATTCCTGTTTATAAACCCAGTCAAACCCACAGTAAACTCCAGTCAAACCCGCGGTCAAACCCGCCGTAAACCCCCGGTCAAACCTGTGAAAACCCCTCTGGGGAGGGGTTTTGGCGGACCAGACCCAGCCCCTTGGGCTGGTCCGCCTAAACCCCCCTGGGGGGAGGGGTTTAGGCGGACCAGCCTCACCCCCAAGGCTAGTCCACCTGAACCCCCATTAAACAAAAAAAAAGTTTTTTAATTAAAAAAGTGCTAAGCCAGTCCGCCCAAACCCCCCCTAGGGGAGGGTTTAGGCGGACCATCTTGCCCCCTCAGGCTGGTCCACCTAAACCCCATTAAAACAAATAAAAAGGTTTTTTAACAAAAGAAAAACCCATCCATGAGGGGTTTAGGCGGACCAGACCAGCCCCTTGGGCTGGTCCGCCTAAACCCTCCCTCCCCCACTCCGTAACACTCTCCCAGGGTTTACCCGGACCAGCTTTGCCCCCTAACCTAGTCCGCCTAACCCATAACCCTTCACCTTTCACTATAAAAGCCACCCTAGGGAAGCTCAAGGGGCAACATGGAATGGAAGGAGATGCAATAGAACACCCTCCGACCTAACTGCCACACCCTCGGACTCCCGAGGCCTTTGGCAAGGGTCGGGGATGCGAGGAACTAAGTGCGTGCGTGGTTGGCTTGTTGATCGGCTCATATACGCCGAGGGTATGTCACACGCACTCCCCTCACGTGGCGTCTAGCCATCGCACACAAGTCCATGCCCGTCGCGTATAAGGCGTTATGACAACGGCGAACACACCCGTATCCCGGGTCCGCCCACGTATGACAACCCACGGTGGCTACGCATACGCCATGATGCCGCACCTACTTACGACACTGAACCGCGTGCCGACTGCTGGCCCCGAGCTGGCCACCAAATGCTCTAACGGATGACTCGAGTTAGCCGGCCCGGGGGTAATATTCTCGGGGCCGGCCTCGACTCCCCAGCATGATGACATTTACCTTCCGAGGCCCAGACCCGACCGCTCACCTCGAGCTGCGTCCAACCTCCATCAGGTGCCAGCCCACGACTGCCCCTTCCACCTAGGCAGTCGGGCATGTCTCGATCTCGTCATGAAGAGCCTCTGTAAAACACGCATATATCCACCATATCCCGCATTTACCCGGGGAACGACCCACGCGTCGAAATTGTCCCGCGGCTTGCGCCCATTGTACTTCGGCCTCCTCGGCCCATTTGTAAAGCCAACGTGGCTCTCATATAGCATGAAACCAGTTGAACACATGTACCTACTCGAGTCTCAGCCTCTTCACGGCATCCGATCACTCGACGACTCCAGTCACAACGGTGCCGGTAGCACCCGACTGTCAGCTACACCAGTCACAACGGTGCCCCCGACACCCGACTGCTAGCTACTCTAGTCACATAGGGACCCCCGGCACCTGATCACCCAGCTACTCAAGTCACAACGGTGTCCCCGACACCCGACTGCCAGCTACTCCAGTCACAACGGTGCCCCCAGAACCCGACTGGCAGCTACTCCAGTCATGTCGGGGCCCGCGAAAACTGATCACTCAACGACTCCAGTCACAACTGTGCCCGCGGCACCTGACTACCAGCTACTCCAGTCACAACGGTGCCCCCGGCACCCGAATGACAGCTACCCCAATCACAACGGTGCCTCCGGCACCCGACTACCCAGCTACTTCAGTCACAACGGTGCCCCCAGCACCCGACTGCCAACAACTCCAGTCACAACGGTGCCGCCGGCTGATAACACGGAAATGTATGTCGTTACTACACACATATCAATCTTAAAATTTCTAACCCGTACTAGATGAAAGTAAGACGTAATAAGGTGACGAGAAGGGTCGAATCCACAGAGAAGAAGAGATTTTTAAACTTAAAAACTTTGGAGTCCTTTAG
Organism: Amorphophallus konjac; assembly: GCA_022559845.1. NCBI lineage: Eukaryota > Viridiplantae > Streptophyta > Magnoliopsida > Alismatales > Araceae > Amorphophallus > Amorphophallus konjac. The sequence goes on along the minus strand of CM040129.1, from coordinate 158,280,778 downwards.
AAAATACTTGTGATTTTGCTTTGCTTAAAGAAAATAATGAAATGAAGAAAAAACCAAGCACTAAATTAAAAACACCTATGATTATGCGCCTATGCTATAGAAATTAATTGCATGAAGTGAAACGAAGAGATAGAAGAAGGGGGTAGAGAGGTAAGAAGATCAAGAACTAGATCAAAAGAACAACTCTCTTCATTAACTTAAAAGAAAGAGTACATGAAGTGCAAGACAAGCTTACAACAAAGAGGTGACAAGATTGTAATGAAGTAAAATAACACAAAAGTAATAACAACAAGAGGAGTCTGAGATGTGAAGATGGTAGTAGCAATGGTGATGACGGCGCCGTCCTCTCTTGGCCTTGGATCACGAACCACCTTGCGGAAGATATCATCTACGCTAGGAGGAAGTCACCTTTATCGTTGCAGCCACCTTTAAAGGGTGAATAACTTTGAAGCCAAGATGAATTAGGGGATGCCCAAGAAGAAGAAGTTGAAGAGGAAGGAGAGAGAAAGAACCTTTATGAAGAACTTAGAGAGAAAAGAAGAGAAGAAAGGCTTCCAAATAAAGGAATAACAGATTCTAGCACTTCAGATGAACAGTAAACTCAGAGGACATCAATGTGAAAAACGGGGAATAACTTAGAAACCTGAAAGAATTAGAAGATGAGGCAGAAGAAGAAGTTGTAGAATATTTAAAAATAAAGAACGTTCATGAAGATAATATGAGGAGAAATGGAAGGAAGAGTGAGAAATAATGCGAAGAACAGAGAGGAACACTGATTCGCAGATGAATAAGATAGCACAGTGAAAAAAAAACTTAAAAATTAGAGGGAATTAGAAGATGACGAAGCAGAAGAAATTGTAGAGCATTTAAAAATAAAGAACTTTCATGAAGAACACATGAGGAGAATAGGAGCAGAATGGGGAGAAACTGGTGACCTAAGGTAAAGGTGGGAGAGAGAGAGTGAAAGATTACCAAAAGAAGAACTCCCCTTCTCCTCCTTGTCATGGGCTATTTATAAGGAAAGTTGGGTTAATAGAGGGTGGAGATTGTATCAAAAGGAGATGGATGACTGAGATTTAGATAGAAGATGATGTATGGGGAAAAGGAGGTGGGCACCCCCTTTCTTGGACTTTGGGCACCCCCTTTCTCAAGGCTCATCATGTCTCTCCTTTATTTCAAACTTTGAATTCGATTTTCCCTCCAACTAAAATATGTGTTTCTTTTCCACAATTTTAAACTTTTAAAATTTTTTTTCCCTCCAACCAAAATATGTGCTTTTGACTTGGTCAAAGTGGTGATTACAATTTTGCCCTCGGCTTCTTTTACAATTATCTTCGGTGTCCTGCACACATATAATTACGATTTAGTCCATAAAAATTGCCATAATGTGCACATGAATCACAATTGCTCATAATTATGCAATGGAGAATTAATGTTCATGACTCTCAACTCTATTTTATTAAATAAAATCACCAAATTAATTAATTTTCGTGAAAGGTCCAATCTACATGTGAAGTTGAGATTAACGATAGATCATGCATAATTACCTAATTATATGCACATAAAATGGTGCATATGCAATGAATTACCATAGAAAATGGACACTTATCACACCCCCCTACTTGAACATTGCTAGTCCCTTAGCAATGTAAATAATTATTGAATTAGGACTAGCAAAGACTCATATGTCACAGTTCATGGTAAGAACATTATGCACAATGATTTAGACTTTAGAGTATCACAAGTTCAAGTAGTATGTATTCGGAACAAATTTCATCAGTCCATGTGTTAAGACCTTTCCTCAAGATACACTCAAAATTCAATATCCCTTTATGTAGGAGTGATAGAACTTGACTAGTGATTACCCAACAATCTAGATGAAAGAGTCTTCTACCTTTCACTTTAAGATGATTTTCAATTCTGCCCACATCTCGAATTAAGCTCTCGAATTACAGGTAGCTTCACTCTGCCTGTTTATTCATTCCATTTTTTTCTTTTTTTTTTCTCTTTTTTTTACACATGGTGCTGCACATCCCTTCGCCGTTTGACGTGAACCTCAACTCTTGCCTTAAAAGAAGCAGACCCGGTTACTAAGTTCATGGACATTTTTCATATTTTTTTTTGACAGGTAATTTTTTCCTCACGATTACTTTCAATGAATGGGCATAATATCAATCATCACCTAAGTGTCAAGTAAAATTTTCATCATCCTAATGTTTGTCATCCACTAATCTTGTTATTGTGCAATTGTGTGCAAGTTCAATAGAATTTTTAGGTGTATTCTGAGGAAAATGCTAAAGACATAACCAATTAATTCACCCCTTTGACTTGCTACTCTCATAAGTAAGACTTTAAGTCCTGTCATTCTAAAAAATTTCTCATCATGAAGTATGAACATGAAGCACTTATTAGGGGTGTGATGAAAGGTTGCAAGCATTTTAAGAAAATTAGAGCTCAAGCTATCCCCCCCACTTATGTGACATTGTCCTCAATGGCATGAGGAAGATGTAAAAATGAAGTAAAGTCATGAAAAGTGATGGGAAGGATAGATACAACCTGAGAAAGAGGCACCATATGTAAAGAAATACTGCTCCATGCTCCTTAAACAAAAGAAGAAAATCAATCAAATACTTTTTTTATTTTTTATTTTTTTTAGAGAAGAGAAAGAATAATTGGGTTACCTCCCAACGAGCGCTAAATTTTACGTCTTCAGCCAGACATAATAGAGCTCACAATGGGTCCCTCAGCCTAATAGAGTCTACCTGCAGCATTGGAAGATGCTCAATGTAAGGTTTTAAACGTTGACCATTGACAGTGAAAGTTTGACCCATTTTAGGATCGAGAATTGTTACTGCACCATGGTCAAATATTTTAATTACCACATATGGACCATCCCATCGGGATTTTAATTTGTCAGGGAATAATCACAGCCTAGAGTTAAAAAGCTAGACCTTTTGGTTGATTTGAAAAGTTTTGCGTGAAATGTGTTTATCATGGAATATTTTTATCTGGGCTTTATAAATCATAGAGTTCTCATAGGCTTCATTGCAAAGTTCCTCTAACTCATTCAGTTGAAGGGTTCTATGAGAACTAGCCTGTGCTAAATCAAGATTGAATTATTTGATTGCCCAATAGGCCCTATGTTCCAATTCGACTGGCAAATGACATGGCTGTCCAAAAACAAGCCTATAAGGGGACATGCCAAAGGGAGTTTTGTAGGCGGTCCGATAGGCCCATAAAATATCATCTAATCTTTCTGACCAATCTTTCCTATCGGACCGGACAGACTTTTGCAAAATGTTCTTGATCTCCCTATTAGAAACCTCCACCTGGCCACTAGTCTAGGGATGGTAGGGGGTAGCAATCTTATGCGTTATCCCATACTTCCTAAGCAAAGTCCAGAATTGAGAATGGATGAAATGTGAACCCCCATCACTAATAATAGCCTTGGGAAACCTAAATCGAGAGAAAATGTTCTTACGAACAAATTTCATGATAATTTTGTGATCATTAGTCCTTGTGACTATAGCTTCTATCCACTTAGACACGTAATCCACCGCCACCAAAATGTACTCATGACCAAAAGATGGTGGAAATGGTCCCATGAAGTCAATTCTCCATACATCGAAAATTTCCATAACCAGGATAGGATTTAAAGGCATCATATCCCTATGTGACATGTTCCCTACAGCCTGACAACGCTCACAAGATTTACAAAATTCGAATGCATCTTTGAATACTGTGGGCCAGTAGAACCCACTCTGTAAAATCTTGGCTACCGTTTTCTTACCTGAAAAATACCCCCCACAAGCTAAGGTGTGGCAAAATGTCAGAATGCTATGTTGCTCACCTTCAGGGACACACCTCCGAATAATTTGGTCTGGTCCTAAATGGAATAGCTCAGGGTCTTCCCAAAAGAAGTACTTGAGCTTAGCAAAGAAGCGGTCCTTTTCTTGTTTGGACCAACCTTCAAATTTTTTTCCCACGGCTAAGTAATTGACAATGTGTGCATACCATGGGGGTGAAATGTGGGATACACTAAGGAGGTGCTCATCTGAAATGAGTCCTATAAGGGTGTGGTGTCTGATGTTATAATTCGGGACAAGTGATCTACAACAACATTTTCACTTCCTTTTTTATCCCAAATTTCCAAATTGAATTCCTGTAGTAAAAGGATCTATCTAATCAACCTTGCTTTGACATCTTTTTTAGACAGTATGTGTCTAAGGGCTGAGTGGTCAGAAAACACAATGACTTTGGCCCCTAGCAGATAGGACTGAAACTTTTCAAGGGCAAAGACAATAGCAAGTAACTCCTTTTCTGTTCTGGTGTACGTAAGTTGGGCATCAGCGAGTGTGCGACTCGCATAGTAAATCACCACATACTTTTTATCTACACTTTGCCCCCAAAACAGCACCTAAAGAATAATCCGAAGCATCACACATAATTTCAAAAGGCAATGACCAATTGGGAGTTTGCAAGATTGGGGCATTGGTCAATGCCATTTTCAATGATTCAAAAGTCTCAAGACATGATGGGTCAAGATGGAATGGGACTTCCTTAGTCAGCAGATTAGTGAGAGGTCTAGCAACTTTGGAGAAATCTTGAATAAACCGGCGATAGAAGCCGGCATGACCCAAAAAGGAACGGATTTGTTTTACTGAGGTGGGTGGTGGTAGTTTGCAAATGAGCTCAACCTTAGCTTTATCCACCTCGATTCCTCTTGCTGACACTATATGCCCTGAAATGACTCTTTTCCCAACTGAGGACAAGATTAGTGTCTATGCATCTCCTCATGACTTTGGCTAAGTGATCTAGATAAGAATCAAATGTGTCCCCAAAAATGGAGAAATCATCCATGAAAACTTCTAAAAAGTTGCCCACCATGTCAGAAAAAATGGCTAACATGCATCTTTGAAATGTGGCAGGTGCATCACATAGTCCAAAGGGCATTCTCCGAAAAGCAAATGTTTTGTAGGGACACGTAAATGTGGTTTTTTCCTGATCCTCTAGGTAGATAGCCACCTAATTGTACCCAGAATATCCATCTAGAAAATAGAAGTATTTTTGCCCTACTAATTTTTCCAAAATTTGGTCAATGAATGGGAGGGGAAAATGGTCCTTCTTTGTCATGGAGTTGAGCTTCCTGTAATCAATACAGACCCTCCATCCTGTGGTCAACCTAGTAGGTATCAACTCCTCTTGATCATTGGCGATCATAGTCAGCCCAGATTTCTTTGGGACTATTTTGGTTGGACTGACCCACTGACTATCAGAAATTGGGTAGATGATTCCGACATCTAACCACTTGACCACCTCATTTTTGACCACCTCTTTCTTGTGTGGATTTAATCTCCTCTGCATGTCTCTGCTTGGTTTTGCATTCTCGTCCATGTAAATGTGGTGCTGGCAAATGGATAGACTAATCCCTTTAAGGTCAGTGACAGACCAACCTATAGCCCCCTTATGAGATTTAAGGACCTCAACTAGTTTCTCCTCATGGTTAGGTTCAAGGTCAGTTGCTATGATGACTGGCAAGGTTTGGTCTGGGCCTAGGAATGCATACTTAAGGGAGGCTGGCAATGATTTTAATTCAACTTGAGGAGGGGATTGCAAAGATGGTAGAGTTGGTTCAGATTTAAGCTGAGGTAAAGGTTCAACTGGGGGCCATGTCCTAAGTTGAGTTGACAGGATGTCAACTTCTTCTCTCATTCTGGTCCTACTGTCCCCTTCAATCTCCAATAACTCCTCAATGGCGTCAATAGCATAGCAATCTCCTTTTTGATCATGGAATTTGGACGCCTTGAAAATGTTGATGCTGACTTTCTGGTCCCCAAAAGATATGTCCATAATTCTTGAAGCACAGTCTATATTAGCCATAGCCGTGGCTAAAAATGGTCTACCCAAAATGATAGGAGTATGCTTGATTTCTTGGGGAGAAACCATGTCCAAAATAAGAAAGTCGGCAGGGAAGTAGCACTCATTCACTTTAACAATGACATCCTCAATAAGGCCCTTTGGAGTCTTGATTGATCTATCGACGAGCTGGAGAATAATGGGTGTACGCTTGAGCTCACCGATGTCAAACTGCTCATAGATTGAGGTGGGGAGTAAATTGACACTGGCTCCTAGATCAAGGAGAGCCTTATCAAAGGTCACACCCCCAATGTTGCAAGAGATAAATGGTGCTCCAGGGTATTTTAACTTCCTTGGAAGTTGGTTGAGGACCACATCACTAACGTTCTCAGGGAGCCGAACCTTTTCTGGGATCACTCGTGGCTCTTGCCTAGGAGTGCACATTTCCTTCAAGAATCTACCATAAGCTGGGACATGTTTAATGGCATCGAGGAGAGGGATGTTGTACTTGTTTGAAGAGCTCCATCATCTCCTCATTGTAGGCCGGTTGTTTCTTTTTGGACTTTAAGGCATTGGGAAATGGCACTGTAGGTTGGAAAGTGCTAGGCCCTTCATCTAGTTTTCGCTTTCCCTTGACATCCTCTTCCTGGTTGGGTTCCTCTTCACTATCAGAAGATATTTTTGGGGCCTGGATTAATGAAGTAGAAGTGGACTCTTGGGGATCTTGGAGGACTTTACCACTTCTTAAGGTTGAAATTACTTTTGCATTTTCGAGTTGTGGGCCTTTTTGTGATACTTGACCTGATGGGTGCTGATGGAGAGGAGGAATTGGCTGGTTCATGGGGAAGTTTAGTTGTGGGAAGTCCGAGAAATTATTTCTTGGGTTGGCAATGGGCTGACTTGGTAGTTGGCTCACTTCTCTTCTCATGGTGGCTTCAGCCAATTGGCCCAATTGGGTCTTCAACTTAGAGATAGTTTGCTGGTGGGTTTGGAGGGTCTGTTGGAAAGATTGACTTTGGGCTTGAATGGTTTGTTGGAAGGATTGATTTTAGGCCAAAATTAATTGTTGTAACTGATGGAATCTATCATCAGTTTGAGAGTCTTAGTGGTGTTGCAGAGGAGGTTGATAGGTTAATTGGGAATTGGAAGACTACCCATAATTGGGCTGAGGAGGTTGGTATGGGACCTGACCCTGGTTGAATCGGGGAAGTGGTTGTTGGGCTTGCGGTCCTCAACCATAAGCATTTCCTTGAAATGGTGGCTGAGCTTGGAATTGGTGTTGGATGGGTGATTTGTGAGTTTGACATGCGGAGGTGATGGTGGACTGATTGGGAGCTTGTTGATTTCTCCAATTGAAATTGGGGTGATTCCTACAGTCCGAATTATAGGTGTTAGAAAACGGGTCATAGTTGGGCTTAGAGAACCCCTGGGCTACTTGGACTTGCTCCTATATAAAAGGTGGTAACTGGGCTGTTGTTGGGCAATCGGACACATGATGGTCCGGGCTAGCACATAAAGCACACACATCATGGTGTGTTGGGTCCGGGTATGGGTTGGACGTAGGTGAGATGGTGATTTCTTGTTTGTTTTGGGCCAGGAGCTGATCTAATTTGTGGGCTAGCATATCAACCTGCTCTAACTTTTGGGCCATGATGTCCACCTTGTCTAATTTTTTATAGATGAAATTCACATCCACTCTAACTTCAGGTTCTACACGATACATCCCGACCCGTTTAGAAGGCCCAATGGTTCTCTCATATGAGGATAAGGAAGCATGGTTGATTGAATTCTTGCTCAACATTTCAAATAAGGCGTAGGCCTCATCTTCACTCTTGCTCATAAAGGCCCCACCACATGATGCATCCACAATCTGCCTAACTTGATCATCTAAGCCCTCATAGAAAACTTGCACTATTTGCCATTTGGAAAGCCCATGATGTGGGCATTTTCTTAGGAGTTTCTTTAATCTCTCCCATAATTCATGTATTTGTTCATTTGGGAGTTGCGTGAATCCTGTGATTGCACATCTCATGGTGTTGGTTCTACCGATGGGGTAAAGCTTCTTAAGGAACTCATGTTGCATATCTGTCCATGTGCAATAGGTTTCCCTAAGGTCCCTAGTCAGTATTTGGCTTTGTCCTTAAGTGAGAAAGGAAATAAGGTCAGGCGGAGAGCATCATCTGTGAAATTTTGAATTTTCACAGTGGAATAAATTTCTAGAAATTCATCCAGATGGTTATAAGGATCTTCATTGGTCTTCCCATAAAAGGATGGGAGCATCTGAATGGTGCTAGATTTGATCTCATAGTGCAAAGCAGGGACATTAGGCAGTTGGATACAAGTGGATGGCTGATAATTCGAAGGAATGAAATATTCCTTCATCTGTTTGGGCACCCCTAGTTGGTGTTGTTCAGCCATAGGTTGGGTTTTATTTTGAGCCTGATTAAAAATAAAGCACTCAATCTCACTAATGAGCTCAACTAATTCAAGGTGACGAGATCTTCTCCCTTGCATAAACCAAGGTTAAAGATGAGAGATGGCAGAATTTTTTTTATGATGATTTTTTATTTTTTTATTTTACTCAAATTAGGACGAAAGGAGAGAAGAGGAGATTTTTTTTTATTTTTTTTATTTTTTTATTTTTTATGCAAACATAAATAAGTTGTCACACAAATTACCTAATGATCTAGATGTGACCTAGACTTACAAATTGGGTTTCACAAAATAGCCAAAGTGTAACTTGAGTTCACCCTCAATATTTCCACCGGCCAAGTAAGGGGTGGGGTAGTGGGAGCCCCCCCTTGCTTTCGTAAGGTCCTAATTAAAAATCACTAGCCCGCTTAAGACGTTTACCGTCCGACCGTCTTGCCTTAGGCACCGATTTTCATAAGAGGGCAAGCCCAAATAACACAAGAACCACTGTGTGAACCTAGGCCCAACGTCTACTGGATTTTATTTAAGGTCTAGGTGATACAAAGATGCAAGGGAATTATGGTTTGTGGGTTATGGAAGGGTGATGAAATCTCCACCTTATCTTGCTTATGGGTGTTGCCCTTAAGATACTTTGAAATGATATGCAACAAAGTAAGTTCAAACAAGGGGTTCTATGCAAGCATGGAAATGTATGAGCATGCTTTTAGAAAAGTTAGAGTACTCACCTTGCCTCCCGCAATCTTCAACGATGCAATTAACAATAATCAAATAACAATAAAAAATAAATATTATCCTAAATGATGCATGACCTAAAGCATGAAAGTGTAGTTTCTACTCTTAGAATGAGAATTTTTATTTGGTTCAAGTGAAGAATTTTTTTTTATTTAGTGAACCTATCTAACCACAAGATATGAAATGTAGAGAAATAAAATTAAAATGAAGGAGGAAAAGTTTAGATACTTACTTGAAAAGCGTTCCCCCGATCTTTTTTTTTCTCGAAATGAATGACAAAAAGACTAAAGAAAAGGTGGAGAACTTACCTATGATTTTTTTGAATTTTTAACTTATTTTTTCTCCCTTTTTTCTGTAAAAATAAGAAAAGAGAACTTTATTAGTACACTATAAACATAAGGAAAATAAAGTTCTTAAGTCAAAAATCATCATTCTTCCCCAGCAACGGCGCCAAAAATTGATAACGCGGAAATATATGTCGTTACTACACGCATATCAATATTAAAATTTCTAACTCGTACTAGATGAAAGTAAGACGTAATAAGGTGGTGAGAAGGGTCGAATCCACAGAGAAGAAGAGATTTTTAGAGTTAAAAACTTTGGAGTCCTTTAGAAAATACTTATGATTTTGCTTTGCTTAAAGAAAATAGTGAAATGAAGAATAAACCAAACACTTAATTAAAAACACCTATGATTATGCGCCTATGCTATAGAAATTAATTGCAAGAAGTGAAAAGAAGAGATAGAAGAAGGGGGTAGAGAGAGAAGAAGATCAAGAACTAGATCAAAAGAACAACTCTCTTCATTAACTTAAAAGAAAGAGTACATGAAGTGCAAGACAAGTTTACAACAAAGAGGTGATAAGATTGCAATGAAGTAAAATAACACAAAAGTAATAACAACAAGAGGAGCCTGAGATGTGAAGATGGTAGTAGCAATGGTGATGATGGCGTCATCCTCTCTTGGCCTTAGATCACAAACCACCTTGCGGAAGATATCGTCAACTGCGGGAGGAAGTCACCTTTATCGTTGGAGCCGCCTTTGGAGGGTGAATAACTTTAAAACCAAGATGAATTAGGGATGTCCAAGACAAAGAAGTTGAAGAGGAGGAAGAGAGGAAAAACTTTTATGAAGAACTCAGAGAAAAAAGAAGAGAAGAAAGGCTTCAAAATGAAGGAATAACATATTCTAACACTTTGGATGAACAGTAAACTCACAGGACAGTAATGTGAAAAATGAGGAATAACTTAAAAACTTGAAAGAACTAGAAGACGAGGCAGACAAAGAAGTTGTAGAACATTTAAAAATAAAGAACTTTCATGAAGACAGTAGGGGGAGAAATGGAAGGAAGAGGGAGAAATAATAGGAAGAAGAGAGAGGAACACTGATTCACAGATGAATAGGATAGCACAATGAAAAACAAAAAATAACCTAAAAATTAGAGAGAATTAGAAGATGACTAAGAATAAGAAATTGTAGAGCATTTAAAAATGAAGAACTTTTATGAAGAACACATGAGGAGACTAGGAGCAGAAGGGGGAGAAATTGGTGACCTACGGTGAAGGTGGGAGAGAGAGAGTGAAAGATTGTCAAAAGAAGAACTCTCCTTCTCCTCCTTGTCATGGACTATTTATTGGGAAAGTTGGGTTAATAGAGGGTGAGGATTGTATAAAAAGGAGATGGATGGCTGAGATTTAAATAGAAGATGATGTATGGGGAAAAGGAAAAGGAGGTGGGCACCCTCTTTCTTAGACTTTGGGCACCCCCTTTACCAAGGCTCATCATGTCTCTCCTTTATTTCAAACTTTGAATTCGATTTTTCCTCCAACCAAAATATGTGTTTCTTTTCCTCAATTTTAAACTTTTAAAATTTATTTTCCCTCCAACCAAAATATGTACTTTTGACTTGGTCAAAGTGGTGATTACAATTTTATCCTAAAATTGATAATGCGGAAATGTATGTTGTTACTACACGCATATCAATCTTAAAATTTCCAACTTGCACTAGATGAAAGTAAGACGTAATAAGGTGGCGAGAAGGGTCGAATCCACAGAGAAGAAGAGATTTTTAGACTTAAAAATTTTGGAGTCCTTTAGAAAATACTTGTGATTTTGTTTTGCTTAAAGAAAATAGTGCAATGAAGAACAAACCAAACACTTAATTAAAAACACCTATAATTATGCGCCTATGCTATAGAAATTAATTGCATGAAGTGAAAAGAAGAGATAGAAGAAGGGGGCAGAGAGGGAAGAAGATCAAGAACTAGATCAAAAGAACAACTCTCTTCATTAACTTAAAAGAAATAGTACATATAGTGCAAGACAAACTTATAACAAAGAGGTGACAATATTACAATGAAGTAAAATAACACAAAAGTAATAACAATAAGTCATGAGATGTGAAGATGATAGCAACAATGGTGATGACGGCGTCGTCCTCTCTTGGCCTTGGATCACGAATCACCTTGCGGAAGATATCGTCTACGCCGGGAGGAAGTCACATTTATCGTTGGAGCCACCTTTGGAGGATGAATATCTTTGAAACCAAGATGAATTGGGGGATGTTCAAGAAGAAGAAGTTAAAGAGGAGGAAGAGAGGAATAATTTTTGTGAAGAACTTAGAGAGAAAAGAAGAGAAAAAGGCTTCAAAATGAAGGAATAACAGATTCTAGCACTTCGGATGAACATTAAACTCACAGGACATCAATGTGAAAAATGGGGAATAACTTAAAAACCTGAAAGAATTAGAAGATGAGGTAGAAGAAGAAGTTGTAGAACATTTAAAAGCAAAGAACTTTTATGAAGACAGTAGGAGGAGAAATGGAAAGAAGAGGGAGAAATAATAGGAAGAACAGAGAGGAACACTGATTCGCAGATGAATAAGATAGCACAATGTAAAATAAGAAATAACTTAAAAACTAGAGGGAATTAAAAGATGACGAAGAATAAGAAATTATAGAACATTTAAAAATGAAGAACTTTCATGAAGAACACATGAGGAGAATTGATGGGGACATCGAAGCAAGATCGCTCATATTTTATTTGCATTTATGTCCTTTTATATTTGTATGTATACCCTTATGTTATATGGGTACATAATTATAAGTCTTAGTGGGTTTTTGTGCAAAATATCAGTAGGACCAGTAAGAGGGCCCTCTCTCCTTCCTCATTGGTCCAAGTGGCACCATTTGGGTCCATGTGGGGCTGGTCAAAGTCCTAAGTGGCCTCTAGAAAGTCATTGGACACATGAGAGACAAGTGGTTTAAAAATTCAAAGATGCCACCTACCTTACCTACCTAGTCAAGGGGGTGCCCCCCATTTTTGGTCCAATTTTAATTTTTGAAAAAAAAGTCTATTAGAACTAATTAGTTAAAGAGTCTTTTTTCATTTCATATAAATAGCATGTAATTTCCATTTGTATGAATTAATGAGAAGAAAATTGTTGAATGTGCATTGGAGCTTGGTGCGCCCCCTCCTCTCTCGCTCTGGTTTCCTCCCTCCTCCTTCAGCATTTCAGGATATAGAACCCTTCTATCTTAACCCCTCCACCTCTGATTTCTATCTCTGCTACCGTCGCCGCCGTTCGTGCCACCATCGAGCCGCCGCGAAGCCGCTTCCAAAGTGCTGTCCAGGTTCTATTTTACTGGACAGAGGGTTACTCCGAGAATTTTAGCTCTCAACTCCGACATCATCTGGAGCTGAGATTTTTCAGGTGAGTTCTAGGGCTCATACCACATCCCATAAAAATTGAAAAATAATTCTAGCCCCGTTTGCCATTTTTCCATTTTCATGCATCTCCATCCTCCAGATCTGCCAGTTCTCAGTCCTATGTAACGGTAGCCCTGAGTTTCACCCTTTTGACCACCTTCTTTATTTTTCTTTGAATTCCCAAATTTATTGGAGGTTTTGTCCACCATCCCCATCTTCCAAAAATTTTATTAGAATTTCAAAAGCCTCTACCTATTTTTAAAATTTGTGTCTTTCTCTTAAATTTTGTTCAGTCTCTACTGTCCAGATCCGACCACCCGGTACTAGAAAATAATTTTCCCCAGTCAAATCTCTACCAAACCTTTCATAAAATATATTCTAAATTTTCTCTCTTCGACCTCTACAACTTTCATGAAGGACACAAAGGCTGAATCGAAGGTCTACATCGCGGTCAACTCCAACTCTCAGGAAAAAGCACTTCTATCCTGACTTTTTAGATCTTGTGAACCAACAGATTGAATATTCGACAAAGGCCATCAACGGGAAATTAAATTTTTTTTATTTAACCATAGATCGAAGGATTTTAAGTTAGCTTTCCATCGGTACCTCTTGTGCGTCGATCCGACATCGGGAGTGACCGCAGCAGTGGATTTTGTCGGGATGCGCTGGTCTGAAACAGCAGTTCAGATCCGTGGGCAGCAACTCCGATGAGTGAAGATCGGAGCTGCCCGGTCTCCGACCGGCGAACCAGCGCGTGGCCTTCCCAGGGACGCCCCTACGGGCGTCCCCACCACAATGGTGCCACCTCGGTCCCATGCGGCCCCACTGACCAGCACGTGGGCCCCACGATCGTGCGTATGCATGCAGCCGATGCTACGCAAGAAGCTGCCCGTCAACCCGAACCCGCTACTCCCGGGTCCCATTGTGTCACCCTTTACCTCCCTGCGTGGAGTGGGCATTCATATTCATTGCTGTAATTTAATTACTTACTGTTCCGGGAGTATGAGATCGGCCGGGGTCGTCTTCCCCACGCCAGGTGCGTGGAGGTATCGTGTTCGCTCCTTTACCCAGCATTTACTTTATTCGTATATACTTGTTTATTCCTCTGCTAGAGAGCATGTGTTAGGTCCGTTAGCTCGATATATTTATTTCACCGCTGTTGCGAGAGAGAGCGAGACCGTCCCGTGACCTGATCCGGGTACGAATTTGTGAGTTGACCACCCTAGCTCATTGCCAGTTTCTCAACCGTGCACGTCCGTACGCTTCCCTCGTTAGGGACAATTACGAGCTTGCTGAGAGTCCAAGGGTTGCATTTCCAATTGGAGTCGAGTCGCGTGTCCGTCCCGCATCAATTTGGTATCAGAGCGCCAGTTGAGTCTAGGGTAGCCATTCATCATTGCTTAACAAAAATACAAAAAAGAGTCATTGTCTAAGTCAGTTTAGGTTGCATTTCATCCCAATAATCCGGTATATCAAAAGGTGTTGTCCGAACGTTAGGTACGCCTATCGGGAAGGCCGCACACTTGCGCGAGTGATCTTTGGATTGATTAACTCCACCACGTACCGAGTCTTGATTTAAGTCTAGGAGCATCATCCTTGCATTAGTCTGTGTCTCCTAGTCCTTGTGTCGTTGCATGCCCACTCGGCGAGGTACCCAATACCATCGCCCTACACCTATGGCCAACCCACGAGATACCATCTCGGGAGACCTTCACGCCATGCACGAGGCGATCATGGCCCTTGTAGCCTGGATGGGCCAATCCGAGGCCACCTTTAAGAGCTTATCGGACCGCATAGATGGCCAGTTTAATGCCATGAAGGAACGGATGGAGTCATCCGACAGATCCGTCCAAGGTCTGGTCGGACGGTTGGATAGGATGTCACAGGGAGACCCTCCTATAGTGGCCCAAGGCCCACCCTCACCTGCTCAGGAGGCTTCCCAAGGCCAAGCCATTACCATAGCCTAGGCCCAGCCTGCCCTTTTGGTCCAGGACCCGCCCGCACATGCTCCTCAGCCACCAGAAGCTCCTCCACCCGTCCCTCCTCGGGTCCCCAAACTTCCGCGCCGTGACCTTGGTCTCGTGGACTATGGGTCCGACAATGCCTACGAGGGGTATGGTCAACGCCGTCGTGGCCTTCAGCCATAGAGACATGAGGAGGATGATAAGGTCCTTAAGACCGTGAGAGCGGACCCTCCCATTTTTTACGGGTCTTTGGATCCGAAAGTCTATTTAGATTGGGAGTTCAGCATGGACCGATACTTCGATTGGTATGATATGTCGGAGCGCCGAAGGATCCGATTTGCAACCATGAAGCTCATGGGACAGGCACAAACCTATTGGAAGAATGTAGAGAGCCTGTTATTTCAGCAGCTAGAGCCCCCGATTGATACATGGGGTGAAATGAATATTAAGATTCGGCAAAAGTACCTTCCTCCCACGTACCGTCAACGACTCATCGATAGGTGGCAGAGTGTTAGCCAGGGAGACCGGTCCATCTCCAAATACATCGCTAAATTTGATGAGTACTTTCTGCAATGTGGTGTCACGGAGGAGAGCACCATGCCCGTTTCCCGCTTTCGACGTGGTCTGCGGCCACACTATCAGTATGAGCTTTTCCGCCGCAATGCCAAAACGTTAGAAGAGGCATATCAGGTTGCTTTCGAGTTGGAGCAATTTGAGGGAGAGTTCAAGCCTAGCCATCGGTCGGGCCCCACCCTTCTTCGTAGTACCAAGCCCCGTCACTCTTTAGGCCCACCTCAACGGGCCCCCATGGCTCGATCTCAGGAGCCCACCCGTCGGGAGCATTTCGCTCCACGGCCTCGCCCTCCCCCAGCCCGGGATCTACCTCAATCCCAACCCCCAGCACCCATTGCCCGCCCTCACGCACCAGCACCCCCACCCTTGTTGCCCACTGCACCTACACCTCCACCCATGTTGCCTACACCCCCTGCCCGTCGGGAGGCTAAGGGTAAGGGCCCTCTTATTGGAGAGACCAGTAGGTCACGGGTGCAGTGTTTCCACTGTCATGGGTTTGGCCATATCACCAACCAATGTCCCATTCGTGCCACACTAGCCCTAGGGGTTAGAGACTCCTCATCTTCTGTGCTTGTATCTATCAGCTACGAGGCCGATCCGAAACTAGCTGATGAGTACGAAAGGCTGGAGGAACCTACCGACGCTCAGGATACGGCACTCGGATGATGGCCACCTAGTGGGGTTGATGTCACCACCTTAAGTCTAGGGTCATGCATGAGTCAGTGTGTTTCTTCTTTGTGTGGTTTGTTTGTGTGGCTTGTTTGTGTGGTTTGCATACGTGTGTTAGTACATGGTAAGTCTGCATGTGTCTTGTGCAAGCTCGTTGTCGGTCTCCTATGAGTGAGAGGCAAGTGGACTTGCTAGAAGAGTATGGGATCAGTTCTACATCTATGCCCCGGATCTAGTCACCTACAGGGACCCAGCGGTGATTCCTAGTGAGTCTTCGAGCCACCTCCTTCCCCTTGAGAGTGACCCCACCCCGAGTGTTCCACCTCTAGCCTCTTCCCATAGCAGCATGCACATATCGAGTATATACGGAATGAGCAGGTGATGATCACTTGGAGTGGAGCGTACCCGCGCTACTTGGTACGGTGACGGATCCGTCGGAGGTACTCGAGCAGTCACCCCCTTTACTCGACGGGGTCGAGTTCTTCCCACCCGGGGAGAATTGATGGAGACATCGAAGCAAGACCGCTCATATTTTGTTTGCATTTATGTCCTTTTATATTTGTATGTATACCCATGTGTTATATGGGTACACAATTATAAGTCTTAGTGGGTTTTTGTGCAAAATATCAGTAGGACCAGCAAGGGGGCCCTCACTCCTTCCTCATTGGTCCAAGTGACACTATTTGGGTCCATGTGGGGCTGGTTAAAGTCCTAGGTGGCATCTAGAAGGTCAATTGGACACATGGGAGACAAGTGGTTAAAAAATTCAAAGATGCCACCTACCTTACCTACCTAGTCAAGGGGGTGCCCCCTATTTTTGGTCTAATTTTAATTTTTGAAAAAAAAGTCTATTAGAACTAATTAGTTCAAGAGTCTTTTTTCATTTCATATAAATAGCATGTAATTTCCATTTGTATGAATTAATGAGAAGAAAATTGTTGAATGTGCATTGGAGCTTGGTGCGCCCCCTCCTCTCTCCCTCTGGTTTCCTCCCTCCTCCTTCAGCAATTTAGGGTATAGAACCATTCTATCTTAGCCCCTCCACCTCTGATTTCTATCTCTGCTACCGCCGCCGCCGTTCGTGCCGCCATCGAGCCTCCGCGAAGCCACTTCCGAAGTGCTGTCCAGGTTCTATTTTACTGGATAGAGGGTTACTCCAAGAATTTTAGCTCCCAACTCTGACATTATCTGGAGTTGAGATTTTCAGGGTGATTTCTAGGGATCACCATCACATCCCATACAAATTGAAAAAAAATTCTAGCCCCGTTTGCCATTTTTCCATTATCGTGCATCTCCATCCTCCAGATCTGCCAGTTCTCAATCCTGTGTAATAGCAGCCTTGAGTTTCGCCCTTTTTGACCACCTTCTTTATTTTTTTTTGAATCCCTAAATTTATTGGAGGTACTGTCCACAATCATCATCCTTCACAATTTATTTTCGAATTTCAAAAGCCCTATACCTATTTTTAGAAATTGTGTCTTTCTCCCAAATTCTGTTCTATCTCTGCTGTAAAGATCCGACCACCCGGTACTAGAAAATAATTTTCCCTAGCCAACTCTCTACCAAACCTTTCATAAAATAAATTCTTGATTTCCTCTCTTCGGCCTCTACAACTTTCATGAAAGAATCAAAGGCTGAATCGAAGGTCTACATCGTGGTTAATGCCAACTCTCAGGAAAAAGTACTTCTATCCTGAGTTTTCAGATCCTGTGAACCAGCAGCTTGAATATTCGACAAAGGCTATCAACGTGAAATTCAAATTTATTTCATAAGCCATAGATCGAAGGATTTTGAGTTAGCTTTCCATCGGTACCTCTTGTGCATCGATCCGACGTCGGGAGTGATCGCAGCAGTGGATTTTTTTGGGATGTATGGGTCTGAAACAGCAGTTCAGATCCGTGGGCAGCAACTCCGATGAGTGAAGATCGGAGCCGGCCGGTATCCGACCGGTGAACTAGCACCCCGCCTTCCCAGGGAGCGCCCCTCCGGGCGTCCCCACCACAGTGGTGCCACCCCGGTCTCACGCGGCCCCACTGACCAGCACGTGGGCCCCACGATCATGCGTACACGTGCAGCCGATGCTACGCAAGAAGCTGCCCGTCAACCCGAACCCGCTACTCCCAGGTCCCATTGTGTCACCCTTTACCTCCCTGCATGGAGTGGGCATTCATATTCATTGCTGTAATTTACTTACTTACTGTTCAGAGAGTACGAGATCGGCCGGGGTCGTCTTCCCCACGCCAGGCGCGTGGAGGTATCGTGTACGCTCCTTTACCCGGCATTTTCTTTATTCGTATATACTTGTTTACGAAGCTGCTAGAGAGCATATGTTAGGTCCGTTATCTTGATATATTTATTTCACCGTTGCTGCGAGAGAGAGCGAGACCGTCCCGTGGCCCGATCCGGGCACGAATTTGTGAGTTGATCACCCTAGCTCATTGCCGGTTTCTCAACCGTGCACGTCCGTACGCTTCCCTCGTTAAATGCCTTTCAGGGCATATAAGTCATATAATCTAGTTAGGGAGCAGGCCCCCCTCCTCGCCGGAACCAGTCTCTCTGCCTCAGTTATCCCTATCATGTTGCTGTTGCCCTATCACTGTTGCACGGACTAAACCCTCGCGACGTTGCGGCTACCAAGGTCCCTGACTCTCTCTTTAGCAGAAGAAACAAAGGTATTCAGATTCAATCCGATGTAAAATAAACACCGGTTGCTTGTGACCGGTGGGGAAAGACGTCCAGTACACGAATCCCCATAATCACCTGTGCACTCGCACCCGTGGAACCCCTTCTATCCACGTGTCGCCCGATCTCTCGAGCCACGTGCCACGTCCTGGCGACGCTTCCCCGGTCAATCCTTGGTTCCATAGGTGATTGTCGAGAAATCGACTGGCACGCCCGCATTCCACCCAGACATCCCTATCGCAGTCTCCCAAGATGATTAACCATACGCTATCTCTTCCAGCGCGTTCATATCGTTCTCTCTACCTTATTCTCAACACCCCCGGAATCCCCGCGCACCCAGTCAACCTATCTCGGCCTTCCGTAAAAGGTGAGTGTACACCCCCGCCGTGAGGACCAAATGACAAGTGACTCCCCGCGGTCGCAAACAAAGATGGCACGCCCGGCGGGACGTCTCCCGCCTTTCTACTTTTTGCTGAAGAAAAGTCTGTGCCAGCCCTGAAGCCCTGGTGCCCTTTCCCAGTCCTTGCAGGAGAGGCAGAGGAGGGCACTCGTGCGCACATTCCCCAGCAGCTTCTGGTCCGCGTTCTGATCGTCGGACAGCGCTCGGTGACTATCAGCAACAGTCGCCTCCGCAGCACTCAGCACTCCAACAGCCATGACGGCCGTCACCTACGGTCCCAATGTCATCGCCACCCATGCCCGGGTGGGCTACTTGGCGATGCCGATCGCTTTCGGTAGCTTCGCCCCTGTTATCGGATCACCCTACTTCTTAGGTGTGGTCCCCCTGATGTTGTGTCCCTGAGGTCAATTGAGTCATTCTGTGGTCACTTGGGTCATTTGACATCATTCTATAGTCATATGAGTTCTGTGGTATTCTTAGTTTTGATAATGGCTAAACACTATTAGTCGTTGATATCTTCCACTCTTATGTGATTGACATACGTGATGTTTTTATTCATGACAGATATGCCAATGAATGGACAAGGAATCAAGTGACAATGGCCAAAGTGAAAGCTCATTGATCGCGCCCAAGCAAGGATGCAAATCTCATCTCTCTTACAAGCAAAATTTGACATTTCATATTCGGCTCGTCACTCATCCACGGTCAATGCACAAAGAAGTATAGCCAAGAGAATCCAAGGTTAAAGACTCAGTTGATACCTTCTAGACTATCAAGGGTGATGCCACAAACATGCACGGGCTGCTAATGGAGTTGAACGACGGAGCAGAAGTGGATAACGGACCGACCCGGGCAAGCTCGAAATTAGCCCAGCTGGCGGTCGACCGCCCTAGCCAGCATCCGCCAGAATGTGTGTCTTTCAGTAGCGGTCGACCGCCAGCCATTAGCGGTCGACCGAAAATTCTAGGGACTAATCCTCTATAGCGATTCTCAGTGGCGGTCGACCGCCAGAAGCTGCAGGTCGACCGCCAGCCCCGATACAGCCATGTTTGACTTCGAAATCCACCTCGTGGCCAGCCCCTTTCCATGGATTTTTTTAATCAAAACTCACCTAATCTCCCATGATTTGTGGATCTGATCTGGGGGGTGTCCAAGGACCATTCAAGGTCTATAAAACCAACACATGAGGGGTTGTAAACCCCATCACTTCAAGGCTTCAAGGGAGATCAAGGGAGGCCATTTTCGAGGTACTGTAGCACCTCCGTGAACAGTATTTCAGGAGGAAGTTCTTCATCCATCCAAGGTGATTTAAGCTCAGATCTGAAGCCAAGCAATCTCCAACAAAGCTAGAAACACTCAAGGGCAAGAAGGGTGATCAAAGGAAGCTAGAAGGAGCGTATTCCAAGAAGGAAATCAAGCTACTCCGGGAAGAAGCTCTTCATCGAATCCTCAAGAGATTCAAGCTCCAGCAAATCTCAGACAAGATCTTTTCTCTTAAGCATATTCTATATCTTGTTTGAGTGTTTTTCATAAGTTGTTCTTTTTCTATTTCACTCAAACACTTGGAAGTTGAGAATCATCCCTACCGGTGGTTAGTAGGAAGGCAATCTGAGGTTGTCCGATCTGCGGTGTTGACGTCCCTACCGGTGGTTAGTAGGAAGGCAATCGGTGGTCTTTCCGATTTGCGGTTTAGTGCGTGGCACTAGTGGAGCCTCACCGGATTTGGTGAGGGGTGGACGTAGGACTCGAAATTCAGTCCGAACCACCTTAAAATCTCGTGTGTTGTGGTTTGCTTGTGCGATTACTTTATGTTAGATGCATGCTTAGGTTCAATATCTATATTGCGTAATCATCTTGCCAAGTAAATCATTAGTGTTCTTCGTCAAGCTAGTTATATTCCGCTGCTTATTTCATCATCTAGCTTTAAAGAGGGTTGCATTGCGAAAAGAGGGGCAGATCTATTCACCCCTCCCCTCTAGATCCGCTGTCCACTACACAACAAGCGGTATCAGAGCCTAATCTCTCATTATGTGGTCCAACGACCTTGAGGGAAATGGTGGATCAGCGTCTAAGGGTTATTTACCTGAAGGACATTCTGTGAATAGGCCTCCTTATTTCACTGGATCTAATTATCCCTATTGGAAACATTGTATGTAGGTGTTCATTCGCGCCCAAGACTACGAACTTTGGCGAGTGATCAGCAAAGGTCCGTATGAGCTTACGGATAATGAGGACTTATGGACCAAAGAACAGATAAGGCAATTCACTGTCAACTGGAGTGCCAAACACATCATGCAATGCTCACTCTATCCAGTTGAATTCTCAAGAGTGGCTACCTGCGCATCTGCAAAACTAATGTGGGACAAGCTAGAGGTAATCTACGAAGGAACCTCTCAGGTACGAGAAACAAAAGCCAACATTTTAGTTTCTGAATATGCAATGTTCCGCATGAAGCCTGATGAATCAATTCAAGATATGTATGCTCGATTGACTGTGCTTACTAATAGTTTAACTGATTTGGGAAAGAAATATTTAGAGCAAGAAATTGTAAGAAAAATTCTCAGATCGTTAACTCCAGCATGGCACACAAAGGCTACCGTGGTTGAAGAATCGAGAGATCTCGCAACTACCAAGGTAGATGAACTCATTGGGTCATTGATGACCTATGAGATCAACCTCAAGAACAAAGAGGCTGAAGCACCTAAGAAGAAGTCCCTAGCTCTTAAAGCAGGACCCAGCGGTCATGGCACTTCTGATGAAGGTGAGGATTCGGCAAGTGAGCGAGAAGAGGATGACATAGCCATGCTCACACGTAAGTTCAAAAAATTCCTGAGAAAGGAAGGTAAGAGCTTCATGAGAGGAAGGTCAAAGGTAAGAAATGGTTTCAAATCTAATTCTAAAAACTCTAAGAAATCTTATAAAATCATTTGCTATTCTTGCAATAAACCAGGACATTTCAAGAATGATTATCCTGACAGATTCAGAAAAGTTGACAAATGGAAGGGTAAGAAGAAGAATAAGGCCATGGTGTCCACACGGAGCGATGAAGAGGAAAGTGATGATGGAACTAGCTCCTCGGACAAAGAAAAAGAAGATTTCTACCTTATGGCCAAAGGTGATGAAGAAACTGAGGTAAATTCTCCATTTGAAGATTATACAATTAATGATTGGGAGGATGCATATATACAACTCATGAAAAAATATGAAATGTACAAAAAAGAGAATAAATCATTGAAAAAGAAAATTAACTCATTTGTGAATGATCATGATATGAATGATAAGCATGCTCTACTTGAGACTGAAATTGAAGATCTTAAGAAAATGATTGAGGATTTGGAGGAAGGAAGAAAAGAAATGGCTGACTTGGAAACTGAAAATGAAGACTTAAGAAATGAGGTTGATAGCATGAAGCTCAAAATGTAAACTTATGAAAAGGATAGTAAATTGAGCAATGAAAAGTATGAAGCTGTCAAACATGTCAACACTCAACTCTTGCAAAACATTGAAAACCTACAAAAAGAGTTAAAGGACAAACAACAATCTTTAGAAAATTTGTGGATGGAAGAGAAAACCTAGATGCATTGCTAGGAACTAGAATGAACCACAACAAAGATGGGTTGGGTTTTGATCAAACAAACAAAAGGCCATTTGGGCTAAAAATAGTCACATTTGTTTCATCTTCTGAAGCTTCCACCTCAAATACAACTCCCGCACAAAACCAGCAAAAACAAAAGGAGAAAGGGAAAGAAAAGGTTGAAGAGGCAGTCACTGAACTTCCCAAAAAGACTGTCCAAAAGCCTAAGAAAGGTCGACCTTCCCCGCAGCATAGGTCAACAACTCCTTGGCAATTGCCCGCTCAACCTTCCAGATTTCACCATTATTAGATTGCACACTCATATAGGCCAGCATCACCATATTTTTGGGACAATTGTGATTTATGTGTTCATCAATCCCATAGGTGGCAAAACAATTATTTTCAACCCAAGAACAACCAATGGCCACAATGGGTCAAGAAGCCAGCTTCATCAAACTTTCAAAAATTCCAACAAAGAGCCTCCAAACTGAAAATGAATGTCAAGGATGAAAAGAAAAACTAAATCCCTTCTCTATGCAAACAAAACATGAATGCTAGGAAGGTTTGGATTCCAAAAGAAATAGTTTCATGTTTTGAAAATTTGAAGAGTTTGATGGGACCCAAATTTGGTTGGGTTCCAAACACAATTGCTTAATTGCTTGTGCAGGAGTGTCTTGCAGCCATGCATAACAGGTGGTACCTTGATAGCGGCTGTTCAAGACACATGACTAGAGACAAATCAAAATTTTATCTCTTGGAGGAAAAGGAAGGAGGATACGTCACATTTGGAGGGAACAACAAGGGAAAAATCATTGGAACATGTAATGTAGGTAAGAATCTCTCCAACTCCATTTGTAACGTGCTGTTAGTTGAAGGATTGAAATATAACTTGCTTAGCATAAGTCAATTATGTGATAAAGGTCACAAAGTGTTGTTTGACTCTCATGAATGCAGAATTCTTGAACCAAAATTTGACAAGGTAAAATTTTCTGGTAAGAGAGTCAACATGATGGGGACATCCCTTGCCCCTCCACATTTTCTGAAGCTCGGATTGATCGTCGGTGTACGCCATTATGTTCCTCATGTGCTTGTGAGTCGAGTCATGTAATTTTCTTATTTTTATTTGAGTCTTAAACATGTAATTTTCCCTTTATTGAGTCATGTACCTAGGTTAGAAAGTCATTTTCCTAAGTCTTGAAGTCATTATGTTGGTTTGATATGTTAATGGGTCCAATTCATTGGGCTAGGCCCAGGGGCGCCCCTCCCTTGCACTGTTTGGTCATTAGTTAGTTTGTCAGGGTCAGTTTGGTCTTAGGAAAAGTGTGGGGTCTATAAATAGCCCCACCCCTCTCTCATTTGTAACAATGATGCTTGAATATTGAATCCATAAAATTTCCACACCTTCTAGTTCCCTCTCAATATCTCCCTCTCTCTCTCTCTTACTATCACTCTCTCTAAGTGGGTTGTGCCCCCTCTCTCTCTCCTCCCCACCCCAATTTCAAAATTCATTCTCTCTCCTACCCATTCACCCCTCATTAAGGTCCCTTCCCCTTCCCCATGCACTCATTCAATTCCCCCTCCAACCCTAGGTGGAAACCCCTTCTCCTAGGCACCTTTCCACTCTCCCAAGCAACCCTCCCTCTCCCCAAGACTGAAAGAGCCCTTCCCTAGGCCAAATTTTGAATTTCCCTCTCCTTTGGGCTGTGCCCTTTCATCTCCCCACCTCCCTAACCACCCAAGGTCGCACCCCCCCTTCCCCATCCACCAAATAACCCCTTGTTCATGCCCTTCCCCACACCCTCTCCTCCACCTATTCTGTCCCTGTTGCAGGTTTCAGAAAACAGTGATTTGCAGTAGCAGTCACGACTTCCCCTGAAGGCTCCCAGTGGAATATCTTATATTACTGGAATCGTCTCCAAGTCTTCTTTCCAACGGTGGTACTCCTGCCTGTATCCGAGTTCGGAGCTGTCCGGAGGAACGTCATCTTCAACGACTGCGTAATCTGTCCCAGACTGAAGGCCAGAGTGATCTTGGAAGCCGTTCAGCGGCCAACCTTGGAGGAATTCGATCACGCTTCCTTCTACAAAATTCTTCTTCGTCTAGTCCTCCATCCGCAGCAGAAGGAACGATGCCAATCTCCCACTTGAGCTATTTGTTATGAATTTCTTCGCCGGAGTGTGCAGTCTGCCCCCTGCAGGTCCAGGTTCGACCTGTCTTCACTTCTCTGACCACCATTCTCCTCTCCAACCTCGGATTGTGGCCCCATCAATTTCTGCTCGAAGCTACTCCGACCACGATCGCGTCATTGCCAGTTTCGTTTTATTTGGAGTTCGGGAGCGACCGCAGTGCCTTCTGCAATCCACTAT
Source organism: Amorphophallus konjac (assembly GCA_022559845.1). Classification (NCBI taxonomy): domain Eukaryota; kingdom Viridiplantae; phylum Streptophyta; class Magnoliopsida; order Alismatales; family Araceae; genus Amorphophallus; species Amorphophallus konjac. The sequence goes on along the minus strand of CM040129.1, from coordinate 158,255,821 downwards.
ATCAGTTCTGCATTAGTCAGAGGCAGAGTGTTGCTGTCCTGCTCCAGTCGCTGGTCCGATCAGCCCCGAGTTCCAGAGCTTCCCAAAAAACTCAAGCATCATCCTCGGCCAGTTGGAGAACTTTTGGCACCAGTTTCATCAACTTTGGAGCTCGGTTGAGTCCATGGCAGCATCTTCATCGACAACCTATTCAGCAAAACTGAAGAGTGGCAGAACCGGCGAAGCTTGGAGAGTCGGCGTTCTCTTCATAATTTCTCCACCCCGCTTGGCCGGCTGAAGGCCCCTCCCTGCGTGGAGGTAATCTTGGTTGTAATAAGTCTAACCCCCACCCCAAAAGCCCCCCTCCTGCGAGAGGTATAGTTCATGTAATAATATTTTCACATATTTGAAGTGACACCGACGTGGCTTGCGGGCGCAAACCCTTGCCTCCCCGCTTGCCCCCGTCTTTGGCCGGAGTTGGCGTCTTCACGCCGGCTAGGTGAGCCTCGGTCCCCCTTTCCTTTCTGGTCAATATCACTTGCTTAGCTTAGTATTCTTGCTTTGCTGCGTCGGACGGAGAGCGAGGGCCCGACCCAAATTGCCGAACACGTGAGTGTCCATCGCGGGCGAGTTGTGAGCGAGCCATTTCAACCCACACCCATGGTGTGACGGCCGCCCGTGAGTGGGCATCCCTGGCCCAATTGGGGTTCTCCCCAAGCTTGCCAAGCACCGGAGCATCATTGTCCCACCCCGGACCCTCTCCATTATCGTTTAGTTGCCCACGGGCACAAGTGTGCACCAAGCGAGTGAGCCGCTCGAGTGGTATCATCGCCAATTTACTTGCTTGCAACCTTAGGTCCAAGGGTCATATTGTCTTGTGGTCATCACCCCAAGGTGGTGTCACATCAAGTGGTATCAGAGCAAGTTCTAGACTTGTCTCTACTAAGTCTTGTCTAGGGCCATTGCATGCATCACCCTTGTCCTCCATCATGACTACCTCATACTTGGCATATTCGCCACTCTTAGGCCCATTAGAAGCCTTTGTGTTTGATGGAACCCGCCCTAGTATATATCTTGAGTGGGAGGACTCCATAGATCGACACTTTGGGAGGTTCACTCTATCAGGGCCTATGAAAGTCAACTATGCCAAGAGTTTGCTCTGGCGCCAAGCTAGGAAAGAATGGGAGAACATTGTAGGTTTGAGAGTAGCCAAAGGGGAAGCACCCATTGAATTTTGGGATGAAATGAGGGCCAATCTTAGAAAGATCTACGCACCCCAATCCAAACCTCTTCAACCAACCGATCTTCCACCCCCGACCCCAACTCCAACCCAAGAACTTCCCCGACAAAGCTCAACCCAAGTCCACCCATGTTCACCACCCCGAGAGTACCATGCACCGACCATTATCACTCCACCCACCATAGACTTTCCTAACCCATTATCCTTGGAAGATGTGGCCCACACACATACCCAAGTGGAGATGGATGCCAATCCGGATCCACCTCTCACCATAGAGGAGATCCTAGACCTCCCACTTCCACCCACCTCTCCTAGTCCGGGTCCTCATGAGCCGTACACCCTCACCATGAATGAGTCCATACTCCAATGGCTCAAGCGAGGCCCCACCATTCCTAGCTTACCACCCTACCTCTCACCCTTGGGGTATCAAGCCCAAATTGTGTCCACCCGGTCTTCCCATGCCACACTTCAAACCTCCTACCTTGTGGGAGACTTAGGGGACCTAGTGGACTTCTTACAATGGCAAGTCCACCTGACTGAAATGCTAGCCATAGGACCATCAGAGTCTAGCACCATCTTCCTAGCATACCCCCCCACCGGTTCCATCACCTCCATCTACACTAGTGGCCATTATACGAGTGAAATCCCCCTCTTTCTCCCCAAGGATGAGAAACCCATCTTGGCCCACTCCCCACCCATTGAGGTTCCAATTGATTTGATTGGCCAACCCACTAGAGACCTTGGCCCAATTACCTTGGAGGGGATGACTCACAATTTGGGAACCTTTAAGACATAGAGTGCCTCCCTCTAGGAAGACCTTTCCACGACCCCTACGATCCCTTCCTAAACCCACCCACCAAAAACTTTGGCCCAATCATTTTACTAGAGGAGGAGGATCCACCACCATATTGTGAGGACCATGAGGGCCTAGAGTTCCTCTCCCTAGGTGACCCTTACCATGACCCATTTGATCCTTTCCTATACCCACCCACCTTACTCACCACCAACCTTTTCCTACCCCAACCAACCATGTTGGACCAAGCCCACCTCTCTCAAGACCCGGCCCACACCAAGGGTACCATGACCATGGGTGAAATACACCTAGGAAACAATGAAGTGCCCCACTCCATGATACCTACCTTCTTTGACCCCTACGACTCTTTTGAGTGGAAGCTCAAGGGCCACCCCACACCTATGCACATAGAAGTCATCACTAGGATTGAAATGCATGTGCTTAGGCATACCACCCCACTTGACATGATTAGAAAGTCGGGTCCATTCATTCATATCACCCACATGTCAAGAAGAAAACATGAGTGGTCAATATTTGGTTGTAATGGTCCACCATCATTCATCATAAATCTCAAGCATGTTAGGAGCATTCATGGATGTCCGGGTCCCCCGGCACTCATCACACTCACACATAAAAGGGACACCTATGGATGCCCCGGTCCTCCCAAGACATTCAAAGTCTTCATAACATCAATGCATGATAGGTCTACATGTGGTTGCCCTGGACCACCTTTGCATACCACACACTACTCACTCACACCGCATCTTAGTACATGGCATAAGCATCAAAACCTGCATCAAGCAAAAAGCGGTGAGAATTACAAGAAGAGAGCAAAAACTCGTGAGCGCCACTTGAAATTCCACGTTGGCGACTTGATGATGATGATGATTTTGGAGTGGCTCTACTCTAGGGTCACCTCCAATTTGAGGGCACGAGGACTTGGACCTTGTCAAGTTCCGAGTGGCCTTGGCACCCGGCTTGCGGGTTGAACTTACCAATGGGTTTTGGGATTCATCCCACTTCCCACGTGGCGGATCCGGCACCCTCTAAGGGTACCGCAGTGGATCCTAGTGAGTGTCTTGAGCCTACACCTATCCTTGTGGGAGACACCCTCGGAGTTCCACCACAAACTAGCCCGAGAGCCCGACGTCAGCACATGGCGGCAATACTAAGCAAAGCAAGATCTCTTCGCCAGCCTAAGGGTGTGTCCGAGCCACTTTGTCGAGTGGAAGCACCGTTCCTCGGCTATGGACATGGGTCGAGTTTGGAGAACAAGGTTCGCCCGGAACTGCGTTTGGGATGCTACTTTCCCGGTGGACCCATACTCGACAGGGTCGAGTTTTCCCCACCCCGGGGGTATGATGGGGACATCCCTTGCCCCTCCACATTTTCTGAAGCTCGGATTGATCGTCGGTGTACGCCATTATGTTCCTCATGTGTTTGTGAGTCGAGTCATGTAATTTTCTTATTTTTATTTGAGTCTTAAACATCTAATTTTCCCTTTATTGAGTCATGTACCTAGGTTAGAAAGTCATTTTCCTAAGTCTTGAAGTCATTATGTTGGTTTGATATGTTAATGGGCCAAATTCATTGGGCTAGGCCCAGGGGCGCCCCTCCCTTGGACTGTTTGGTCATTAGTTAGTTTGTCAAGGTCAGTTTGGTCTTAGGAAAAGTGTGGGGTCTATAAATAACCCCACCTCTCTCTCATTTGTAACAATGATGCTTGAATATTGAATCCAGAAAATTTCCACACCTTCTAGTTCCCTCTCAATATCTCCCTCTCTCTCTCTCTTACTATCACTCTCTCTAAGTGGGTTGTGCCCCCTCTCTCTCTCCTCCCCACCCCAATTTCGAAATTCATTCTCTCTCCTCCCCATTCACCCCTCATTAAGGCCCCTTCCCCTTCCCCATGCACTCATTCAATTCCCCCTCCAACCCCTAGGTGGAAACCCCTTCTCCTAGGCACCTTTCCACTCTCCCAAGCAGCCCTCCCTCTCCCCAAGACTGAAAGAGCCCTTCCCTAGGCCAAATTTTGAATTTTCCTCTCCTTTGGGCTGTGCCCTTTCATCTCCCCACCTCCCTAACCACCCAAGGTCGCACCCCCCCTTCCCCATCCACCAAATAACCCCTTGTTCATGCCCTTCCCCACACCCTCTCCTCCACCTATTCTGTCCCTATTGCAGGTTTCAGAAAAGCAGTGATTTGCAGTAGCAGCCACGACTTCCCCTGAAGGCTCCCGATGGAATATCTTATATTGCTGGAATCGTCTCCAAGACTTCTTTCCAACGGTGGTACTCCTGCCTGTATCCGAGTTCGGAGCTGTCCGGAGGAACGTCATCTTCAACGACTGCGCAATCTGTCCCAGACTGAAGGCCAGAGCAATCTTGGAAGCTGTTCAGCGGCCAACCTTGGAGGAATTCAATCACACTTCCTTCTACAAAATTCTTCTTCGTCTAGTCCTCCATCCGTAGCAGAAGGAACGACGCCAATCGCCCACCCGAGCTATTTTTTCTGAATTTCTTTACCGGAGTGTGCTGTCTGCCCCCTGCAGGTCCAGGTTTGACCTGTTTTCACTTCTCCGGCCACCATTCTCCTCTCCGACCTCGGATTGTGGCCCCGTCAATTTCTTCTCGAAGCTACTCCGACTACGATCGCGTCACCACTAGTTTCGTTCGATTTGGAGTTCGGGAGCGACCGCAGTGCCTTCTGCAATCCACTGTATCAGTTCTGCATCAGTCAAAGGCAGAGTGTTGCTGTCCTGCTCCAGTCACTGGTCCGATCAGCCCCGAGTTCCAGAGCTTCCCAAAAAATTCAAGCATCATCCTCGGCCAGTTGGGGAACTTTTGGCACTCGTTTCATCAAATTTGGAGCTCGGTTGAGTCCGTGGCAGCATCTTCATCGACAACCTATTCAGCAAAACTGAAGAGTGGCAGAACCGGCGAAGCTTGGAGAGTCGGCGTTCTCTTCATAATTTCCCCACCCCGCTTGGCCGGCTGAAGGCCCCTCCCTGCGTGGAGGTAATCTTGGTTGTAATAAGTCTAACCCCCACCCCAAGAGCCCCCCTCCTGCGAGAGGTGTAGTTCATGTAATAATATTTTCGCAGATTTGAAGCGACACCGATGCGGCTTGCGGGCGCAAACCCTTGCCTCCCCGCTCGCCCCCGTCTTCGGCCGGAGTTGGCGTCTTCACGCCGGCTAGGTGAGCCTCGGTCCCCCTTTCCTTTCTGGTCAATATCACTTGCTTAGCTTAGTATTCTTGCTTTGCTGCGTCGGACGGAGAGCGAGGGCCCGGCCCAAATTGCCGAACACGTGAGTGTCCATCGCGGGGGAGTTGTGAGTGAGCCATTTCAACCCACACCCATGGTGTGACGGCCGCCCGTGAGTGGGCATCCCTGGCCCAATTGGGGTTCTCCCCAAGCTTGCCAAGCACCGGAGCATCATTGTCCCACCCCGGACCCTCTCCATTATCGTTTAGTTGCCCACGGGCAAAAGTGTGCACCAAGCGAGTGAGCCGCTCGAGTGGTATCATCGCCAATTTGCTTTCTTGCAACCTTAGGTCCAAGGGTCATATTGTCTTGTGGTCATCACCCCAAGGTGGTGTCACATCATAACAATGTTTACATGATTGACTTAGATGATCCTGCTCATTTAAACCTTTATCTTGCTGCACCCAAATCTGAAATTGTATGGTTATGGCATCGTAGACTAGGACATGCTAGCTACAATGTCTTACATAAATTGTTGAAGCATTCAATGGTGAAAGGGTTGCCTGAGTTATCATTTAAACAAGAAAACAAGTTGTGTGATGCATGTGCCCTAGGAAAATAAACAAGAAATCTTTCAAGAGAAGATCTGAAAATACATCATCCAAACCACTCGAGCTAATTCATATGGACCTATTTGGTCCAACCAGAACTGCTAGCTTAAGTGGTAGAAAATATGGATATGTCTTGGTGGATGACTTTTCCAGATTTACATGGGTATTCTTTCTCACACATAAAAATGATGTTTTTGATGAGTTTCAGGCACTCTACATGAAGATAAAGCAGGACGGTGAGTTTAAAATTTTCAAGATTCAATCTGATCATGGTGGTGAATTTGAAAATGCCGACTTCTATAATCTTTACAGGGCCGAAGGTATTTCACACCGGTTTTCTTCACCAAGAACCCCAGAGCAAAACGATGTAGTTGAAAGGAGAAACCGAACACTTGTAGAGATGGCAAGAACCATACTTGCTGAACGGCAACTTCCAAGGAGGTTTTAGGCAGAAGCGGTAAACTCGGCATGTTACATTATCAACCACTCTATGGTAAGGCCACACACCAAAAAGACTCTTTATGAGTTGCTGAAAGGTAAAAAGCCCTCTCTCTCACATATGAAAGTGTTTGGGTCAAAATGCTTCATCCACAACAAAGACAAAAGAGACTTAGATAAATTCGAGCCCAAGAGCGATGAAGGTATATTCCCTGGATATTCTGATAGATCTAGGGCTTATAGAATTTATAATATCAAAAGTCAAACTGTGGAAGAATCACCCCATGTTTCCTTTGATGAATATCATGATTCTAACAATGATAACTCTTGCAGGAAAAATGATGAAGATGGAGAATTCCTAAACCTGAAGGACAAGAGTGATCCTCCACAAGAAGAAATAAAAGAAGATGGTGACCTAGCTGAATCAAGCAATGCAAGGGATCAAGCTCCAAGGGAGGGTAACGATTCTACAAACATTAGAATTCTTAAGGATCATCCCTTGGAAAATGTCATTGGCAGCTTGAATGACCCACCTAGAACAAGGTCACATTTTAGAATTATGGAAGAACTAGATCATCTTACTCTTGTCTCTCAGCTTGAACCCAAAAACATTGATGAAGCATTAAAAGATGAAAACTGGATAAATTCAATGCAAGACGAGTTAAACCAATTTGAAAGGAATAAAGTCTGGCATCTTGTTCCTAGACCTTCATCACAATCTGTCATAGGCACTAAATGGATCTTTAGGAACAAACTAAGTGAGGATGGCAAGATAATAAGAAATAAGGCTAGATTGGTGGCTCAAGGGTATAATCAAAAGTTTGGGGTAGACTTTGATGAATCTTATGTCTCAGTTTCTAGACTCGAAGCCATCATAATTATACTTGCCTTTGCATGCTCCCTTAGAATAAAGCTGTATCAAATGGATGTCAAAAGTACTTTCTTGAATGTCTTGATCAAAGAAGAAGTCTATGTTGAGCAGGCCTCTGACTTTGAGAATTCTAACAATGTAGATTTTGTATACAAGCTAGAGAGGGCGCTTTATGGACTTAAGCAAGCACCAAGAGCTTGGTATGAGAGACTAAGCTCGTTCCTCATTGAAAAAGGGTACACATGAGGTAAGGTAGATCAAACACTTTTCACCAAGAAGCAAGGTAAGAACATCTTGATTGTTCAAAGTTATGTTGATGACATTGTGTTTGGTTCTACAAAATCTGAAATGTGTGAAAAATTTACTAACCTCATGACTAGCGAATTTGAGATGAGCCTAATGGGAGAACTTCAATTCTTTCTTGGTTTGCAGGTCAACCAAGGAGAAGATAGTTGCTTCATAAGTCAAGTCAAATACATCAAGGAGCTGTTAAAAGGATTTGACATGGCAAACAGTAAAATCATTGCAACTCCGATGAGCATCTCAACTTCACTAGATTCGGATGAAAATGGTAAATTGGTGGATGCAAAGGTCTATAGAGGTATGATTGGTTCTTTGTTTTATTTGACTGCATCCCGACCAGATATCCAGTTTAGTGTATGCCTTTGTGCTAGATTTCAAACTAGTCCTAGAGAATCTCATTTGACTGCCGTCAAACGTATCCTTCGATATCTTGTCGGCACTCAAGATTTGGGATTGTGGTATCCGTCATAATGTGATTTATCTCTTATATCTTATTCTGATGCGGATTACGCTGGATGCAAGCTGGATCGTAAGAGTACTAGTGGCTATTGCCAGTTTCTAGGCGGGTGTTTAGTTTCTTGGGCCTCCAAGAAACAACACTCGGTTGCCCTCTCAACCGCGGAGGCAGAATATGTTGCTGCGGGGAGCTGTGGCACCCAAGTGTTGTGGATTAAACACCAACTCCAAGACTACTTGGTGGATCTTGGTTGTGCCCTGATTCTGTGTGATAACACTAGTGCTATCAACCTTGTAAAAAATCCAGTCCAGCACTCTAGGACTAAGCATATTGAGATTAGGCATCACTTCATTAGAGACGAGGTCAGTAAGAAAAATTTTGAACTGCATTTTGTTGATACTCTAAATCAAATTGCTGATATTTTCACCAAGCCCTTGTGTAATGACAGGTTTTCAACACTCAGAAGGGAGCTTGGTCTTTGCCGACCTCAGGCCAATAAGAATTTGAAATGATGATCATGTTCAATTAGTTGTGTGTTTTGCACGTTGGTATTCATGCATTGTTTATATGTCAATATGTCTTTTTGCATATGGTGTCGCATTGCATGTAGTTGCATAATCAAGTTGAATCTATGTTCCCAATGCATTGCATGGTTTGTGTCGCATCATTCTTGCATGGCCATGGTATATCAAATGTTGATGTATGGAAGGGCATGTTATGCTTGTCTCGAAGCACTCAATATGCGTGAGGTTTCACCTCCGCCAAGTACCATATGTCAATGTCGCATATAGGCCATATAGTAAAGGGAAGTTGTCCTTGTGCAACATTCATGCATATATTTCATATTCATTCTGTGGCATTTAATAAGTGTACAACCATGCGTTGGGTCATACATTTCATTTCTTCTACCTTCATGAGTGACTAGGTCAACCTCCTTTGCCATTCCACTTGATTACAAACATAACCCCTTCGCGTATCCATTGCATATCCTTAGGGGGAGTTTTGTTGATTCTCTTAACCTCTTGTAAACTGCACTTCAGTGGCTTACAGTCTGGTTTGAGTTCATGAGACAGACGGACATATGGTGTAAGAGCTTTCTGTAGTTCATGAGACAGACGAAAATAGTTCAGAGTTAATGATTTCCTTGTAGTTCTGATATATCTTGTTTGAAATCATCTATGTTCTGTAGTTTTAATAGACTTTCACTAAAGACTGCATGTTATGTCTTGAATGATTATCCTGAAATCTGAAAATCCAGACTTCATGACAATCTTGGTGATACTCTAGAGCTTAGTATTGTTTCTAAACATCTTGATGAGCTGGAATTCTTAAAAATCAATTTGTAAAGCAATGATAGTGTTGTACGGAGAAATATGTCACGTCATCAAATCAAGTGACCAATGATATGTCATGATGTGCCTCTGTTATCTCTGTCTTAATTCATCTGGACTCTAGGCAGAGCAATGGCATAATTGCTGAGAAACATATCCTCTCATCAATGAAATGAGTTTGGATATGTCATGACGTGACTTTGCTATCTCTGTTCATTCTGAAGCATAACCGTCAATCTTGCCAAATATCTAGGAATACTGGCATCTAAACAGCGTGTATTCTTACGGCTTGGAGGCATGTACTAGACTTGATTGCTCGTAAAATATGAGTCATGTGCCTTCAACTTCAAAAGATATTGAAAATCAAATTTGTTGAACTCATAAAATTCTATGCTTTAGTCATGATTGTTTAGCCTCAATACTCATTTTTTGGGTTATTCCCTTTACAGTTACTGAATATGGATATATAAGACAAGGGACGGTTAAACATTGCCACGATATGCACATTTGGTTCATTTCTATTACATCTTGGATGTAGCTGCTTTTCGAACTCTGTTGATGAATTCGGATTTCATTAGCTTTGAACCATATATATTGCTCACGGTCTGTTTCAGGTTTGCATATAATGGCTTGCTCTTAACTCCATTCAGCTCTGGTCTCACAGACATTTTGCTATTATCACTCTTTTTTGATGTTGGCAAAGGGGGAGAATTCTTTGTGTGAGTCCTTTGTAAGAGCTATATGCGTTATCGCATTGACAAAGGGGAGAGCTTATGTGCTTTGTGAGTTGTCATGGGGGATGTGTGAATGGTGTACGGGGAGAGGCCAAGGGGAGAATCCATTGTTCACTTTGCATCTCATATGTGCATGTGATGAGGTTTGCATAATTGCATAGCATTCATATCATAATTGCCTTCACATGCTATTACTATCATGGATCTTGAGATGCATATATTGCATTTGTTATAACTTGTGCCATTTTAGACATTTCTATCACATAATGACTCACAGTGTTGCCATCATCAAAAAGGGGGAGAATGTTGTGTCCCTGAGGTCATTTGAGTCATTCTGTGGTCACTTGGGTCATTCGACAACATTCTATAGTCATATGAGTTCTGTGGTATTCTTGGTTTTGATAATGGCTAAACACTATTAGTCATTGATATCTTCCACTCTCATGTGATTGACATACGTGATGTTTTTATTCATGACAGATATGCCAATGAATGGACAAGGAATCAAGTGGCAATGGCCAAAGTGAAAGCTCATTGATCGCGCCCAAGCAAGGATGCAAATCTCATCTCTCTTACAAGCAAAAGTTGACATTTCATATTCGGCTCGTCACTCATCCAAGGTCAATGCACAAAGAAGTATAGCCAAGAGAATCCAAGGTTAAAGACTCAGTTGATACCTTCTAGACTATCAAGGGTGATGCCACAAACATGCACGGGCTGCTAATGGAGTTGAACGACGGAGCTGAAGCGGATAACGGATCGACTCGGGCAAGCTCGGAATCAGCCCAGCTGGCGGTCGACCGCCAGCACAGGGGCGGTCGACCGCCCCAGCCAGCATCCGCCAGAATGTGTGTCTTTCAGGAGCGGTCGACCGCCAGCCATTAGCGGTCGACTGGAAATTCCAGGGACTAATCCTCTACAGCGATTCTCAGTGGCGGTCGACCGCCAGAAGCTGCAGGTCGACCGCCAGCCCGATGCAGCCATGTTTGACTTCGAAATCCACCTCGTGGCCAGCCCCTTTCCATGGATTTGTTTAATCAAAACTCACCTAATCTCCCATGATTTGTGGATCTGGTCTGGGGGGTGTCCAAGGACCATTCAAGGTCTATAAAACCAACACATGAGGGGTTGGAAACCCCATCACTTCAAGGCTTCAAGGGAGATCAAGGGAGGCCATTTTCGAGGTACTGTAGCACCTCCGTGAACAGTGTTTCGGGAGGAAGTTCTTCATCCATCCAAGGTGATTTAAGCTCAGATCTGAAGCCAAGCAATCTCCAACAAAGCTAGAAACACTCAAGGGCAAGAAGGGTGATCAAAGGAAGCTAGAAGGAGTGTATTCCAAGAAGGAAATCAAGCTACTCCGGGAAGAAGCTCTTCATCGAATCCTCAAGAGATTCAAGCTCCAGCAAATCTCAGACAAGATCTTTTCTCTTAAGCATATTCTATATCTTGTTTGAGTGTTTTTCATAAGTTGTTCTTTTTCTATTTCACTCAAACACTTGGAAGTTGAGAATCATCCCTACCGGTGGTTAGTAGGAAGGCAATCGGAGGTTGTCCGATCTGCAGTGTTGACGTCCCTACCGGTGGTTAGTAGGAAGGCAATCGGTGGTCTTTCCGATTTGCGGTTCAGTGCGTGGCACTAGTGGAGCCTCACCGGATTTGGTAAGGGGTGGACGTAGGACTGGAAATTCAGTCCGAACCACCTTAAAATCTCGTGTGTTGTGGTTTGCTTGTGTGATTGCATTATGTTAGATGCATGCTTAGGTTCAATATCTATATTACGCAATCATCTTACCAAGCAAATCATTCGTGTTCTTCGTCAAGCTAGTTATATTCCGCTGCTTATTTCGTCATCTAGCTTTAAAGAGGGTTGCATTGAGAAAAGAGGGGCAGATCTATTCACCCCTCCCCTTTAGATCCGCTGTCCACTACACAACACCTGACTGCTCTTCAGCTGACTCCAGTTTATCCATTGGCTCCTGCGGCCAATGTGCCACATGCATCTCCAGTCCCGGTGGTCCACCTGAGTGTCGGGCACCGGACCGTCACCACTGGCCCCTGCAGGGCCCCTAGATCAATGCCGGTCCGGGTAAGCATTAGCTCCCGGGGCAGCCTCGTCCGATCTCCAACACCGGCCCCGTGCCCCGGACTTTGGTCATCTTCTCAGTATCTTCCTCGGGTTCCCAACCCCGAGCCGCAGCCAAGCCGGCACCCAACACGGGCTCCCAGCCCCGGGTCCACGGCTTCCCAGCATCTTCCTCGAGTCTCCAACCCCGAGCCGCAGCCAAGCCGTCACCCAACACGGGCTCCCTGCCCCAGGTCCACGGCTCCCAAGCATCTTTCTTGGGTCCCCAACCCCGAGCCCAGGTCAAGCCAGCACCCAACACGGGCTCCCTGCCCCGGGTCCATGGCTTCTCAGCGCCTGCCTCGGGTCCTCAACCCCGAGCAGCAGCCAAGTCGGCACCCAACACGGGCTCCCTGCCCCAGGTCCACGGCTTCCCAGCATCCTCCTCGGGTTCCCAACCCTGAGCCCTAGTCAAGTCGGTACCCAACACGGGCTCCCAGCCCCGGGTCCACAGCTCCTCAGCATCCGCATCGGGTTTCCGACCCCGAATCCCGGCAAAGTCGACTCTCGGCACGGGCTGCCAGCCCCGAGTTCGCGGCTCCCCTGCATTGCACTCGGGGCCTCGATCCTGAGCTCTTGTTGAACCGGCTCTCCCATGTGGGTCTTCTACCCAGGGGGCGAGGTTCCTCAGCACCTTTCTCGGGTCCCCTGACCTAAGCCCAGACTACACGGGCACCTACCGCGGGTCCTCGACCCAGGGGCGTCGGCACCTCAACACTTCCAACGGCGTCGCCTTCCGGTGCAAAAGTGTCATCTCGAGCATCGGCAACACTCCTATTGGCTCGGGTAAAGGCGTACACCCGAGTCGCCCAGCCACCGACTCCTGGTGCGGATTACATATCCCGGGGGTCGATCCCGGCACTTCCGACTGACAGCTTCATGCTGCCGGTCATTCCAGGATGGATTTTCTCGATCTACCATCTCTGGGCGGAGTCCTCCTCAGCTCTTCAGAAGAAGCGCCGCCATGGCCGTAGAGGTAGACAGCTCGCTGCCGCGACTAGAAACTCCGGCAAGATGGTTCTTGTCGGTGACTTGCGGATCCATCTCGACGGGGGTGAACCAATCATACCCTAGGAACGGACCATTCCCACCATCCCCACCTCCAATCGTTTCGACCTCTTGCGTCAAACAAGAGAGGACGGGGAGAAGCTCAAAGGAGCAGGTTCCTCGGCAGCAGCCCGGGGGCACCCACCGCAGCCAGATACATGGCCTCCCAAGACAAGTCATCAGAAAAACGGCGATGAGGGAGACCAACAACCTGACTTGAGGAGAATCTGGGTCACCCCAGAAGAAGCTCAAGTTGTTCGAAGGGCGCGTATCAGAAACCCCTTGTGAACACTCAGATGCGGCATCAGACAGGATGCGACTGGCCTCACAATGGCATCGTGTGACGACGCCCAGTCGTCCAATGTCCCCCGTACAAGCAAGCGGAGGCAAAGGCGAGCCCGTTCTCGGGCCCTCCAGTAACCTGTCCAGGGTTCTCCTCCGACTGATGTCGGGAGTGAGCCCCTTCTGCAACGCACCTCGGTCTTTGATAGACTAGGGACACCTGTCCGCCCCGAGCGGCACTCGCGCAGGAGGCGGACGGCCCGGTTCATCAATGATGCGGTTCGGGTGTTCGCGTGCTACACCACCGGACACCAGCCAGACACCCAGTCTGATGACTTGAACCAGCCTCTGTCCCACTTTAGGAGGCCGTGCCATCAGGCTCCGCCGCCTCCTCCAACCGGTCATATCAATACTTCTGCCGGACTGCAGGCATCGGAACGTGTGGAAGAAGTCCCGGTGGACGACCACGACCCTCCCATCAACACAGAACCGGTCAACAATGACTCGCTTGCGAACGAGGCTCAAGAGGTGACCCTCGACACTCTTATGAAGGAGAACCAACATCTGAAGGCTCTCCTGCAAGACCTCCTCTAGGAATGAGACCTTCATCCTCAGCAACCTGTTAGGCCCCAGGCCGAGGCACCGGTAGCCCCGGCGGCCCGCGATGCTGCCAACACCTCAGGGGAGATTGCCCGAACCCCGTTGGCAACTGGGTTTGGCACGCCCCCGGTTGAGATTCAACCACGAGCCTCCAACACGCCAATGTCGAAAAATCTCCTGGCGCAACTCCAGATGATCGAGCGCATCATCGAGACAAAGCTCGCCCTGTACGGTGAAGGGGATGTCACGGTAGATCTCTACAGTGTGCCCTACCCGCTTCACCACCAGCTGAAAAAGTTTCCCCCAGAGTACTCCAAGCCCCCGAAGCTGCAAAAGTTCGACGGGCATGGGTCGCCACATGAACACTTGGCCTACTATGTTACGGCCATGGGCGAGTTAGCGTTGGATGAATCATATCTCCTCCGCTACTTCGCCACGTCACTCACGGGACTGGCCTTTCAATGTTATTCCCGCTTGAAGCCCAACTTAGTCATCGACTGGGCGGATCTCCAGAAGAAATTCCTCGACTGCTTTCAAACGGCCGAGCGGAGGGTCTCCCTAGCTGAACTCTATTCTCTCCGATAGAAAAAGGGCGAGGGCGCCCTCGACTTCATAAAAAAATGGCGAGACCTCAACATGAGGTGTGTCAATCCGCCCGTTCAAGAGGATGCCATCACCATATGTCGTCGAGGTCTGGCGGCTGAGGGCAGCGAAAAGCTTCTCGGCACCAACATTAAAGGCTTCGACCAACTCAACTCGACGGTCGCCGAAATAGAGATGTTATTCGCCGACAACCCGAGCTACATTACAGCAAAGGGTAAGCAAGTGCGAGAACGCCAGTCCGGCAAGGAGGTGAACATCATAGAGTTCACCCCTACCGCCAAGGCCAGTAAGGGGGCCGAATCCAGTGGCTCTGACAAAAAGCTAGTGGATAAGCCAGCCGCTCCCTCCTTCTCGGAGCGCATGAAGACACCCTTCACCTTCATGAAGAAACATACGAAGATGCTCTTTGACCTCTGTATGGCCCATAAAATTGTTGAGTTACCTGAAATCCAAAAGCCGGACGAGGCCCTAAAGATCAACGATCCCAGTTATTGCCTATATCATCGCATGCTGGGTCACTCAATTGAAGATTTCTACATCTTCAAAACTCAGGCGCAAAAGCTGATACGAGACGGCCTCGTCAAAATGAATAGCGGTCTCGTCGATCCTCCGCAGCCGCATACGTGGGCCAGACCAGCTAAGACAGCACGTGTGGCTCACCCCTCAGCCAATGTCATCCACATGATGGCTACATTTTCTCTTTCTGACGACGAGTCAGAGGAGCCCAGCCCTAATCGAAGGGAACATTCGATCTGGTATCCAGGGTGGAGGCCCTGGCACAATCAGAGACCTCTCTCCTTCCCCAGGGAGAGAACCCGACGGCTCTTCGATATCCTTGTCAAGAACGGGCAAATCATGCCCCGCTACTCGCCGGCCGACTACACCCATTGGGATCGTAGTCACCCGTAATACTGCCCCTTCCACGCCAGAATCTGCCACACGATTGAGTCCTGTGAGGAAGTCCAACACCTCATCCAGGAACAGATCCAATGGGAGCAGATCAACACGGAGGGGAACTCTATGTCACTTGTCAGGCTTTGGCAAGCTATTGAAGAGACCCTGAGAGCTGCCAGGAGTGGGCCAGAGCGACCAGACTCCCCTCAAGAAAATGGGCACGGGCTGCCCTACCAGCATCCTCCAGAATGGCTCGAGTTCTGGACTAATAACCTAGAGGCACTCGAGCGATTGCGGAGGTGTAGGGAGCAGGATGCCAGTCAAGAGATGGAGCCGAACAACTTCTCGGTCAATGTCATCCATCCTATTGCTCCTCCGGACCCTTCGGGCTCCCAGACATCAGCACCTAGCCAGCAAGCCCCAACCACTTCGGCCACGCGGTGGCGATCCTGGCGGGAGTTGAAGTCTCTCCCTTTCTATGAAGAAGACACTGCCAGGCTCCTCCGGGTCCTTCTCAGCTGAGAGGACGTTTTGGTGGGTGAGACGACAACGGGCTCTTCAGCTCTCTCTCGTCATCCTCCCGTCCTATCTCCGCCTCTAGTAACCATGGATAGGAAGGGAAAGTAAAAGTAGGGTGAGGCCCCACCTCAGCCTCATCGCATCTCCTCAGCGGATGGGCCGTCGGGTCCCCTCCACCTACCTGTTGACACAGTCCGAAGTATAAAGAAAGCATCTTAAGAGTCTTCATCGACTTCGATTCAAGTGGCCAGCCCACTGCCACATGGCTCAGCCGGTCCGCAGAGTCGGGACAACCATGCAAAGCAACAATGTCTCGCGATGCCGTCAGTCGTCGCCAGACCCAGCCCTCAGCATGATCACAAAGGCAAGGCTAGGGAGCAGGACAATCAGCATGTCTCTCCCCGTTCCTCAACAAAAGCTATCGCCACCGCGGCTAAGGCATCAAACCGCGCATACGTCTTCGGACGCCAGCACCAGCCTACTGGCTCCTCGTAGGCTCCAGTCACCCCCGCGGTTAAGGCATCAAACCGCATATACATCTTAGGATGCCGGTCCTAGCATCCCGGCATACCAGGAATTGCCGCTCAAGGTAATCAAGCAGGCGATCAACGCCACCTTCCAGATACAACAAGCGGAAGGCGCCTGGATTGAAATCCTGGCGAAGAAGAGTCATCGACCTCACCCTGCAAAGGCACCAGCTCGGAGATATCCTCACCAAGATTTATCAACTCCGGCCCCAGTACCTCTCTCTCCTACTCCCTTGGAGACTGCTATCACCAAGAGACAAGGGAGAAATAGGAGGAAGAACCTCAGAAGGCGGCTCAAGAAGCAAGCTGAACAAGCGGCCGTCCTACAATACCCAGCCGAGCCAATGCCTCTCCAAAGGCTCCAGTGGCTCAGTGACGACCTGGAGGAATACGTTCCTCCTCGTCCGACCGGGGCTCTCCCACTTGACAGCTACATCCCGTGGGAAGAAATACAGAAACGAGCCCGCCTCAGAAAATGGGTCCAAGAGATGATCCAAAAGCTCAAGAACGGCGAGAAACTCGTGATTTCAGACGATCTCTCCTTGTGCTATAAAGACAAGGAGATCACCATGGAGCAGCTTGAAGAAATGCTTCGGCGCTGAACCTGCAACATGGTGGCCATCCCACCTCCTGACAACATCAATGCTTCTCGGCAAGGCGAGCAAGTAGCCTCCCAGACAAGACAAAGAACTATTGCCCCTCTTGGGCTACAGCCAGCGCCAGAACACACTGGTCATGGCCGAGGTCGTGGCCGGGGACGTGGTAGAGGCCGTGGGAGAATCCCCGAGCTACCCATCTCTCCATCCACCTTCGACCCGAAGCGAATTATCCTCTTTCGAGGAGAGGAACCAGCTCCTATTTCGGAAGTAGAAATTTGTAAAGGACCCGGTATCTTCGATCCTTCCGACATTGGAGAGGCTACTGCCAGCCTCCCAGCTCCTGCACAAGTACCGGCTTCTGCAGCAGAGCAAGCAGGACCGTCCGGCAAGGACGAGCCAGCCCGCTAGTTACCCCCAGAAGAGCCGTCATTGGCTTCCCTGTTCCAGGAGTCCGCTGGCGATCAAAGTAAATCCGATCCCGGTGGTAAGGGTAAGGCAGTGCAACTTCCCAATGGTGAACAGCATGGCAGCTCGCAGAAGGCTCAGCCGGACATACTACCCTCTCTGGAGGATGCTTGAGCCCGAGGTGACCGAAATGTCCTCCACCAGATGAAGCGCTTCCCTGCCAGTATTTCAATTTGGGAAGCCATCGCTTGAAGTAAGGACCTAAGGGAGACCCTTATTAGAATATTCCAGGAGCCGAAAGTCTACAAAGCACATGCCGCGGAAATGAAGGTGGCCGCCTATGGAGCCTTCTCGGCCGCCATCTCCTTCACGGAGAAAGACATGCTGCTTTCCCCTCCGTGCCACAACCGTCCTCTCTACATGAAGGGGAAGATCAACGGGCATGAGGTGAATCGGATCTTGGTGGATGCTGGTGCCGCTGTCAACATCATGCCACTCAAGACATTCAAATCTCTATATCTGACCCCATACCTCCAAAAGGTTCAAGCGGTCAAGATATCCGGCTTTAACCAGAACACCGAGGACGTCCTTAGCCGGGTGGACGTCGATCTGATGCTCGATGACTTCGCCTCCAAGGTGACATTCTACATCATCAACTCCAACATGTCTTATAAGATGTTGCTGGGCAGACCCTGGCCCCATGAAAATTGGGTCGTCCCGTCGACTCTCAACCAATGCATCAAGTATGCCAAGGACGGAGAGCAACATAAGGTCTTTACAGACCTATCGCCGTTCACACCGACAGAATGCAACCTGGCCGACGCTGCGCTCTACTTCAAGGGGATTAGTTCGTACCCCGTGATTAAGAGCAAAAGCAATGGTTGGCTCTCAGAGGAAGACGATGATGATCTCTTCTCTGTTGAAGAGGAAAAGGCCAAGCTTCACCGGCTGCGCCTCGGCTCCGAGTCAACCCCAGATCGCCCCGAGAGGCGCCAGATCAACTTCGAGGCTAATCTTATTAGCCGAGCCATCGAAAAGATTATAGGCTTGCCACCAGACTGCATCTAGCTTCCATGTGCATCCGAGGAGCACAACGTCGAGTCGTTGACAACCTTCATTGTCACCATCAAGCAACAACGTCAAAATAAGAAGGCTAACAGGGACAAACCCATCATCTTCTATAAAGGAGACATGGTCCCTCAAGCCCCGCCAGACGACGACTTCGACTGGTCTAGGCAAGCCGATGATACCCCTGAAGCAGTTAAGGTGTGGGGCGATCTGCCCCTGCATTTTCAAGAAATGTGTTTAAAGCAACACATTCCCCTGTGGCAAACTTCTGCACAGCAAAGAAAATTCTGTCAGCTGTGGACCCCTTCCCAGGCCCGGGGGCAACCCCCGTCCTTCTACAAGGACACCAGGGGACTGGGCTACGACCAAGACCTAGACTTTCATGTCCACTATGCAGTCAACATCGTAGGCTTGGCGCAACCAGCCGATGACGGAGCTAGAGTCGAAGCCAAATTCGACAGCTCCGAGGATGAGGAAGAGGAAATTTTGATCCCGATCCCCGTCAAAGCCAGCACCCCAGCTCAAGCCGTCTAGGGACCTTCCTCGCCTCCCTACCAAGACAAAGGGGGAGAAGAAGCTCCTCCGATCTCTCAGCCAGTCGAAGGACCCAGTCCAACCGACCCTCCTGAAGGGGGGATATCACTGGTCCTAGCAGCGAGGAATTGTCAACTATGCCAGCCAACCCCGGGGAGATCTCAGTAGCCCTGGTTGACAACTGCTGGCCAGGAGCCGGCGACCCAGATCAATCCTCGATGGATCCCAGTAACAACGGCCCTCCGGTCCCATCAGCGTCAACCAGTGGCTTCGGGAATCAAGAAATATACGAAGCTGACACCGATAATGAGGATTTCATCGACTTCCAACCTGCGCCAACCGAGCTGGAGGATGAGGGCCAGGCGATCGTCGACGATCTCGTAAAAGTCAACTTGGGCAAAGATAAAGTCCCTCAGCCAACATTCGTCAGCGCTCTCCTTACCGAGGCAAAGAAGTAGGACTACAAGCAACTCTTGCTTGAATACAAAGATTGCTTCGTCTGGACATACAAGGAGATGCCAGAGCTAGACCCCTCTATAGCAGAGCATGATCTAGCCATTTCTCCCTCAGTCGCTCCGGTCAAACAACCACAGCAGCGCATGCGCCATGAGCTGGAGCTCCATGTTTCGACCGAAGTCCATAAAATGGTGGAGGTCGACTTCATCGAGCCGTGCATCTACCCTATCTGGCTCGCCAATATAGTCCCAGTCAAGAAAAAGAATGGTCAAGTCCGCATCTGCGTCGACTTCCGAGACCTCAACAAAGCTTGTCCGAAGGATGACTTCCCAGTCCCAATCACAGAAACGATGGTCGATATGACCACTGGGCACGAGGCCTTGTCTTTCGTGGATGGGTCATCCAGCTACAATCAAATCCGGATGTCCCTTAAAGATAAGCACCATACAGCTTTCAGATCCCCCAAGGGGATTTTCAACTACAAGCGCATGCCCATTGGTTTGAAAAATGCCGGTGCTACTTACCAAAGGGCCAGGACTAAAATATTCGACGAGATGCTGCACAACACCGTCGAATGCTATGTCGACAACCTCGTCATCAAAACTAAAAGATGAGAAGACCATCTGTGTGACCTTCGCCAAGTCTTCGAGCGTCTCCGGCAATATGGGCTCAAGATGAACCCCATGAAATGTGCCTTTGGCGTATCCATCGGTAAATTTCTCGGCTTCATCGTCAGGTACCGAGGAATAGAGGTGGATCCCTGCAAGATTAAAGCGATCCGGGAGCTTCCACCACCCAGCAACATCACTGAACTTAAGTCCTTCCAAGGGAGGCTGACCTACATTTAGAGGTTTATCTCTAACCTCTCCGATCGATGCGTGCCTTTCAGCAAGCTAATGAAGAAAGACGCCCCGTTCACATGGGACTCGGAATGCCAGATGTCTTTCGAGCAAATCAAGGAGTACCTCCTTACACCCCCAGTCCTGGGGGCACCAGTCAAGGGAAAACCCCTCATCCTTTACATTGCGGCCATGGATGCTTCGCTAGGAGCTCTATTGGCGCAAATCAATGAAGAAGGTAAAGAGCAACCCCTCTACTACCTCAGCCGGAAGCTAATCGGTGCCGAGTACCGCTACTCCCCCATGGAGAAGGTTTGCTTGGCATTGGTGTTCGCAGTTAAGAAGCTGCGGCATTACCTCCTATCCCATCAAGTTGAGCTTATATCCAAGCACGACCCCCTGAAGTATCTCCTTCGATGACCTATCCTCTCAAGCAGACATGGGAGGTGGGCTCTCCTATTGATGGAGTACGACATTACTTATGTCCCCAGAAAATCAATCAAGGGACAAGGTATGGCTGAATTCTTGGCAGCCCATCTAGTGCCAGACGACTCACACTTCAACTCGGAGCTCCCGGATAAGGAGTCCCTTGCTACTCAATCGCAACAACAGGTTGAACAGAGCGGAGATGTCTTGCATTACTAGCAGCAAAGCGCTCTCACAACCACAGTTGTTCAATCACAACAACCAGTTGAACAGAGCGGAGATGTCTTGCATTATTGGCAGTCGAGCGCTCTCACAACCAACGTGCCTTGCTGGGAGCTCTACTTCGACGGTGCTTCCTGAGGGATCACCCGGAGCAACCAGGATCCAGCTACCACGGCAGGTGCCAACATTGTTTTCCTGACTCCTCAAGGTGGAGTTTTGTACAACTTCTGTGCCCTCATGAAGTCCTTGACAAATAGTGAAGCTGAGTATGAAGCTCTACTCATTGGGCTCCAGATGGCTCTCCACATGGGCATTAAATTCCTCAAAGCCTATGGGGACTCCCAGCTGATAGTCTGGCAGGTCTTTGGCATCTATGACGTGTGGAAGCCAGAGTTGGTTCCATACCACACCACCATCACTAGACTAACCTAGAAGTTCTATTTCTTCAAAATAGATCACATTCCCAGAAGTAGCAACGCTCAGGCGGATGCCTTAGCAAAATTGGCCGCGGCCATTAAGCTTCCGCCCGAGGGCGAGGTCAACATCGTCATCAAACATAGAAGGCTGATGCTGAGCTCACTCGAAGGCAACACCGGTCTCACCATTTACGAGGTCCATGACCTTGACTAGAGCACGCCTCCGTAAGAGTATGATTGGCGTGCGCCCATCATCAAATTCAAGAAAGGGTGGCTTCCCCCTGACCGAGCTCAAAGGGTCCATCTACTCCGCCGAGCAACCTCTTACGAGTTGATTGGCGACTCCCTATATAGGCTCGTCCATGAGAAGGACAAGTCAATTCTCCTGAGATGTGTCTCCCTCACGGAGGCTCGAGCCGGCATGCAGGAAGTCCACTTAGGGTTGTGCGGCGCACACCAGGTCGGAGACCGAATGAAGCACAACATTAAGCTCAAAGGCTTCTACTAGCCAACCATGTACGTGGACTGCATCCAGTATGCCCGTGCATGCCACCAATGCCAAGACTTTGGCCCAGTGCCCAGAAGGTCTCCTAACCCACTGCGTCCTACAGCCCCCACCTGGCCATTCGCTGAGTGGGGCATGGACATTGCGGGGCCCTTCCCGCCATCTTCCAAGGGGCATTAAATACATTTTGGCCGCCACCGACTATTTCTGCCACTGGGCGGAGGCACTCCCTTTGCGAGAAGTCACCGGCGAGGTGGCTGCCAGATTCATCCGGCACAACATCATATACCGATTCGGTACTCCCAGTCGCATAGTGTCCGACAATGGGACGCCATTCAAGAATAAGGCCGTATACCAGTTAGCAGCTAAATTCCACATCGATTTGAGAACCTTTTCGGTCTACAACCCCCAGGCTAATGGTCTGGCGGAAGCCTTCAACAAAACCCTCTGCAAGCTCCTGGCTAAGATGGTTAGCCACCGGGAACGCGATTGGGGTGAAAAGGTCTTTGAAGCATTATGGGCCTATCGGACGGTCTGCAAAACCCCCACGGGGTGCTCGTCATTCTCCCTTGCTTAAGGGATAGAAGCAGTTGTCCCCATCGAAGTCCAGTTAGCCTCTTATCGTATGGCAATCCACACAGCCTTGTCGGCCTTGACGAAAATGAGTACCAGAGAAGGCTTGAAGAGCTCGCCGATCTCGAAGGAAAGCGACTCGAAGCCTACAAACACCTTCAAGTATACCAGGCCCGCATGGCCCGGGCCTATGATAAGCTCGTCAAGCAGTGAGCTTTCAAACAAGGCAACCTCATCATGATCAAGGAAAAGGAAGTCATGGCAAGGCGCTCTAGTGGAAAACTTCAGCAGAACTGGCGAGGTCCATACGTCATCCAGAATGTCTATGAGGGTGTGGCTTAGACGGTCGTTGATCACAAAGGTCATAGACCGTTCCCACCTCTCAACGGCAAACATATGAAGCTATACTATGCACCAGAGCACGAGTTCGCGCGCCAGCCCGACTAAGGCGCACTTCCCAACTACTACCAATAAGACTGGCCCTTCCTCGTGAAGGATCTAACCGGCCAATCCTCCTAGTCTACAATTCCCAGTCAACCAGCCAGCTTAGCTCCTTGGAACCGTCGCCAAGCATCCGCGGGTACTAATATCTTGCACTCATTCCCGTCACCACGAGAGCACGAGCACTTCTACACAAGTACCAGTCTAGCCATCAGGCTCCCAGGTAAGTAAAAAAAAAAAAGAAAAGTCAAGAATAAAAAAATGGGGTTAAAAATAGAGATACCCCGGCAGACCCAGACATCCTCACCACAAGGGGGTGACTGGGGGCAAAAATGCCAGTAACCCGGCTGAGGTGGAAACCCGAAAGGGCGCCTCAGGCAAAATCGGGAAACCCGTCGATGTGAAAACCCGCAAGGGCGAGTCGGAAAAAGCTAAAGGGGGTCAGCTCTAGCGAAAACCCGAAAGGGCGGTAGAGCCGATAACGAGAAAATCTTCCTCTCCCCACCAGTCAGAATGGTCTTCTGCCTATTCCTTAGTGGACCGTTAGCCTCACCTAGAGCCAGTCTCCAACCGATTTACGCTGCTACGGCACAAATCCTCCAATCCCCAGTTGGCCTTGTATTACTTCCACTCAGTTTGGCCAACCTTTGGCCCTCGCTTCTATAGATATAAAAATGTTAGGTTTCTATTCTATCCTTCCCCAAACTATGACCATGTAACCATGCATATAAGCGTGAAAGTGCATGAAAAGCAAAGGGGCGATGAAAAAGAGGAACCTGACCGTGATTGCCACCAAGGTTCTACGGCACCCAAAAGGATGAAGAAAGGATGAAGACGGCGCCGTGTACCTTGGAAAATGAAGAAGAAGACTCGGCCTAATGGGCGGCCGCTACAACGTGATCACGCTTGAAAAGGGATGTGGGAACCGATGTGGGTGACACCTCCTATCTGGCTAGAAAGCAAGGGCCTCACGTTCTATCAATAGTCTCCTGCAAAACAAAGCTACAAAAGAGAGAAAATCCATTAGAATGTGAAGTGTAGCATATGTCCCGAAATGATAAAGTAGCATGAAAGAAAGGGGGAGAACGCACTGGGGGAGGGTTTCTAACCCCTATGAATGGTTGCAAATAAAAGGTGGGAGTGTTATGCATGCATAGGATTTGAAATCACGAGAAATGGTTGAAAGAATAAGGAGAAAAGTGATGTGCAAAGCGGAGAAAAATGTAAAAAAACGTGTAGAAACAGTGCGATTTGTGATGATTTTGAAAAAGTAGGAGATGAGAACTAAGGATATGAGCGATGAAACGGAGCCCAAAGAGATGAAAATTAAAGCTAATACTTCTCTCTTCGAAGTGGGGTCGAAGGTGTGAGTCGACGATCCGGCATGGCTTCGCCCCGAGTCCAAGAAGAGCCCCCCGTCACGCATGCGAACTGGGCAGGTTTATATAGAAATCTACTGGAA
The DNA here is from genome assembly GCA_022559845.1 of Amorphophallus konjac. Lineage (NCBI taxonomy): Eukaryota > Viridiplantae > Streptophyta > Magnoliopsida > Alismatales > Araceae > Amorphophallus > Amorphophallus konjac. The sequence goes on along the minus strand of CM040129.1, from coordinate 158,231,316 downwards.
CCCAGAAGTTTCCATCGAGATTGTAGGAGATAGAGTCCACCAAATCTCGAGATCTATGGATCAATCTCGAGATAATAGATAGGATAAGAGCTAGGAACAAATGTGACTCTTTTTGGTGGAAGGATCTGGAAGATAGAGTTCATGGAAGGTGGCCCCGGAGTCTAATCTGGAAGAGTTTGTGTGACACAAAAATGCATAAAACCTGATATTGTGGCCAAGATTCCCGCAAATATATTCAAATTTATTTCAAGTTATATGGCTTACACTCGAGATAATAGTGGTGGCAAGAGGCAGAAACAAACAGGAAGTGATTTGGTGAAATATTCAAGAAGATAGAGTCCTAACAAGGAGGCCTCGGCGAACAGGAATCAACCTTAGAGTCCAGCGGCGAAAAAAATGGAGTTCAGGAACATCTGGACTCTCTGGGGTATAAACGGTCGCATGATAGACCATTCTATGAATGGGGCGGTCTAGGGGTAGACCGCTCAATGAACCAGGAGGCGATCGAGCGACTTTTGGCACAAAAAATGAATAAATGATCATCCACATATCGTTTTTTGACATAAGCGGTCTCAAGAAGACCATTTTTTTGACATTTCAAAAAAATAAAAATAAATTAAAAAATTAAAAAAAATTAAAAAATTAAAAAAAGTTACTGTTCACACAGTTAACTGTTGATCGTTTTATTCATGGGGCAGTCAACTATTGACCATTTTATTCATGGGACAGTCAACTGTTGACCGTTTTGCTGCCAAGCTCGCGCGACTTTGGAAATTAGAGTATATCTCCCAAATGGTGCAGAATTAGCAAAAGTGGTAGAAGAAGCAATTGTAGATAACTGAAGGATAAACAATTTTTATGAAGAGAGCAAGATGAAAAGGTGATCATAAGAGAGAGAAAATAGGGTGAGAATAGAGAAAAATACTGAGACTTGAAAATGGTGTAGAACTGGATAATGGCGTAGAAGAAGAAAATGTAGGGCTTTAAACATGGAACAACTTTGGTGAAGGACACGTAATGAATAGAGGAATGGAAGAGAATGAAAAATGACCACTTTTTAAGACTATGCAGCAAAAGGGGCCGAATGCTTGAGGGAAGTCGACCTAAATGGGCCGTAAGTCGACTTGGAAAGCCGAAAGGTGATAGAATAGGCTCCATGGCTCTAAGAAATAATAATCTCCAAGGCTCAATGGGAATGGAACAATGAAATGGGCTCGAAATCCATCCAAAGAACGCTCCAAAATAACGGGTAATTCGGGACATCAAAATTGATGAATAAGAGAAATAACGTAACTTGCGGGCTAAAAATGGGTGTCAACAGCTTCGACACCACAAGTCAACCAGTCCCTGTGACAATCAAGCTCCCAGTCACCATCCCAGTAGACTTCTATCCCAGCATGTTCCCAGACATTTATCATTCTACGCCCCTACATCCTACATCCTTTACAAATCCAGAGCTTTCAAGTTCATTATAATCCCAGTTCTCCCCATACAATCCCTGATCCACCAGCCATAACTCCAGCCATATCTTGCCACGACAAAATGGTCCTTCACCACCATGGCGTGAGGATTTCTAAAAAAACCCTCATTAATGGCGGAATAATATCCGACCACCCACACCTTCCAGTTTCAGGTTACGTCCCCTGACAGCAGCATGCTACAAACGTCAGTCTCAAAATAAAAAAATGAAAACAAAAAATGGGGTTAAAAATAGAGATACCCCGACGACCTCGGTTAATTCCTTTTACAGGATTATTAAGGGTAAGAATTGCCATCAACCAGGCTAGGGTGAAAACCCGAAAGGGCGCCTTAGGCAAAATCGGGTAACCCCTCGGCGTGAAAACCCACAAGGGCGCACCGGAAAATGTAAAAGGGGGCCAGCTCTGGCGAAAACCCGCAAGGGCGGTAGGGCTGGTAAAGAAGAAAAAAAACTCTCCCCCTTTCTACTCTTCACTAAGGAAAGTCGTCAACCGCGATACCTCACTGATGGCGACCTTCACATCATTCGACTACAATAATGGCCACTACACCCTCGAGGGTCGGTCATCTCCAGTGCGAGTCTCCAGTTCCAGTTTCAGCTACAATGCCTTTACAGGCCAGCCGCCAGCCTCCAGTTCCAGCACTTCGGCTACAACGCCTTCACAGGCTAGCCGCCAGCTCCCAGTTCCAGTTCCAGCTACAACGCCTTCACAGGCTAGCCGCCAGCTCCCAGTTCCAATTCTGGCTACAACGCCTTCACAGGCTAGCCGCCAGCTCCCGGTTCTAGTTCTGGCTACAACGCCTTTACAGGCCAGCCACACAGCTTCCAGTCCCAGTCCCGACTACAACGCCTTCACAGGCCGGCCACCCAGTCTCCAACCCCAGTTTCAATCTCGACGCCCTCACAGAGTAGTCGCTCGGCTCATGGGGCCAGTTTTGGCTACAATTCCTCTACAGGCCGGTCGTCTGACCCAGCTCCAGTTCCCCAACTGTCGCACCTTTCAGGTCGCCCAGTTGGCCCCATCTCCAGTCTCCATTGCCAGTCACAGTCCCAGCTTCAATTTCCAGTCTTTCACCCAGCCCCGGTCTCGGTTGCCATGTCTTCCTAGGCCACCCAGCTAGCTCAATCCCAGCTTCCCAGACACATGCGAATCCCATTTTTCGGCTAACAGCCTAATGCTAGCCAACACTCCACCATCCAGTTTAGAGTCAATACACCTTCCAGAATCACCTCTTCAACCCTAAGCCACGTAAACTGCCCTGTTCTTATGGGCCTACGTTGGTTCCCTGGCATCCACATATAGCCTTTTCCTTTCCTCCACTACCCTGTGCTCTGTCTCCAGTCTCTAACATAGGGTTCCCCGGACCCGGTCCCAGTTGTCCCCTATCACTCAAACAAGGACATCGTAGAACAAACAAGCACGGCTAACAGTAAGTGGTCGTCAGTTCACGCGCATCACTCCATTCCATTGGAGAAGGGTGGGAACAACCTAGTAAACAAAGGATCTGGAGTTTGTCATTAATACTTTGTAAAAGAAGCCCAAGACATGCCCTTGGGGTAACAAAATCCATACACTCCAGACATCAAAAAAAAGGGAGGAAGAAGAAGAAAGGGAAAGATACAATCAAGTCTCGGGCTCAGCCCCCTCTAGCCCTGCAAGGTGAGAGTCCGCGGCCGCAAGCTCCGCCTCCAAGGTGGACAAAAGCTAGGCGCTGGCTCCGACCTTCGTCTCAGCCACCTGCCACTCAGCTAGGATGCGCTCGGCGGCTGCCTGTTGCTCCTCTCAGGCCTTTCTCAAGGCCTCAACCCGGCTCTCCACCTCTCTCAACTGTGCGGCTCGCTCCTGAGACGCCAACGTAGTCGCCTCGGCGTGACTCCTCTGCTCAGCTATGGCTGACACGAGCTGAGCCCGCTGCTCCTGCGCCTCTCGGATCGCCACTAGCCTCTGAGCTCTATGCTCCTGAACCTCATAGAGTCACAAGTACTCGGCCTAGATCCCAGCTAACCCAGACATCCAGAGCTCGCGTGGGCATCCGAGCGCGTAGTAGCCCTGGGTGCACTCCCGCAGCCGCTGTCTCAGGTCCTCCGGGGAGGGAAGAGGCTTGCTCTGTGAGTAGCCCCGTGCCCGCTGGAGCAGGGCGACGCCTGCACTCAGCTCCAGCAATGGCTCTGGCGGAGAAGCGAATGTAGGCCACTCAACCCCTAAATCCAGGGAGGGGTCTCCGGACGCAACCAGCACTCCAGTGGAACCTGCGTAGTTCCGACAAATACCAACGGGGGTAAGCAACACAGGGGAACTCCCTTCGACAAACAAGGTGAAAAACCTGAGAAAAAGTGGGAAGGTAACCCTTGACTCCTTACCTGAAGCAAGTCCAGCAATCCCTGCAGCGTCATCTGCCAGAGTCGGGGAGGGTAACTGCACTTCCGCCTCAATGGCATCGCAGGCCGGGGTCGGAGAGGGCAATGATTCCTCCACCGTCCGGTCATCTCCAATAAGCACGGGTGGGATAGGAGGCTCCTCTTGCCCGCCCTCGTCAGGAGCTGACGTACGCTCCTCTCCAGACTCTGACGCTGTAGGTAACCCGAGAACGTCAGCACTCTGTCTTATAGAGCTAACAAGCACAAAATGAAGATGGGAAGGACCGCTGTATACCTCCAAAAGTGGCCCCCATCGGAACCTCCCTACTAGCAAAGGCCCTGGAGGACGAAGAGCTCGAGCTCGAACCCTCCTCTATCTCCATCTCCGAGCCGTCGTCACCTGGAGAGCTCGACGAGGACCCCGATGAACTCTCAGAAGTGGCCGAACCGGAAGCTCCTGCAAACCAACGAAGCAAATGAGGTCACTACAAGACCCAGCTTCATACAAGGGCGGTTCTCCAACTAAGTGTTGCAAACAGAGAACTCACCGGCCGGGGCACTCCCCTCCAAAACCTTTTTGATGTCGACGATCTCCTACCATTGTGGGGTAGCTCACCTTCTTCTAGAGGTGAAGATACACCTGTAAACAACGCCAACATGATCTTAGCACTAGAAGACAATCAACATAGAAGGCTTAACAGAAATGATTAAGTCCCCAGCTATGTACCTGAGGGTCCCATGCTCGAAGACCCGACCAGTCCCACAGTGCAGGCCGACACTACGGCTGGCTGGGAAACATGCTCCACCCTCGCCAATAGCTGTGGCAACAGGCTAGACACTTCTTCAGCCGTGGGCGGCATTGAAGCACTCCTCCCTTTGGGCTCCCCCTCAAAGGAGGGAAGGGACACTGATGGGCCAATACAGACCAGCTCCTGAATCATCTCCAGAGTAGCGGTTGGATCCTCACCTGGCAGGTGACATCATAAAGCCAGTCAGTATCGGCGTCACCGCAACTATACAATGAAAGGGCTATGCCCTCCGTAGCAATTCAGTACTTACCCAAGCCACCCTGGGTCGCAGTGGGCTCCTGCCCGTCAATAGATCGGGGCACCTCGCCTTGCATCTCAGAGGGAGCTGCGGTCTCAGATGTCCCGGCCACCTCTGCATGACGCCAACAACTATGTCAACTCTCAAAATCTAGTACAGCCATAAACACAACGTGCTCGGTCCCAGAACTATTTACATGGCTGAGCATCCTTTGAAGCCTTTCATGGCTCAAAATCGGGGAAGGTCTCAACATTGGGGGCGGTCTTGTCCATCATACGAAGAAGCCCCTCCACATCTATCTCATAATCGACCCCCTCGTCAGGAAGTGGTTCGACCTCCTGAGGCGGCGAGAAGGCCATGTCAGCCCCGGTCTCCAGTGGCACTGTGAAAAGTAGACCCAATCGTACAGGGTTAGCCAATCGTCAAGGCTGAATCAACAAGAAGCAAACGGGTAGATACATCACTTACTCAGAGCCGGTTCCGCCTCAATATGATCCCTAGCAGCGGGTCCCCGAGAGCACTCACCAACCTCCCTGACTCCGGTCTCTACCCGGGGGCATTTCCTCTGGGGCTGGAGGGCCCCGTCACCTTCCCCAGAAGACGTCCCTGTGGAGGGGTGATCCCTGTCCGCCGCAGAACCTGCCAATAAACACAGCCACATAAGATCTCTCAGCCAGGTACCCTAGAAAACAACAAAGTGGGGACAACATGCTAATGAAGAGGTCCTACCTAAAGCCACAAAGGGGGTTAGCGGCAAAGGAACCAACTACTCTAGCTTCAAGCCCACGACCCGTGCGGCCTTCGCGACCGCTTGCTTCACGTCCCTCAGAGTGTAGGCGCACTCGATAAGGGACACGAGCTCTACGGGTCCAGCCGACCCGATCGCATGGGAGATATGATGCCTCCAGTCTTCTAACGACGTGTCTGTAAAGCTCCCCTCGGGGAGCACTCGGTCTAGTGAGCCCCTCTGTTCGAACCCGCAGTCAGCTAGAAACTCGGTCCACCAAGTCCTCGATGTCCCAGGTCCAGACGCCTTGGCTCCAGTACCTCCAGGCATCACCCGCGCCTGTCGAAGGGGCTTCAGTGCCCCGTTGCCACTCCGCCCCGCAGATAGTGAGCCTCGGCTCCCCCGGGGTGCCTGATGCGCCAGCCGCTCCACCTCCCAGCGGATCCGAGAGAAGCGAGTCCACAGGAACCCGTCATCTAGTGCGATGAGGGGCAGATCCTCCCTCAGGAGGCGGGTCTCCTCGACTTTCCGGACCGCCGAGGCCTTCTGCTGATACTGGTGGTTGTGCTCGAACCACCACCTGGCATAGTGGACGTCAAACCATCCCCTGCGTCCCGACGTAGGTGTCGGCAGTCGCTCCGGCTCTCGGCGACAGTAGAAGTCCCACCACGCCGCGGCCAGCAAATGTGTGTCCCGGCCTCTATACTGACGACCCGCCAAAGGGAACTCCTGGTTCGGCGGGATCCCCTGGTCGTACCCAAAGTTCCGAGCGAACCTGTATGGGTAGTACGGCTCTAAGAAGCTCGTCACGGACTGGTGTAGAGGCAGCACCACAGGCCAGGTGCTCATCACCCACTCGGTGTACAATGCCGCGTCCAGCTCCTACTGATAAGGAAGGGCGCAAGACGCCCCACCATTCGAAGGCACCAGAACTAGGTGGGAGTCCCTGGTGGCACTGTCAAAGGGAACACCCTCCTCGCCCCTGCCGGGCAAGTAACACAAGACCCTCCTGGCTTCCTCCAGCTGCATGACTGCGTCCCCGTCTGGCTGCCCGAGGAAGCTAAACAACAGTGGTGCCGCCTGGTTCATCACGGACCCGTGAGACACCAACCCTAGAAATAGTAGGCCAGCCCACGCACTGAGGTAGTGGGTCGGCAGGAGCAGACTCCGCTCGCATAGCACCGGGTGCACCGCCAATACCCCCAGTCCCTAGTAAACATTGGCCAGAGCCGCTGAAGCTAAGGCCAACCTCCATCCCTCTGCCAGTTGGCACGCAGGCCACAACAGCTCCACCCTTAGCGGGCCATCCTCCCCGTGGGGGACCACGAACATCGCCAACCAGTATGCCAAGTACGCGGCCAGGTGGGTCACATCTGGCAGTCTATGAAGGTTCCACCCCTCCTATGGTGCGTAGATATACCTACTATATGTTCAAAAACGCAGCTCCACCTCTGTGTACTCCTCCCAGGGGGTCTGGTCCCTCATGAACTCCTGGTGAAAGTAAAAAGGTCCGTCATAGAAGTGGCGAACCCACTCGTTCAGCGGCACCCTAGGAGTCTACGCTGCCCTCTCTCTCCCAGCCAAGGCTAGGTCCCTCCAGGTCTTTAGCAAATACCGGTAACTATAAGAAACCCAGTATCTCCCATGTCCGTCAGTATGGCTATGATGGAGGTCATCCAGCACTACCTCCTCGTACCCCTCGCCGCTGATCGGCAGCCCAGAGATCTTGTACAGAGACCACAGATCTAACGAAGTCTCTCCCTCAGCCGTTGCCACGATGTTCCACCTACGGTTGAAGCGCTCTTCCAGTGCTTGTAGAAGCCCCGTGTAGCAGGGGTACCCGTACAAAGCCGCAGTCACCACATATCTGATATCAGCCCAGTCTAGTAGCACCCGGTAGTGGTGTACTATGCCCATCAACCACTCAGTAGCTCCCTGGCGATATCTGTGTGACGAAATCACCACCCAGCGACCATACCAACTAACCGCCGTCTGTCGCAGTATCCCGGATAAAAGGCTGTGGTCGTCATAGCGTTCCCCGGCATACTCCAGCCCTGATGGCTCTAGTACCAACCCAGGACTACCCTCTATCTCTGGCTGGTGATGCCCGTGCAAATCCCAGAAAGCGGGACCCATCACTCGAGCGTGGACCCCGAACTGGTCTGCTCGGCTGAAGAAGCCCAGACACTCGACACTGGAAAACTGACTCTGCCTCCAGTAGTCCACAGAGAAACTCGGAAAGCCGTAAAGGACGATTCCGTGCAAACTATCTCGGCCCACCAAGATCGCCCGCTCCAGTCGACAACGGGCGCCAGAAACCCGGGAGTCACTCTCCTCCATGCCTGGCGGGACAAAGCGCCCGATGAACTCTAACAAGTGACGGTCCAAAGGGAACTCCACCGGGTAGCCGCCTCTGCGATCATAAGTGTAAAGCCCGCCCACCTCCGACGTGCGGGCCAGCTCCACAACCCCAACTCCGCTGCCGCGCTCGCCAACGGGGCCCTCTGCCACAGCCGTGTGCCCCCAGTCGAGCTGTTCCACATTAGCCGCAGTAATGAAGGGCGGACCCAAAGGGGGCATGGGCCGCTCGGTCGTCCTCACCCAGTGGTCCTCCTCCCGGACCACGCACCTCGGGACTCGCTCGTCCCTACCAAATCGTGCCATAGCTGCAAGACATAGCACCAAAAATGGTCAGCATGCCAGAAATTCAACACATACAATACAATAAAGCACAAGTATATGAAGCATCAAAATGCAACTATAACAACTCAGAAGGAGAGGTTCACGGGCCGTACGCCCTCGTCTCCGCCTCCGACATACGACCCGTGGAGTGCATTTGTTGTACTCGAACAGTTTCTCCAGCAAAATACACAGAAATAAGGGTTCAGGAATTTCCTCGAACACCTTCAAGGCACGGGCTACCCGGCCTCTCCGACAACCCAGTGGGCCCGACCAACGGCCTCAACCCACGGGCCGAGGTATACGGCGGCACTAGCAATCAATCAGGACCACTCCCGACTCATAAGTTGTAGACTTTGCCCGCATTCTACATGACCACCCGGGCCATCCCGGGGACACTCCGACTACAAGCCACGCCATGTGGCATCTAGTGAAAAGGCCAGGGGCCTACTCCGAGACACCTCATTCAACCCTCCAAGGTCAAAGGGAGGCCCGAGCAAGTCAACCACAGGCTTTGGAGGCCCGCAGCACGTGCATACGAATCACAAACATGTGTTCGGCATTCTGTCGAACACCTTGTGGTCGCACATGTTTTAACCCTTTTACACCAACCCACGGGCCATCCCATGGTTCCAGTACGCCAATTGGGTCCAACAACGACCCCCCAGCAAGTCGGGGCCACCCCCGACCCTCAGGCACGTGGCAACATGCCACTCGACTTTAGCTCTCGGGCCAACCCGAGGTTACTCTGCCAACCAGCCGTGAAATGCGGCACACAGCTCAAGGATGGGCACGTATACCTAAGGTGCTTCCTCCCAGCCCCTACAGACTTCGACCCTTGGTCCTAGGCCAAATCCAGGGCCCGTCGGTCACCTACGCGGCTCGTTCGGCAACCCGAGGTGTGTCGGGCATTCGCCCGAACACCTTGCGTGCGGCTACTATGACTCGAAGAACAACGGCTCCCATGGGCCATCTCAATATCCCAGAACTCCACGTCCTTCAAAGGACATCCCCAGACGACGAAGGAAGACCCCCGGGGAAAATCCCTCGGGGTTGCAGCTCGTCTCGGGGCCGGCTCGCCTCAGGGCGCGGTCGCACCCCCAAGGGGGGGGGGACTCCCCTGGGGCCGCGCCCTCTCCTCAGCCCGAAGGCCCGACAGCCCTCCCCAGTCCCAGTTCATGGAAATTCCTAACTTCACGGTCTGAGGTATGTGCAAAGTTCGTTTGCCGTACCCTTGTGTGGAAGAATTCGCGAAGACGGAGCCCCGGGATTACGTCGAGTCACACACGTCAATCCCTCGATCTTCGCGCACAAGCAGCCAGTTTGCCAGTCCAAGCCCGTATCCTTTATCTTCAAGCGTTCAAACCGGGTCAAAGTGAGGGCAAGAAATACCAAAAAATCTAATTTTATAGAGGTGGGACCACTCCCCCCTCTCTCTTCCAACCCGGTCCGCCCAAACCCCCCCTGGGGAGGGGTTTAGGCGGACGACATCAAAAAAAAAGATTTTTTTAATTAAAAAAAATGGACCATTTGGTCCGCCCAAACCCCCCTGTGGAGGGTTTAGGCGGACCAGCCTGGATCGCCAAGCTGGTCCGCCTAAACCCTATCAAAAATTAAAAAAAAGAAGTTTCTGCCTCCGAAGAGGGGTTTAGGCGGACCAGACCAGCCCATGGGGATGGTCCGCCTAAACCCCCCCTAGAGGAGGGCCTAAACCCCCTCCCCTCCACTCCGTTACACACACAAAAACACACAAAAAAATACAAATAAAATAAAATAAAAATACTATTTGGGGGGTTTACCCAGACTAAGTTGGACCCTCAACTTGGTCTGCCAAAACCCCACCCCCACCCCTTCAACTTCCTATAAATTGCCCCCCTTACCAACAAGCTCAAGAATGCAAGCAAGGAAGGAAGCAACACAAGAACACACGGACGGACGAGCAAACTCCCCCCGCCCATTGTACTTTCGCCCTCTAGGCCCATATGTAAAGCCCATGTGGCTCACCATCAAGCCAGTAAAATACAAGAGCCCGCATTCGGTCCCCCAGCTTCCTACATACACCACTCGGCATCGTGCCCGACACCCTAATCCCAGTAAACACACCCCTCAGTCTAACACGCACCCATAGCTACTGAATGCCCCCAGCCCTCTACCCATGGCTTCAGACTTATATACAGACTTTTCTTCAGCTCGGAACAAAGGTATTCGGATTCAATCAGATGTAAATAAACGTCAGTTGCTTGCGGCCAGTGGGGAAAGACGTCCAGTACACGATTCCCGCAATCGCCTACGCACTCGGACCCATGGAACCCCTTCTCTCCACGTGTCGTTCGATCACCCGAGCCCACGTGCCGCGCCCTGGTGGAGCTTCCCCGGTCAACCCTTGGTTCCATGAGTGATTGTCGAGAAATCGACTGGCACGCCCGCACCCTATTCGGTTAACTCTTATCCTGACACTTCTGTGCCATTCGACCCTTCCTGACTTTACGTAAAAGGAGAGTGCCCAATACCGCCGTAAGAGGCATGCAATCGTAAGGAGGATACCCGAGATATATCAAACTCACGTATTTTTCTTCTCCGCTGTATCCCTTCCTTCACCCCGGTAATCGGCATAAAAAACCCGCGCAACAGACGCCAATGGTTGAAATGCTTGGATATTTTTTTGAACATCTTTGAACAGTTGCTGGCCTAGACGCCAATGGTTGATGAGTTGGAATATCTTTGAATATCTTTGAACAGTTGTCGGCCTAAATGCCGATGGTTGATGAGCTGTCTACTTGGATGCCGATGGTTGAAATGCTGTCGGCTTGGATGTCGATGATTGAAGAGCTGTCGGCTCAGATGCCGATGATTAAAGAGCTGTCAGCTTGGATGCCAATGGTTGAAATGCTGTCGGCTTGGATGTCGATGGTTGAAGAGATGTCAACTCAAATGCCGATAGTTGAAGAGCTGTCGACTTGGATGCCGATGGTTGAAGAGGTGTCAACTCAAAAGCCTATAGTTGAAGAGCTGTCGGCTTGGATGCTGATGGCGGAAGAGCTGTCGGCTTGGATACCAATGATAGAAGAGATGTAAACTCAAATGCCGACAGTTGCACATTTTTAACATCGTTGATCATCTGTCGGCCCGACTGTAGATTTATTTTAATTAGATTCCTATCCCGCCCCCTTTAAATTAATACATGCATAAACATGTGAATCAAAGACAAGGGGGATGAAAGGATGAGAAATATTAACCGTGATCGCCACCAAGGTTCCAACAACGCCAAAGCATGAAGAAAGGAGAGGAACGACGCCGTGTACCTTAGAACTTAAAGACTTGATCGCGCTTGAAATGGGGTGCGGGGAACTTTGTGGGATCAAACCTCCTCATCTTCCAGCCGGCTAGAAGAAGAGGGCCTCACGTCCATATCATGCTCTCCTGCAAAACAAAGATCAAAACACAAAGATAAAAATCCATTAGAAATATGAAGTGTAGCATCAATCCCATAGTGATAAAATAGCATGAATAAAAGCGGGAGAACGCACCGGGGGAGGGTTTTTAACCCTTGTGGAAGGGTGGAAATAATATGTGTGTGTGTTGTGCATGAATAGGATTTGAAATCATAGAATTTGATTGAGAGAATAGAGATAAAATGTTGATGCAAAACGTGCAAAAATGCATGTGTAGCAGAAAATACAGAAAACTATGATGATTTGTGATTTTGAGGAGACTAGAACTAAGAGTATAGACAACCAAATTAAGCTCAGAAGGACGCAATGAAAAGCCAATACTTCCCTCTTCAAGTTGGGGTCGAAGTTGTGAGTTGGAGTTGCAGCATGGCTTCACCCCACGTCTGGAAAGAGCCCGCCTTTGCAACTGCGAACTGGGCAGTTTATATAGAGGTTGCAGAAAGCCCAGAAAGTTCTCCAAAGATTTTAGAGGATAGAGTCCACCAAAATTCGTGTTCTATGGATCAATCTCGAGATAATATAAAGGATAAGAGGTAGGAACAAGTGGGACTCAATTTGGTGGAAGGATCTGGAAGATATGGCTTCTAGTAGGGAGCCCCGGAGCTTAATCTGCAGAGTTTGTGTTAAACTAGGACGCATAAACCCCCAAATTTTATCTGCATTTCGGAGCAAGATAGCTAATGAAAATATGAGATCTATAGGCCAAATTAAAGATAATATAAAGGAGAAACCATAGGAACAAACGGCGCTCAATTCGGAGTAGAATTCAAGAAGTTATGGGCTCTGCAAGAGGGCCACGGCGCACAGAAATGGAGTAGAGTCCACGAATTGGACTCTCGGTGTCATCTGGCGGTCTATCGTAAGACCGCCAGAGGCAACAAACGGTCTAGGGTAGGACCGTCAGGCTCCGGGGGTCGAACGGGATGATTTTAGGCAAGTTTAGGTGTAACGGTCTATTAATAGACCGACACTTGTGTTCTGGCGGTCTTACGATAGACCTTCACATGGGCTCTGGCGGTCTAATAATAGACCTTCACATGGCTCTGACTATCTACTAATAGACCTTCACACCGATGAAGGAACATTTTGGGCAGACTGCGCGTGACTTCAGAATTTGAAGCGTATCTCTCAAATGGTGCAGAACTAGCAAAAGTGGTAGAAGAAGAAATTGTAGATAACGGAAAGAGGAACAACTTTTATGAAAAGAAGCAAGATGAGAAAATGATCAGAAGAAGGATAAAATGGGGCTAGAACAGAGAGAGAAAATTCTAGGACGTAGGTGAAGAGCATAGCCTACTGGAAAAACGCAAATAGCTCACAATCGGGGCAGAACTGACCAATGATGTAGAAGAAGAAACTGTAAATATTTAAAACTTAAACAACTTTGGTGAAGGGAACATTTTAAATATAGGACTGGAAGAGGGTGAAAAAGAACCACTTTCACGACTGCGCAGTGAGAGAGAGCCGATTGCTTGATGAAAGCTGACCTAAATGTGCCGTAAGTCGACTTAGAAGCCGGAAGTTGATAAGATAAGCAACAGGGACTCTAAGAAATCATGATCTTTAGGGCTCAAAGGGAATGGAATAATAAAAATTGGCTCGAAATCCATCCAAGAAGGCTCCAAAATAATGGCTATTTCGGGACATCAAAAATGATGAATAAGAGAAATGACGCAACTTGTGGGCTAAAAACGGGTGTCAACAGATGCCCCTCCTTGATGTCCGCTTTGCAAGGGAATGAGCGAAAGCGACGCGAGACGGAATGGAAAGAAGATAGAGTGAAAGCGACAACGACGTGAAATAGAGATGACGTGGAGATGAAGCGGAGAGAAATGATAAGCGGGCATCAATGTAAAAGACACCCGTTACAACCAACAAGCGACAGGAATTCTCTCGAAAATGCCAAACTAATCGCCCGGAATGGTTGACAAGAATGAGACATGTCTGAAGAATTAAATTAAGGAAGGAAAAGAAAACACGACCAACCTCATCGGGGACACAATCCACGGACAATGAGGGGATCGGAAAGAACACAACGTAAGAGCTGGAAAAGGAGAAAGAAAACTTGAGATAAAATCCAGACAGGAATCACGCTAGACAATCAGACAAAGCGGCGAGATCAGAGAAATCGTTCAAATTCGGAGTAGAATGAAAATCTCTTCTCCAAAATAAGCACAATCAACCATTGCTAAGGAGAAATCATTGAGAGAATTTCGACACGTGAGTGCTCAAAATGACATGATGCATGCTGGGCTAAAATAAAGAAATCATCAAAATGAATGCAAAGAAAGTATAAAATAGAAAGTACTCAATGATACTATTGCTAGACTGAGTCAAGACGGGGTTAAGAGTTTTCTTGCAACCACGACGTGCGAGACAGAGTCCATCGTCCCCCACCCGACTCAACCGAGCGGCCTATCCAATGATTAATCCTATGCTCTTAGATCATCATCGTTTTTGTTAAAGGGGAACATCAGATCCCAGAACACACGGGCAACCAGCCGGTCCTTGAGATGCTATAATAATGTAGATACCATATAGTAATGCAACAATGAGTAGGGATAGAGAGCCATGCCTGACCAACCTGCCAAGCGAAATGACACTTTTCTTTGAATTTTGATTTTCAGATTTTTATGAATTTTCCAATAAGACAGACATGACAAATATGTAAGTATAAACATAACGAAGACAACATAACCATCAACTGAACGACAGACAACACAACATAACATAATGATCAAATGAATGGAAAATAATCCAACATAACATAACAAAGACAAACAAGCACACATATGCAATGGCATGAACAAACCACATGTATGCACGATGAACATGGTGGGATAAGATAACAATGCGGTGGGATAACACACGGTTGGGACAAGAATATGAGGGATGACCACACGGTTGGGACAACACATGGGACATAGAGGGGCGACTAAATAACATATGCAAGATAACTAACAACACGCGGTGAGGGACAAAATAACGTGCGTGGGATGACACGGAGGGACATAAGCACGTTACAAGGACACGACGGGACAAAAGATATGACAAATACGCCCTTCAATCAAAGCCCGAGATCAGAATGAAGCAGAATCACCAGGTTCACAATCATGAGGCAAAGCCCTCTCATGGAGATATAATAATGTTAAATAAGTTGAGAAGGACTAAAGCTACAGATCAGATCGAGAGAGTAGATTGAATAAGAGAACAGATCCAAGATATGGACATGAGGTAAAACGAGAGATAGAGCAAGGAAACTTGAAGCACCAACAACCTTTACACTTAACAAACAGATCATGTCTGTCCTCAAAACAAATAGATAGAAAGGAACAAAAAGACAAATATATTTTTGATTTTTCAATTTTCTTGATTTTTTTAGATTTTTAAAATATAAGATTTTTTTAGATTTTTTGAAATATTAATCCGCAGCACCCAAAGACGGGCTTGAACTGCTGGCCAGGGATCGTCATTCCTCCCCCTCTCATTAAAGACTTCCCTTAAGCAGGGCGTGCATGTGAGGGTGGCTTACCACAACCAACCGCCTCTAAAGAATGGTGCCCCTAATAAGGCCATACTCGGGATACAACCCAGCATAAGAGGGAGAAGCAGAAGAAAATTAGAGACAAGCTTTATGCAGGATGGGGGATATCAGGACTTGACTTCCTTTCAGGGCACTACCCCTCAAAGAGTAGGTCTGTTGCGCCGGGGCTTTGTGTCTTTGATTTTGAGACCCATATTTTCCAGGCATGCATGCGACCAGGCTCATGGCGTCCCGCGGGGAACTGTATTGCCACTCTTGCCATGCCTTTGATTCATAATTTTACATTGATTCATCCATTTATTTTTGACAGCCCTTATTGGCTAGATATTGCATGAACACTCATATTCGAGGGTCAAGACTGCCCCTATTTGAGACCTCTCCCGTATTAGAGAGCGCCTAGGTTGGTCATCTCATCCATCCATCTCTTACCCTTATGGTGCGGACACCCGAGCAGTTGAGCGGCGTGATACGCCGAGCCACCGGTACCGCACGCGGAGCACGACTCGAGCCACCTCAGCGTCTATCTGGCTCAGAGACAGCCTGGAGACTCCGCCTTGAGCCTCCCCATTTTTCATATTTAATTAGACTTTATTTGTGTGTAAGGTGTGTTTATTTCATTTTATACGGTTTGTAATTATGAGTGTACGAGGGGCTTATTTGTAAAATGGGACCCCTGGGCCCCATGGGACCCCCAGGCCCCCTCCCATTGGTCCATATCAGCCTTGTGGGGTTGGTCAACATCCAAGGTGGACATCTAGAAGCCTTGACTAGTCAATTGTCCACATGGGGGACAAGGGACTAAAATAGTCAACAATTCCAACCAAACCCACCTACCATGTCCCCCCCTTGGTCAAGGTGCGCCCCCCTCCCCATTTGTTTATTATTTTTGTTGTGTTTTGTTCAAACTTCATCCTAGCCATCCATCCCTAACCCCTGGATCCAACGGTGGAGGATGGATTAGAAGGGTGACCTATATATGCTTGTATTTTCCTATTTTGAAGAATTAATGCATTTGAATTGGAAGAAAATCCCTTGAGCAAGGCTTAGGCCGCCCCTCCCTCTCCCCTTGAAGCTGTGAAGGCTTCCTTCTGGTGGTGAGACTCCACCCTATCAGTTCCGGTCGCCGTCGCCGCTGCCGCGAGCCGCCACCGCACCGCCATCGTCTTCATCGGAGTTCTGCCCGCGCAGTACCACAGCAACTTCCACGAAATTTGTGTCTCATCCACGAGCTCAGATCGATTGGGAATTTTACTGGAGGTCCCAGAGGTGTCAAGGATACCCCATAAAATTTGGTTTGTCATTCAGATCCCGTTTCACAATTTTTGATTTTCTTCCACCCTTCCATTTCAGTTCTGCCAGAGTTCTGTCCAGATTCATATCCGCCCCGTGTTTCATATCTTAGGTCCGTCTTTTGATTTTTTTTAGTCCCATAAATTTTACTGGAGTTTCCTTCCATCCACCCCTTCATCCAAAAGTTTTCTAAATTTCTGTTTCGCCCAGTTCATATTTTCTAAAAATCATTATCAGTCCCATCTACAGTTCTGTCCACCTATTCCCAAATCCGACCACCAGTCCTTCCAAAAATCATATCAAATCGCCACCACCTCCAAATCCAATTCCAAAAATTGTCCCAGTTTCGTGGTTTGATTCCCTACAACGTTGAAGAAGAGCTCGAAGTCTGGTTCCAACGCCAAGCAGGCGTTCAATGGCCATTTACAGGAAACTCATATGCTGATCTGATATTTCGGTTACTGTACAACAGGGGCTTGTAAATTCAATAAAGTTCTGATCGACCAGATCCAGTAGATCCCTCTGAGTCTAGATTGAAGCATTTCAGGAGAGCTTTCCAACGATAGCTCATGCGTCCCGATCCGACGTCGGGATTGCTCGCAGCGGCCATTTTCGCCGGAGCGCGCGCCGGAAGACAGCAACCAAAATCCGTGGACATCTAGTTCAAAGCTTGGGAATCGGGACCGATCGACCCCCGATCGGTGTTCCCGGCCGACAGCCATCCGTGGTGGCGCGCCACCAGGGGTCCCCATCATAGTGGGTCCCACCCCCGCAGACCCGGAGGACAGCGCCATCCGTGGGCCCCGCGGGCCCGCAGAACCCGCCGTTCGGAAAGCACGAAAACGCGGAGTTCGGCACCGCCGGGCGACATCAAGATGCTGCCCGTCAACCCAATTCGCGTGATTCCCGGGCCCTACATGTGACCTTTTACCTCCCTGCGTGGAGTGGGTCAAATTATTGTACTGCTGTAAAATTGTGTTAACCGGGGGTCCGTGATTGGCCGGGGTTGTCTTCGCCACGCCGGGTGCGTGGAGGTAATGGTCCGAACCTCTTGGCGTTCATTTGCTTAGCTATTATATGGTCTTTTGCCACTGCCGAGAGCGTAGGTACTAGCCCGTGTGTCCATGTCACTGCTGTGAGAGTGAGTGTGACCCGTCCCGTGACTCGATCCGAGTCCGAAAGTTGAGTCGGACTACCCTTGACCTCCGCCGGTTCCTTAACTGCGCACGGTCCGCGCTTTCCCTCGCTTGGGACGACGAGTGAGCTTCCACTTCTGTTAGCGACGTTTTACCACTAGGAGCTGGTAGTGTCGGGCTTAGTGTCTCCCTGGTGTGTGCTGCTGGTCGCGTCTTCATCTAGCGTCCGAGGGTGGCCCCTAATAGTGTCGTCTCCCGTGTCTGTCCCGCATCAGTTTGGTATCAGAGCAAGTTGAGTCTAGGGTAGTCGTTGCATAAGCCATGCATCATGGTCTAAGTCGAGTCTAGGATCATCCTTATTTTTAAAACAACAAAAAAAAGTGTGTTTTAAATTACATTTGCACCCTTTATTCAGTATATTAAAAGGTGTTGTCCGAACGTTAGGCTACGCCTATCGGGAGGTCGCACACTTGCGGGAGTGATCTTCGGATCGATTAACTCCGCCCCGTACCGGATATTGGTTTAGGTCTAAGTGCATCATTTAGTGTGTGTTTGCATTAGTCGGTGTCTTCTAGGTCGTGTGTCAGTTGCATGCCCACCCGTCGAGGTACCCAGTACTCGCCACCACCACCTATGGCGGAGTCCCGAGCCCGTAGTTCCGATGAGTCTTCCACGGCCGAGATGTTTCGGGCCATCATGGATCGTTTAGACACGCGTATGGATGGTCTTAGTACGCGTATGGATGGCATAGGGACGCGTCTAGAAGGGCGGATGAAGGTCCTCGAGGATCGGGCCGGGGTTTCGGAGCAGTCCATTCAAGGCCTTGTTGGGAGGATTGCCGTCCTAGAGAGGGGCCCAGTAGCGGCGCAACCCGCGCCGACGAACGGCCAACAAGAGCCGGTGCAGCAACCCGCTGTGCCAAGGGCTCAGGTGGAGGATGTCGGGAGGCAACAGGCGCCTATAGTGGATGATTATGCCTCCGACAATGATCACGGGGGTAACGGTCGTCGTCATCAATGACGAAATTGTGATGACGAGGATGACGACCGCATTCTTAGGGGTGTGCGTGCGGACCCTCCCACTTTTAGCGGGTCCTTGGACCCTAGGTTGTATTTAGATTGGGAGGCCGGCATGGACCGGTACTTCGAGTGGTTTGAGATGACGGACCACCGAAGAGTCCGATACGCAAAGATGAAGCTACAAGGGCAGGCCCAAACTTATTGGATAAATGTGGAGAGCCTGCTCAACCAGCGACGTCAACCCCAGATCGGTACTTGGGATGATATGAAAACTAAGTTGAGGGAGAAGTACCTTCCCGCCTCATATCGCCAACATCTCATAGACAAGTGGCAAAGCATCTCCCAAGGGAACCGATCCGTGACCGAGTACACCACCGAGTTCGATGAGTATTATCTGCGGTGCGGGGTCACGGAAGAGAGCACCATGACGATATCCCGCTTTCGGAGAGGTTTGCGGCCCAATTATCAATATGAACTCTTTCGCCGCAATGCCACCACTTTGGAGCAGGCATATCAGATTGCTCTCGAATTGGAGCAGTTCGAGGCCGAGTTTGAGTCACCCCACCGGTTGGGCTCTTTTCCCCTTCGTAGTGTCGAGCCCCGTGGCTCTTCTGGCACGTACCCGAGGGTCCCCATGGCTCGACCTCAGGAGCCCGCTCGTCCCGAGCCGTTTGCTCCTAGGCCTCGTCCTCCACCCCCGAGGGACCTTCCTCGTCCCCAGCATCTTACGGCCCCACCCATAGTCCGTCCACCGGCACCCGCACCTCCTGCACGTCCTTTGTTGCCTACGCCTCCTATCCGTCGGGAGGATAAAGGTAAGGGACCTATGATTGGGGAGCCTAGTGGATCACGGCAGTAGTGTTATCGCTGCAATGGATTTGGCCATTTCGCCAACCAGTGTCCCACCCGCCCATCTCTTCACATTGGGGACACACAGGCCGAGGATACCACCCCTACGGGCCTCGAGTTAGTCAGCTATGAGGCAGATGAAGAGTTAGCTGACGAGTAGTATGAGATGGGAGGTGAGGCCCAGGATGTCCAGCAGTCGGACGATACCCGCGTGGGGGTCGTCAGATGTATCCTCACCCAGCAACAGGTCAGTGATGACTGGCGTCGGACCACTATCCTTCAGGTATTCTGTAGGCTGGGAAAGCAAGTTTGCAAGGTGGTCATCGATAGCGGGAGTTGTATCAATGCAATCTCCACGAACGCTGTCACTCGTCTTGGTCTCACACCCGTAGACCACCCTTGCCCCTACCAGGTATCATGGGTGGATACCACTTCCATTTCGGTCAGGCTGCGGTGCTTGGTCCCGCTGCAGCTCCACTCCTACCGTGACGAGATCTGGTGTGATGTTATTCCCATGGAAGTGGGAAGTATCATTCTTGGTAGGCCGTGGTTATTCGACCGAGATGCCACACTCCATGGTCGGTCTAACACCTGTACCTTCGACCACGATGGCCAGCGGGTCACCCTCCAACCCGTTCGGCCCAGGAGCCCATCTGTTAGGGGTCCTACTGGCCCTAGTACTCCGAAGCCTTCCATTCCCGGGCCCAGTACCCCATCCCCAGCTCGGGCTATGACCGTTGCCTCTGGCCCAGGAGAGCCCTCGATGAGGAGATTGATGATGATTAGCTCCCAGGAAATGGAGCAGGAGCTTAGTCAGGGCTGTCCGGTGTTTGCCATTACGGTCCGAGAGGTGGAGCGGGACTCCGAGGGTGAGCTCCCACTCGAGGTTATTCCCATTCTGCAGGAGTATGCTGATGTATTCCCCGATGAGCTTCCCGAGGGACTCCCACCTATGCGGGATATTCAGCATGCCATCGACCTTGTTCCGGGCTCTTCTTTGCCCAACCTTCCTCATTATCGAATGAGCCCCACGGAGCATGCCGAGCTTAAACGACAGGTCGATGAGTTAGTCCAGAGAGGATCTGTCCGGGACAGCATGAGTCCATGTGCTGTACCCGCATTACTCGCCCCGAAGAAGGATGGCACGTGGAGAATGTGCATTGATAGTCGTGCCATCAACAAGATCACCGTGAAGTATAGGTTCCCTATTCCCCGCCTGGATGACATGTTAGACATGATGGCAGGTGCCACTATCTTTTCGAAGATTGATCTTAAGAGTGGCTACCATCAGGTGAGGATTAGGCCAGGTGATGAGTGGAAGACCGCATTTAAGACCAAGGACGGTCTATATGAGTGGTTGCTCATGCCTTTTGGGTTGACCAATGCCCCTAGCACTTTCATGCGGCTCATGACTCAGGTCCTTCGACCTTTCATTGGAGTCTTTGTAGTGGTGTATTTTGATGATATCCTTATCTATAGCCGCACCACAGGGGACCACTTAGACCACCTTCGGCAGGTTTGTCTACTTCTTCGGCGAGAGCAATTGTTCACGAACCCACAGAAGTGTGCCTTCATGACATATCAGCTTACCTTCTTGGGTTTCATTGTGTCTAGTACTAGGGTCTCCGCCGATCCGGAGAAGGTCTGGGCCATTGTTGAGTGGCCGGAACCCCGTACGGTTCATGATGTCCACAGCTTTCATGGCCTTGCGACGTTCTACCGTCGCTTCATCCGCGGATTTAGCTCCGTCACTGCCCCGATCATGGATTGCATCCGTAAGGGCACATTTGTATGGACGAAGGCCGCATCTGCCGCCTTCAAGGATATCAAGGAGCGCATGTGATGTGACACGATATCGGACCTAATGCAAGCAAGCACAATCGCATTCAAAACGGGCCAAATTGGGCCACCGCTCTATCGTCACTCACCCAAGCCCGGGGTGACTTGGCAATGCCAAGGGGAGGATGTGGGGTTGGGCCCTTGCTGGTAGAGGGCCAGCAAGGCCAAGACTTGATTCCCAAAGGGTGGGGATGCCCAAATCAAGGGGGTCGACAAAGTGCCAAAGGCACCGGTTGCAATATTCCCACGGTGATCACTCAAGTTTATGGGGCTTGAGGATCGGGCTCTCACTCGCATAACCAGCGGAATTAAGAACTAATATTGAAAGACAAGCACTAATTGGAGTGAAGGTTTGAGCACTTACTCGACCGGTTTGAAGAAACCGATCCCGGTCGGAGACGAGGGCGAGCGGGGAGGCGAGTGGATCCCCACACGCCGCGGCGGTGTCGCTTGACCTGCCCCAAACAAATTACACCACTACACCTCTCGCAGGAGGGGGAACTTGGGGTGGGGGTTAATGATATTACATCAATACTACCTCCATGCAGGGAGGGGCCTTCAGCCGGCCAAGCGGGGTGGGGAAACCAAAGCAAAGAACGAGGAACAAGGGTGGACGCCGAATCTGCCTGCTGTCAGTGAACCAGGATAGAGGGTCGGTGTTGCTGTTGTAGATCTTGCTCAGGAATTGTGCTGATGGCGAGACTAGCGGCGAAATATTCATAACAGGAGGGGGAATGCCTCATAATTTTTGTAATTTCTTATGGAGTCTCTGCTGGACGGGGCAGGAGCTTGAACAGGGCCTCTATTTCTCGGACTAGCAGGGGCAGGTCACCAACAGTAGGATGCAGAGGCTGTCCTGACTGCTCCCGAACTCCAAATTTGATGCCGTCAGCACCGTTAGAACTGTGGGTAAGTCCTCTTTGCAGGAAAAGAAACGGGGACACCAGAAGAGAATGGAGATGATCCGTGGAGCCAGAAGAGTGAGGAGGTGTTGATGCAGACTGGGGAAGGTAGAGCCGCGTGACTGTGGAAGAAAATTGGTAACTTCTGTTCCCGGATGCTGAATGGGCTTCCGCTTCTTGATTCTGAAAGTAGACAGGCCGATGAAGAACTTTTAAGAAGGACTTGAAGACTGATTCCTTCAGGGCTGGTCGTGGCAGAGCTTCTAAGCTGGCTCAGGTCCTCAGTCATGGCAGAACCGTGCAGCTGTGGGAGAATGGACCTCCTGGACGACTCGAAGATCGGAAGAAGACGAAACCACTTCGGTTGCAAAGGCGACTGGCAGACGCTTCCGACGATGGCTCTTGGGTCTTCAAAATTATCCGGAGGAGGTCGTGGTGGCCGCTGCAAGTTGCTGGTCTGTTGTAGATCTTCAGTTGAGAGCTGTAGGTTGATGATGATGGGGGGAATGGGGTATATGGGAGGGGAAATGGGGGTGGATTAGTGTGGGGAAAGCCCGGGCTGTGAGGGGGTCTAGGAGGGGGTGTTCTAAGGTGGGGGAAGGGAAGAATGGGGTCTGGAAGGGGGTCTAACAGGTGGTGGGAGGAGGAGCTACGAATTTGGGAAGGTGGGTGAGAGGAGAAAGTGAGGGGGGGGGCACAAGTGAGTGGAGGGAAGGGTGGATTTCAAATTTGAAATGACGTTGGAAGTTGTGGGGTTGTGTGGGGAAGGGGTTGATTGTGTTGGAATGGGGAAAGTGGTGTTGGAATGTGGAAGATGATGTTGGAATGGTGAGGGATCTTCTTGGGACTAGGGGGTGGAGTAATGGAGGCCATGGGGAAGTGGAGGGCTTTAATGATGGTAGGTGGGGGTTGAGGTGGTTGGGAAGGGAGGAGAGAGAAGAAAATTCGAAATTGGGTGTTGAGGAGAGAGAAAGTGGAGTGAAAAAGAGGGATTAAGAGAGGGAAGGGTGGGGAATCTCTCCCCTAGGGTTTCTCACCCAAAAATTGTTGGAATCACTTTCACTAAACTAAGCTTTGGACTCTCAAATGACATTTTTTTCATTGATTGATTCATTACCTCCAAATGAAGGAAATGGGGCCCTATATATAGGAAACCCACATTTTACAATAAGACCCTGACAAAAGACTCATTGACAAATAACCGAAGGGGTAGGGGAGCTCATTGGGCCAAGCCCGAAGAAATGGGCCCAATTAGCACATTACACATTCTAATGACACTCAAACATAGGAAAATAAATGCAAGACCTAGGGTCATGACTCAAATAAAATGCAAATTACATCAAATGACTCAAGTAAAATTACATAGGACTCAAAATTAAATGACTAAACCATGCCGGATGCAACCGGGGCGAAGAGACGAGCTGTGAACGTGGGCATGGGAGGTGATGTCCCCATCATACTCCCGGGGTGCGGAGAACTCGACTCCGTCGAGTAAGTGTCCTTCCCTCCTTGGGGGTGTAGAAGTGGTACTGCCCTCAAGTCTTCCGAACGAGACCGATCATCCACCTGCCGAGATAGCGCTCGTATACCTTGCTTCGAGTGGTAGTGACTTGTTCATCCAATATTTGTTCAATTTGTTCACGTTGGACTCTCTTGGCTGGTGGTCTCTCCTCACGGGTGGGTGCTCTCTCAAGGGAAGAAGTAGGCTCAATCTCCTCACTAGGTACCACCGTGGGTCCCTTATATGGCACTAGGTCGGTAACATTGAATGTGGGACTTATTCCATACTCCTCAGGGAGATCTAACTCAAAGACATTTGCACCAATGCGCCTCAGGACCGGGAAGGGACCAGCCCCACGTGGCCTCAATTTGGAGATGGCTCCCGGGAAGAGTCTCTCCGTCCTTACCATCACAAAGTCACCCACATGAAATTCTTGGTGACGCCGATGAGAGTCGGCCAGCTTTTTATAAGCCTCATTCTTTTTGCTTATGTGCTTGCAAAGGCTTTCATACAATTTTGTGAATGTTGACATTCTAGGGGTGATGGGTGGACCTGGGCAACCAAAAGTAGACCAATCATGCTTTGATGCCAAGAAGACTTTGATGGAATTTGGAGGGCCGGGGCAACCATATGTGGACTTATCATGCAATGTTATCATGTAGACTTTGGTGGACCTAGGTGGGCCGGGGCACCCGTAGGTGAACCTATCATGCAAAGTGGTGATGAATGTAGGGGGACCCGGACATCCGTAGATACTTTTGACATGCTTAAGACCCATGATAAATGAAGGTGAACCAATACATCCGAATATGGGCCACTCATGCTTCCTACTTGACATGTGGGTGGTATGAATGAAAGGACTCAACATAGTGATCATGCCAAGTGGTGTGGTAGGCCTAGACACATGCATGTGTTTCCCAAAGGTGACCTCCATGTGTATAGGTGTGGGATAACCTTTGAACTCCCATTGGAATGGATCGAATGGATCTAAGAAAGTGGTCATCATGGGGTGGGGTAAAACTTTATTACCTAGGGATATGTGGCCCAAGGTCATGGCTCCCAAGGAGTAACCCAAGTCTAAGATGGAGTGAATTGGGTCAAACATTGTGAGTTGGTTTAGGGAAAGGTGGGTGGTAGATAAAGTGTTTGGGTCACACGAGTCTCTTGACTCCCATTGGAATGGATCATATTGATCATAAAATGGGTTACCTAGGGGGAGGAACTCCATGTCCTCAAGATCCTCAAAAGGTGCTAAGTCATCCTTCTCCATGATAGTTGGGCCAATGTTCTTGGCAAGTGGGTCAGCCATGAGTGGAGGGCTTGACTTTCTACCCGAGATACGAAGCTCTAAATCCAGGAGAAGGTTGGGCTCATCGGGTGTAGGTAGGAATAGAAGGAGGTCGCTAGTGTAGCAACCAATGGTGCAAACTGAGGTGATAGACCCTATGAATAGGTGTAGGAGGCTAAGGCTCCTAGGTTGTTCTACCATAGGGGTCAACATGCTAGTCATCTCTAATTGCCAAGTTAAGCCCTTGAGAAGGTCCTCTAAGGTTTCCACTTGATAGGATGTTTGGATTATGGTGTAATAGGAGGAGATGTGCACTATGGGAAGGTTTTCCTTTATGGGAAGGCAATCGTGGGCCGTGATCTCTCTTATTGGCCTCTTCTTTAGCCAACTAATAAGGGGTTCCTCTAAGATGAGTTTGGCCCTAACTAGAGAGGGTGGTGTAACGTGAAGGTCACCATGTGATGCTTCTTCTTCTTCTTGATCATGGGTTTCCTCCAAGGTAGGGAGTGGGTTTGGGGTGTTCACCACTATTAGATCGGGTATGGGTTCTTCTTCCAAGGAGGTGAGAGGTGCTTTTGAGGGTGTGGTGATGATTGGGGCATGGTGTATCCGGGGTGGTAGGTAGTGGGAAACTTGGGTTAGGATAGGTAAGGGTAGTAGTGGAGGTTTTGGTGGGAGTTGGATTGGGGTAGGGAGAGGAAGATGGGTGGGTTGAAGGGGTTTGGGTTGATTGGTTTTGGGAGGAGTGTCCCCTTTTGGGGGTGGTGGAGAGGTAGTGGTGAGGGTTACCATGGGCCTAGGTGGAGAGTTGGTCATGGGGCCCAATTGGGTATGGGGACCTATGGTTGTGGTGTGGACTTGGAGGTGGGGTGTAAATGTAGTGGTTGAGGTAGGAGAGATGGGAAGTGGTGGGGAATGGGTGATTGGGGTCTTGGATTGACTGGGTGGGGATGAAGGAGTTGAAGTGCTCCTTGGGCTTTTGTGATTTGAGTAGGAGGGAGAGGGTTGGAGAGTGTAGGTTTTCCTAAGCTCGACCTTCATCTCATCCCAAGTGCTAATGGGGGCCTCCCTGCAGATCCTTCTTAAACCTTCCACAACTAACCAATGAGTTTTAGCTTGTTTGGAGAGGGGTGCCTTGGCTAGCCTCATTCTCCTTTCTTCGTTCAAGGGGCAACTTTTAAAGAATTGGTCTAGGGAAATCTCCCAATCTAGGTAAAGGCTTGGGCTGTTGGATCCATCAAAGGCGGGGGTTTTGATTTTCAAGTGTTCTAAAAATATGGTTTCTAGATCTCCCCAAAGGTCACTCTCATTCACTCTTGGTGTACGGCTATTTCCTTCAAGTCGGTCGAGTCGAGACATGATATCTTCAAGCCGATTAAGGACATTAGGTAGGGCTTCTATGATAGAGGTGTTGCTACCCACTTTGTTGGAAATGGAGCTTCCATGAGGATTTGGGCTTCTTGGGAAAGTTGATGGGGATGGATATGACGGGTATGAAGTGGTCATTCTAATGGACATGGGAGATGCAACCGAGCACTCTAAATGCATAAACATGCTCTAGGACCAACTTGCGGAGAGACAAGTTGTGAACTTGCTCTGATACCACTTGATGTGACACGACCTCGGACCTAATGCAAGCAAGCACAATCGCATTCAAAACGGGCCAAATTGGGCCACCGCTCTATCGTCACTCACCCAAGCCCGGGGTGACTTGGCAATGCCAAGGGGAGGATGTGGGGTTGGGCCCTTGTTGGTAGAGGGCCAGCAAGGCCAAGACTTGATTCCCAAAGGGTGGGGATGCCCAAATCAAGGGGGCCGACAAAGTGCCAAAGGCACCGGTTGCAATATTCCCACGGTGATCACTCAAGTTTATGGGGCTTGAGGATCGGGCTCTCACTCGCATAACCAGCGGAATTAAGAACTAATATTGAAAGACAAGCACTAATTGGAGTGAAGGTTTGAGCACTTACTCGACAGGTTTGAAGAAACCGGTCCCGGTCGGAGACGAGGGTGAGCGGGGAGGCGAGTGGATCCCCACACGCCGCGGCGGTGTCGCTTGACCTGCCCCAAACAAATTACACCACTACACCTCTCGCAGGAGGGGGAACTTGGGGTGGGGGTTAATGATATTACATCAATACTACCTCCACGCAGGGAGGGGCCTTCAGCCGGCCAAGCGGGGTGGGGAAACCAAAGCAAAGAACGAGGAACAAGGGTGGACGCCGAATCTGCCTGCTGTCAGTGAACCAGGATAGAGGGTCGGTGTTGCTATTGTAGATCTTGCTCAGGAATTGTGCTGATGGCGAGACTAGCGGCAAAATCTTCATAACAGGAGGGGGAATGCATCATAATTTTTGTAATTTCTTATGGAGTCGCTGCTGGACGGGGCAGGAGCTTGAATAGGGCCTCTGTTTCTCAGACTAGCAGGGGCAGGTCACAAACAGTAGGATGCAGAGGCTGTCCTGACCGCTCCCGAACTCCAAATTTGATGTTGTCAGCGCCGTTAGAACCGTGGGTAAGTCCTCTTTGCAGGAAAAGAAACAGGGACACCAGAAGAAAACGGAGACGATCTGTGGAGCCATAAGAGTGAGGAGGTGTTGATGCAGACTGGGGAAGGTAGAGCCGCGCGACCGTGGAAGAAAATTGGTAACTTCTGTTCCCGAATGCTGAATGGGCTTCCACTTCTTGATTCTGAAAGTAGACAGGCCGATGAAGAACTTTGAAGAAGGACTTGAAGACTGATTCCTTCAGGACTGGTCGTGGCAGAGCTTCTAAGCCGGCTCAGGTCCTCAGCCGAGGCAGAACCGTGCAGCTGTGGGAGAATGGACCTCCTGGACGACTCGGAGATCGGAAGAAGACGAAACCACTTCGGTTGCAAAGGCGACTGGCAGACGCTTCCGACGATGGCTCTTGGGTCTTCAAACTTATCCGGAGGAGGTCGTGGTGGCCGCTGCAAGTTGCTGGTCTGTTGTAGATCTTCAATTGAGAGCTGTAGGTTGATGATGATGGGGGGGAATGGGGTATATGGGAGGGGAAATGGGGGTGGATTAGTGTGGGGAAAGCCCGGGCTGTGAGGGGGTCTAGGAGGGGGTGTTCTAAGGTGGGGGAAGGGAAGAATGGGGTCTGGAAGGGGGTCTAACAGGTGGTGGGAGGAGGAGCTACGAATTTGGGAAGGTGGGTGAGAGGAGAAAGTGAGGGGGGGGCACAAGTGAGTGGAGGGAAGGGTGGATTTCAAATTTGAAATGGCCTTGGAAGTTGTGGGGTTGTGTGGGGAAGGGGTTGATTGTGTTGGAATGGGAAAGTGGTGTTGGAATGTGGAAGATGGTGTTGGAATGGTGAGGGATCTTCTTGGGACTAGGGGGTGGAGTAATGGAGGCCATGGGGAAGTGGAGGGCTTTAATGATGGTAGGTGGGGGTTGAGGTGGTTGGGAAGGGAGGAGAGAGAAGAAAATTCGAAATTGGTTGTTGAGGAGAGAGAAAGTGGAGTGAAAAAGAGGGATTAAGAGAGGGAAGGGTGGGGAATCTCTCCCCTAGGGTTTCTCACCCAAAAATTGTTGGAATCACTCCACTAAACTAAGCTTTGGACTCTCAAATGGCATTTTTTTCATTGATTGATTCATTACCTCCAAATGAAGGAAATGGGGCCCTATATATAGGAAACCCACATTTTACAATAAGACCCTGACAAAAGACTCATTGACAAATAACCGAAGGGGTAGGGGAGCTCATTGGGCCAAGCCCGAAGAAATGGGCCCAATTAGCACATTACACATTCTAATGACACTCAAACATAGGAAAATAAATGCAAAACCTAGGGTCATGACTCAAATAAAATGCAAATTACATCAAATGACTCAAGTAAAATTACATAGGACTCAAAATTAAATGACTAAACCATGCCGGATGCAACCGGGGCGAGGAGACGAGCTGTGAACGTGGGCATGGGAGGTGATGTCCCCATCAGCATGACCCAGACACCTATCCTTCGATTGCCTGATTTCTCGAAGGTGTTTGTGGTCTGTTGTGATGCGTCGGGTGTTGGGATTGGAGGAGTTTTGAGTCAGGAGTCCCACCCGATCGCATATTTCAGCGAGAAGCTGAACGACGTGAAACTGCGATATTCCACATATGATAAAGAATTCTACGAAGTTGTTCAGGCTCTTAGGCATTGGAGGCACTATCTTTTACATCAGGAGTTTGTCCTATACTCCGATCACGAGGCATTGAGGTACCTCCATTCCCAAACGAAGCTTAACTCGCGTCACAGTCGTTGGGTCGAGTATCTCCAGCAGTTCACCTTTGTGCTTAAACATAAGGCTGGAGTGGAGAACAAGGTGGCTGATGCCTTGAGTCGGCGAGCATGCTTGCTTACCACCATGAGTGCCGAGGTCATAGGGTTAGAGAAGATGAAGGAGGCCTATGTTGATTGTCCTGACTTCGGTCAGATTTTTACCACCCTCCAGGCCGGACCCTCGAGAGACCTTGATGAGTATATGCTTCAGGAGGGTTACCTCTTTCGAGGTAGCAGGCTATGTGTTCCCCGAACTTCGGTTCGAGATTTCTTAGTGTGGGAACTACATGCGGGAGGTCTAGCCGGCCACTTTGGTCGGAACAAGACTATTGAGGCAGTGGAGCATCGATTTTATTGGCCGAGCTTGAAGCGCAATGTTGCTAACATCGTGGCTTAGTGCCGTACATGTGCTACGGCCAAGATGAAGAAGCAAAGCTCGGGCCTTTATACGCCTCTTCCCGTGCCTGATGCCCCGTGGCAGGATGTTAGTGTGGATTTTGTTTTGGGATTGCCACGTACCTCTAGGAAGCATGACTCAGTCTATGTTGTTGTTGACCATTTCTCGAAGATGGCCCTCTTTATCCCTTGCTGAAAGACTTCGGATGCTTCTAGGGTAGCCCGCCTATTCCTTACTCACGTGGTGTGCAAGTTTGGGTTGCCTCACACTATAGTGTCTGACCGCGATGTTAGGTTCAATTCCTATTTTTGGAAGACACTATGGCATATGATGGGTACGCACCTCAAGTTTTCCACTGCATATCACCCCCAGACAGATGGTCAGACCGAGGTGGTCAATAGGTGTCCGGGAGACCTTTTGAGGTGTCTTGTTAGGGATCGCATTGGGGATTGGGATCTCATCCTACCCATGGCTGAGTTTGCATACAATGATTCGGTGAATAGGTCTACCGACATGAGTCCATTTGAGATTGTCACAGGTCGTAGGCCTAGGAAACCCGTTGACCTTGTCCCCATGCCTATCCATGCTAGAGTGTCAGAGTCGGCCGAGTCGTTTGCTAGGCATGTTAGGAGTTTGCATGACGACATCCGTCGTCACATTGAGGCCAGCAATGCACGGTACAAGGAGTTAGCCGATGCCCACCGACACCACCGAGAGTTCCACGAGGGCGAATACGTCATGATCAGGGTAAGACCTGAACGGTTTCCCTCTGGAACTGTTAAGAAGTTGCAAGCTCGCGGAGCCGGTCCATTCAGAGTGTTGAAACGCATTGGATCCAATGCGTACGTTGTAGACTTGCCCGAGGAATATGGTATAAGCTCTACTTTCAATGTATCGGATCTTGTTGCATATAGGGACCCAGCGGTGATCCCTAGTGAGCCTTTTGAGCCATCTCCTCCCCTTGAGAGTGATCACACACCTGAGTGTCCACTTCCACCTCCAGCCCCTTTTTCACGGCAGCGTGAGCATATAGATCATATACTCAATGAGCAGGTGACAGTTACCAGGAGTGGATCTTACCCGCGCTACCTAGTGCAATGGAGAGGACGGCCCGCTACTGAGGACACATGGATCACACATGACGAGTTGCAGCGGATTGATCCGGACCTTCTGGAGTGATATAGGAGCGATGCAGACCCTTACTCGACAGGGTCGAGTTTCTCCCACACGGGGAGAATTGGTGCGGACACCCGAGCAGTTGAGTGGCGTGATACGCCGAGCCACCGGTACCGCACGCGGAGCACGACTCGAGCCACCTCAGCGTCCATCTGGCTCAGAGATAGCCTGGAGACTCCGCCTTGAGCCTCCCCATTTTTCATATTTAATTAGACTTTATTTGTGTGTAAGGTGTGTTTATTTCATTTTATACGGTTTGTAATTATGAGTGTACGAGGGGCTTATTTGTAAAATGGGACCCCTGGACCCCATGGGACCCCCAGGCCCCCTCCCATTGGTCCATATCAGCCTTGTGGGGTTGGTCAACATCCAAGGTGGACATCTAGAAGCCTTGACTAGTCAATTGTCCACATGGGGGACAATGGACTAAAATAGTCAACAATTCCAACCAAACCCACCTACCATGTCCCCCCCTTGGTCAAGGTGCACCCCCCTCCCCATTTGTTTATTATTTTTGTTGTGTTTTGTTCAAACTTCATCCTAGCCATCCATCCCTAACCCCTATCCAACGGTGGAGGATGGATTAGAAGGGTGACCTATATATGCTTGTATTTTCCTATTTTCAAGAATTAATGCATTTGAATTGGAAGAAAATCCCTTGAGCAAGGCTTAGGCCGCCCCTCCCTCTCCCCTTGAAGCTATGAAGGCTTCCTTCTGGTGGTGAGACTCCACCCTATCAGTTCCGGTCGCCGCCGCCGCCGCCACGAGCCGCCACCGCACCGCCATCGTCTTCATCGGAGTTCTGCCCGCGCAGTACCACAGCAACTTCCACGAAATTTGTGTCTCATCCACGAGCTCAGATCGATCTGGGAATTTTACTGGAGGTCCCAGAGGTGTCAAGGATACCCCATAAAATTTGGTTTGTCATTCAGATCCCGTTTCACAATTTTTGATTTTCGTCCACCCTTCCATTTCAGTTCTGCCAGAGTTCTATCCAGATTCATATCCGCCCTGTGTTTCATATCTTAGGTCCGTCTTTTGATTTTTTTTAGTCCCATAAATTTTACTGGAGTTTCCTTCCATCCACCCCTTCATCCAAAATTTTTCTAAATTTCTGTTTCGCCCAATTCATATTTTCTATAAATCATTATCAGTCCCATCTACAGTTCTGTCCACCTATTCCCAGATCCGACCACCAGTCCCTCCCAAAATCATATCAAATCGCCACCACCTCCAAATCCAATTCCCAAAATTGTCCCAATTTCGTGGTTTTATTCCCTACAACGTTGAAGAAGAGCTCGAAGTCTGGTTCCAACGGAAAGAAGGCGGTCAACGGCCATTTACAGGAAACTCATATACTGATCTGATATTTCGGTTACTGTACAACAGGGGCTTGTAAATTCAATAAAGTTCTGATCCGACCAGATCCAGCAGATCTGTCTGGGTCTAGATTGAAGCATTTCAAGAGAGCTTTCCAACGATAGCTCATGCGTCCCGATCCGACGTCGGGATTGCTCGCAGCGGCCATTTTCGCCGGAGCGCGCGCCGGAAGACAGCAACCAAAATCCGTGGACAGCTAGTTCAAAGCTTGGGAATCGGGACCGATCGACCCCCGATCGGTGTTCCCGGCTGACAGCCGTCCGTGGAGGCGCGCCACCAGGGGTCCCCATCATAGTGGGTCCCACCCCCGCAGACCTGGAGGACAGCGCCATCCGTGGGCCCCGCGGGCCCGCAGAACCCGCCGTTCGGAAAGCACGAAAACGCGGAGTTCGGCACTGCCGGGCGACATCAAGATGCTGCCCGTCAACCCAATTCGCGTGATTCCTGGGCCCTACATGTGACCTTTTACCTCCCTGCGTAGAGTGGGTCAAATTATTGTACTGCTGTAAAATTGTGTTAACCGGGGGTCCGTGATTGGCCGGGGTTGTCTTCGCCACGCCGGGTGCGTGGAGGTAATGGTCCGAACCTCTTGGCGTTCATTTGATTAGCTAGTATATGGTCTTTTGCCACTGCCGAGAGCGTAGGTACTAGCCCGTGTGTCCATGTCACCGCTGTGAGAGTGAGTGTGACCCGTCCCGTGACTCGATCCGAGTCCGGAAGTTGAGTCGGACTACCCTTGACCTCCGTCGGTTCCTTAACCGCGCACGGTCCGCGCTTTCCCTCGCTTGGGACGACGAGTGAGCTTCCACTTCTGTTAGTGACGTTTTGCCACTAGGAGCTCGTAGTGTCGGGCTTAGTGTCTCCCTGGTGTGTGCTGCTGGTTGCGTCTTCATCTAGCGTCCGAGGGTGGCCCCTAATAGTGTCATCTCCTGTGGCCGTCCCGCATCACCTTGCACTTGGTCGAGCAGAGAAAAGAAAAGACCTTTGTGCATACCCAAAGTATGGCCAAAGTAGTAACGGTGTGCCTCAGAATGATCGACTATGGCTCGCCGTGTAGTGTGTGAAAACCCATGCTCAATGGTCACCCTCAACGATCGGGGAAAGGAACTAGACTCTCAGCGCGGAGCTATCACCAGCCTTAGGATGCTGCAAAAGTGAACTCTTCTTGACTAATTAAGTAAATTCAACTAAAGTCACTCAACCATGTTGAGGAACCAACGTTATAAGCATGTGCAGGAGTAATAAGAGTAATAGCAATGATAACATATTCTTGCACAAAATAAAAATACCTTTGCAAATCCGTGGAGTGATCTTTACCATCGAGCTTTGAGGAGCGCGAGTTTTATTTTCCTTACTTGACAGGACAAAAGGGAGAGGATAGAAAAGGGATTGAAAGATTCCTTGACATGGAGGAGCGACAGACACCAAACTGGACGAAGGAGGATAAAAAGGAAGAGAGACGAGGGCTAGAACTCCCTCGTTAAGGCACAGAGACCCTGATAACAAGGAACCAAAATACAGAAGAAACCAGATTAGTTGAGATCAAGGCGAACTAAAGCCTCGAAAATAATAAGAAAAAGGGTAAGAACCCTGAAATGATGAAGAGTAGAGAATAGACAAACCATGAGAAGATTTTGGAAAAGGTAAGGGGGAAGAGAAGTGATCATCTGACGTGGTCGGAGAAAAGGAATTAGGACCACCCGACAGAGTCGGGGAAGGAGAATGAGAGTCACCGGACAAGATCGGGGAAAGAAAATGATAAACACCCGACAGGGTCAGGGAAAGAGAATGAGAAGTCAAACCCGGGGATACCAGGGGAGGAGCATCAGAGGAGGACATAGGCTGAGGCCGAGAATGGTGAGGACATGGAAAGTCTAGAGGTTCCGGATAGGAAAAGGGAGAACGGGGATTTGTGGACCCGAGATGGGAGGAGAGAATCGTGGAGGGAGAATTAGGAGAGGGCAGATACACCACCCAAGGGTGGGAACTGAGCAGAAGAAATGATGAGTGAAATGAAGAAGAAGGAAGAGAAGTGGACCCCTGAGTGCACAACTGACGGCCCTTAAACTTACGTCGCCGCCTCTTCTTAGTTGATACTTCTTGAACATGGACTCGCCTAGCGCGGACTTGGACCTTCGGCCTTCTCAATCTGTAATACTTTCTTCATTAACGGGTTCACTTGATAGATGGCCAGGCTCGGCTGTGAACATACAACTTCATCAGGGTGGCCCCTAGACACCCAGTGCTAACCATAGGTAGACATCCTTGAACAGATAACTCCTCAAATGAATGAATATCAGAAAACCACGGAGCTTTGTCACTTGGCACTAGCAACATGAGATTCGGCATCTCCACTCGGCAACTGGGCACGAAGCATAACTCCCTTACCAGAAGAGCAGGATGAAACTGAGGGAGAGTAATGCGCGGCGTTGACATGGCCGGCTTGCTAATGAACCAAGGGAGATTGCATAGAATATGCATAATGTCCTTGGAGAATATAGAAGATACGGCCAATTGCCCTTTGAACATTGAGTGCATAATCTGCTTAGCAGCCGTATGAGTTAGCACAATCTGGGTAGAGGACCCCTCTTGGCCAGTTATCTGAACAGCAACGGAGCGAGAGATAATAATAGCATCAATGGTGAACCCTCGGTGAGTAAAGAGATTGCCACCGGCCTCGCTCAGGAAGAAACTTGCATCAACTCAAGGGAACTCTTCTTAGCAACTGTCATCTTTGAAAGTGAAGGCGCATCATCCCCAAAATAACCAGGGACCAGGACGCGAACCGGCATCCGACAGATAAAATCCTGAATCTTGAAATGCACGGCCGACACTGAATCATCCTGACTTGGCTTATTGTCTCCCTTGGGATTAGACCCAAGGGGCACCAAAGGAAGTGCACACCCTCTCCGTGGGGTGGAAGTGGTTGGAGAAGTAAATAGAATATGTTTGGGTGGCACATGTGAAGGTTTGGAAGGCATGGAGGCTCCAACGGGAGTGGTAATGGAAAGTGAAGGCACAGGCGATGTGGCGATGATAGGCTTGGGTGGAGACAAAGGCGAAGGTTAAGGCGTGACTGAGGGTAAAGGTAAAGGCAAAGGTGTGGCTTGCTCAAGCTCGGGCAAAGGTGATGGCGGAGATGGAGGCGAGGGTGGAGATGGAGGTGGTGATGGAAGCACTGGTGGTGGAGATGGAGATGATGGTGATGGCAATGGAGATGGTGAGGATAGTGATGAAGGCGATGGAGGTAGTGGACATGGAGGTGGAGAGGGTGAAGAGGGAGGTTGTGGTCTCCACCGTTGACGTGTCGACACAATGCGTCTAGCGGTGTTAGGGATAGAAGTAGTGGTAGTGGCGGCGGGAGAAGAAGGGGAGGCACTAGCATGATTAGAGGCTTGGGTTTGAGGCGGCGATGAAGCCGGGGTAGGAGATGGCGAAGGTAATAGTGATGGGAATCGACACCGAGCCAGTACCTTTTCATATTGTATTTATATCCTTTAGTTTATTTTTATATCCACAGGAAAGTATACGCACAATTGTACGGCTTTATCAGCCAATGCGTCATTCCCACGGATTGTTTGGGTTTCTACGTAATTTGTCAGTAGGACCAGCAAGGGGGCCCTCAGCCCTTTCCCATTGGTCTATGTCATCTTGTGGGGCTGGTCAACCATCCTAGGTGGACATCTAGAAGGTTGGACTAGTCATATGCCACATGGGTAGACAAAGGGTTAAGAATGTCAACATTCTACACCCATCCCACCTACCCCATTCAACCTTCTACTACATGGTCAAGGGGCGCCCCATTCCACTTGCCTTAGTTTAATATTTTTTGTGTGTTATTAGAATGCAATCCCAGCCATCCATCTCACACCCCTAGATCCAAGGGTTGAGGTTGAATTTGGTTGGCATCACATATAAGCTTGTATTTTCATGAGAAAATCAATGAAAAATCAGAATTTTTGTGTGTAAGCAAGGAGCTTGGTGCGCCCCTCTCTCCTCCCCTGCTGTTCTTCCCTCCCCAACCCCAGATCTAGAGTGTTTCTACCTTCTATCATCCCCTCTCAACCTTCGGTGATAGTCCGTGTCGCCGCCGCCGCCGCCGCTCGTGCCGCCATCGAGCCGCCTCTGCAGTTCTATCTTCGTCCGACCATAGAAGCTTCCATGAATTGACTGTCTCAGCCACGAGCTTGGATCGATCTGAATTTTTTATGGTGTGTTCAGCCCTTGCATCCCAAGATCCACCTAAATGTTCACGCCAAAATTCTATCGTTTAGTAGTTTTACATTTTCGTCCAACCTGTCATCCCAGATCTGCCAGGTTTCTATCTACAGTGATAGGACCTCTGAGTTCTCCCCATCCGACCATCTTTTTGATTTGTACAAACCCTCCCAATTTTACTGGGAGTTCTGTCCATCACCCCCTACCTCCACAAATTTTCTTAATTTTTTTTCAGCCTTCTATCTATTTTTAGAAATTTGTGTTCTTCCTCTGATACAGTGTTTTTAGTCAGATCCCAGATCCGACCACCCTCCACTTCCAAAATCATAACACATCACCACAACCTCCAAATCCAGATCCAAACATAGTCCTGGTTTCCTTGTTTGCTTTCCTACAACCTTGCTGAAGAACACATCTTCAAATTCAGACATCTACTTCACGGTCAAAGGCAATCAACAGGAAAGTTCTCTGCAGATCTGAGTCTTCGGTTACTGTACAACAGCAGAATATAAAATTCGCCAACACAAAGTACAAATCTGGTGAATTTTTATGAAGGCCACTAGATTGCAATACTTCGAAGCAGCTTTCCAACGGCTCTGATCTCGTCGCATTCCGACACCGGTGTTGATCGCAGCGTCCGTTCTCGCCGGAGCACGCGCTGAAATACAGAACCGGCAGATTTCTGATCGATTTTTTCGACCGGTGCCGAACGGAGCCGCCCGGCCTCCGGCCGGTGAACCAGCGTGACGCCAGCCCGGGGAATGCTTCTCCAAGTGTCTCCACTACAGCGGTACCACCGGGTCCCACACGGCCCCTCCGGACAGCACGTGGGCCCCACGGTCGTGAACACGCGTGTAGCCGAATCAACACACGAAGCTGCCCGTCAACCCGAATTCGGTCCTCCCGGGCCCATTTGTATAGCCCTTTACCTCCCTGCGTGGAGTGGACATGTTCCCATTGCTGTAATTATTATGTGTTAAGTTTCCCGGGAGTACGAGTTTTCGGCCGGGTCCATCGTCCCCACGCCGAGCGCGTGGAGGTATCGCATTCGCTCCCTTCTCGGCATTTTGCTTACTTCATATATATTTATTTATGCCGCTGCTAGAGAGCATGCTTTAGGTCAGTTAGCTCGCTATATTATCATTCACCGCTGCTACGAGCGAGAGCGTGACCGTCCCGTGACCCGATCTGGGCACGAAAGTGCGAGCCGACCACCCTAGCTCTTGCCGGTTTCTCAACCGCGCACGTCCGACGCTTGCCTCGTTAAGGGACGATCGCGAGCTTGTCGTGTCTGTGTCTCGTCCCGCATCAATTTGGTATCAGAGCAAGTTGAGTCTAGGGTGTCAAAAAAAAGTGTCATTCCTTAGTCATTTACGTCTAAGTCGTGTTTAGGGTCATCATTGTTTTAAAACAAACAAAAAAAAGTGTCTTTTCACATTTGCATCCCTTTACTCGGTATATCAAAAGGTGTTGTCCGAACGTTAGGCTACGCCTATCGGGAAGACCTTACACTTGTGCCAGTGATCTTCGGATCGATTAACTCTGCCACGTGCCGAGTTTTGGTTACGTCTAGGTGCATCATCTTGTAGTGTGCATTTGCATTAGTCGGTGTCTCCTACTCCGTGTCTTGCATGCCCACTCGTCGAGGTACTCAATACTCACCCCCACCACCACCAATGGCGGAATCCCGAGTCTATAGTTCCGATGAGGTGGCCACCATGTTCCGAACTCTTATGGGAAAAATGGATGGGTTGAGTGATCGCATGGAAGTGTTAAGCACCCGAGTGGATAGGATGGAAGGGTTGAGTACCCAAGTGAATGATCTAGGCACCCGCCTAGAAGAGAGGATGAAGGCCGTAGAGGATAGGGCCGCCGGGTCTAGCCAATCCGTTCAGGGATTGGTCGGTAGAGTCACCGTACTAGAGATAGGCCCAGCCGAGGCACCACCGATTGCCCCAGTCCAAGCACCCGTCCCACCTACACAAGGTCAACCGGAGCCGGGTCAACAACCCGCACCTCCAAGGGGTCAAGGGATAGCTAATAGGAGGCATGAAGTCCCCGAGGTGCATGACTATGAGTCCGAGAATGAGCATCAGGGATATGGTCGTGATCGTCGTCCTATACGGCGTACCCACGACCAAGATATGGATGAACGGGCCCTTCGGACCGTTCGGGCCGACCCTCCCACCTTTGACGGGTCCTTAGACCCAAAGGTCTATCTTGATTGGGAGGCTGGCATGGATTGATATTTTGAGTGGTTCGAGATGTCGGACCAAAGGAAGGTCAAGTTTGCCAGGATTAAACTTTTGGGCCAAGCCCAAACATATTGGAGGAACATGGAGAATCTATTGTTTCATCATCATGAACCTCCGATCGATACGTGGACCGAGATGAGGGAGAAGCTTAGGAAGAAGTACCTCCCTACCTCCTACCGCCAGCGTCTTATAGAGAGGTGGCAAAGTCTCACCCAAGGAGACCGGTCCGTCTCGGATTACATCACCGAATTTGATGAGTACTACTTGCGATGCGATGCCATGGAGGAGGATTCCCTTACCGTCTCTCAGTTTCGGCGTGGTCTACGCCCACACCTACGGTATGAGCTTCTCCGCCGCAAGGTGGACAAGCTGGAGGATGCATACCAAGTTGCTCTCGAGATGGAGCAATTCGAGGGTGAGTTCGAGTCTATTCCCCGGTGGAGCCCCGCTCCTCCCCGTAGTGACTCCTGTGGCTCCTTAGGTTCATACCCAAGGGGACCCATGGCTCGTCCATAGGAGCCCGCCCGTCAGGAGCACTTTGCTCCTAGACCTCGACCTCCCCCACCACGGGATCTACCTCCACCCCATCCACCGGCACCCGTTGCCCATCCCCCAGCTC
Source organism: Amorphophallus konjac (assembly GCA_022559845.1). NCBI lineage: Eukaryota > Viridiplantae > Streptophyta > Magnoliopsida > Alismatales > Araceae > Amorphophallus > Amorphophallus konjac. Next base: position 158,191,869 of record CM040129.1, on the reverse strand, counting down.
CTATAGCCCGTCCTCTGGCACCGGCACCCCCTCCACTATTGTCCAAGGCACCTACACCTCCCCCATTGCTGCCTACACCCCCTACCCGACGGGATGATAAGGGTAAGGCCCCTCTTTTTGGGGAGAGTAGTTGATCGCGAGTGCAGTGTTTCCACTGTCATGGATTTGGCTACATTGCCAGCGAGTGTCCCGCTCACGCCACCCTAGCCTTAGGTGTTGGAGAGTCCGCACCTCCCGAGCTTGAGTGTGTCAATTACGTGGCCGATGAGGCACTAGCCGATGAGTACTATGCCTTGAGGGGGGAAGAGTGGGATAGCTCTCCTGCCGCCCAGGATGCGGCCACCTAGTGGGCTTGATGCTACCACCTTAGTCTCGAGTCGTGCATGAGTCAGTGTGTATTCTTGTGTGGTTTGTTTGTGTGCTGTGTTTCGAGTCGATTGTTGTGTGTATTGCATGGTAAGTCTGCATGAGTCTTGTGCAAGCTCGTTGTCGGTCTCTTATGAGTAAGAGGCGAGTGGACTCACTTGATGAGTATGGGGTCGATTCTACATCTATACCCGGATCAGTCACCTATAGGGACTCAACGGTGATTCCTAGTGAGTCTTTGAGCCGCTTCCCTTCCTTTTGAGAGTGCCCCACCCAGAGTGTCCACCTTCAGGCCATAGCAGTTTGCGTATATCAAGTATATATGGAATGAGCAGGTGACGATCATTTGGAGTGGAGCGTACCCGCCTTACTTGGCACAGTGACGGATCCGCCGGAGTATTCGAGCATCCCTACCCCTACTCGACGGGGTCGAGTTCCTCCCACCTGGGGAGAGTTGATGGGAATCGACACCGAGCCAGTACCTTTTTATATTGCATTTATATTCTTTAGTTTATTTTTATATCCACGGGAAAGTATACGCGCAATTGTACGGCTTTATCAGCCAATGCGTCATTCCCACGGATTGTTTGGGTTTCTATGTAATTTGTCAGTATGACCAGCAAGGGGGCCCTCAGCCCTTTCCCATTGGTCCATGTCATCTTGTGGGGCTGGTCAACCATCCTAGGTGAACATCTAGAAGGTTGGACTAGTCATATGCCACATGGGTAGACAAAGGGTTAAGAATGTCAACATTCTACACCCATCCCACCTACCCCATTCAACCTTCTACTACATGGTCAAGGGGCGCCCCATTCCACTTGCCTTAGTTTAATATTTTTTGTGTGTTATTAGAATGCAATCCCAGCGATCCATCTCACACCCCTAGATCCAAGGGTTGAGGTTGAATTTGGTTGGCATCACATATAAGCTTGTATTTTCATGAGAAAATCAATGAAAAATTAGAATTTTTGTGTGTAAGCAAGGAGCTTGGTGCGCCCCTCTCTCCTCCCCTGCTGTTCTTCCCTCCACAACCCCAGATCTAGAGTGTTTATACCTTCTATCATCCCCTCTCAACCTCCGGTGATCGTTCGTGCCGCCGCCGCCGCCGCTCGTGCCGCCATCGAGCCGCCTCTGCAGTTTTATCTTCGTCCGACCATAGCAGCTTCCAAAAATTGCCTGTCTCATCCACGAGCTTGGATCAATCTGAATTTTTTATGGTGTGTTCAGCCCTTGCATCCCAAGATCCACCTAAATGTTCACGCCAAAATTCTATCGTTTAGTATTTTTACATTTTCGTCCAACCTGTCATCCCAGATCTTCCAGGTTTCTGTCTACAGTGACAGGACCTCTGAGTTCTCCCCCTCCGACCATCTTTTTGATTTGTCCAAACCCTCCCAATTTTACTGGGAGTTCTGTCTATCACCCCCTACCTCCACCATATTTATTAACTTTTTATCAGCCTTCTATCTATTTTTAGAAATTTGTGTTCTTCCTCTGATACAGTGTTTTTAGTCAGATCCCAGATCTGACCACCCTCCACTTCCAAAATCATAACAAATCACCACCACCTCCAAATCCAGATCCAAACATAGTCCTGGTTTCCTTGTTCGCTTTCCTACAACCTTGCTGAAGAACACATCTTCAAATTCGGACATCTACTGCACGGTCAAAGGCAATCAACAGGAAAGTTCTCTGCAGATCTGAGTCTTTGGTTACTGTACAACAGCAGCATATAAAATTCGCCAACACAAAGTACAAATCTGGTGAATTTTTATGAAGGCCACTGGATTGCAGTATTTCGAAGCAGCTTTCCAACGGCTCTGATCTCGTCGCATTCCGACACCGGTGCTGATCGCAGCGTCCGTTCTCGCCGGAGCGCGCGCTGAAATACAGAACCGGCAGATTTTCGATCGATTTTTCCGACCGGTGCCGAACGGAGCCGCCTGGCCTCCGGCCGGTGAACCAGCGTGCCGCCAGCTCAGGGAGCGCTTCTCCAAGTGTCTCCACTACAGCGGTATCACCGGGTCCCACACGGCCCCTCCGGACAGCACGTGGGCCCTACGGTCGTGAACACGCGTGTAGCCGAATCAACACACGAAGCTGCCCGTCAACCCGAATTCGGTCCTCCTGGGCCCATTTGTATAGCCCTTTACCTCCCTGCGTGGAGTGGGCATGTTCCCATTGCTGTAATTATTGTGTGTTAAGTTTTCCGGGAGTACGAGTTTTCGGCCGGGTCCATCTTCCCCACGCCGAGCGCGTGGAGGTATCGCATTCGCTCCCTTCTCGGCATTTTGCTTACTTCATATATATTTGTTTATGCCGCTGCTAGAGAGCATGCTTTAGGTCCGTTAGCTCGCTATATTATCATTCACTACTGCTACGAGCGAGAGCGTGACCGTCCCGTGACCCGATCCGGGCACGAAAGTGCGAGCCGGCCACCCTAGCTCTTGCCGGTTTCTCAACCGCGCACGTCCGACGCTTCCCTCGTTAAGGGACGATCGCGAGCTTGTCATGTCCGTGTCTCGTCCCGCATCAAATAGGGTAGGTGACGTGCAAGTGCAGCACTAGATGAGGAATCACAGGGGTGCCCCTGATCTTGAAGTAACGGAGACAGATGCCCGGGCGGCACTTCTTGCTGCTGTTGTTGGCTGCAAAGATGTAAAATGACTTTGTGAATAGCGTCCCAATCAATCCTTTTCTTAGCTTCTAGATCATAAACATAATCCCAGAACTCGGGACAATCCTCAACCAAATGCCCCTGCTGGCAGTGGAAATAATAGAATTGGAGCATATCCCCGATCGTGGGTCGGCAAGGCACAACCGGAGAGAGCGGCAACGCGTGAGTGGCCATCAAAGCCCAAAAGATATCGGTGAAACACTCCAGCAATGGAAGTCGAGGAGTCTGCTTCGGGCAAGGTGGATATCGAGGGATATGTAATGGTGGAGAAGGTTGTGGAGACGAAAGTGAAGGTTGCATAGGTAATAGTGCTTGGCTAGTGGTGGAGAGATTTGGTGAAGGTATATGTGGAGCAGGATGAGGGGGTATACAGACGGCATCTGTAACGACCCGAGAATCCGATTACCGGGAAGGCCCGATAACCCGAGACTCGCACCACCACCCACGAGTCCGAGGACTCGAAAGGGTTAAAAGGATGGTGTGGAAACTACATAGTTATCACAAGTAATTGCAGAAAATAAACAGTTATAATATTAAGCAGGAAATAAGATAACAATTTACATGGTCCACAAAATAAAACCACAACAACAGTCCACGACTAGTACAGTGACAAGAAAGGAAAGTACAGCTACACGGGGCATACCCCGGCTCTGACCTCTGGCACTACCTCTGGGCACCCGCACCACGCTGCGCTCCTGACGCGCTCCCCGAAGGTGGCGTCTCACCTGAAACACGGTGAAAACACGCAGGGAATGAGTCTCGGAATAAGACTCAGTAGGGATCACTCGAACCCTACCTCGTAAAACGAGAAACCACTACTCTAGCGGTAGGAGAGTACCTCGGAAAGGAAAGCCCTGTACTCTACAAAACTAGACCCTACGGCACGCAGGCCGAAACTCAACGGTCGAACTGCCAAAACCCGAAGGTCGGAAACACACGACTGACAGTCTGTCACTCCGTGCTCGACAGGAGTACCACCCACTAGAAGCACAGCCGGTAGCGTCCCCTGACGTCTGACACCGCACCGTAGGTGAGCCGCCTGACGTGGTAGGTCCTACCCGAGGCGCGAACACCGAAAAGTAACTCACAACAAGTGACTAGCTGGGGTCACGCCCGTCGACGTGGGTCCAACCGCCCCCAACCACGTGTGTACACACAGACCACGCGTCCTAGGTCTGGCCCTCTGACCGGTTTTCCCCCGCAGCCGGACTCTGGCTACGACGAGGGGCCTACGGTAACCGGTCCACAAACCGTCTCGAAAGGTGGGTGCCCGTACACCACTCCCAGGTGAGACCAGCACCGCGTACTGGTAGGCTACGACTAGTGGAGGGTCGCTAAAGGAGTAGACTCTCAAGTCACGGAAAACAACGCCCAAGCCCGACAACGTGTGGGAATCACCCCACGCACTAGTCCCGTCACACGGAGACCACAGTCGGAGAAAAGTAAGGTTGCCACCCTCATGGGGCAACCCAGGAAGTGGCGGTCCGACCCTGGACCGTCACAGCCAAATGGCGGTCCACTCTAGGGCCGTCACTTGAAAATGGCGGTCTAAGGCAGACCGTCACACGGCCAGAGGGGTAGGGGAAGTGACGCGCCTGCTCCAGTGCGTCGCTTGAAAGTAACGCGCCTGAGACAGGCCGTCACACGGCGCCCCACACCCTCCAAAACCACAGGGAAAGTAACGCGCCTACCCCGGCGCGTCGCTTGCAAGCAACGCGTCGGCTTAGTGCGTTACTCACATGTAACGCGCCTAGCCCAGTGCGTCACATGGCCCTTACACTCGGGGTGGGAAGGGGAAGTGACGCGCCTGCCCCAGCGCGTCACTAGTAAGTAACGCGCTGGGCCCAGTGCGTCGCTTGGCCCATCCACCTGGGGTAACAACAGTGATGAGGACATCTCCCGGCATTCCCTATGGCACGAGGCGACTCCGACTTCGTGACCCCTTGGAGATGTGGTCCTCATGGCTATCTTTATTTGTTGCTTATGTAGTTTCTTTATTTGAGTCATATCATGTGTAATTTTCCTTTATTTGAGTCCATTATCTAGGTCTTAGAGTTAATTATCCAAGTCTTGAGTCATTTGGACCCTTAGTTGAGGACATTGGGCCCAGTTAGTGGGCTTGGCCCATGGGCGCCCCCCCCTGTCTCTTGGTCTTTTGCATTTATGCACTTTGTTAGGGGGTTTTGTGCAAATGGTCCAACTCTATATAAGGACCCCCCCCTCTCCCATTTGTAACAACTTTTGATGAATTGAAAAATTAAACCCTCAAGTATTCTCTCTCCCTCTCTCTATAGTTCTCTCTCTCTCTCTCACTACTTCTCCCTCTCTCTCTCTAAATTTCGAAATCCCCTCTCTCTCCTCCCTAATCACCCTTCTTTAAGACCCCTCCCCCTTCCCTATACACTCATTCAATTCCCCCTCCAACCCCTAGGTGGAAACCCCTTCTCCTAGGCACCCTTTCATCTTCCCAGGCACCCTTTCACCTTCCCAAGGCCACTCCCCACCCTTCCCAAGCCATATTCCTCCACCCAAGACCCCTTTCCCCTCTCCAAGGGACCCCTTCACCTCCCTAGGTCGTCCATCCCCTTCCCCTCCCTCCTAGGGTCGCACCCCCCTCCATCTCCACCCACATACACCACCACCACCTTAGCCTCCCCTCCACAAATCCATTCCAGCCCGCAGGCAGTTTCTGGCCCCAACTTGCAGAGCATTTTCCAACCCGTTCCAGGAGGATTCGGCATCCAAGCGCTTCAGCAAACTTGTGCATCCACGAGTCTTCTCCGCAGGCGAGTTGGAATCGCTCCGTTCCAAGATCGTGGCCGGCCGCTAGCTCCGTTCTACCGCGACTGCGCACTGGGGGCTCAACCAGAAGGCCATCTCTGTTCGACCTTCGTGCAGCGGCCAAGACTGGAGGAATCGGTCATCAAACTCTTCATCAAAATTCTTCCTCCCCCTGTCAGCTTTCAGAAGCCGAAGACGGAGCATCGTTTGAACGCCGTAAGTGGAAGTTACCATTTTTATACCGCCGGGCGTTCGTTCTGCCTCCTGTCTGTCTTCCCCGACCTGTCCCCCTTCAACGGGACCATCCTGTCCACACGGACTTCAGACAGTGGCGAGGCCGGCTCCGTTGGAAAGTAGACTTCCCCACGCTTCCATCGACACCGGCCGTTTGCAAAACAGAGCCCGGGAGCGTTCGTGGCGTCCTCGGCAATCTGCTGTTCAGAAGCTGAACCTGTGCAGGTCCTGAACAGGGACCCCGTTCGGTCGATCGTGGCAGCCCGGCTCGTGCAGAACGAAAATCCATAAAATTTGAGGCGCACCCCTATTCTGTTACGAAGCCAACGACACCGACCGCGCCTCCGGCAAAATTCCAGAAAGTGTTCTACGGCTACATCAGTGACTGCTGGTCCAGAATCCCAGAACCGGACAGGTTTCGGTATCGACCGCCGGTGTGATAATTAACCAATTTTCCCCACCCCGCTTGGCCGGCTGAAGGCCCCACCCTGCGTGGTGGTAGTGTTTGGTGTAAACTCCATAACCCCCACCCCGAGATCCCCCCTCCTGCGAGAGGCGTAGTTTTGTAATTAACTAACCAGCAGGTCAAGCTACCCCGCCGCGGCGTTCGGGTGCATACCCACGCCTCCCGGCGCGCCCATCGTCTCCGGCCGGGATCGGTGTCTTCACACCGATCAGGTGAGCTTCTGGTCCCTCTCCTGGTCCTCATTTACTTTGCTTAGCTAGTATCGTTTCCTTAGCTCGTTGGCGGTAATTGAGTGCCCGGACTTGATTGTTTGTGAAACCACGAGCGCACCACCGTGGCAAGTGAGAGAGCGCCACCCAAGCCCACGCCCCAGCGTGCTAGCCCGCCCATAAATTGGGTATCCCAGGCCCATTAGGGGTCAGCCATAAGCCCACCAACCGGTGGAAACCTTAGGGTCCCACCCCGGATCCTCGCCGGCATCACTCGGACCCACTGGGAGCGCATGTGCGTCGCGTGAGATAGGTCGCACGGTGAGCCGAATTGAGAGCTTGTATGCTTGTGGATGCATAGGTCTAAGGGTCATTATCATCCTAGGTAGACCGTTTCACATCAAGTGGTATCAGAGCAAGTTTTAGACTTGTCTCTACTAAGTCTAGTCCTAGGGCGCATTGTCATCTAGTTCATGAATCATGGCTACCACATACCCATCCCACTCGGCCCACTACCGGGATCCGATCAACCCAATACTTTGGGACATTATTCGAGATGAGGGTGTTACCTTTGATGGGTCGCATGCTAGTGATTACCTCAAGTGGGAGGCTGCAATGGAAAGGAACTTTGAGAGGAATCGGGTATACGGACACACAAGAGTTTGTAGGGCCAAGGGACAAATTCGGGGTCAAGCCAAGATAGAATTGGAACACATAGAGGCCATAAGAAGGATTGAGAGGCAAGAGCCCATTCACTCGTGGGAAGAGATGACGAGAGAACTTAGGAAAATCTACATTCCAAAACCTTCCTACTCTTCCTACTCACACACCCCTAGCCCGAGGAGCACCACCACTACTCAATCCCAACCCGGCCAACTTAAGACCATCCATAGGACTCCGCCCCCACCACCCCTAACCGATCCCCTCTCCACATTTCGCCACCAACTCCTCTCCCTTAGAACCCAACTGTCCCAACTACCCACCCCTCCACCTAGGCCCCCAAAGACCACCACCCTCCAACCCACAAATCCCTACCAAACCCCTCCACCCCAAAGAGTTGAGAAAGTGATTGAAGTTCATGAAGCTCCCCTTGAATGGGAGGAAGAATTTGAGGCACAATGCCAAGAGTCAAGTCAGGAAAACCCAATCCCCACCAACCTTCCCCAACTAAAACTCACTTCCATAACCCTCACCGTTCAAACCCAAGTGGATCCCGTGCCCACCCCTCCACCTAGGCCCGCACCGGTCACCACCCCGCAACTCACTATTCCCCATGAGACCCATACTCCCCAAACCCCCGTAGCCCCTACTACTACCCCTCCATTATCCCCTATAAGGGATGCCCCACCCAAGATCGACCAATCCAACTGTCTTCACCCAACCCACCTTCCACTTCCAACTACAAACCTACCCCAACCTAGACTCCCACTACCTCCACTTCCAACCCCAACCCAATTCCGACCTTGCTCATCACCTTGGGGGCGCCATGCACCTACCATCACCACCCCACCCCGAACATACTCTCTCACCTCTTTGGAGGAGGAACCCATACCCGACCCCAAAGTGGTGAACACCCCGGACCCAATTCCCAACATGGAGACCACACATGTCCAAATTGAAGAAAAAAACTCACATGGTAACCTTCACCCTACACCACCCTCTCTAGATGGGACCGAGCTTATTTTAGGAGAGACCCTTGTTAGCTGGTTGATGGGTAGCCCAATTAGAGAGATAATGGCCCATGCCTACCCTCCCATGGAACAACACCTCCCCATAGTCCCTCTCTCCTCTTATCACACCACTATCCAATCCTCCTATGAGGTTGAGAGTTGGGATGACCTTCTTAAGGGCCTAGCATGGCAAATAGAGTTGACCGACATGTTGGCCACAATGGCTGACCAACCTAGGAGCGTTGACCTCCTACATCTATGTGTCGGATCCATCACCACAGCTTACACTGTAGGTTGCTACACTAGCGACCTCCTTCTAATCCTCCCTACACCGGATGAGCCTGCTGCTCTCCATGAATTAGAATTGCTTATCTCGGGTAGAGTGTCAAACCATCCCTTCCTGGCTGATCCACCCACCAAAGACTTCGGCCCAATTATTTCTTTAGAGAAGGATGACTCACCGCTACATGAGGACCTGGAGTTCCTCTCCCTAGGGGACCCTTACCATGACCCCTTTGACCCCTTCCTATGGGAGTCTAGACCCCCATGCAACCCACCCCCCTTACCCACCACCCACCCTTTCCTACCCTCACCCACCTTAATAGACCAGGCCCACTCTATTTTCCCAGACCCATTTGACCCCTATGAGAGGAAACTCCCACACCAAGCCATACACATTAGGGATGCCATTTGGGAAGGAATGCATGTGTCTAGACACACCACACCGCTTGACATGATTCATGAGTCGGGTCCATTCATTCAAATCACCCACATGACATGTAAGAAGTATGAGTGGTCTATGTACGGATGTAATGGCCCACCCTCGTTCGTCGCAAGTCTTAGGCATGAGAGAAATATTCAAGGAAGTTCGGGTTCCCCGGTAATTATCACCACCATGCATGATAGATCCATCTATGGTTGTCCTGGCCCACCTAGGTCTATTAGGGCCTACATGGCATGGCATGATAGGTCCCTTTATGGGTTTTCCGGGTCTTCCATCCCCACCCCCTTTGACAAGACGCATAAGCCTCCTAGGTCTACCAAAGTCTGTGTAGCACCACTGCATGATAGGTCCACTTTTGGTTGTCCAGGACCCCCATTATCTCCTAGTGAGTCAACATCCACAAAGATACATGAAAACATCCGCAAGCATATAGGCAAAAGCAATGAGGCTTACAAAAGGCAGGCCGATGCTCATCGTCGTCACTATGAATACCAAGTGGGAGACCATGTGATGGTGAGAACGGAGCGGCTCCTCCCAGGGCCCGCCTCCAAATTGAGGACACGGGGTTTGGGACCCTTTCGGGTTCTAAGACGGGTTGGTACCAATGCTTATGAGCTCGACTTACCTAAGGGCTTTGGGGTTCACCCCACTTTCAATGTGGCGGATCTGGTTCGCTATAAGGGCCCCACGGTGGAACCCAGTCAGGATCTCGAGCCTTTACCCCCCCTTGTGAGTGACCCTCCCGGAGCGAAACTACCACCCCGATTGAGAGGCCGACTTGAGCAAGTGGAGGCAATACTGGATGAGCAGAGCACACTTACCAGGAACAGGGTCTACCAGCGCTACCTCGTGAGGTGGAAAGGCCGTTCCCCGACCGAGGATGCTTGGGTAAGCCGAGAGGACTTGATGCGCCTAGACCCGGACCTGCTGGTGCAGTACGAGAGCCGATTGGACCCCTACTCGACGGGGTCGAGTTCTCCCCACCCCGGGGGATTTGATGAGGACATCTCCCGGCATTCCCTATGGCACGAGGCGACTCCGACTTCGTGACCCCTTGGAGATGTGGTCCTCATGGCTATCTTTATTTGTTGCTTATGTAGTTTCTTTATTTGAGTCATATCATGTGTAATTTTCCTTTATTTGAGTCCATTATCTAGGTCTTAGAGTTAATTATCCAAGTCTTGAGTCATTTGGACCCTTAGTTGAGGACATTGGGCCCAGTTAGTGGGCTTGGCCCATGGGCGCCCCCCCCTGTCTCTTGGTCTTTTGCATTTATGCACTTTGTTAGGGGGTTTTGTGCAAATGGTCCAACTCTATATAAGGACCCCCCCCTCTCCCATTTGTAACAACTTTTGATGAATTGAAAAATTAAACCCTCAAGTATTCTCTCTCCCTCTCTCTATAGTTCTCTCTCTCTCTCTCACTACTTCTCCCTCTCTCTCTCTAAATTTCGAAATCCCCTCTCTCTCCTCCCTAATCACCCTTCTTTAAGACCCCTCCCCCTTCCCTATACACTCATTCAATTCCCCCTCCAACCCCTAGGTGGAAACCCCTTCTCCTAGGCACCCTTTCATCTTCCCAGGCACCCTTTCACCTTCCCAAGGCCACTCCCCACCCTTCCCAAGCCATATTCCTCCACCCAAGACCCCTTTCCCCTCTCCAAGGGACCCCTTCACCTCCCTAGGTCGTCCATCCCCTTCCCCTCCCTCCTAGGGTCGCACCCCCCTCCATCTCCACCCACATACACCACCACCACCTTAGCCTCCCCTCCACAAATCCATTCCAGCCCGCAGGCAGTTTCTGGCCCCAACTTGCAGAGCATTTTCCAACCCGTTCCAGGAGGATTCGGCATCCAAGCGCTTCAGCAAACTTGTGCATCCACGAGTCTTCTCCGCAGGCGAGTTGGAATCGCTCCGTTCCAAGATCGTGGCCGGCCGCTAGCTCCGTTCTACCGCGACTGCGCACTGGGGGCTCAACCAGAAGGCCATCTCTGTTCGACCTTCGTGCAGCGGCCAAGACTGGAGGAATCGGTCATCAAACTCTTCATCAAAATTCTTCCTCCCCCTGTCAGCTTTCAGAAGCCGAAGACGGAGCATCGTTTGAACGCCGTAAGTGGAAGTTACCATTTTTATACCGCCGGGCGTTCGTTCTGCCTCCTGTCTGTCTTCCCCGACCTGTCCCCCTTCAACGGGACCATCCTGTCCACACGGACTTCAGACAGTGGCGAGGCCGGCTCCGTTGGAAAGTAGACTTCCCCACGCTTCCATCGACACCGGCCGTTTGCAAAACAGAGCCCGGGAGCGTTCGTGGCGTCCTCGGCAATCTGCTGTTCAGAAGCTGAACCTGTGCAGGTCCTGAACAGGGACCCCGTTCGGTCGATCGTGGCAGCCCGGCTCGTGCAGAACGAAAATCCATAAAATTTGAGGCGCACCCCTATTCTGTTACGAAGCCAACGACACCGACCGCGCCTCCGGCAAAATTCCAGAAAGTGTTCTACGGCTACATCAGTGACTGCTGGTCCAGAATCCCAGAACCGGACAGGTTTCGGTATCGACCGCCGGTGTGATAATTAACCAATTTTCCCCACCCCGCTTGGCCGGCTGAAGGCCCCACCCTGCGTGGTGGTAGTGTTTGGTGTAAACTCCATAACCCCCACCCCGAGATCCCCCCTCCTGCGAGAGGCGTAGTTTTGTAATTAACTAACCAGCAGGTCAAGCTACCCCGCCGCGGCGTTCGGGTGCATACCCACGCCTCCCGGCGCGCCCATCGTCTCCGGCCGGGATCGGTGTCTTCACACCGATCAGGTGAGCTTCTGGTCCCTCTCCTGGTCCTCATTTACTTTGCTTAGCTAGTATCGTTTCCTTAGCTCGTTGGCGGTAATTGAGTGCCCGGACTTGATTGTTTGTGAAACCACGAGCGCACCACCGTGGCAAGTGAGAGAGCGCCACCCAAGCCCACGCCCCAGCGTGCTAGCCCGCCCATAAATTGGGTATCCCAGGCCCATTAGGGGTCAGCCATAAGCCCACCAACCGGTGGAAACCTTAGGGTCCCACCCCGGATCCTCGCCGGCATCACTCGGACCCACTGGGAGCGCATGTGCGTCGCGTGAGATAGGTCGCACGGTGAGCCGAATTGAGAGCTTGTATGCTTGTGGATGCATAGGTCTAAGGGTCATTATCATCCTAGGTAGACCGTTTCACATCAAACAGGAAGTGACACACCTGCCCCTGTGCGTTACACGCATGTAACGCGCCTAGCCTGGTGCGTTACATGGCCTGACCCCCAACGGTCAAAAACCAACGGTCGAAACTAGCGGCGGCCCTGCCCTGGCGCGTCATTCTCCAAACGGCGGTCAGTCGTAGGGCCGTCGCTGCCCTCTGACCCCAAGGGTTAACACCCAGGAGAAGTAACGCTCCTGCCTAGGGGCGTCACATGCAAGTGGCGGTCACTGGAAGGACCGTCGCTTGCCTCCGAGCACGCTACCGCGGGAAAACCCCAAAAACACCAACCACGCCCCCGTACCTCCACCGGAGAGGGGGAAAACAAGGGGGAAGACCCCTGGGGACCCCTAGCATGCACCTAAGCCACCAAAACACAATTTCGTGGGCTAAAACCATAGATCGGGCGGCTCACCCCAAAACATGGAAAAACCCCAAAAATGCCCAAACATGCCTCTCTCGGCCTCCCCGCGGCCTACAAACCACGGAAAAGAAAGGCGAAGAGCTAGGGAACATCACCCTACCTCAATGGAGTAAATGCTCCGCCGGATCGTCCACGAATCGCGAAGAACGCTTGAAAACCCTCGTTCTTCCTTAAGCTTCCCACGCTCGCCGCACGCCCCCACGACCGCCTCGCCGCCGCCCACGTCACCGCGCCGTCGCCCCGCCGCCGTCTGCAGCCGGAGGGGAGCTCGCCATGGCCAACCGGGAGGAAGAGAGGGAGAGGGAGGGAGACACGGTGGAGGAGGAAGGAGGAAGAAGAAGAGAGGAAGAAGAAGATGGTGGGGGAGAGAGAAAAGAAAAAGGGTTTTATAGAAAAACCCGGAAAATCCAGAAAATTCCAAAAATTAGGAAATTACACCCCCACGATCCTCGGAACGTACCGATCGCAACGGTACCACTCGTGCCCGTGTGAACAGCCCGGTTCACCCGCAGCGAGCGTCCGAAGAGAAAAGCCGAAACCCGTGCCGGAAATCGGAAATCACGCACGGAAAAGCCGCGGAACGCCTCCGGGCCTCCGAAACGACTCCGGATCGCGCCGATCCGAACACGAAAGATGTCCAAAACGAAATTTCGGACACAACAGAGCCGAACGCTCCGAAAACCAGATCCGGGACCCACGAAGAAGGATCCGAAAGGTCCGGGATATTACAGCCCTCCCCCCTTAAGAAATTTCATCCTCGAAATTGAGAACAACCAAAGGGGAAAGTAGAGGAAGACTCACTCAAACAGATACGGGAACTGCTGACGCATCTCATCCTCACGTTCCCAAGAAGCCTCACCACCAGAGTGTCGCTGCCACACGACCTTTACCAAGGGAATGACCTTGTTCCGCAGGCGCTGCTCTCGCCTATCCTCCACGCGGATCGAAAACTCTGGGAGAGAAAGATCTGGAGTCACCTCAGGCCAAACGGAAAACTCGAGCACATGAGAGTCATCGGGCATATACTTCCGCAACATCGAGACGTGGAACACGTCATGCACCGACGCCAACTCAGGAGGTAACTGCAACCGGTAAGCAACCTCACCGATGCGCTCCACAATCGCGAAAGGACCAAAATAGCGGGGACTCAGCTTCCCACGCCGTCCAAAACGCATCACCCCCTTCATCGGAGAAACTCTCAAGAACACATGATCGCCCACGGCGAACTCGAGGGGCTGCCTCCTACGGTCAGCATAGCTCTTCTGCCGACTCTGGGCCGCCAACATGTTCTGACGAACCAGGTGCACAACATCCACACATTGCTGCACCAATTCCGGTCCCGTCAAAACACGCTCACCCACCTCAAACCAATCAAGTGGAGTCCGACAAGGACGCCCATACAGAGCCTCATAGGGAGCCATGCCGATGCTCGAATGATAGCTGTTGTTATAGGCAAACTCCACCAACGGTAGGTGATGAGTCCAACTCCTCTGCCACTCCAGGCAGCAGGATCTCAGCATGTCCTCCAAAGTCTGAATGGTCCTCTCAGACTGACAATCTGACTGTGGATGATACGCCGAGCTAAATGCCAACTCCGTGCCAAGAGCTTGCTGGAAACTCCTCCAGAATCTAAAAGTGAAGCGCGGATCCCGATCCGACACAATCGAAATGGGAACCCCATGCAACGGCACGATCCGCTCCACATACAAACGAGCCAACTTAGACACGCTCCAGCTGACCTTGACCGGTAACAACCGCGTCACCTTCGTCAGCCGATCCACCAGCAACCAAATACTGTCCTGCCCCCTCGGGGTCCTCGGTAATCCCACCACAAAATCCGTGGTCACATGGTCCCACTTCCAAGCAGGAACATCCAAGGGCTGGAGAGTACCGCCTGGTCGCTGATGCTCCACCTTCACCTGCTAACAGATCAGGCACCTGGCCACAAATTCTGCGACATCTCTCTTCATGCCGGGCCACCAGAACTGCCTCCGCAAGTTCCGATACATCTTCGTCGCACCCGGGTGTACAGTGTACCTGCTCCCATGAGCCTCGCGTAACACCGCACGACGAATCTGCTCCTCAGCTGGGACGTACAACCTGCCACGAAACCTCGCAGCACCGTCCTCGCCGAGCTCTACGTCAGCCATAGCCAAAATCCGGGGCAACTCAGGGTCCGCATGCTGAGCCTCTGTCACCTGACGACGGATAGCAGGAGTGACAGTCAGACTCGCAAGCACTGCCAACCCTGGCTCCTGGGGAATCTTGAGCCTGAAAGATACCTCGGGCACTTGTTCCCAGAGCCTCCACCTCCTCAACATCAAGGCACTGACCGCAACCTTCCGACTCAAGGCATCGGCGACGACATTCATCCTGCCCGGCTGATAAGACAGGGTGAAGTCATAGTCCTTCATGAACTCCATCCAACGCCTTTGCCTAAGGTTTAAGTCCTTCTGCGAGAACACATACCTCAAGCTCTGATGGTCAGTGAACACCTCGAACTTCTCACCGTACAGATAATGCCTCCAGATCTTCAGCGCGAAGATCACAGCCGCCAACTCAAGGTCATGGGTAGGGTACTTCTCCTCGTGAGGCTTTAGCTGCCGAGATGCATAAGCCACCACTCTACCATGCTGCATTAGAACAGCACCCAGTCCAACGCCGGAAGCATCTGTACACACCACGAAACCTCCTGATCCAGAAGGCAAAACTAACACCGGAGCCGAGGTGAGCAATCTCTTCAGCTCCCTGAAGCTCTGCTCACACTCCTCGGACCAAACGAAAGGTATATCCTTCCGCGTGAGCCTAGTCATCGGCGTCGCAATGCGGGAAAAATCCTGGATAAACCGACGATAATAACCCGCAAGCCCCAAGAAACTCCAGATCTCCATCACCGATCTCGGCCTCGGCCATTGCATCACAGCCTCGACCTTGGCGGGATCCACGGAAATGCCATCACCAGAAATCACGTGCCCCAGAAAGTGCACCTCGCTGAGCCAAAACTCGCACTTGCTGAGCTTCGCATACAACTGGTGATCTCGCAACGTCTGTAGTACCACACTCAAATGGTACACGTGCTCCTCAGCAGACCGCGAATAAACAAGGATGTCATCCACGAAAATGACCACGAACTGGTCCAAATACGGATGAAACACCCTCTGCATCAAGTCCATAAAGGCAGCTGGGGGATTGGTGAGCCCAAACGGCATCACCAGAAACTCATAATGCCCGTACCTCGAACTGAATGCAGTCTTCTCCACATCGGACTCGCGAATCCTCAGCTGATAGTAACCTGACCGCAAATCAATCCGCGAGAACACTCGCGCAGACTGAAGCTGGTCGAACAAGTCATCGATCCGCGGCAACGGATACTTGTTCTTAACGGTCACTTCATTCAGCTGCCGATAGTCAACGCACAGCCGCAGACTACCGTCCTTCTTCTTCACAAACAACACGGGCGCACCCCAAGGGGAAAAACTCGGACGAATGTACCCCTTGGCCAGCAGCTCCTGCAACTGCGCCCTCAACTCCCTCAGTTCAGCGGGGGCCATACGGTAGGGAGCCTTCGCCAAAGGTCCCGTACCAGGTACAACCTCGATCACAAAATCGATCTTCCGCTGGGGAGGTAATCCAGGCAACTCCTCAGGAAAAACATCGGGAAACTCGCACACCACCGCGATGTCCTCGACATCCGGCTCCATCCGGTCAGACACAACCACTGACGCGAGAAAACCCTGACAACCTGAATCAAGCAACCGACGGGCTCGAATAGCAGAGATAAGGAATCGAGAAGAGGTGGAACGGATACGTTGGAAATAGAAGGTCCTCTTGCTCGGATGCTGGAAGTAGACCCTCTTCATCCCACAATCCACCACCGCTCCATGAGTCTCGAGCCAATCCATACCTAGAATCACATCGTAATCCCGAAGCTGCAACGCATACAACCTGCCTGGCATACTCCGCCCATCGATCCACACCGGAACCTGGTCGAAGCAATACGGAGTGACCATAAAGTCACCCGAAGGCAACTCCACTGCCAAATCACTGGACAACTGGGTCACCGGCTCCTCGACACTCGACGCGAAATCCTCCGAAATAAACGAATGAGACGCGCCAGAATCAAACAAAACCCGAGCCGCACAACCCAAAATCTAAACGGTACCTTCCACGAGCTGCGACGCCACTGCCTCTGCCCTGGTCAAGTGCGTGATCTGGCCACGAGCCCTCTGCCTGCCTCCCACACTAGCTGACCTGGGTAGCGGCGGATACTGTCCCTGCTGCTGCTGCTGCTGCCTCTGCTGCTGGGGAAACTGCTGCTGCGGCGGTCTCTGTGGACAGTCACGCGCCATGTGCCCTGGCTGGTCACACCGAAAACAAATAATCGGCGCCGTGCACTGCCTGCCTGGGTGGGTCCCACCACACCGTGGACAAGGTCCTTGTGATCCACCCCCTGATCCTGACGCTGAAAAGGAATCGGCTGTTGTACACTGCCCGATGAAGCTTGTCCCTGATCCTTGGGCTTCTTACGGAAACCCTTCTTCAAGAACTTCTTGACCTTCGAGCAAAAAGACGCAGATCCTGTCACTGAAGCTGCCGATGCCGGTACTCCTGAACCACCCGACGCATGCTGGAAGAAACCCTGCTGCTGGGTAGCCGACGGTTGGCCGCGACCTGACACGGACTGCCCCTGGCTGATCGGTCCTCGAGTCCTCTGCATATCCATCTCCAAGGAAATCGCAACACGAGACGCTGTCTCTAGATCAGTGGCCCCATTCACGATCAAATGGTGCCTCAGCTCCAGCCTCAAGCCCTGTACAAATTGCGTGGTCCTCACCCTCTCATGCTCCATGACATGAGGTGCGTACCGACCCAGCTCGACAAATCGGGCCCTGTACTGCAACACGGACATGTCACCCTGCACCAGCTCCAGAAACTCCCGCATCCGCTGCGTAGCAACGACGTCTGGACAGTACGTACGCTCGAAAGCACTGACAAAGTCACCCCACTCGACCTGCTCAAGTGGGCGAAGCTGAAAGGACGTCTTCCACTCGGAATACCACCACCTCCGAGCCGTACCCTGCAACTGGTTGTAGGCCAACACCACTCTGTCCTCGGCAGTACTTTTCGTAGAACTGAAAACCCGCTCCATCTCATCAAGCCAATCACGAGCCGCATCAGGGTCTGCCTGGCCGCTAAAGTAAGGTGGATGGAACTGCATGAAGTCCCTCACTGCTCGGCCCGGCCCACCCCTGACTGACGAGCCCTCAGCAGTCTCTCCGCCAAACTGCTGAGACATGAGATGGTACATGCCACGGAAGAAATCCTCGGCCCCCGGAGCTCTCGCAGCATCCGCGGCCTCGGTAGCTCCCGGAACTCTGCTATGCTCCTCCTGGTCCCTCTGGACCCCCTGCTGGATCTCCTGACCTCCAGCCGACTGCCCCTGCTGAGAGCGAGAACTCCTCCTCGGCGCCATCCTCGCTCCTGAAGCACAAGACAGAAAACACGGAAACGGCAATGTCAGAATAAAACACGCGGTGCCCAAGGCCAGCGTCACCTGTACATCATCGCCATGGACTAGTGGACCACTACAATTACCTATGATTCCCATGTAATTCCACAACCGCGCTCTGATACCAGCTGTAACGACCCGAGAATCCGATTACCGGGAAGGCCCGATAACCCGAGACTCGCACCGCCACCCACGAGTCCGAGGACTCGGAAGGGTTAAAAGGATGGTGTGGAAACTACATAGTTATCACAAGTAATTGCAGAAAATAAACAGTTATAATATTAAGCAGGAAATAAGATAACAATTTACATGGTCCACAAAATAAAACCACAACAACAGTCCACGACTAGTACAGTGACAAGAAAGGAAAGTACAGCTACACGGGGCATACCCCGGCTCTGACCTCTGGCACTACCTCTGGGCACCCGCACCACGCTGCGCTCCTGACGCGCTCCCCGAAGGTGGCGTCTCACCTGAAACACGGTGAAAACACGCAGGGAATGAGTCTCGGAACAAGACTCAGTAGGGATCACTCGAACCCTACCTCGTAAAATGAGAAACCACTACTCTAGCGGTAGGAGAGTACCTCGGAAAGGAAAGCCCTGTACTCTACAAAACTAGACCCTACGGCACGCAGGCCGAAACTCAATGGTCGAACTGCCAAAACCCGAAGGTCGGAAACACACGACTGACAGTCTGTTACTCTGTGCTCGACAGGAGTACCACCCACTAGAAGCACAGCCGGTAGCGTCCCCTGACGTCTGACACCGCGCCGCAGGTGAGCCGCCTGACGTGGTAGGTCCTACCCGAGGTGCGAACACCGAAAAGTAACTCACAACAAGTGACTAGCTGGGGTCACGCCCGTCGACGTGGGTCCAACCGCCCCCAACCACGTGTGCACACACAGACCACGCGTCCTAGGTCTGGCCCTCTGACCGGTTTTCCCCCGCAGCCGGACTCTGGCTACGACGAGGGGCCTACGGTAACCGGTCCACAAACCGTCTCGAAAGGTGGGTGCCCGTACACCACTCCCAGGTGAGACCAGCACCGCGTACTGGTAGGCTACGACTAGTGGAGGGTCGCTAAAGGAGTAGACTCTCAAGTCACGGAAAACAACGCCCAAGCCCGACAACGTGTGGGAATCACCCCACGCACTAGTCCCGTCACACGGAGACCACGGTCGGAGAAAAGTAAGGTTGCCACCCTCATGGGGCAACCTAGGAAGTGGCAGTCCGACCCTGGACCGTCACAGCCAAATGGCGGTCCACTCTAGGGCCGTCACTTGAAAATGGCGGTCTAAGGCAGACCGTCACACGGCCAGAGGGGTAGGGGAAGTGACGCGCCTGCTCCAGTGTGTCGCTTGAAAGTAACGCGCCTGAGACAGGCCGTCACACGGCGCCCCACACCCTCCAAAACCACAGGGAAAGTAGCGCGCCTACCCCGACGCGTCGCTTGCAAGCAACGCGTCGGCTCAGTGCGTTACTCACATGTAACGCGCCTAGCCCAGCGCGTCACATGGCCCTTACACTCGGGGTGGGAAGGGGAAGTGACGCGCCTGCCCCAGCGCGTCACTAGTAAGTAACGCGCTGGGCCCAGTGCGTCGCTTGGCCCATCCACCTGGGGTAACAACAGGAAGTGACACACCTGCCCCTGTGCGTTACACGCATGTAACGCGCCTAGCCTGGTGCGTTACATGGCCTGACCCCCAACGGTCAAAAACCAACGGTCGAAACTAGCGGCGGCCCTGCCCTGGCGTGTCATTCTCCAAACGGCGGTCAGTCGTAGGGCCGTCGCTGCCCTCTGACCCCAAGGGTTAACACCCAGGAGAAGTAACGCTCCTGCCTAGGGGCGTCACATGCAAGTGGCGGTCACTGGAAGGACCGTCGCTTGCCTCCGAGCACGCTACGGCGGGAAAACCCCAAAAACGCCAACCACGCCCCCGTACCTCCACCGGAGAGGGGGAAAACAAGGGGGAAGACCCCTGGGGACCCCTAGCATGCACCTAAGCCACCAAAACACAATTTCGTGGGCTAAAACCATAGATCGGGCGGCTCACCCCAAAACATGGAAAAACCCCAAAAATGCCCAAACATGCCTCTCTCGGCCTCCCCGCAGCCTACAAACCACGGAAAAGAATGGCGAAGAGCTAGGGAACGTCACCCTACCTCAATGGAGCAAATGCTCCGCCGGATCGTCCACGAATCGCGAAGAACACTTGAAAACCCTCGTTCTTCCTTAAGCTTCCCACGCTCGCCGCACGCCCCCACGACCGCCTCGCCGCCGCCCACGTCACCGCGCCGTCGCCCCGCCGCCGTCTGCAGCCGGAGGGGAGCTCACCGTGGCCAACCGGGAGGAAGAGAGGGAGAGGGAGGGAGACACGGTGGAGGAGGAAGGAGGAAGAAGAAGAGAGGAAGAAGAAGATGGTGGGGGAGAGAGAAAAGAAAAAGGGTTTTATAGAAAAACCCAGAAAATCCAAAAAATTCCAAAAATTAGGAAATTACACCCCCACGATCCTCGGAACGTACCGATCGCAACGGTACCACTCGTGCCCGTGTGAACAGCCCGGTTCACCCGCAGCGAGCGTCCGAAGAGAAAAGCCGAAACCCGTGCCGGAAATCGGAAATCACGCACGAAAAAGCCGCGGAACGCCTCCGGGCCTCCGAAACGACTCCGGATCGCGCCGATCCGAACACGAAAGATGTCCGAAACGAAATTTCGGACACAACAGAGCCGAACGCTCCGAAAACCAAATCCGGGACCCACGAAGAAGGATCCGAGAGGTCCGGGATATTACAGCATCCACCTACTCGGGATGTGGTGTTTCCTTGATCGGGGGTGGAGACATAGGCGGAGACGAATGTGGGTATGCGGAAGCGGAAAGCTGACTGTGAATGGCTGTAGGTTGACTCATGTAGGTTTGTTATGCGGGGGTGTATGGCTGACTCGTGGAGGGTTGGTATGTGGAAGGATACTGGTATGTATAAGCGGAAGGTTGGTATATGGAGGTAGATGTAGATGGCAGAGTGTGTGGAGATGTAGAAGGTGGAGAGGACTTGGGGTCAAGGGAATCTTGGAGTTGTTGGCGGATGAAGCGGGCTCGGCTGTAAAGTTATTGCCAGGAGATGATGTCATTGAGGGCTAAGATAAATCGATACTCGGGCGTTGCATTGGGTATCAGCATCTTGATTTGCTCTCCTCCGGAATGTGCCCCGGGACCTGCGTGGCAAGGCTACGCCAACGGTCGGCAAAGGTAGAGAACTCCTCTTTGGGCTTCATCATCTCATGGGCCAAATCCACCATGGAATACTTGGGCCCAACCTGGTCTTGAAACTGCTGAATGAACTTCTCTTGCACGGCTTGAAATATCACAACTTGCTCTTGCGGAAGGGAGAAGAGCCAATCCTGAGTCGGGCCTTCCAATGACAGACCAAATAGATAGGCCATCAAGCGTTGGTCATGTCGAAATTGGACCGACTCATAAAAAAACTCCTTCAAGTGCGCATAGGGGTCACTGACTCCACCATAATGGCGATATGTGGGAATTTGTGAAGATGGCAGAAGCTGAAGACCTTGAAATGCGAATGGAATACTTAAGGAGGATTTGGGATCGATTTGGCAGTGGAGTTCATCAAGCTAGCGTTGGGTTTGAGCAATCATCTCCGGGGTAGGGAGAGATCGAGAATAATATGGGCCAACTTGAGCACAAGGATGTGAATTTAGACCAGGATGATGGTAATGGGCCGGATAAGAGGATCCGACCTGAGAAGAAGAAGGGTCCATTCCGAGAGTAGAAGGATATATGGACCTAGAAGGATCATGAATATGAGGACTACTCGGGCTAGCAGTAGCATGGGTAGGAGATGGAGGCCCATTAAGAAGAGTAGGTCCACTAAGAGAATAAGAAGGCCCGTTAAAGGAAGGGGGTCCATTAAGAGTAGAAGAGGGCCCATTGGAGGAAGATGGCAGCCCATTGAAGGATGGGGGCCCACTAAGAATAGAAGGACCATGAAGGGAACGGGGCCCATTAAAAGAATGGGACCCATTGATGGAAGGTGGCCCATTAAAGAAATGAGGCCCATTAGATGAATGAGTATTAGGAGTCGGGCTAGCCGCATGGGAAGAAGGAGGCCCATGAAGATAGGAATGTCCATTATGAGAAGAAGGCCCATTAAGATGATTTGCAATAAGACGATGGGCCTGGGCCGGGTCCATATGGTGAACAAGACTTGAAAGATGGGCCATGAGATTAGCATGTTCCTCGGATGGATTGGAGGGACCACGGGAAGATGGGCCCACGTGGGAAGAGGATTCCACGTGGGAATAGGAAGAAGATTGAGGAAAAGGATGATACAAGGGATTAGAACGATGCTCCATGAGGGCAAATGGAGACTTAATACAAGGATATCAAGGAGAATACAAGTGGGGAAGCAATGGCTTAATGGGCTTGAGGAAAAGAGGGGACTGACCCACTAACGCAAAGATGAATGGACAACGGATCACGGGATAATAGACTAGACAATGGACATACAAAATGGGCTAAGATAAATGGGCCTAATAATAATAAAACATGTGGATGATGAAAGAATGCAACACAAACACCACTAATGGGCCTGGACAAGCCCAAACAACACAAACAATGCAATGTGAAAGTTTTTACCCAAGTCAAACAAGTTGATATAATGGGAAATATTTTAGGGATTTTAATAGACCTTTTAATGATTTGAATTAATAATAATTCCCTCAAGATAGGAATCATATGGGAATAAGGTCCAAACTTTGGGTTGACTAAGGTTAACTCCCTCACACGGATGCAAATGCAAGCCTAAAGGGTGGAAAAGGTACAACCGGCCCGACGTCCGTGTGAGAATCCACGGCTCGCGGGGACTTACGGAGGTCCCGGATAAGATCACCTAGTCGACCCCAAGGAATATGGAGGCGAGAGGATCACTTACTAAGGTAGGAAATGCAACTATGATATGCAATGTATGGCCTTATGTGCACCGGAGTGCATGCAATTTCTAGCCTAAAATAAGAAAATCAAGACATAATTAAACTATGCAAACATGATCCAAATAAGACAAATAGTATATGGATGGAAAGATAATATAAAAGTCTACGCAACGGGCCCAACAACAGATCAATCTGACCCCGGGAGGCCAATCAAATCACTGAGCAAAGTTGCCCCCGTGAACCTGTGCGCAGACCACATGCAGATTTTATGGATAAAATACTAAAATGATGACAATTTTTAACTAAGCAAACGTGACCCGAATGATGCAAGTAGTATATGGATGGAAAGACAATACAAAGGTCTGCACAATGAGCCCAAGAACAGAGTAATCGGACCTCGGGTGATCAATCAAATCCTCCAAGAAAGTTGCTTCTGTGAGCCTGTGCACAGACTGCATGCAGATTTTATGCACAAAATGCTAAAATAATGACAATTTTCAACTAAGCAAATGAGACTCAAATGATGCAAATAAGCTATGGATGGAAAGACAATACAAAGGACTATCCAATGGAACAAAAATCAGTGCAATCAGACGTCGGGAAGGTAGTTAAATCACTGAGTAAAGATGTACCTGTGAACCTGTCCTTGAACCTGCCTGCAGAACTTATGCAGAAAACTCAAAAAGTTGGACAATATTAGAATATACAAATGTTAACCAAATGATACAAATGATATATGGTTGGAAAGACAATACAAAGGGCTATCCAACGAAACAAGCATCAGCGCAATCCGACCTCGAGAGGAAAAGTTATGCCTCGACGAATATGGCCCTATGAGCACGCGCGCAGGACTGCCAGAATTCGTAACGGTCCAACAAATGACCATTTCTTGCCCTCTGGCGGCCTACTATAGGACCGCCACACTACCAGAGCTCTTAAAATGCCCCAAACAGTGGAAGAATGGATAAAATATCACCTAAACATGCACATGCACACACCCAACTCACAAAAGAGCATAAAAACAAACGTGATGGGCATTGGAGTCCCACCGTGATCGCCAAAAAACTGTAGATTTATTTTAATTAGATTCCTATCCCATCCCCTTTAATTTAATACATGCATAAACATGTGAATCAAAGACAAGGGGGATGAAAGGATGAGAAATACTAACCGTGATTGTCACCGAGGTTCCAACAACGCCAAAGGATGAAGAAAGGAGAGGAACGGCGTCGTGACCTTGGAACTTAAAGACTTGATCGCGCTTGAAACGGGGTGCGGGGAACTTTGTGGGATCAAACCTCCTCGTCTTCCAGCCGGCTAAAAGAAGAGAGCCTCACGTCTATATCATGCTCTCCTGCAAAACAAAGATCAAAACACAAAGGCAAAAACACATTAGAAACATGAAGTGTAGCATCAATCCCAAAGTGATAAAATAGCATGAATAAAAGGGGGAGAACGCACCAAGGGAGGGTTTTTAACCCCTGTGGAAGGGTGAAAATAATAGGTGTGTGTGTTGTGCATGCATATGATTTGAAATCATGGAATTTGGTTGAGAGAATAGAGAGAAAACGTTGATGCAAAAAGTGCAAAAATGCATGTGTAGCAGAAAATGCAGAAAACTGTGATGATTTGTGATTTTGAGGAGACTAGAACCAAGAGTATAGACAACCAAATTAAGCTCAGAAGGATGTAATGGAAAGCCAATACTTTCCTCTTCAAGCTGGGGTCGAAGTTGTGAGTTGGAGTTGCAGCATGGCTTCACCACACGTCTGGAAAGCGCCCTCCTTTGCAACTGCGAACTGGGCAGTTTATATAGAGGTTGTAGAAAACCCAGAAAGTTCTCCCAAGATTTTAGAGGATAGAGTCCACCAAAATTCATGTTCTATAGATCAATCTCGAGATAATACAAAGGATAAGAGGTAGGAATAAGTGGGACTCAATTTGGTGGAAGGATCTGGAAGATATGGCTTCTAGAAGGGAGCCTCGGAGCTTAATCTGCAGAGTTTGTGTTGAACTATGACGCATAAACCCCCAACTTTCATCCGCGTTTCTGAGCAAGATAGCCAATGAAAATATGAGATCTATAGACCAAATTAAAGATAATGTAAAGGACAAACCATAGGAACAAACGGCGCTCAATTCGGAGTAGAATTCAAGAAGTTATGGGCTCTGCAAGAGGGCCACGGCGCACAGAAATGGAGTAGAGTCCAGTAAGAATTGGACTCTCGGTGTCATCTGGCGATCTATCGTAAGACCGCCAGAGGCAACAAACGGTCTAGGGTAGGACCGTCAGGCTCCGGGGATCGAACGGGATGATTTTAGGCAAGTTTAGGTGTAACGGTCTATTAATAGACCGTCACTTGTGTTCTGACGATCTTATGATAGACCTTCACATGGGCTCTGGCGGTCTAATAATAGACCTTCACATGGCTCTGACGGTCTACTAATAGACCTTCACACCGATGAAGGAACATTTTGGGCAGACTACGCGTGACTTCAGAATTTGAAGCGTATCTCTCAAACGGTGCAGAACTAGTGAAAGTGGTAGAAGAAGAAGTTGTAGATAACGGAAAGAGGAACAACTTTCATGAAGAGAGAAAGATGATAAAATGATCAGAAGAAGGATAAAATGGGGTTAGAACAGAGAGAGAAAATTCTGACACGTAGGTGAAGAGCATAACCTGCTGGAAAAATGCAAATAGCTCACAATCTGGGCAGAACTGGCCAACGGTGTAGAAGAAGAAATTACAAATCATTAAAAATCGAACAACTTTTGTGAAGGAAACATTTTGAATATAGGACTGGAAGAGGGTGGAAAGAACCACTTTCACGACTGTGTAGTGAGAGAGAGCCGATTGCTTGATGGAAGCCGACCTAAATGGGCCGTAAGTCGACTTAGAAGCCAGAAGTTGATAAGATAAGCTCTAGGGACTCTAAGAAATTATGATCTCTAGGGCTCAAAGGGAATGGAATAATAAAAATTGGCTCGAAATCCATCCAAGAAGGCTCCAAAATAATGGCTAATTCGGGACATCAAAAATGATGAATAAGAGAAATGACGCAACTTGCGGGCTAAAAATGGGTGTCAACACCGGCCACCGATGGTTGAACATCTTTAAGATTATTAAACACTTGGCTGCTCCTCTCTCACACGGAGTGACCTGCGAGTGGTCATGGAGGGTGGGGGGATATGATCATTTTCGATTTGCATCTTTATCGGGCATCTACTGGGGAGCATCACTCAAAGAGATTTTAGCTCCATCATTCAGCTGTCGGCTTTGACATTGGCCGACTTTGCTTTCTTGCATTTTGTCAACTTTAACAAGTGAAGAGAGCATATCACAGTATAGAGTGGTAACTTCTTTATCTTTGGATCTTTTTATCTTATCTTGCTTAAATATCTGCCCCCAGAACATGTCACTTATTTGTATCTCGCATTTCTTTTGACTGATGTTGTGAGGCCTTTCAGAGCGCATTGTTCTTCAGCTGATGTTGTGAGGCCATGTTGACCGCCCTCTTAAGGCTGGACATTTAGTGAGGACGTGGTGGGTCCACCCTGTACTCACCCATTTGTATTTCGCGGAGGGGCGGTCCATAGTGACCCGACTTTCCATATTCTACTTCTCCTGGGTCGGCTCGTTGCTCCCAACTTCTCTTCGCAGCAGTCACGGCTTCTAGGAGCCACTGCATTCCCCAAGAGTTGTTTCCAAGGCCGTAGAAGTATCCCCGTACGGCCTGAGTGAAATCATTTTGCCCATTGGTGGGGCAGATCATAGGTGGCGACATGCTGGCTCGTGCCGTAGATCTGTAGGCAAGCTGCCTCCATTTGGCCATCCTGCCGCACTTCTTGTCATATGAGCAAATATTTGCCTACCGACCATAGGCTCGAAAGGCTGGTTTGAGAGACGTCTAGGCATGCATCTCGGTCTTCTTTTCTTCTTCTTCTTCTTCTTCTTCTTCTTCTTTCTTTCTGAACCTGTCAATCATGATAGGCTCCGATTGAATTGGAGCTGGGGCTCGCACTCGCCTGGGCACCCAAATTTGCTTGAATTTGGTTGGTTTCGGGGCCAACCCTCCCTTTTATCCAGACTCTAAGCGGTCCATTTTATCTTGGGCCAATGCTTGGAATGAATTGTGCATTGGCACAGCTGGGATTACCCTATCGGGTGTCATCTTGGCTTGCCAGCTGTTCAGGAACACTCGGACCCCTCCGATCAAGATGGATTTACCCGATATTGAAAGCCGACCCTACAACGTGCCGAAGTTCTTCTTTGCCACCCTCCTGGCAGCTGGAGTGCGCTTCCTGCTGGTGGAGGTGCGGGAGTCGATGTGATGGACGTGGCAGCCCACCACCGCAGCTTCAGTTGGGGTTGCCTCTGCAACGGCGACCGATTCCATCTCCTGGACGTCTAGGAGTTCCATAAAGGTAACCCCCAAAAAGTTGGGGAAGCCCACGACGGGCAAGAAATCACCGAACTTCATCGGCACCGCCAGGTAGCCATACCTAGTGTGGTCAATGACAATGAGCAATATGAACACAACTGCCATCGTGATCATTGGAATGCAACTCCTTAATTCTCCTGTAATTTCAAATTGAAGAGGTTAAAATTTTAGGAAGAAGCCGTCGGGCCCCTAATCCTGGTGAAAAGATGAAAGGAGGACCATGTCCCATCGGGCATGCCAGACTTGTGGATGCACTTTTTTATCTCAGTCATCTTCTTATCTTTTTCTTTTATATCATCTTTCGATTTATTAGTGCGTGGGCGTGCCAGTCGCAAAGTGACAATTTATCCGGACTCCAAATACCAAGGTGGTATTGGGCCATTGGTGAGTACCGTCTGATTAGTCAGACAATGTGGGTATCGTGTCGGGACTAGAACCCGCCATGCCATAAAGGCCACGTCATTAATTACATCCCCTCGGAGAGGAGAAAACCTTTGATTAGTCGTCAAGAGAAGGGGCCCTAAGGCCTGGAATTAACATTAGTGAAGTAAATGAAGGACATCTAAAATTGCATAAGAGCGCCCCATATTAAACGGGGGGGTAAAACATTCAAATCGTGTTGGTCATTTGACCGACTATTTCATGTTCAGACAGAAGTCCGGGTCGGAAACATGACAGGTATGCAAATAGTACCCAAGCGAATGTTTGCCGAGGCACGACAAGTTTGATATTTTAAAATGAAGAATCAGGGTTAAATCCCAGTGCAAAAGAGTCAGATTTAGTGGGTTATTGGCCCAGGGGTAAAGTCAGACCATGGTCATGATGGGGGTGGTCCCCGAGATCTAAGCATTACTTACGAGGGCATCATTGATATCCCCTTCACGTAGGGTCTGGGAAGCAAGGGCTCCGAAACGGGTGCAGTCATGTTTATAATATTATTTATTTTTTATTGGATGCATGTGTGCCTTATTTATACCTTCCATTTTTTTTGATCTAATTGCATGTGTTATTACTATTTTATCTTTTATTATTATTTATTATTTACACCCTTCTTTTATCGTTCCTTTTTCACTCTTTTCCTTTTTTTGGGTGAAAAGGGGAGTTCGGTCAACTGGACTAATGAAGCTGGTCGATCGATCCCCTCGACAGACCTTGGGGTTCGTCGACAGATCTTGGGATCTGTCGATAAACGACAACATCTGTCAGCAGCTCTTCATCTTCAAATTTTTTTGATTGTATGTGTTTTTCTTGTTATTTTTTTTGTTGCTCATCATCATTATTTTTTTGTTTCTTCATCTTCCTTCTCTTTTCTTTTCGCAGGAAACGGATGGGCAACACAGCATGGGGTCGGTCGACCGACACTTGAGTTCGGTCGACCGAACCCAGGGCTGCGTCGACCCACCCTCGTGGGTGAGTCGACCCAACCGAAGGTCGGAAGACCGATGATGGGCATCGATCGACCGAGCCCAACATCCTCGAACAAAAGCTCTTCTTCTGCTCTTTCCTTTTCTCTTCTCTTTTTTTTTGTTGATGTGGGCTATTTTCCCTTTTCATTTGCTTTGTTCTCTATATTATTATCATTTTCCATCGCCTGTTTGCTATCCATTTGGTTTGTTGTCCTCTTTCTCTTTTTTTTGGTCTTGGGTTCATGTCATGGGTTTGGCATAATGGTTCAGAAGTTGTTAAAGACTCCATCTTGGATATTGTAATTTTATTATTACAACTCTTTCTTTTCTTTTCTTCCTCATGCGTGGGCAAAGCATGCTTATGTATACCTACATATATGTATAGGAGAGAGGGACGAAAGGCTTGCTGCTGGAGGGCAGTCAGTAGGCCAGAATGGGATGACAGGCAATGGGTGTGTCGACCCAGCCCGCTACTCTCTTCTTTTAAAAAAAATGGCATACAACACCTTGGGCTAAATTAATGCACTATCTACCTATCAAGGTGTCACGCCCAGAGACATGCATCAGAATTGAGTTGAGAACGTGAACAGTCGACAATACGTCTCAAGCTAGCAGGATAATCAGAGCACTAAACATTCACACTTAAAAGAGGAATGCGCAATATTTAATCAAAACACCAACTTTATTAAATGATAATCAAAAGTACATTTACATGTGACTCTCTTGACATAGTCACTAACTGGACTCAATAAAAGAAAAATTACATCATTATGACTCTAAATAAGACACTACTAGGCTTCACTCGGTCTTCAATCACTCTCGGATCCGCCACTTGAATAGTCTGAATCCGACTCGCTAGAATTTTCTGAAAAAGATTGGAAAGTAGGGAATGAGCGCACTCGCCCAATAGGTATCTTCGTATCAACATGATGGCAATGTTAAAGTAATTAACAATTTCGCTCTAAAAGGTAAGGTAAAGGAAAATGCGATAAACATGCGAAATAAAACCAAAGTAACCAGACGTAACAAGACATAGACTATAGAGATATGAGAACTCAAGCGAGTAAGAAAGCATGGTCAAGCAAGAATGTAATGTGAATATTAGTTTGGCCTTTCAATAACGAGAATGTACTATCATGTAATGAGAAAGTCATGTAACTAGAATGTACTTTAGCAAGCATGTAAATATCATGATATTGTCTCGTAGATTTCACCCGTTTATTAAAAAAGTAATCCCGACGCAATGCGATGCCAGTAACCATCATACACCATGGTTTACTGTATGTTTCTGACCATCTGTCGAGGGGGCTAGCGTCGAGCTCTTGGACACTGTCCGGGCTCGCACTTGCATCTTCAAGTTATAAGTCAAACTATTTCCATGAGAAATAATAAGGTGGGCCAATAATACCAGGTTCAAACAATAGTTTCATGATAACAAATGTAATCAAGGTACGTAAGAATGCACCAAAACGGAATCATGAGATCAAGGATGATTTAATTGGACATTATGCTACGGAGGAATTTCGACAGCATAATGGTACATTCACATATTTCTGCAATTTATTAATAGCTTATTGGATAAGGTGTTAGGTTCCAGATAATCAAAAGACCATCTAGGACCGGAGTAGAGTTAACCCTTTCGTCAATCCAGCGGTTAGACAACATTTAGACATAACGCGGTCATGCCAGGACTACTATCAAGTAGTAGCAGTCATGTGGGAATTGCTATCTAGATGAGTCGGCACAGAAGAAAGAACAGGTCGACGCAATGAACAAACTGACAGAACGCGGTTGCGCCAGGACCGCCTTCATGAAGTAGCGGTCGCATGATGGCCACGTTCACTCCCGTTCACAG
The DNA here is from genome assembly GCA_022559845.1 of Amorphophallus konjac. Lineage (NCBI taxonomy): Eukaryota > Viridiplantae > Streptophyta > Magnoliopsida > Alismatales > Araceae > Amorphophallus > Amorphophallus konjac. The sequence goes on along the minus strand of CM040129.1, from coordinate 158,160,937 downwards.
AAAAATGCGGGGAACTCAAGTGCTTTCTAGACCATTGGGTTTTAGGGTACAACCAGCTCGGCATCCTAATGGGAATCCCAAATTCGTGGAGACTTACGGAGGCCTTGAAACAAGATCACCTAGTCCGGTGGAAGGAATATCCGACGGAGAGGATCTCAAGTCCAAGAGATATCCTATCAAGTGCATGTGTAACTAATAGCATCGTACCGGGATACGTGCTATGTACTTAAGAAAGACATGGAGATGAGAAAGAAATGTGTAAAACAGTGATTAAAACACCAATATAGCAAGTTCTATAAACCATGGAAAAATATCTTTAATAAAAGACTATATGATTTTGGCATGAAATTAGCATAACATTAAAATAAGTTCCTAAACATGATATGGCATGAAATTGGAACCATCATATCTATAATATAATGAGTAACATAACTACAAGGAGAGACAAGAGAATATAGCATAAGACAGTAGAACTACAAACTCCGGAGAGGGGTTAATCTGGTTATTATTCCTCAGAATAGCAAGGAAAATGCGGTCTAGAGGTGACCACCGTCTGTATAAAGAGATCTATCGGGAACTACCTTCTAATGGGTGCGGTCTCAGCTGGTGGACCGCCTTCTGTCTACAACAGACAGAAGGTCCATCTAATGTGCAAGGCCTGCCTAAGGGTAATTAACACATGAAAACTTTAGAGAATAAGATGATAATGCATGATAGAACAGAACTAATACATGGAGATGCATAAATTTGGATAACTTTTGCCAAATTACTATCTTTTCCATTAATTTATAGGGACATTCATGCATGGGGGGGCCTAGATGCGTAGTCCCAGGAAAACATATAATACGACATGTATAGAGCATGAAATCAAGAGGAAACATGGGGCTTTTACTCCTAACACGTTGTTAAAGACATCACGAGATAACCTACCTCGGGGATAGGCTCTAGACTTCGAATTCCTTACTGGAAGAACACCCCAATTCCTGCGCGTCCTGCGTAGAACCAGTGACTTCCAGATGCTCTATCTCCCTGACCGCTTGATCTTTCCTCACGTGATTTGGAGGGAAGTTAGAAGACATAAAGGGGAACAATTAACTCTAAAGGCTTTACTTGAAAATACCTCCGATAGGTTCCCTAAACTTCGGATCTTCACCGGAAACATACGCCCGTTCCTGTGCGTTCTGTAGAGAAATAGCTACTTCCGACCCCTCTCACTCTCTGGATACTTGGTCTCCTAACATGCAACTTGGCAGAGGGTTAGAAGATACTAAAGGGAATAAAAACTTCTAAAAGACTAATATGAAATAACATCATCTTACCGTCGAACCACGCGAGCCAAAACGAGGGTTCGCGCAAGTCGATTCTGGGCCCTATTTATAGGGAATGACCTAGGGCTGAAGTTTTAGATCGAATTAGGACTCCTATAGGGTACCAATCCAATCCTCCAAGAGTCATACATAGGTTTCAATGCCAGAGCACTTCAATGCATGGCGATTGGGATGGCAAAAATCTAAGTTTTCTACGCCTCTCAATCACCCGTTCTCGGAAGCAGAAAGTGGTCATGTCTGAACCGCCTCTTGGAAGACGCGATCGCGTGATAGACCACCTTCTAGGCGAAAATTTTAAAAATTCAAATTTTATCTTAATCTCTACTATTTATCACCTATTTATCCTATTTATCCATTTCAATTAGAAAATTACCTTAACTACGTCTCCAGAAGTGGGCTTGGGCCAAAAGGTCTTAGAAATTGGTCTATGGGCCCAATTTAAGTAGGCTTATTTATTTGGTTAATAATTAGGCTTTTGGGCTAAAGGCCTTAATCGTTAAATAAGTTAATTAACCCATTATTCATTAAATGGCCGATTTAAGTCTATTAAATATTTAAGAAATCCTTTTTCATTTCAGAAAAACCCTAAGACCCTCTTTGTTAAATGAGCGGGGGTACTGTATTCGACCCCAGAGGGTCGAATGCGGTACCCAGGGTTGGTTAGGAAGCATGTGTGTGAGCGTAGTGTGTGGGCCCCTCATTCTTCTCTCTCACTGGGTAGCATATTCCCCCAATCCTAACCGATTATCAAAGAGGGCCTAAGAATTTTTGGGGTGCTACACCCTCCCCTCCTTAAAAAGAATTTGGTTCCCAAATTCATCGCATGAAATTTTGGGAGAGTGCATTTTACTTGTAGTTAAACAGTTCAGGGTATCAAATAAAGAAAAAGCCGGATGTGAATAGGTTAGGACAATACCTCCAACTACGTTATCGCCCCTCGTAGGTTCATCACCCATAACAGCATTGACATGGCCTTGTCCCCTATGTCCTCCATTATTCTTCGAGGGTTGTTCCTTTATGAGAGGTCAATTTGGCATCATGTGCTCCCGGCTTCCACATCGGAGACATGCGTCGAGGCGCTTCCAGCATTCTTTGGCAGAATGACCGAACTTCTCACAAAAATGTGCAAGCCGCCATGACTTACTTTTCTTCTTCCTTTACTCTTTTGTTTTTACCATTGCCATAGCCATTACCATTACCATTACGGTTACCATTACGAGGCCTCTTCTTGTTGTCACGGGATTCATAGTCTTCCGTGATGCTAAACTTCACTTCTTCTTCTCTTCTTCCTCTCTTATCATGCTTTCGGCTAGTTTCTTTTCCTTTGCCTTTGAATTTCTCGACCTTTTCCAAGGTTCTTTCATATAAGCGGGCTCGATGAACCATCTCTATATAGGTTCAGATATTTTGGGGGCTGAGTTGTTTGACAAAGACGAGCCTCAGTCCATCCATTAAGCGTTTAGCTTTGAGGAGTTCCGTAGCCACAAGGTGTGGAGCATAAGATGCCAGGCGAGAAAATTGTAGCTCATATTCTACTATGGTCATCATACCTTGCTGAAGGGATACAAATTCCGCCGCCTTTCTTTCTCGAACATGCTGCGAGAAGTATTTCTCCCGGAAGAGTTCGTGGAACTCCTCCCAAGTAATTTGCGCATTATGAAGATGGGCCGAAGTGGTATTCCACCACATGCGCACATCTTTATTGAGTTGAAACGCGGCCAATAGGACCTTCTCCTGGTCCGTGCATTGCATAACATTGAAGATCTGGTCTATTTCGTCAATCCAATTTTCTACCTCGTCAGGGTTTGATGACCCCGAGAATCGTGGAGGGTTCATGCTCTGAAAATTGCAATGTAAATCACCAGCGCCTGCTCGCGCGCCAGCCTATACACCGTTTTGGAGGGCCTGGGTAAGACCCACAACAGTTTGTTGCATCGCTTCTTAATTTGTGCGGTTGCCAACCAATGTAAGAATGAGGTGCCTGAGAAAATAATTAATTAGTTATTTTCTTTAGAATTTATGAGGGTCAACCTAGAGAATTTTTAAATAAACTATCTCATCCTGGGCTCTACCCAATCTCACATGGGTTTGGAATTTTCTTCCTAGTTCATAGGTGTGGGTCCTAGACCTTGGACTTAACCTATGACATGACATTTTTCTAGGACTTACTTATGCCTAGGCTCTGATACCAACTTAACTGTCACGCCCCGAGACATGCAGTGGAATTGAGTCGGGAAGGTGAACAGTCGGCAATACGTCTCAAGCTAGCAAGATAATCAGAGCACTAAACATTCACACTTAAAAGAGGAATGCACAATATTTAATCAAAACTCCAACTTTATTAAATAAAAATCAAAAGCACATTTACATGTGACTCTCTTGACACAGTTGTTGCATCCCTACGGTTTTGATGATGTCTCACACTATAAATCAATCTGTTTCTATATCCAAATCAATGCATGCATCATCCACCAAGTCTGTACATTATCTGTGGATTCACCTGTCTGGTTAAATGAGTCATTGTAGTCTGTACATCGGCTTGGCGCTCACTAAGTCTGCACATCGTCTTGGCGCTCACCAAGTCTATACATCACTTAAAGTCTGTACAGCCAGTGCTTTCCTTGAGATCAAGTCTATACATTGCAGCCTGTTCGTGTTCAAGCTTTCAAAGTCTAGATATTGTTCTGTAGCACACACACGAAGTCTATACAGCACTGCATAGACTAAGTCTATACATCAGTGTCTTGTGAATGCATCATTCAAAGTCTATACATTGGCAAGTCTGTACATCAGCCCGTTCATGCATTAGTAAGTCTATACATACCAATGGATGTGCATCGTCTGCATATTTCACACTAAGTCCATACATCACTGCACAAGCCTTCTTCAAAGTCTGTACATTCTTCAAGGGCATAGTCCATGCATTCAGATCATGTCTATACATCATCTTTCAAAGTCTTTACATTGAAGTCTGTACATTCGACCGTCTCATTCAGCGTCTCACGCTATCCAAGTCTGTACAGCGTTTGTCTTCATGCATTAGCCAAGGTCTGTACATCCGATCGTCTCATTCAGCGTCTCACGCTATCAGAGTCTGTACAACATTAGGCTACAGTGCATCGTCTCTCAGAGTCTGTACAGCGTTAGCCAACAGTGCATCGTCTCTCAAAGTGTGTATAGCCAGCTCTGTCTCACTTAGCGTCTAATCAAGTATGTACATAGTTTGGCTGCATAACATAAGTCTGTACATCCGCATGCTAGCAAGGCATTCATCAAGTCTATACATTGTCTGCATTGCACGAGCTGAAGTCTATACATTGCATGCTACAAAGTCTGCACATCCCGTTTGCATTGAAGTCTATACATTGTTTGATTAACTCCAGCCCTTGCATAGAAGTCTACACATTAGATAAGGTTGTGCATCACTAAGTCTATACATTGCAATTGCATTCACGCTAAGTCCATACACTACATTCATGCATCGTTCTCATCAAGTCTGTACACTGCTTTCTCATGCACGTAATCAAAGTGTGTACAGCCTGTGTTCGCATCGTTAAGTCTATACATTTGCTATGGCTTGTTCATGCATCATGTCTATACACGCTTTGTTAAAAGCCTGAACTAAGTCGATACATTCCTTTCTGTTATGTTCATGCATCCCTCAAGTCTGTACATTGAGGTCGCATAAAGGCATTCAAGTCTACACATTCTCACATTGTATATACTTGCCTACATGCTGCATCTAAAGTCTGTACACGCCTAGTTCAGAACCTGAACTGACTGGTTGCATCCTTGTCTTCTGTTCGTGCAGATGCTTAAGGCTGATGATTGGGCACGTGATCCGAGGTTGCAACCTAGCACGTGATCCGAGGTTGCTCTGGAAAAGGAGGGAATGAGCCCCACTCACGCCACACGTGTGAAGTCATGGAATTCAGGTCGGAACCCATATAAAAGGATGTCATCTGCGATCAGAAGAGGTGAACTGGAGGAAAAGCTGAGAAGAATTAGTGCCTGAGCAGAAGAAGAAAAGAGAGAGCCTCCACGTTCCCGAGAGAAGACAGAGAGAAATGATTTGAGAGAATTGTTCTGAGAGAAAAGTCTGTGAGAGAGAGAAGTGTCTGATCTGCTTCTTCGGAAGCTACATTATTGTTGGTTTTTCAGAAATGATTGTCTTCATCGATTGTCTTGTTTTGTTTTTCTATTTTTCATTTCATCCTTCTGATTCCATCTTGTTACCCTCCAGTGTTCGGAGGAAGGGAGAGATTCTCCGGTTTCCCTCTGGGCTGTAGAGGAAGAGAGATCTGTGATCTCTGGTTTGCTAGTGACGGGCTGTCACTAGCAGGTTCCCTCCGCTTTGCAGGAAGGGAGATTCGTCTCCGGTTCTGGTCTTGCGGGTAGCAGGTCCAGGTGTCAAGCTCTGTGGGTTGCAGAGTTTGGGTTGAGGGATTTGTTTCCCTTGGTTGGTCAAGCTGTTTGGCAGCATTTGTTCGTAGACTGAGTCTGCTGTTTCTAGCCGTGGCTAGTGGAAGCCTCACTCTGGTTTGGAGTGAGGGGTGGATGTAGATTGTGGACTACAATCAAACCACCTTAAAAGTTCTTGTCTCTTCTGTGGTTTTCCTGTTATCGTTTGTGCTCTCCATCTGTTTGGCATTTTATTTGATTGTGAACAGCTCTCTCAATTGCTCTTACTTATTCTGTCTTGGTTATTGAATGCTTTAGCTATCCTTCCGCTGTATCTGAGGGGTTGAAGATCGAAGTTGTGATTTACCGCTGCGAATTTATTTTTAGGGAGTGATCTATTCATCCCCCCCTTCTATATCACTCTTCGCTGCACATAACAATTGGTATCAGAGAGGGTTTGCATCATGTGGACCAACGGTCAGGGTAACCCTAATGGTCCTCGAAGTTTCATGCCTGAGGGTCAATCCATTAGTCACCCTCCATTCTTTGATGGTAATAACTATCTCTTCTGGAAAAACAGGATGGAGGTGTTCATCAGGGCACAGAGCCACAAGCTATGGAGGGTAATCACTACAGGGCCGTATGATCTGCCACCGAACGAGGACGCGTGGACAAATGATCATGTCAAGCTATCTTCACTTAACTGGATGGCCCTGAACATCATCCAGTGTGTTGTTCACCCAGACGAATACGCCCGCATATCAGCCTATAGGACGGCCAAGAGAATGTGGGATGAGCTGCAACTAATATACGAAGGTACAGCTCAAATGAGAGGCACGAAGGTAAATTTCTACACCTCTGAGTATGAATTGTTTAAGATGAAACCAGAGGAGAACATCACTGAAATGTATGCCAGGTTGTCTTTGATCATGAATACTCTTAAGGGGCTAGGGAAAGAGATGGCTAAAGCAGATGTAGTCAGGAAGATACTTAGGTCTCTAACCCCATCATGGCACACTAAGGCCATCGTGATATAAGAGTCGAAAGATCTGATGACTATGACAGTGACTGAACTCATAGGATCCCTCATGACCTATGAGATGAACTTTAAAAGAGGTGGTGAAGGAAGTGATAGGAAGGGCAAGAATATTGCTCTCAAGGCATCCCGCAACAAGGGTAGCAGCAGCAGTAGCAGTAGCAGTAGCCCTGAGTCCGATGGTTTTTCCGATCTCGATTAGGAGGAGCAGGCAATGCTCACTCGACAGTTCAGTAAATTTTTAAGGAATAAGGGGAAGATCTTTAGGAGGAAGAAGCCATACTCCTTTAGTAAGAACGTTGAATTCAGCAATGATAAGGATAGAAATACTAAGAGAATGACTTGTTTTCATTGCAAGAAACATGGACACATGAAAGGGGACTGCCCAGATCTCCAGAGGAAGGGTCCCAACTTTCAGAAGAAAAGCTCAAAGGTGCAGAAAAAGAAGAAGCCACAGGCAATGGTCTGCACGTGGAGCGATGAGGAAGAAGATCCTGAAGACACTTCCTCAGAGGAGTATGAAGATGGAACTTGCCTAATGGCAAACAGCGAAGAGGAGGTAACAAATGTCTTTGGAAATTTTTCTATTGATGACTGGGAAGATGCCTATGCTGAATTATTAGATAAGTTCAATTCACTTAGTAAAGAGCATAGGGTTCTGAAGAGGAAATTCAATACCAATGTTGAAGAACAAACCCAAGTATGTGAGGAAAATCAGAAACTAAAAGAAGAACTAAAAGAAATGACTTCCCTAAGAAAAGAAAATGAAAAGCTCAAGGGAGAAAACCCGGAGAGTCTCACCCAGCTCAACGAACTCAAAATTAAAATTGAAGAAAGCCTGAAAGAAAATAGAGTGACCTCAGAGAAATATGAAGCTGTTAAGAAAGTGAACGCTGAACTCTTAAAAAACTCTGAGTCCCTGCAAAAAGAGCTGGAAGACAAACAGAAGGTTTTGGAAAAATTTGTCCAAGGAAAAACAAGTCTGGATGCTATACTAGGGACAAGGGTTAACTTCAACAGGGAGGGTCTAGGCTATGACCCAACTAACAAGAGACCCTTTCAATTTAAAACCACCACCTTCTGCCCAGAGAAAGGAAAAGAGAAGTTGGACACACCATCCAGCTCAAATAGCAGTCAAGGAGCTTAATGTCCAAAAGAAAGTTCAACAAACAATGCTGGTCGACCATTTAAATTGGGAATGAATTTTGTGAAGAACTTCACTAAGCCCACTCACCAGAACACAAATGGTAGATGGACCAAGCAAGTGGTTCAGAATAAAAGCTGGAATTACTACAAACAGATAGGTCCAAACAGGATGTACTGGAGAAATAACTATCATCCTCAAAAATCTGTTAATCAACAAGCTCACAGGAGATATCCCAGGAATGGGAAGCCTAATGACTGGAATAGAGCTTACTTCTCCAGACCAGCAGGACAAAACCCCAGCTATAATTTCAATAAACCAGAAGTAAAGGTGCAAGAGAAAACCATGTTGAAGCAAATCTGGATTCCTAAACATTTGCTTAGAGATTTGAATAATGTCTTTGGACCCAACTCATCTTGGGTTCCAAATCATTTTGCTTGACTTTGTTTGTGTAGGTCTGCCTGGCAGCTGAGAACAACAAGTGGTATCTCGATAGTGGCTGCTTCAGGCACATGACAGGAGACCGATCCAAGTTCAGCAAGATAGAGATGAAGGTAGAGGGTCTGGTCAAATTTGGAGGAAAGGACAGAGGTAGGATCATTGGAGTTGGCACTGTAGGTAAGTCTTCCACAAACTCCATTGAAAATGTTCAACTTGTGGAAGGTCTTCAACACAACCTGATTAGCATTAGTCAATTATGTGACAAGGGTCACAGGGTTGTGTTTGATGATAACTCATGCAAGATTTTTGAAATAAATTCTGATGTGGTTAAATTTGTAGCCAACAGGATGAATAATGTCTACATGATAGACTTGAATGTTGAATCTGAACCTAATCTTTGTTTATCTGCTAATTCTGAAAATGATGCTTTTGAATGGCATAGACGTCTAGGCCATGCTAGTTTATGTACTTTAAATAAATTGGTCAAGCATGATTTAGTTAGAGGCATGCCTAGAATTAAGTTCAATTCTATTTCAAAATCATGTGATGCCTGTGGTCTAGGCAAATAGACCAGGAATTCTTTCAAGCTAAGATCTGAGCCATTGTCCTCTAGACCAATGGAACTTCTCCATATGGACCTCTTTGGTCCTACTAGGACTCAGAGTCTTAATGGGAACAGGTTTGGCTATGTGATCATTGATGACTTCTCTAGATTTTCATGGATCTTTTTCTTAGCCAATAAAAGTGATGCTTTTCAAAAGTTTAATCAGTTTTTCAATAAGGTCAAACAAGAAGAAAAACACAAGATTTGCTCTATTCAATCTGACCATGGAGGTGAGTTTGAAAACTCCATGTTTTCTGATCTTTGTGAAAGAGAGGGACTAACACACAGGTTTTCTTCTCCCAGGACACCTGAACAGAATGGAATTATGGAGAGAAGAAATAGAACTATTGTGGAGATGGCCCGAACCATGCTGATTGAGAGCCAATTATCAAGGAAGTTCTGGGCAGAGGCGGCCAATACAGTAACTTATATAATCAATAGGGCCATGGTAAGACATATTCACAAGAAAGCACCCTATGAGCTACTAAAAGGTAAGAAACCAAACTTGGTTCATTTCAGAATTTTTGGAGCTAAATACTTTATTCATAACAATGACAAGAAAGACTTAGATAAGTTTGAAGCTAAAAGCTCCCCTGGAATATTTTTAGGATACTCTGAAGTATCAAGGGCATATAGGGTCTTTAACAAAACAGACCAGAAAGTTGAAGAGTCTCCACACATCATTTTTAGTGAAAAGAAAGGTGTTACTAACATTGAAAATGTTGACAGAGATTCCAATCATGATGGGGAATTCCTAGAAGACCAAGAAGAAGAGAAGACTCAGCCGAGTGGAACATCAAATCCTCCCAACCAGGAAGGGCCAGAAGAAACAGGTGAGTCTTCAATAAATGTTAGATTTCTTAAAGATCATCCGATAGATAATGTCATAGGCAACCCTGAAGATCCTCTTCGGACTAGGTCTCATTTTTAGAATGTTAATAATCAAGACCTAATTACTTTGGTCTCACAAATTGAACCCAAATCAGTAGAAGAGGCCTTGGCTGATCAATCTTGGATCAATGCTATGTATGAGGAATTAGGTCAGTTCGAAAGAAATAATGTCTGGGAGCTTGTTCCAAGACCAGAAAGTGTTAATATCATAAGAACTAAGTGGGTGTTTAAAAATAAAATGAATGAAGATGGAATCATTTCTAGGAATAAGGCCAGACTAGTAGCCAAAGGCTACTGTCAGGAATTTGGTGTTGATTTCAATGAATCCTATGCACCTGTTGTTAGGATGGAAGCAATAAGAATTTTGCTAGCTTTTGCATGTTCCAAGAATATAAAACTCCAACAAATGGATGTTAAAAGTGCCTTCTTAAATGGAGTCATTAAGGAAGAAGTTTTTGTTGAACAACCCCCTGGATTTCAATTCTCTCCTCAACCTAATCAAGTTTTCAGGTTAAACAAAGCCATGTATGGTCTAAAGCAAGCTCCTTGAGCATGGTATGAAAGATTGATTGAATTTCTGATCAGCAATGGCTACAACAGAGGTAAGGTTGATCAAACTTTATTTACCAAGGGTACAAATAAAGATCCCATCATAGTTCAGGTATATGTAGATGACATTGTGTTTGGATCAACTAGCTGTGAACTATGTGATGAATTCTCTAAAATGATGTCTGCTAAATTTGAGATGAGTTTGGTCGGTGAACTAAAGTACTTTCTTGGCTTGCAGGTACAACAGTTAGAGGATGGATGCTTCATCAACCAGACCAAATACACAAAGGAACTATTCAAGAGGTTTGGTATGAACAACCTGAAGCACATTACAACACCCATGGGTACCAATACCTCACTGGATGCAGATGAGACAGGTAAAGAGGTAGATGCCAAGCTCTATCGAGGTATGATTGGATCTCTACTTTACTTGACAGCCTCTAGACCTGATATACAGTTCAGTATAGGAATGTGTGCAAGGTATCAGTTTAGACCCACTGAAATACATTTAGCTACAGTGAAAAGAATTTTCAGATATTTGTCAGCTACACACTCTCTTGGTTTATGGTTTCCTGCATCAAACGCACTTGATTTAGTTGCATACACAGATGCAGATTATGCAGGGTGTAAACTAGATAGGAAAAGCACTAGTATTCACTGTGAATTTTTGGGTGGGTGTTTAGTGTCTTGGGGCTCCAAGAAACAACATTCTGTGGCCCTCTCCACTGTAGAGGCTGAATATGTAGCTGCAGGGAGTTGTGGTACACAAGTCATTTGGATTAAACACCAGCTTCAGGACTACCAAGTAGACCTGGGGTGCACACCTATCTATTGTGATAATACCAGTGCCATTAATCTAGCCAAGAACCCTATTTTGCACTCCCGCACCAAACACATAGAGATAAGGCATCATTTCATAAGAGATGAGGTCTCTAAAAACAACTTTGAACTGATTCATGTAGGCACTGATAATCAGATTACTGACATCTTCACTAAACCTCTGGACAATGAAAAATTCACTACACTAAGAAGAGAATTAGGCTTATTCAAGTTGTCTTAATTGTGAAGTCTGTTCATATTGTGAGGGGGAGTTCTGTGTGTTTGATGATTAGCCTTTTGTAATGCTATGGTTAAGGGGGAGCTGGTTGAGCTATGAGCGGGGGAGTTCTTTGACATATTCAAAAAGACTGACCAGATGTGTGTCATTGCTGGTTTTCATGACTGAACTAGTGTGGTTCTCTCAGACAGTAGAATCTCACTCACCTCTTAAGTCTATAAGTCTGTGATACTAAAGTCCAGCTAGAATCTTTCCTCTGGTAGTCTATCAGAGATCTGGATTAATTGTATAAAGTATATCTTCCTACATTGTCAGTGATTCCTGTTCAGGCCAAAACCTGTATGTCTTGATATCTGACTAAAACAACTTGAAATCTAGACTTCAAGATTCACTTCAAGAAATAGTCCTTCTGGTATTATTTTCAATCATTCCATCTCCTCAACACAAGGGATAAACTGAATGAACATGGTCTTGATTTGGTCACTGAGAAACTGGGAGCTTCATCAATGAAATGAAAATTTCTCCTATGTCATGAGGTGTCAAATGCTTAACAAAAAATTGAAAAGAAATGAAATTAATATTCTGACCATCACAGAGCAATGGTGGCTAGCTGGTGAGTAACTGGGGACTCTGGCCTCTAATCAAGGTGTTTCCTCATGTCAAAAGCCACAGTTACTAACTCTGTTCCTTAAAAAAAACAAAAAAAGGAGGAGGTAATTAGGTACTCACACTGAGTAACTTGGGATTCAGGCCTCTAATCAAGGTGTCTCCCTAATGTCAAAAGAGTGAATTACCAACTTACTCATTGGTCTTCTTGAAAATCATCTCAAAATCCCGTGTCGTTTTACACTTTAATGGATTGCTTGTCCTCAATACCTGAGAACACCTTCTTTGACTTTGTCTCTTGTTGTCTTTTGGGATAGTTGCTTGTTCAGCTATGTCATGCCATACTTGTTCACCCCTGTTCTAAATCATATACTCTGTATGTTGATAAACTTTTCTATCATTCTATTTCTCTATTGTTTACTGGAGTTCAAGAATCTTCACTTGAGTTTAGCACCTCACTTATTCTCTTAAGACTTGCTCGTGCCTTTCTACACTAAGATGTTACTGTACTTCTTCCTCATGTCTCCAGCACTTTCATATATTCTGCATTTCCTTTTGCTGATGTCAAAGGGGGAGAAAGGTTTTGCAATATCAGTAGATCATGAGTTGTGGGGGAGAATTGTTCATGAGTTGTGGGGGAGCTGAGAGTGAGTTGTGGGGGAGTGGTTTCAGCAGTAATGTTTAATTTGGCTCTGCATGCACTTGCTTTGAATTTGCCTTGATTGTTAAAGCTGATGTTGATTTCTTTTTAAGCCTTGATATTGCTTGATTCATAGTGTTGCCATCATCAAAAAGGGGGAGATTCTTGCATCTCTACGATTTTGATGATGTCTCACACTATAAATCAATCTGTTTCTATCTCCAGATCAATGCATGCATCATCCACTAAGTCTATACATTATATGTGGATTCACCTGTCTGGTTGCATGAGTCATTGAAGTCTGTACATCGGCCTAGCACTCACTAAGTCTGCACATCGTCTTGGCACTCACCAAGTCTATACATCGCTTAAAGTCTATACAGCCAGTGCTTTCCTTGAGATCAAGTCTATACATTGCAGCTTGTTCGTGTTCAAGCTTTCAAAGTCTAGACATTGTTCTGTAGCACACACACAAAGTCTATACAGCACTGCATAGACTAAGTCTATACATCAGTGTCTTGTGAATGCATCATTCAAAGTCTATACATTGGCAAGTCTGTACATCGGCCCATTCATGCATTAGTAAAGTCTGTACATACCAATGGCTGTGCATCGTCTGCATATTTCACACTAAGTGTATACATCATTGCACAAGCCTTCTTCAAAGTTTGTACATTCTTCAAGGGCATAGTCCATGCATTCAGATCATGTCTATACATCATCTTTCAAAGTCTTTACATTGAAGTCTGTACATCCGACCGTCTCATTCAGCGTCTCACGCTATCCAAGTCTGTACAGCGTTTGTCTTCATGCATTAGCCAAGGTCGGTACATCCGATCGTCTCATTCAGTGTCTCACACTATCTGAGTCTGTACAGCGTTAGGCTACAGTGCATCGTCTCTCAGAGTCTGTACAACGTTAGCCAACAGTGCATCGTCTCTCAAAGTGTGTACAGCCAGCTCTGTCTCACTTAGCGTCTCATCAAGTATGTACATAGTTTGGCTGCATAACATAAGTCTGTACATCCGCATGCTAGCAAGGCATTCATCAAGTCTATACACTGTCTGCATTGCACGAGCTGAAGTCTATACATTGCATGCTACAAAGTCTGCACATCCCGTTTGCATTAAAGTCTATACATTGTTTGTTTAACTCCAGCCCTTGCATAGAAGTCTACACATTAGATAAGGTTGTGCATCACTAAGTCTGTACATTGCATTTGCATTCACGCTAAGTCCATACACTACATTCATGCATCGTTCTCATCAAATCTGTACACTGCTTTCTCATGCACGCAATCAAAGTGTGTACAGCCTGTGTTCGCATCGTTAAGTCTATACATTTGCTATGGCTTGTTCATGCATCATGTCTATACACGCTTTGTTAAAAGCCTGAACTAAGTCGATACATTCCTTTCTGTTATGTTCATGCATCCCTCAAGTCTGTACATTGAGGTCGCATAAAGGCATTCAAGTCTACACATTCTCACATTGTATATACTTGCCTACATGCTGCATCTAAAGTCTGTACATGCCTAGTTCAGAACCTGAACTAACTGGTTGCATCCTTGTCTTCTGTTCGTGCAGATGCTTAAGGCTGATGATTGGGCACGCAATCCGAGGTTGCTACCTGGCACGTGATCCGAGGTTGCTCTGGAAAAGGAGGGAACGAGCCCCACTCACGCCACACGTGTGAAGTCATGGAATTCAGGTCGGAACCCATATAAAAGGATGTCCTCTGCGATCAGAAGAGGTGAACTGGAGGAAAAGCTGAGAAGAATTAGTGCCTGAGCAGAAGAAGAAAAGAGAGAGCCTCCACGTTCCCGAGAGAAGACAGAGAGAAATGATTTGAGAGAATTGTTCTGAGAGTAAAGTCTGTGAGAGAGAGAAGTGTCTGATCTGCTTCTTCGGAAGCTACATTGTTGTTGGTTTTTCAGAAATGATTATCTTCATCGATTGTCTTGTTTTGTTTTTCTATTTTTCATTTCATCCTTCTGATTCCATCTTGTTACCCTCCAGTGTTCGGAGGAAGGGAGAGATTCTTCGATTTCCCTCTGGGCTGCAGAGGAAGAGAGATCTGTGATCTCTGGTTTGCTAGTGACAGGCTGTCACTAGCAGGTTCCCTCCAGTTTGGAGGAAGGGAGATTCGTCTCTGGTTCTGGTCTTGCGGATAGCAGGTCCAGGTGTCAAGCTCTGTGGGTTGCAGAGTTTGGGTTGAGGGATTTGTTTCCCTTGGTTGGTCAAGCTGTTTGGCAGCATTTGTTCCCAGACTGAGTCTATTGTTTCTAGCCGTGGCTAGTGGAAGCCTCACTCTGGTTTGGAGTGAGGGGTGGATGTAGATTGTGGACTATAATCGAACCACCTTAAAAGTTCTTGTCGCTTCTGTGGTTTGCCTGTTATCGTTTGTGCTCTCCATCTGTTTGGCATTTTGTTTGACTGTGAACAGCTCTCTCGATTGCTCTTACTTATTCTGTCTTGGTTATTGAATGCTTTAGCTATCCTTCCGCTGTATCTGAGGGGTTGAAGATCGAAGTTGTGATTTACCGCTGAGAATTTATTTTTAGGGAGTGATCTATTCATCCCCCCTTCTATATCACTCTTCGCTGCGCATAACAACAGTGACTAACTAGACGTACATTTACATGTGACTCTCTTGACATAGTCACTAACTAGACTGAATAAAAGAAAATTTACATCAGTATGACTCTACATAAGGCACTACTAGGCTTCACTCGGTCTTCAATCACTCTCGGATCTGCCACTCGAATAGTCTGAATCTGACCCGCTAGAATATCCTGAAAAAGATTGGAAAGTAGGGAATGAGCGCACTCGCCCAGTAGGTATCTTCGTATCAACATGATGGCAATGTTAAAGTAATCAACAATTTAGCTCTAAAAGGTAAGGTAAAGGAAAATGCGATAAACATGTGAAATAAAACCAAAGTAACCAGACGTAACAAGACATCGACTATAGAGATATGAGAACTCAAGTGAGTAAGAAAGCATGGTCAAGCAAGAATGTAATGTGAATATAAGTTTGGCCTTTCAATAACGAGAATGTACTATCATGTAATGAGAAAGTCATGTAACTAGAATGTACTTTAGCAAGCATGTAAATATCATGCGATTGGCTCGTAGATTTCACCCATTTATAAAAAAAGTACTCCCGGCGCAATGCGACGCCAGTAAGCATCATACCCCATGTTTTACAGTATGTTTTCGGCCATTAGCCGAGGGGGCTAGCATCCAGCCCTTTGACACTGTCCGTGCCCGTTCTTGCATCTTCAAGTTATAAATCAAGCTACTATCACGAGAAATAATAATATGGGCCAATAATACCAGGTTCAAACAATAGTTTCATGATAACAAATGTAATCAAGGTAAGAATGCACCAAAACGGAATCATGAGATCAAGGATGATTTAATTGGACATTATGCTACGGAGGAATTCCGACAGCATAATGGTACATTCTTAGATTTCTATAATTTATTAATAGCTTATTGGATAAAGTGTTAGGTTCCAAATAATCAGAAGACCATCTAGGAATGGAGTAGAGTTAACCCTTTGACCAAACCATGGGTTAGACAACATTTAGACATAACACAATCATGCCAAGACCGCTATCAGGCAGTAGCGGTTATGTGGGAACCACTATCTGGATGAGTCGACGCAGAAGAAAGAATAGGTCAACGCAATGAACAAATTGGCAGAACACAATCACTCCAGGACCGCCTTCATGAAGTAGCGGTCGCATGATGGCCGCATTCAGGCCCGTTCATAGAAAAATGCAGAGAACTCAAGTGTTTTCTAGATCATTGGGTTTTAGGGTACAACCAGCTCGGTGTCCTAGTGGGAATCCCAGGCTCACGGAGACTTACAGAGGCCTTGAAATAAGATCACCTAGTCCGGCGGAAGGAATATCCGACGGAGAGGATCTCAAGTCCAAGAGATGTGCCTATCAAGTGCGTATGTAACTAATAGCATCGTATCGGGATACATGCTATGTACTTAAGAAAGACATGGAGACGAGAATGAAACGTGTAAAACAGTGATTAAAACACCAATATAGCAAGTTCTACAAACCATGGAAAAATATCTTTAATACAAGACTATATGGTTTTGGCAAGAAATTAGCATAAGATTAATATAAGTTCTAAAACATGATATGGCATGAAATTGGAACCATCATATCTATAATATAATCAGTAACATAAGTACAAGGAGAGACAGGAGAATATAGCATAAGGCAGCAGAACTACAAACTCCGGAGAGGGGTTAATCCGGTTACTGTTCCTCAGAACAACAAGTAAAACGCGGTTTAGAGGTGACCGCCGTCTGTATAAAGCGGTCTATCGAGAACCACCTTCTAATGGGCGTGGTCTCTGGTGGACTGCCTTCTGTCAGCAACAGATAGAAGGTCCAACTAATGTGCAAGGCCTGCCTAAGGGTAATTAACACATGAAAACTTTGAAGAATAGGATGATAATGCATGATAGAACAGAACTAATACATGGAGATGCATAAATTTGGATAACTTTGGCCAAATTACTATCTTTTCCATTAATTTATAGGGACATTCATGCAGGGAGGGCCTAGATGCGTAGTCCTGGGAAAACATATAATACGACGTGTATAGAGCATGAAATCAAGAGGAAACATGGGGCTTTTACTCCTAACATGTTGTTAAAGACATCACGAGATAACTTACCTCTGGGATGGGATCTAGACTTCGAATTCCTTACTGGAAGAACACCTCAATTCTGCGCATCCTGCGTAGAACCAATGACTTCCAGATGCTCTATCTCCCTGACCGCTTGATCTTTCCTCACGTGATTTGGAGGGAAGTTAGAAGACATAAGGGGAACAATTAACTCTAAAGGCTTTACTTGAAAATACCTCCGATAGGTTCCCTAAACTTCGGATCTTCACCGGAAACATACGCCCGTTCCTATGCGTTCTGCAGAGAAACAGCTACTTCCGACCCCTCTAACTCTCTGGATACTTGGTCTCCTAACATGCAACTTGGCAGAGGGTTAGAAGACACTAAAGGGAATAAAAACTTCTAAAAGACTAATATGAAATAACATCATCTTACCGTCGAACCACGCGAGCCAAAATGAGGGTTCGTGCAGGTTGATTCTGGGCCCCATTTATAGGGAATGACCTAGGGCTGAAGTTTTAGATCGAATTAGGAGTCCTATAGGGTACCAATCCGATCCTCCAAGAGTCATACATATGTTTCAATGTCAGAGCACTTCGATGCTAGGCGATTGGGATGGCAAAAATCCAAGTTTTCTACGCCTCTCAATCACTCGTTCTCGGAAGTAAAACGCGGTCGTGTCTGGACCGCCTTTTGGAAGACGTGGTCGCGCTATAGATTGCCTTCTGGGCGAAAATCCAAAAAAATCATATTTTTTCTTAATCTGCACTATTTATCCGCTATTTATCATATTTATTCATTTAAATTAGAAAATAACCTTAATTATGTCTCTAGAAGTGGGCTTGGGCCAAAAGGTCTTAGAAATTGGTCTATGGGCCCAATTTAAGTAGGCTCATTTATTTGGTTAATAATTAGGCTTTTGGGATAAAGGTCTTAACCATGAAATAAGTTAATTAACCTATTATTCATTAAATGGCCCATTTAAGCCTATTAAATATTTAAATAATTCTTTTTAATTTCATAAAAACCCTAGGAATTTTCGGGGTGCTACACAAGGGATGCATATGGTCTCTCACAAAATGTAGAGAATGTGTTTGCCAGTTCTATGCACATGGCATGCAGGGGTTTTAACTGCAATCATGACAAACGCATGGGGTTTTATCTGCACCAACAGTGCGTATACGAGATGTTAATTTCACTAGCAATGCATGCATAATTCAATATGAGTGAGGAGAATATGAAAGGTTTGCCCAATGTTGTAAAATGAGTAGGAGAATAAATCTGATGAAGTTTCAGTAGGAATTCTGTGTGATTTTCACCATGCACGTGAAGTTTTTGGTTTTATTATCAAGGGATGTTTTGGACAGCAGCCTAGACCCAAAGGAGTCGACTCCCATGCAGATTTTTGCATAAGGGATGAAGTCAGAACTCCCTTTAAAGGGACTCGACTCTTGGAGTCGACCCCTGCCCAAAGCACCCCAATCTCTTTTTCTTTGTTTGTTTATCGTTTCATTTATTTTTATTTTATTTTTTTATTAGAGTTCTTAGGGCATGAGGCGCCCATGAGAAGAAGATGACATACCTAGGCTGAAGCCAACCATTCCGACCGTGGGTGAGTCGATGCAGCTTGCACAGTGCATCGACTCACCTCATGTTAGTTATCAATTTTCTTTTTTGTCTTCGTTACCCTCTGGACTAAGGCATGGTAGTCATGAATTGAAGCAATGCATGGCTTACTTATCAAAGAGGCCGCGTCCTTGGAAAATGCAGGAAGATGGTTTTATAAATTTTCTCTTTTTTTATGCATAGCATGGGGAGGTTTCATAATGTATGTATGAATCAATGCAGGTAAAAGAAAAAGCGCAGGTGACATGCTTAGCTTTAAGAAATGAGTGGAGGGCATGTATGCTCATGCTCATGGAATTTCAGCGAAAAAAAATCTGATGCAAATCGATCTTGCATATTCAATGCTTGGTTTTATTATCTGGGAAAAAGCAGTCATGAGTGGTGGCCTGGCCCCACAGATTCGACTCCCTGGGTTGACCCCGGTGCAGATTTCTACAAAAGATGCTCAAACAGAAACGACCCGATGTGGGGGGGAATACGGGTCCCATGAACTCGGTGTGATTCCCAACCATCACCCATGTACATCATGAATAGAAGCAACTTGACCCATAATCCGATGTTCCGGATCTCGACCCACGCCAATCTCCACTGGTTCAAAAAGATTCATCCTCGAGTTTTGAAGTGTTTGTGGACGAGGAGGTGGAATACGGGGGAGTCATCTAAAGGCTTGGCATGGATCACGAGGAAGATGAGATCAAGATGTCGTCTCTCATGGAAGTGGCAGAAGTCAGACCATACTGCATCAACATAGGGTGTGGATGGTGGTAAGATAGTAATTAGTGACAACTCAACAGATGACTCGGGAGAGACTGGCATGCTAGGGACGGTTGATTGCACAGGGAACTGTTGTGCCTCTTAGGCACAAGCATGTGCATTGTGTTTTGATGATAGCATGCTGATTTATTTTTATGATTGCAACATAGTCAGTGCATTATGATATTGTGTTTTGAATAAGGCTGCTGATTTGATTGCATAGGACTGTGTCTGATATACAGCATTGAATGCATGAGTTTGCATGAGTATTGCATGATGCGTTAACGCATGGGATCATTGCGTCAACTCACAGGTCTGTCCCAGAGCTGGTCTATAAAATGTGTCAACTGGTGCGTCGACGCAGTGGACTCAATGCGTTGACACATTGGAATCGCTTTGAAAGAGCTCTTGCTTTGCTTCATACATTGGTCTAGTATCTGAGTCTGTACAGCGTTAAGTTCTCTTTGGAAAGTCTGTACAGCGTGAAGTCTACACATTGGCACTGTAGCTCGCTTGTGTAAGTCTGTACATTGACTTCGTATCTGCAAGTCTGTACACTGGACTTCATTTCACCAACTCTATACAACGGTCTTCACACTTCAAGTCTGTACATCCTCCGCCAAGCTTTCAAAGTCTGTACAGCCAAAGTCTACACATCCTGTTCAGTTAAGTCTGTACATTGCATCATAGTGTTATGCAGTGTCTGGGTGAAGTCTATACAGACTGTTCATGCATTCAAGTTCAAGTATATGCATCCGTCCGTCTCTGTTAGCGTCTCATGAACGTCTATAGAACGCATCAGCATTTAGAAGTCTGTACACTGGCCTTTGCATTAAGTTTCAAGTCTGTACAGCCTATCTTCAAGTGTTTGGCCAACTCTGTACATCCATGTTGCCCTTTCATTGTTGAGGAAGAGTCTGTACACTGGCTTAGACCTCTCAAGTCTACACAATGCTTCCTCATTGAAAGTCTATACATCGTGGCCTTGAACTTTCAAGTATGTACAATGCTGCTTTGTCAAAGCCTGTACATCGCAGCTATGTTGAAGTCTGTACAGCCAGTTTCTTGATCAAGTCTGTACTAGCGTGATGTCTGCACTTTGGTCTTCATCTCCTGAAGTCTAGTCATTGGGAAGTATATACACCGAGCTCACAAGAAGACTTCCAAGTCTCTACACTCTCTCAGCGTACATACTTGCCCATTTGCTGTTTCAGAATATATACACTCAGTGTTATATGATTTAAATAACCACTTGTTCTATGATATGATTATAAGATTTTTGTGTGTGGAGGGTTAACGCAGAATGACCACAGCGTCCACGCAGCAAGTATACTAGTAGAAGTATTAGCTGCTGGAACACATCACTGCGTCAACGTCACGGCCTGGTAGCGTCCACGCAGCAAGCAAACAAGCTAAAGTATTAGCTGCTAGAACACCACTGCGTCAACGCTATGGGCTAGTAGCGTCGACACAGCACGCCTATATACTGAAGACATTGATCACTGGATACCGATGCGTCAACGCCTTGATCAAGTGGCGTGGACGCTGTAGTTCAAACAATCAAGAAAGAAGCCTCTGGATTACTCTGATGCGTCAACGCTGCGGGTTGGAAGCGTCAACGCAGCAGACTTGAGCTTTGTTGTTAAAGTATCTCTAAAGGCTGCGTCAACTCCTTGGAGCAAGTGGGTTGACGCCATCTAACTCCAGTTGCTGAGCGTACTGGTGCTGGGCACGTGATCCGAGGATAAGGAGAGTGCCCAGATGAGGACATGTGTACTGACAGCCTGCTGATGCTGCCACGTGGTCCGAATTCTAAGGGCGGGAACTGTGGAAGCCACACGCGCCCTGCTGCTGCTGCTGGTATATAATAGAGCCTTCGTCTTCAGATGGAGGTTGATCGTGATCGAAGCCAGGGAGCAGAAGCTGAGAGAAGAATAAGAGAAAAAGGAGAGAGAGCTTCCACGATCCAGCAGAAGAAAAGAAGAGAAGAGTAGAGAGTGAAAGAAGTGTGAAGAAGAAGAGAGAGAGTGAGGAAAGAGAGTGAGATCGAGGGAGATTGATTCTTGATGGACCGTGGATCAAATCCAGGCCATCCAGCTCTTTAAGAGCCACATCGTGCTTCATTATTTACAGCTTTTAGATTGCTGTTTATTTCCATTTTCTATTTTCTATTTTACATCTTTCTTCAAGCTGTTAGTCAGCGGATTACAGAGGTGCTGCCTCTAGACGGCTAAGATGTATTGCTCAGCGGTTTACAGTGGAGGAGTCCACTGGACAGGAAGCTGTGTTGCTCAGCGGGGCGAGGAGGATTCCTCGGACGGCAAGCTATGTTGCCCAGCGGTTGTAAGGCAAGCTGTGATGCCCAGCTGTTCAAGCTGTGAGTCAGCGGAATCCACACTCGGTTTGAGTGTGGGGTGGATGTAGGTCTGCTGGACCGAACCACCTAAAAACCCCTTGTGCATTGTGGTTTGTTTTGTTCTATTGTGCTTCCGCTAGATGAATATATAGGGGCGCTCCTTGTGTTTGGCTTCTGGTTGAGCAGAAGAGTTAATTAGTCTTCTTAGAGTGTTTTAATTTGTCAAGAGAGCGAAATTCTAGTTGAGCTATATTTTGTCTAAATCTGTCTTGTTAGCACTCTAGCATCCATGGCCGATCCTCTTTAGGATGTTAGTCCTGCACAAAGAGTTAGGCTCTGATACCAATTGTTGGGACGCTAAAGGGTGATCTAGAGGGGGGTGAATAGATCAATCGCCCTTTAAAAATCTTTCGCCCAATTAACGCACAGCGAACTTATCTATTGCTTGTAGTGCATGAACTCCAAATTTTATCATCTTTAAACCAGACCTCTTTCTGACAGCAGTTTATAACTTCATATAACCGAAGACTTCAGTGTATAAACTTTAGAAGACGAGTGCAATGTATAGACTCCATGAGACTCTAGTGCAGATAGACGATGTATAGAGTTCTTAGTTCAGCCATCAGTGTGTAGACTTGAAAGGCTGAGGCCAGTGTACAGACTTGTCACCGACCATAGTGTAGACTTGATCAGCAAGGACACAGTATAGACATCAACTCTGCACATCGAATGTATGGACTTCAAGTGTGAAGACCATTGTATAGACTTTGGATTCGAAGACCAATGTGCAGACTTTGGATTAGAAGATTAATGTATAGACTTTGAGTAACACTATGGATGTACAGACTTTGCTCAAGTGTATGAGACGCTAACTGAGACGCTGGACTCTGTACAGACTTTGAGCGATGTGTGGACTTGAAGCTCCTGAAGCAGTGTACAGACTTCAAAGATCACTGTTGATGTGCAAACTTTGGGGACATGAAGCGATGTACAGACTTCAAGGAAGTTGGCAAGTCAATGTACAGACTTGATGAAACGAAGCCAATGTACAGAGTTGAGTGTAGCTAAAGCCTTGAGTGAAAAGTAATTGATGAATGTATAGACTTTAGTGTGTGAAGGCTACAGTGAATGAGTGTATACATTTCACCAGATCAAGGGCAATTCGGATGTACATACTCTGAGGTTCAAAGCCAACGGTGCGTTGACGTTGTAGCATGATGCGTTGACGCTGTGCACACATAATCAATTTAATTGAGATGCAGTGTGTGGACTTATGCGTTGACGCTGTAACATGATGCATTGATGCTGTGCACACATAATCAATTTAATTGAGATGCAGTGTGTGGACTTATGCGTTGACGCTGTAACATGATGCGTTGATGCTGTGCACACTTAATCAATTTAATTGAGATGCAGTGTGTGGACTTATGACAGTAAGAATTGCAGACAGCAGTGTATTAAAAGCAAAGAACACATAGTCAATCTGATGAAGCAATTTCATCAAATCAAACTCAGTTGCCAATCAATCAAAACAATGGTGTTGCCAAAGAATAGAGCAAGTGTCAACATCATCAACATAGAGGGGTCACAACAATCTCCCCCTTTTTGATGATGGCAACCCCATATGAAGTAGAGTAGCAACAACCTGTCATAGATATATATGTTTGATGAAAGACATGATGTGTTATGCAGATTGACATGCAGATGCTATGAATGCATGCAACTCACTGCCTCAAACTCTCCCTTGGAATGAATTCAGAATTGACTTCAGAATTCAGACAGTTATGTATTCTCCCCCTAGACAATATTCTCCCCCTTTGCCATCAACAAAGAGGAGGGAAAAATTAAATACAATGAAGGAATCGAGAGAAGAACTGACTGGCATTCTGAACAGGTAGTTCATGAATAAGCATTCTAAAGTATAGAGTCTTCAGTTATATGAAGTTATAAACTGCTGTCAGAAAGAGGTCTGGTTTAAAGATGATAAAATTTGGAGTTCATGCACTACAAGCAATAGATAAGTTCACTGTGCATGATAAGACAATAAACCAGAATCACATTTGCATGAAAGATTCAGTTTCATGATATCTTACTTTCATAGTCCAAAATTTTTTAGAGAAATCAAGTCATGCATTGAAACTAAACAGATTGACACTCATGAACTTTTCTTTTAAAGGAGCAGCATTAGCAGTATTAGATCATTTTGAGCATTCAGGTACCATAAGTCTTTCTGCGTAAGGGTATACGTTTATAAGACGCCAATACCCCTAGATACTCAACAAGATGGACCATTCTTCCTATGATCAAATTCAACAGAGCTGAGTTACACCTTTTTGTGTGAGGGTACACGTTTATCAGACGCCAGTTACCCCCAGGTACTCAGTGAAACCAGCCTGCTGTTTTGAACATTTTAAACAGAGATAGCTGATACACTTCATGACATGAGTGTTGTCCACTTCTTTGATGGATCACTCAGTTTCTCAGTGATTACCAGTCATTGCTCTGCCAATATATATATTTTCAATGATTCTCAATGTTTTTCAGTATCTTTCTTAGCTGTCCTGTTTATGTTTCAGAATGACTTGTTTAAGAACAATACACATACTTAATCTCTCCGACATGATTTCAGATATGAATAGCTTTGTCTGACATGAAATAAGAAAGAGGTTGAGAGTTTTATCAATTTTCAACTTACTTATATACTGATTGCAATCTTTAAACTCCAACCATTATAAGATTTAAACCATTACATCAGTCTTTGAATAATTCAAATTCTTATAAATGAAGAAGTCCATTTTCTACTGCTTAGAAATCAGAACTGACCAACAGATTGCCATAATGTCAGAGACAAGTATTCAGAGTTAAAGGTTGAATGACTTCAAGAAAGTTGAAACCACTCTGATTTTCTTAGCAATACTCCCCCTGTCTATATACATGCAGCATGGCAAGAATTAATTGAGAGAGAGCTTATGCATAGGTCATGAATGAATGATATGCAAAGACATGCAAAGACACAACAAGCTCCCCCTGAATATATGCAATGCAGGACAGTTCTACATCCACATTCACATCCACATGATTTATCCAAGCAATCAAAAATAAGTCCACATCAGAGATTTTATTCACAGCAATTAAACAATCATTCATCATGCTGAAATTTACATAAGCCAAGTTCTCTTCTAAGAAACTTAAAATTTTCATTCCCAAGAGGCTTAGTAAAAATATCAGTAATTTATTTTTTCAGTTTCTATGAATTTCATTTCAATCTCCTTTTTATTTACAGCATCTCTAAGAAAATGATATTTTATCTCTATATGCTTAGTCCTAGAATGGTGAACAAGATTTTTAGCAAGGCAAATAGCACTAGTATTATCACATAAAAGTGGAATGCATCCCAGATTTATCTGATAATCAGCCAGTTGGTGCTTAATCCAAAGTACTTGGGCTGCACAATTGCATGCTGCAACATACTCAGCTTCAGCTGTGGATAATGCTACAGTGTGTTGCTTCTTAGATGCCCAAGACACTAGACAGCCACCAAGGAATTGACAGTAGCCACTGGTGCTTTTTCTATCTACTCGACACCCAGCATAGTCTGCATCAGTGTAGGCTAGAAGCTCTAACTCACACTTAGCAGGATACCAGAGACCTAGTTCTTGGGTGCCTAGTAAATACCTAAAAATTCTTTTCACAGCCTTAAAGTGATTTTCTGTAGGACTGGCCTGAAATCTAGAGCATAAACACACAGCAAATTGTATATCAGGCCTAGATGCTGTAAGATAGAGAAGAGATCCGATCATACCTCTGTATAGCCTTTGCTCCACAGGTTTACCTTTAGAGTCTTCATCCAAACTGATTGATGTACCCATTGGAGTAGCTATTTCCTTGAGGTTGTCCATTTTATACTTCTTCAATAAGTTCTTTACATACTTGGACTGAGAGATGAAGATGCCATCTTCTGTTTGTATAACCTGCAGTCCAAGAAATAGTTTGAGCTCACCCATTGAGCTCATTTCAAATTCATCAGTCATTATTTGAGAGAATTCCTCACACAATTTGGGGTTAGTTGACCCAAACACAATGTCATCCACATAAATCTGAATGATAAGAATATCTGGATGGCTTACCTTGGTAAACAATGTTTGATCCACTATACCTCTTGTGAAGTTCTTGTCGGTGAGAAATTTTCTCAACCTGTCATACCAAGCTCTAGGAGCTTGCTTTAACCCATAGAGAGCTTTATTGAGCTTGTAAACATGATTAGAGAAATCTAAACATTCAAACCCAGGAGGCTGTCTCACATATACATCCTCTTTAATTTCCCCATTTAGAAAAGCAGATTTCACATCCATCTGCTAAAGGTTTATTCCTAGGGAACATGCATAAGCCAATAAAATTCTTATTGCTTCTAATCTAGCTACAGGGGCAAAAGATTCTTCAAAGTCTATTCCAAATTCCTGATTGTACCCCTGAACTACAAGTCTGGCTTTATTTTTAATAACATTCCCCGCTTCATCAGTTTTGTTTCTAAATACCCATTTAGTCCCTATGACTGTTTCATGATCAGGAGGTGGAACCAAATGCCACACCTTATTCATGTCAAACTGATTGAGCTCCTCATGCATGGCATTAATCTAATGCACATCTTGGAGAGCACAGTCAATGGACTTGGGTTCTATGTTTGATACAAAAGCATACGCATTCAGTTCATGTTGAATTCTTAAGTGGCCTCTAGTCCTAGGGGGGTCATGCAGATTTCCAATAACATTATCTACAGGATGATCCTTGAGATATTTAACATTTGCAATTGGAGTATCATGAACTTGATTTACCTCCCCCTGAACTGTAGGCTCCTCTTCATTAAGCTCTTTATGTTCTTCTTCATCCTCGGATTTGTCTGCAGGATCTCCTTCCTTCAGGATTTCACCATTGGTTTCATTCCTGCATTTACCAGCATTAGAATTTGCCAAAGATTCATAAAAAAGTATGTGTGGAGATTCTTCAACAGTTTTAGAGTTCAGATTGTACACTCTGTATGCTCGTGTGTTTTCAGAATAACCAAGAAAAATTCCTGGTTCTCCTTTAGGTTAAAATTTATCAAGGTCCTTTTTATCATTTATGTGAATGAAACATTTACAACCAAAAACCTTGAAGTGAGCAATAGAAGGTTTCTTACCTTTTAATATCTCATATGGTGTTTGCTGGGTAGAAGGTCTTACCATGGCTCTGTTAATTACATAACAGGCAGTGTTCACTGCTTCAGCCCAAAACTTCCTTGGTAGACCACCTTCGACAAGAAGTGTATGACCCATTTCCACTAGGGTTCTGTTCCTTCTCTCCACAACTCCATTCTGCTCAGGTGTCCTTGGAGAGGAGTACCTGTGGTTGATTCCATTCGACCTGCAGAATTCATCAAATTGTGAGTTTTCAAACTCACCTCTATGATCAGATAATATGTTTTCAATTTTCTGAGTTGTTTTAACATAGAACTCCTGAAATTCTGAGAAAGCATCACTCTTATTAGATAAGAAATAAACCCAAGTATACCTAGAAAAGTCATCTACCATGACAAACCCATACCTCCTCCCTGATAGGCTGACAGATCTAGTTGGCCCAAAAAGGTCCATATGTATTAGCTCATAGGGTTTGGAAGATAGATTTTCAGTTCTAGACTTAAATGACTTTCTAGTTATCTTTGATTGAGTGCATGC
Source organism: Amorphophallus konjac (assembly GCA_022559845.1). Classification (NCBI taxonomy): domain Eukaryota; kingdom Viridiplantae; phylum Streptophyta; class Magnoliopsida; order Alismatales; family Araceae; genus Amorphophallus; species Amorphophallus konjac. The sequence continues at coordinate 158,133,135 of CM040129.1, read as the reverse complement.
ATCACAAATTTTGTTTTCTTTCTTGAATGAGACTTCAGGAAGTCCTCTAACCATGCCATGCTTATTTAATTTGTGTAAAACAGTGTAGCTAGCATGACCTAACCTACGATGCCATAAAAATGCTATGTCTTCTCTACTGGCAGTAAGGCAAAGGTTAGTGTGTTGAATTTCATCTAAATTTATCATGTAAGTATTATTTATTCTTTTTCCAGAAAATTTGACAATATCAGAATCAGGTTCAAAAACCTTGCAGCATTGGGAATTGAATAAAACATTGTAACCTTTATCACATAACTGGCTAATGCTAAGTAGATTATAGACTAACCCTTCAATCAGCATAACATCATCAATGCAGTAGGTAGAACACTTACCTACCTTACCTGATCCGATAATCCTACCCTTTGTGTTGCTTCCAAAGGTGACAAGGCCTTCTACTTTCTCAGTCAGTATGCAAAATTTGGCCTTATCTCCTGTCATATGCCTGGAGCAGCCGCTATCCATGTACCACAAGTTGTTCTTGGCTGCCAGGCATACCTGCATACACAATTAGGTAGAGAAGTTTGGAACCCAAGACTGTTTGGGCTCCAATGTAAATGAACTAGAAGCAAAATAGGAAAGCAAGTGTTTCGGAATCCACATTTGTTTAAATGTGTTTTGTTCAGTGGATCCTATAGATTTTCTTCTGTTGTTGTTCCTTTTCTTCTTATTATTATTTTTCTTATTGGCAGCAGCATGATTATTGACAGTGTTGTTATTTCTGTGCCAGTGGCTTGGCCAGGGTGTGTTCACAAAATTTTGGCCATAGTAGTTCCTGGGCTGGCTATGAAAATATTGATTTCTAGATGTCCAGTAACCATACCCATTGACCCAATTTCTACTGTAAGGTCTTTGATATTTAGCACCCTGGTGTGCAAGACCTGTAAACCTATCCTAAGTTCTAGACCAATTTGACCTATTGAAGTAGGTTGGCTGTGCATTGTAGTGGGTCTGAGCTCTGGGTTGATAAAAATAATTGGGTTGACTCCTAGCAGCACTTTGTCTCCCCTGTACTTTGGACCCTGCTGACCTATACACAGGTTTGTATTGGGTCTTCTTCAGAGGTGGAGGTGTTGGTGGAGACTTGGTTACCTTGACCTGGGGTTTACCAGACTGTGTAGGTTGACTCCTAACCTGAGTCTGAGCCCTAGGATTCTGCTTAGATGTGCTAGCTCTACTAGGCTCATTAACCTTTCGTTTGCCCTTCTCCTCAGCACTGGGTTTTTTCAGATTAGCAGTTTTGTTCATCAAATTTGTTGAGTTCATGCTAATTAGAGGTCCCTTTTCCTTTTGAGCAACAAATGAAATTGTTTTCATTCCGAATGTTTTTGTTGCACTAGAATTAAATCCTAGGCCCTCTTTTCTGAAATTAACCTTTGACCCTAACAAAGCATTTAAGTTATCTGTTCCTTGGGTCATTTTCTCAATGGTTTTCATTTTATCTTCATTGTCTTTCTGAAGTTCATCAATAGCCTTTTTCAGCTCATTGTTGACATTGAGGACAGCTTCATATTTTTCAGAGATAATTTTGACTTCACTTTCACATTTCTGAATCTTCAGCTTCCATTCATCAATTTCATTTCCAAGCCTTAGATTCTCTTCCTTAGAAGCTTTTAACTCATTTTTGATTTCATCTTCTTCAGAGCATGTGAGTTTCAATTCATCAATCTCAGATTCCAAACATGCAATTTTATCAGTTAGTGTTTTATCATTTTGCATGGAATTGATTTTTCTTCTAAGATGCCTATTCTCTTTTCTAATATCATCAGCTCTATCAGCTATTTCATGATAAGCATCTACCCAATCAGCAATTGTGAAATTTTCAAATCTAGTGATTACCTCATCTGTGTCCTCCTCTCTATCTTCGGAGCTTGTTGCCATAAGGCAAATGGGTTGTTCAGATTCGGCTTCACTATCTGAGCTGCTGCTGAAAGAGCCTTCATCTTCATCACTCCATGTGGTGATCATAGCTCTTCCCTTCTTGGTTTTCTTCTTTGACCTGTCCTTATGTTTCTGATTGTCTGGACAGTCAATTTTCAGATGCCCTGGTTTCCTGCATTGATAACAAACATTAGCTTCATTTTTCTTTGCAGGTTTAGATTTATACCTTTTATCCTTTCGGTCACCACTGTATTTCTTCTGACCGAATCGTCCTGCTCCCTTTCTGAGAAATTGCCTGAACTCTCTAGTCATCATGGCTATCTCAGATCGAGTCACATCTTCCTCTTCATTTAGGTTCTCTTCTGATGATGAAGAGTTGCTGGAGCTGGATCTTGTTGATTTGCTGGAACTAGCCTTCAGCGCTATCGGCTTCTTCTTCCTCTCGGCTTCATCTGTCCTTGACATGTTTATCTCATATGCCATTAGTGAGCCAATCAGCTCATCAGCTTTAGTATTACGCAAGTCCCTTGACTCCTCCATCACTGTTGCTTTGGTGTGCCAATTGGGAGTCAGGGAGCGCAGAATTTTCCTCACCACATCATACTCTGCCTGAGGTTTCCCAAAACCTCTGAGGCCATTGGTTATTACAGTTAGCAGAGCGTACATTTCGCTAATGGACTCGTTCTGCTTCATCTTGAAGGCTTCATACTCAGATACAAAAGGATTGGCCTTCTGCTCTCTTACTTGAGATGTACCTTCATGAATTACTTCCAGTGCATCCCACATTTCCTTAGCTGATTTGCAAGCAGACACACGGGAGAATTCTATAGGATGCAGAGCGCACTGGATAGCATTAATTGCACTCCAATTCAGCGTGGACCTTCTGATCTCCTCCTTGGTCCATACATCTTCATTTGGGGACAGCTCATAAGGTCCCTTGCTGACAATCTTCCAAATCTCGTAATCCTTAGCCCTGAGGAACACTTGCATACGGTTCTTCCAGTATGCGTAGTTTGATCCATCAAAGAATGGGGGCTTCGTTGTTGAGTGACCTTCGGCAGTCATCCCTCGAGCATCCATCTCTGCCTATTCTCTTCGGGCGAATAGTCCCTGCAGAAGAGTTAGGCTCTGATGGATGCTCGAGGGATGACTGCCGAAGGTCACTCAACAACGAAGCCCCCATTCTTTGATGGATCAAACTACGCATACTGGAAGAACCGTATGCAAGTGTTCCTCAGGGCTAAGGATTACGAGATTTGGAAGATTGTCAGCAAGGGACCTTATGAGCTGTCCCCGAATGAAGATGTATGGACCAAGGAGGAGATCAGACGGTCCACGCTGAATTGGAGTGCTATTAATGCTATCCAGTGCGCTCTGCATCCTACAGAATTCTCCCATGTGTCACCAAGTCCATACTTGGTGTGCAGGGTTAACGCAGAATGACCACAGCGTCCACGCAGCAAGTATACTAGTAGAAGTATTAGCTGCTGGAACACATCACTGCGTCAACGTCACGGCCTGGTAGCGTCCACGCAGCAAGCAAACAAGCTAAAGTATTAGCTACTGGAACACCACTGCGTCAACGCTATGGGCTAGTAGCGTCGACACAGCACGCCTATATACTGAAGACATTGATCAATGGATACCGATGCGTCAACGCCTTGATCAAGTGGCGTGGACGCTGTAGTTCAAACAATCAAGAAAGAAGCCTCTGGATTACTCTGATGCGTCAACGCTGCGGGTTGGAAGCGTCAACGCAGCAGACTTGAGCTTTGCTGTTAAAGTATCTCTGAAGGTTGCGTCAACTCCTTGGAGCAAGTGGGTTGACGCCATCTAACTCCAGTTGCTGAGCGTACTAGTGCTGGGCACGTGATCCGAGGATAAGGAGAGTGCCCAGATGAGGACATGTGTACTGACAGCCTGCTGATGCTGCCACGTGGTCCGAATTCTTAGGGCGGGAACTGTGGAAGCCACACGCGCCCTGCTGCTGCTGCTGCTGCTGCTGCTGCTGGTATATAATAGAGCATTCGTCTTCAGATGGAGGTTGATCGTGATCGAAGCCAGGGAGCAGAAGCTGAGAGAAGAATAAGAGAAAAAGGAGAGAGAGCTTCCACGATCCAGCAGAAGAAAAGAAGAGAAGAGTAGAGAGTGAAAGAAGTGTGAAGAAGAAGAGAGAAAGTGAAGAAAGAGAGTGAGATCGAGGGAGATTTGTTCTTGATGGACCGTGGATCAAATCCAGGCCATCCAGCTCTTTAAGAGCCACATCGTGCTTCATTATTTACAGCTTTTAGATTGCTGTTTATTTCCATTTTCTGTTTTCTATTTTACATCTTTCTTCAAGCTGTTAGTCAGCGGATTGCAGAGGTGCTGCCTCTAGACGGCTAAGCTGTATTGCCCAGCGGTTTGCAGTGGAGGAGTCCACTGGACAGGAAGCTGTGTTGCTCAGCGGGGCGAGGAGGATTCCTCGGACGGCAAGCTATGTTGCCCAGCGGTTGTAAGGCAAGCTGTGATGCCCAGCTGTTCAAGCTGTGAGTCAGCGGAATCCACACTCGGTTTGAGTGTGGGGTGGATGTAGGTCTGCTGGACCGAACCACCTAAAAACCCCTTGTGCATTGTGGTTTGTTTTGTTCTATTGTGCTTCCGCTAGATGAATATATAGGGGCGCTCCTTGTGTTTGGCTTCTGGTTGAGTAGAAGAGTTAATTAGTCTTCTTAGAGTGCTTTAATTTGTCAAGAGAGCGAAATTCTAGTTGAGCTATATTTTGTCTAAATCTGTCTTGTTAGCACTCTAGTGATCTTAATGTGTGTTTGTTCAGTTCCGCATCTGCCCATTAGCATTTAAGCTTGTCTAGTTTACGAACTAGTAATTCTAGTGAGCATCATATTTTAATTGGGCGAAAGATTTTTAAAGGGCTATATTCATTCACCCCCCCTCTGAATACTGCACCGAACCCAACAGGAACTGGGTAAGTTGGTAGGACTCTTGGAGGACTAGGAGATCTATGGGTTCCCATGAGGAGGGGTCAAAAGGATCACGAAAGGCGAGGGACCCGGTGATGTAGCTCCTTTTCAGCCCCGGGTAAAGGTCCCAATGTAGGCTAACTCCTCATCAACGGAGAGGATCAAAGAGGTTGCCAGCTCTTTAAGATGTGTGGATTTCCCTATGGGAGGGAAGGGGTCATTAGGTGGGAAATGATGGAGCTCGTCAGGTAGGGGTAAGAGCAAAATGAGCTCACTGGTGTATGGACCCACTGTGTAGACGGAAGTAATAGAACCCAAGGATGGGTATATGAAGCTCATGCACCTAGGTGGATCGGACCTAAGAGCCAACATGCAGGTCAGCTCCATTTGCCAAGCTAATCCCTTAAGTAGATCATCCATGGTGTCCACGAAGTAAGAGGATTGGAAGGTGATGCAAGAAGTGGTGGACACTACCTGTAAGGCTGGCTCTACGAAGGGTAATAAGGGATCGTGACATCTGGAAATAAACCCTTCCTTAACCAACTCACTAGAGGTTCCCTGATGATTAGCTCCGAATGGGGATCTAGGGATGATGGCTGTGGTAAAGGGTCTCCCTCGGGTGGGGAGAGGACGTCCTCTATGATGGTGAGAGGACCTAGGGACTCCGTAGATGGCGTCGGGTTAAGACTATCAACTTCGACCTCCTTAGGCTCGGGCAAGAGTCTATCAATTTGAGTCCACATCCTATCCCTCCTATCCAACCGGTGCAAAAACATTTTCAAGAGGTCGGCAAAGGTGCAGGTTGGAGTAGGGGTATTGTGGTGGACTCGCTCATCGTCTCTCGACCTAGTCTTGAGTCTAGACTCTTCTATGTGCGGGACCCTTGGCCTCTGACTGTGGCCTTGCTGGTGGGAGGTGACTGGGTGGGGCTAGTTGGAGGCGACTGGGTGGGGTAGGTAGATCTTTCTAAGCTCGTCCTTCATTTGGCACCATGACTCGATGTGTCATTGCCTCCTAATCTCCCTTAAGCATTCGATGCTTCTCCATTTTTCAGTAGCTTCGTGAAAAAGCCGTTTTGTGGCAAAGACGACTTGCATGGCATCGGACATAGTGTAACACTCAAAGTATTTGTTCATAGCGGCTTCCCATTTTAGGTAGTCGCTCGGGACTTTGGAGCCATAAAAGTCCGAGGCTTCGGGCCTACGGCGGTGGAGGGGTTGGATTCCCCATCCTTGGGTGTCACGCCACCATTCATATGAGGTGAGCAATTGGGAATCCATGGGACATGGTGGAACTTATGGGATGGACATGTAGACACAAAGTGACAAGACAAACTGACTCTCGAATGGGCTAGACGATGGACTAGACACGACCCTAAAACAACAATGCAAAGTTAGAATGCAGACTCGACTACAAACCTAGACTCAATCAGTATCCGGGACGTGGCAGAGGTATGATCCAAAGATCGAACTCACGCAAGTGTTCTACCTTTCCAATAGGCGTAACCTATCATTCCGGGAACACCTTTTGATATACCGGGTATCGGATGCAATGCGACCTAAAACAAAACTACCCAAGACTCAACCTGGCTCTGATACCAATTTGATGCGGGACGGGATGCGACTCGACGTCAATTTGGACTCGATCCTGAGACTCTAGGCGAGCTCGCGACTCGTCCCGAGCGAGGAAAGCGTGCGGATGTGCGCGGTTGAGAAACCGATAATGAGTCAGGATGGTCTACTCACTCTTATGCTCGGATTGAGTCACGGGACGGGTCTCGCACTCACTCTCGCAGCGGTGACTAAAATTGAATGAGCTAATTGTCCTGCCACTCAAGCAGTGGCATAAAAAAAATAAATATGAAATAAGCAAATGAGACAAATAGGGAGGCGAATGTATCTCCATGCTCCGGCCGTGGGGAAGGTGACCCCGGCCAAGACTCGTACTCCCGATACGAATAATCAACAATAATTACAGAAATGATTTATTGCCCACTCCACGTAGGGAGGTAAAGGGCTACACGTAGGACCCAGGAGTATCGAACTTGGGTTGACGGGCGGCACGTCCGTGAAGCACTCAGGACGGCGGCGGATTGCCAGTTCGGTTCGGTTCTGCTCGGGCCCACAGGACAGCAAGCGGGTCTGGCTACTGGGACGGCGGCGTCCGGGCATCTCCTTGCTGCGGCGGCTGACTGGGACGATGCTGGGGGGTCCTTGGTCGATCCCCGGGAGCGGGCATCGCTGGATCGGAGCCGGAGATTTATGGGAGAATTTACTCCCAACTCTGTTCTGCAGTCCTGTCTCGGGACAAATCTGCGCGACCCCACGAGAATGATCACCACACCCAGATCATGTGTCGGATGGAGGCGAGATCAGCGTCGTTGGAAAGTAGACTTAAAGATCAACAACATAAGTGAATTTCACGTCCATCCAACGGTCTGATTTAAAATACAAAACTCTGTGCTCCGAAGTGATTTAGGCTCAGATTTTAGAATAGACCGAGGGGAATTTGGTGGATCTGAACTTTGGAAATTTTATGGGTGAAAGGGGGGGAAGTGAGGATCATGCACAAATATTTTGGGATTTTTCTGAGATGGTTTAAAAGGTGGTAAAAATAAAAGAATAGGATACTATCCCGTAGATATGTTGATGGGTAGACTATCAGAGGTGGAAAGAATTGACTGGGAAGGGAGGCAAACGAAGGCTGATGTACATGAAAATTTAACTGGAGATGAAGGACGACATGGGGAACAAATCCTCAAAATTTGAGGTCGATCAGACGGCGGGATTGGGAGAACCAACCTAATCTTTAAGCTTCTATCTTGGATCTCAAAATCCTGGATAGCAGGTTGAAGATCTGGTTGTGGCGGCTCGATGGCGGCACGAACGGAGGCGGCGGCGGCGGTGGCGGCTGGAAGTCGCATCCAGAAGAGGTGATAGAGGTGAGAATCAGTCCCAGAATCAAGGCTTCACACCTTGGAGAATGTTGTAACTCTCACAGCTGCAAGAAGGGGGAGAGAGGGGAGGGGCGCCCAAGGCATAAGCTCTACAATTTTTTGAATTCTTTTGCATTAATTCTCTAATAATTTTGAAATACAAGGGTTATATAACTCTAACTAAAAGACCTAACTAGCCTCAGATCTAGGGTTAGGGAGGGGCAATTAGGGGATAGGAGATTATTCCCCCATGTGGTCAAAAAAATACAACAATAAAAAAAACACTAAAGGAGGGGGGCGCCCCCTTCATGGTCAAGAGGGGAAAATGGATATTTCTACCTTGGTCCATATTCTCCCATGGACCAAAGACCAGCCCATGTGGGCCCTAGAACCTAGGTGGCCCAATGGGAAAGAAGGTGGGGGTCCCGTCGGGCCTACATGGCCTTTTGCAAAGAAACTCACTAAGTCCTAAGGACTAACACATTGGCTTATAATTGCCATACAATTGACCCAAGGATAAACATGTAAATAAAGTGTTAGTGGCCTTGCTTTCATGTCCCCATCAAGCACCCTAACCTTGATTAGCGTGCAAGTTTCAATCATTAGTGGACTACTAGCGAGCCCAATAGAAAGCGATGCCATAGTGCGATTCACAACTAATGAGCGGACCGAAGGAAAAACTGATTGGATTGAACTAAATAAAATTGATAGAAATTCTAGACAAGATCTTACTGATCAACTAGACCGAGCAACTAGCACATAGAAGACGTTCAAATTAGGAGTGGAATAGGGATCTCTTATTTAAGAGTTGAAGTGCAACTGACCATTGCCAGGGAGAAATGTTT